>JAQSVV010000230.1:0-600000 GCA_036375495.1 Agrotis segetum | reverse complement strand
CTAAAACGAAATACTCAAGTATAGTGGGGCTATTTCATTCCAGATTAAAAGGAAAAATATACGACTAGAATAAATAAAACCTCTAAATCAACAGCAAGTGTTGTTGCTCGTAGGATCGAGTTGTTATGAAGCCAATTAAAACTAACTCGTGTACCAATTTAATTGAGTTCTAAAACACGCCGCAGGAGACAAAGGGACCAAGGATTTGTTATGACAAGTCTAAATCACTATGTGAAATAGTTTGTCGCGTAGATCAGTCATAGATGTACTGGTAGTGAAGGTTGCGTAGAAATTAGAATAGGCACAAGGTAGATCAATAGTCTATGCCAGAATGCTGAAGACAGGTCGTGTGACCCTCTGTGTGTCACGGAACTCGGTTCTTAAGATAATTCGACCTTGGAAACAAGGATCAGGGTGGATTTTTAGTCAGTATAACCGATTCGTTGCAATGTCTAATTTTGCTAACTTTAGCTGTGGCGTCGAACAAAAATAAGGAGTTACCATCGATTTTAAAATGACACACATCCGTGCCTATCGCCACACGCAAAAGAAAGTGATGGCACTGAAACGTGCTATCCGCAACGATTCGGTTAAGACTGATAGTCCCAAGTCCCAAGGCACCCAGGACTTATTTGTGATTACTTTACCAACAAAAAATAGGTAGCCGAGGACATGAATATACATAATGTATTCAATAAGATTACAGTGAATGTGTAAGCGCTACAGCAATAGCCTGTTTAGACTTACTGAGTATGAAATTCAGTTGGCTGAAAATAAAAGCTTACTAGATTTGAGCTAAATCTCTGGAATGGGATGATAGATGAAAGCTAAAGCCTGACGTAAAATCTCAAGTTTTGATAATGAAATCTCAAAAAGATAAATTCAGGATATCCTTGAATTTCGACCCAGTTTGTAGTGCTTGCAAGCGATGCAAGGTGCAAGCATTTGCTGCGTAATTGTTTAGAATAGTTTTAGAAAGTAAAGTTTTCTACATATAGTCGATAAAGATGTATCTTCATCTAGTTTACACAAATAAGCCCCATTTAAACTGCGTTGTAGTGATGGTCACTTACACAAGTTTGTATTGAAAAAAAAAATTGAGGGCAGAAAGATGATGAATTGATTAACTAAGTAACATAGTTACTTGAAATTTAAATGTAAAACATGCTATACAATAGATGTCTATCGACGTCGTCGGGGCTAAGCTCAGTAGGTCGAGTGCACACTCAAGTTTCTATCATTGTTAACTAGCTATATTTGGATTAGCTGACATTCTTCAAGATAAAGAAAGAATGAAAGATGGTTTTGTTATGACACCCACGATTAAGACGATTCATAGAAAATAGTAATAAAAGAAGTTGGACCGATGTTCTTATGAGACAAACTGATCCGTATCAGCATAAATGGCTTACAACTGAGATACTGGACGCTGTCATTTATATCTATTTCATTACAATACCGGTATGACCAAACTTTTTTACTAAAAGTTGGGAAAATTTAAGTTGTGTACCTAGTACTGCAAAAATCTAAAAATCATTTAGATTTTTAAAACTTTGGAAAGTTTCCGTACCTGATGAGCTTATCTTTGGAAAAAGCAATGGAAGAAAAGAAATATTAACACTTACATTAAATACATTTCTGTGTGTAAAATCTTAATAACCTTTTCTAGCCAAATAGCACCTCACATTCAACCTCTCAAAATAAAATTATCTTCCAGTTAATAACGCACTAATAGGGGTGCTATCCAGTTGAATCGGGCTATAATTACATGAACCAGCCATTTTGGTAGCCGGCCAGATCATTAGGGCATCTACGGGAGCGTGCCATCTTCAGACAATGGACCTGCATATGCTGGTATTGGGCTTTCAAGATGAGCCGGTGGAATGAACAGTATGCCAGTAATTACTAAGTCAGGGGTAGTTGATTTTAATTGTAGGAATAGGTAATAGAGATATGGTGAACTGAATAGTTATTTTTTTCGGTTTAGCTCATGTCGTAAGTCAAAACTATATCCTTTTTGTTTTCAATGGTAAATTCATCAAATCGCTCCACCCGCCATTTGTGGGGCGAAAGGTTTTTCCGACTTTTACTGTCTGAAAATCCACCCTGTTCTTTGTAGCCTTTTGCTTTTTAGGGTCACGGTTAATTGGGAGACGGTCCCTTGGATCTGGCAGGCCTTTACCCTATAGGGGCCCGTTAGTTTGCTAACAGCTCCATAAAGCACACCTGGAGCACGCGCCGTTGACACGTGCCCCGGTCTTGATCGGGCGGCGAGCTAAGGTCGAACTTTTCAATTATGGCTCTTGAAACTCTCTGTAACTTTGATGATTGGTGCAGCACACTTTCTTTGTTTTAATGATTTAATAATTCAGATATTTACATTATCAATGGATTTCTGCGACTGTTTTGTGCATTTGAATTAGTAGTAGATTCATACATTTTCTCGTATCAATAATAATCTTTTGATGCCAACAAGTTTACTAGAACTGGAGCATACTCGTAGAAGTGCAAACATTAGTCAATTTAATTCCGCAAAATCCACATAACGTGAATATATTTGAATTGCGCTAGAAGCAGGATTGTTTGTGTTTACATTTCTCCATAGCTCTCTTACCAAACGGACGGACGGACAGCTTTTGAAACTTGCAATAAAGGCTTTTGACTGCACCAGTGGATTCTTAGTAAGGGTTGCCAACTTGGCATTAGAAGTAATATCTCTACGGCAAAGTTTTTTCCCAAGAATATCGAGTTTGGCTTTTAGTCCTACAGTATCTCAAAACTACCGATTTTCCGGTACACACTCGTATTTCTACCGATATGATACCGCCTAGAACATTTTCATGACAATTTGATTCAAAGACATTAAAATTATTCTTTACAGGTACTTTGACTCATCCAACACAGGTTTTTTTACATAAGTTTGAAACGGTTTCACTTTACCGATCAAAGGTAAATTAATATTAGCATTTTACATAGAGCATCAGTCTATATGACCTCCATAATAACCCAGTGATACAGTAACACAATACCGTTTAGTTAAAATAATTGGTACTCACTAGATTTTCTGCATCCTACAATGCAAACTTAAAATACCGAATTTGGAGAGAGCTTTTGGTTCAAATCCCGCAATAACTTCAAAGCATCTGTCTTCATAACATCCATTTGCTTTACAATTTCACCAATCATGCCAACGCGTGGGAGCTAAGCTGCTTACCGTGAGCTTAATCTTGTAAGCGCTTGTGCTATGTTGTCATAGCTGACATATCGCTACTGTACTACCTACACACACCTACAGATTTAGCGATGCTTCTCTCTTGTGTTTCCGAGAATTTTCTGTGAAAGTGACTGTTGGTTTTGTTCAGGAGTCTTTGAGTATCTTGAAATGAAGACCTAAAGGCCATCACATCACTTCACAGTTTCATAAATTCATAGTTAAACTATTTATAGATAAAACCCCGTACATTTTGAATACAAGTAATTTAACTATTGGTCGAACAATACGGCCATAGTCATCTCTAGATGAGTTCTCTATAATATAGTGTTATGTTCTCTCTGTTACATTATCGGCGATGTTTTTTTTTGTAACCGATTTCAATAACACGGGGGTCTGTTCTCCATTGGACTGTTTGCATTTTCTGGCTAAATACCATCACAAGTATTACACACACAGGAACGTGAAAATAGGCAGAAGCAGTGAGTGTCTACAATGAGTAGTGGATGAAGACAGGCTCTCAGTATGATGATAGTGAAGGCTGCAAGGACATCGATGTTCATCCCCATTTAGGTTCTGGGTGTTATCGGGCTGCCGTCGTTCAAATTCTTGGTTTTATGAATAGCCAGTTTCATCACCAAAAAGGTTGGTGAATGAGGAATCGTCATACAGCCTTTTCCAACTATCCATGGCTGGCGCAATAACTGCATGAGCTACCAACTGATGCGGAGCGTGTTGCGAGTTAAAAAAAACATGTTAGGATCGGCATGTACTCAATTCGGATGCATCAGAACACCAATATTTACATGCAAATATATTGTAAAAAAATTGGTCTGTAAAACTTGAAAGCTTTTGGATGGATGCAAGAGATATCTGATATTTTCACTATTGGGAATATCTGCAGATAGGCCACAATATCGTTAGCACATCTATTGGGCACACAGATTCGACAAGCGAATCGGGACCAATTAACGACGTGTAGATTTTATTTGACACGATGCGACGAGGCGTGAGGGAAGCCTAGGATTTGTATATTTTGCTATACAAATAGGCAAGTTGTTTTTGTTTTGTTTTTTTTTGCCCCACTAGGAATTTCACCTGTGTCGTTGGTGTGTTTACAAACACCTTGACCCGGTCCAACTAATTGTAGGTCATACAACTATTTGTTCCATGCGGGAATTGAACCTGCGAATCGTTTCGCAGCAGTGGATCCCTCAGCCATTGCGCCAACTGTGTCGTCAAACGTACATCGTACCTAAGTAGGGGTCAAGCAGGCACGTATAACTTCATCTGCTTCTCAAATGGAAATACTTAGTAAGTCTAAAAGTGTCAGAAGATCTCCCGTATTCATCTTCTTTTTGCTTTAATACTCGTATTAAGTGTTGAACTTTGCACCAGAAAAGAATCTTTCCTACTAAACTGCATAGTGCATAGTTGTTACAAAGTAACCGAAGACATAAGTGATGTCTTCATCATGTTTGGTCGACTGCAATGACTCACAGACCACGCTGCATTTAAACCGGGTCGCCTTGAACCGCAGCTCGTAAACCCGCTTGCCTTCACCCATTTATATTTATAAAATTTGGGCTAGCAAGCGTAATTGTTGGTGTTCGCAGTAATTAGGTTGTAATATAAACTCACTTCTTGTCTATTAACTTCACTGTCTTCATTGTAAGTCAAGTATTTGGAATGGTTGAGTTTGTAAACTTGCATCGTAACTTACGGGATGTCTTCTGTGATTGTTCAATATTTTTTGAAGTGAAAACTTCTTTAGCGGCGTTGTACACTTTTTCTGTAATGGGTAAAAAATTTAAAACTCGCGTCAGGGTCACGTGACCCTGATCGAAAATGAGTAAGACGTCATTCAAATTAAAAATAAAACATAGTAACAAAAAAGTTTTCACTTCTACCGGCACTCCTGGAGTGCAACCTTTTTTGATATACTTCGATGGTGTCGCAAGCGTTTGACTATAGTTGTTTACTGATAGCAGTCAACCCGCCAAAGTCGGGGAAGATAACGCGTAAGTGACAATGATATGTTTGGTTTTGTACCGTATAAGCTTATTGTTTCTGTGAAATTTTCTTTACGAGAATACCTTTTGAAGCAGCTATCTCAGCTTTGCTTAGTACTTGATCAAAGGCTTTGTTAAAAAAGTCACCTACTTTAAAAAGTACAGGTACATCTTTATAGTTTATTTTTAAGGGCCTTTCTTGTACGAGGTTTTGGGTTCAAATCTAGACAAGTACCAATGTGACTTTATCAAGACTCACACGTATACTTTCTGAACTTTCTCAGTTTACCTTGGTCATCGTGCGGGAAACCTGAATAAGACTTAAAATCAATACCTCTATGTTCTAAATTATCTTCTTTACTACAAAGCCTTCTTTCTTAATTTGCACTAGTCTTAGTGAATGACAGTAGAACTTCGGGTTTCGTATTTCTTGAACGACCATAAACAACATTGACATACTTTTGGTAACTCGATCAGTCCCATACAGTTTAATACCATCGCCATTGTTGATAGAATGTTTGTATATATATCGATCAGGGTTTATATCGTGTCCAGCAGCTATCTTAAGCTTAAACAGCTTTTGAAAGCTTAACATTTTCATTGAGAATAAACTCTTAGTATCCCCAAGCCCCGGTATTAATGAATGAATTATTGAATCTATGCTAATTCGTGAGAACTGCGTCTGTTCACCTGGGACAGCTGCGTCAACTTGATTAATGGTCAGATTCAGAGTTTTACTCATTTTAATTAATGTTGTTCAATTATTTGTTGTTTGCGCACTTCGGATTACCCAATAGAACATTGCATGAACTTTGTCCGGCTTTTAATGAATAAATTAGGGAAATGAGAATTGTATTGTTCCTTTTTGGATCTGATTTATCCTGGAATTATCTGAACTGCCTTTCGTAGACCAAGATAAAAGTTGCTACAACAACTGCCTTGTTGGATCTGATGATAAAAAGCGTTACTGCGAAGCAAGAAGTCTAGCGTTTGCATCCAATTCTGGCCGAGTTATGTTTTCCATTAGGACCCTTTTAGTAGCAGCAACGACTAAGAATTTTTTTTAACCGATGGATGTCAGGTCACCTCCTTTTTTCAAGGGACTAAACATAGCTAACAAATTGTAAGTGTACGTTTAGGTACACCCTTAGCTTCGTAGACTGAAGAACTTGATGTAATATTTTGTTATTTTTCACAAGCCCATAATTCACTTCATGATGTTGCTTTTAGACATAAAACTACCAGGGTATCAAGAAAGGACAGAGTGCCTACATTATTAGTGCACGCAATAGGTCGGTGTCTGACCTATTCAGTTCAAAAGGTGAACGTTTGTCAATAATATAGACCTGAGGTAGACACGAAAGAGTTCTATTTTTAGTGTCGTCGCTAAACGTGAATTCAAACCCAAAATTGTCTACCTGTTTATTCGGAGTATCCGCAAAGAATTACTGATAGAAAGTACCAGGGCACTACGACATGAAAGAGTTCTCATGTTTAAAATTCAAATGACATTTCGTTCGACTTAATCGGTCTAACTTGCTACTCAGCCCAATAAACCTAAGCGTTTTCAATCGTCCGTACCAGGGCGACATAGCACGAAAGAGTTAACATAGCAAGTTCCACAATCGTAAAGAAGCTAAGCTAGTACAATTTCATTGTCTGTCTGTCCTATTTAGTGCCTGACGTCAGAGCTAGCGACCAACCGACAGCACTGCGGCGTTGTATGAAAGTGTACAAGTATAGTGGGCTAGTATAGTGAGCTAGTATACTCACAGTTGAAGGCTGCAGATATGATGAATGCTTTGAAACAGAATTTTATTGTGGGACGGTTTTGAATGTTGAAGAATTTAGGAATGAAGGAATGAAGTCCAGCGGTTTGGGAGTTTTGAAATACGCTATTCGTTTCGCAAAACGAGATAGGAGCTTTTAAGTAAGTCGTAGAGCAGTAAAATTCTTGATTTTGCAGATGTTTATTTATTGTTAGCTTTAAATATAAACCGACTATCATTGGTCGTTAAAGAACCACGTAAATATCAACAAACATTTTCAAACTAAACGTACATAATCCCCTCCGCCCTTTATATCTTTTGTTTGCCAAAAGTTCAAATAAATAATTCTGAAGCAAGTCAAAATCAAAAAAACTTTTATGGCTCCGACTTAGCACTTTATGAATATCAAAATAAAATAAGTATAACCTTGAAACCTTCCGTCCTCTGCTGAGGGAGAAGTGAATTAAATAACAAAATATTCTAATAAAAGGGGTGGGCCATCATCAGATGGACCCCTCCGCTGTGGGGTAACTATCACTGATACACTCATGATTATCATCATCAGCAACTGTCTTCCACCACTCTATTGCTATGTATGTAGGTTTGAGCTGCTAGCTTTTTGTGCCGCGCGAAATTCTGCAAGTTCTAATGCATTATCAGCATGAAACAAGAGTGACATAAATACCGCTGCTAAGCAACACATGCGGAATCAGTTACGCACAGCTGCAACCACCCAACGCATGCATAATGTACACCACTATATACTTACATAGTACGCGTTACCTTTTCAACTGTTTCTTTACGATCGCATCGCCTATTGCATCGCACGTGCGTTCATCGTGATCTACCTTACTTGGATGCCGAGTTGCTGGCTGACCCTCAGTGACGTCAAGTTTTAAATCAGTCATTGTATTGTAGATCTTACCATTTTATTTAAAACAAGAAATGTATGCGAAATTCTATAAAAAAAACGTGTGTACTTACTGTTTACCATAGATTATACTAACAGTAAAAGTTCTATCTGCTTTGAACGCAGTGCTTTTAAAGACAATATAATTTGAACAGCCTGTAATGTTTCCACTACTGGGTCATCAACTCATCTTACATTGATTAAAACCTCTTTATTAAAAGACGTCCAAAAGGAGCTGTTCTAAATTCGGATGTTTGTCTTTTTTATGTTTGTTCGAATAAACTCCGACACCTACCAACCGATTTGAATAAATCTTTTTTTGTTGGACAAGGTATACTTTCGAATGGTCGCATGAAAATAGGTTAAAAATAAAGACCCAAAAACTAGTGGTCAACATTAACATGACAACCGAGCACCTGGAATTTATGTGAAGTGGTTCAGCAAGAGTTAAAAGTAGATTTCAAACATCTTGTTCACCTGCAACTTTATAAGGACCAAATACAGCCTTGGGTAAAATCATCATTATCTTTCTGCCCATATCCCATTTTACTTGTGGTCGTCGCAACACGTTTTCTTCTTCCATTCTCCCCTATCAGACGTCACAGCATCATTCACTCTTTTTTCATTCATATCATTCCTTAGACAATCCATCCATCTTTGGCCTTCCTCTTCCTCTCCATCCATCAAAATTCATACTCATCACTCTCGTAGGCACATGATTCTCATCCCTCCTCATCACATGTCCATACCAAGACAGACCCTTTAATTTTTTCTGTCAAGCTTGGGTTAAATAAATTGCAAAATTCAACTGAATAAAATATCAATGCAGAGCAATAGATTTTTTAGAAACACATCGTAATAGTATTTTTTATGAGTGAACTTATAATTTATGAATCAGCACGTACAGACTTACAAATTCTGAACTTTTTACCTTCAATAGTTTTAGTAGCAAAACGTGTTTAAAACTTTTCCGAATAACTTACGCATTTAGCAACTAGATGTCAGCTCTTGCGTGTCGCGTCGTTCCCGCCTTTTATTTGATCGCGGCCATCTTTGATTTTACGTGATTTGCGTACAGTTTAGGTTTACTACTTGTTTGTCTAATTCTAGTCCAGTCTTGAATTGTTTTTTATTGATAACTAGCTTCAAATGGTTTTGTTTTGTTTGAAATAACAGATTGCATTTGGTGATATCCTTTTAGTACTTAGGTACCTACTGGTGTAAAGTGCAACTTGTGTCTTGTTGCAACACTCTTCAATATTTTCTTTCTTGAAATTATCGAATCGCAGTGTACGACGTGTTAGTTATTTATTATCATAGAAAAATATAAAATTAGCAATATTTTAATGGAACTGTATTCTCTAGGTAATCAAACTAAATAAATATTTGCCTCATAAAAAAACTCATAATTAATATTAGTTACGTTACGTCATAAAACTAGTTTAGTCACGTTTTCACAATAAAGAACAAATAAATGTTTATTCTTTGATATCCGAAGGTGTAGCTTTCCCAAATACGTTTTACTACACTACAATAATACGAAACCACAACCATTGTTACTTTTAAAACAACTGAAATAACACACCAAAATAAAAATCGTAACCTTAAAAACCTCACAGGGCAAAAGGCACCTAGTATAATTTGACACGCGACGAAATCCGGTACTAAAGTAAACTGTGTTGAATTTGACACAAAACGACGCTGTTCAATATAAGCAGCGCCACCTCGTAATGTCAAGTAAGACTTGTCGTTTTGTAGACTCATAAAAATGGCGCCGAAAAAAAAAAGAATTGACCTCAAAAAAGCCTGTCGACAATGGCTCGTTTTCCAATCCCAAATGTGATTCAGTGTGGTCTGTGCTGACCCTTATATGGTTGAGGTGATATCATACGGTAACGTGTCGAAATGGTGACTGTGATACATTGTAAAAATAAAATAAAAAAAAAAAAAACCGAATGCCTGAGTGTCGGTTAGGTTGTGCTTTTGTTTTGGATTTGGAAAACGATGGCGTTTAAAACTAAAACTTAGTTTTAAACGCCATCGTTTTGGTGTTTATTGAGTGAATTGTGTATCGTAAGTTCATAACTTACTTTAGATTTCTCCAAGATTTCGTCATCAGATCCTGACCTTATTACAATGGGACCACGACCATCTGGGAAGTCAGTTCAGAAATCAGGGAATCATACATTAAAAAGGTATCCGACGAACGGGGAAGGCCGGTCAAAGCTGATTGTAGATGGCGCGACCATTGTTAAGTCCTAAACCGACCAATAATGAGGTAGTACTATTTTGAAGTACATACCTATACGATTTGAACCAATGACGATGCTTGGAACAAGCTATACTAGCGCCATTCGTTTCCCAGTTGCCATCCCCATTGAGAACCTACTCCAATTTTCGAAGTGGAAAATAACATAAAATCACGCATATAATGATCGAAAGATTCAGTATGTAATATGGATGACCCCATTAATTTTCAAACAGTTTGATTTTGTAATTAAAACAACAATAAGGATCCCTTACTAGTTAAAAGTTATCGAACTTGCTTTAATTAAATTAAATTCTTGACAAGCCACAAATTGCATAATAATATCTCACAAAATTAGTTTTTAATAACTTCAATTATTATCATTCATCATCATAATTTTAAAGTGTACCAATATTTTATTAATACCTTATTAATCGACCCATAAACTGATTACTTTTATATTTTGTTTCAGGTAATTTAAAATAACAAAAGCAGTGATGACCATCAAACTATGAAATTATGTAATTTTGAATTCGTAAGTCAATGTTATATTCGGCAATTGTTACTTGAATGATCACCCACATTCATAGCTAGCAGGAAAACAAGTATTATTGTAATAACTTTTATTCTGTCATGTATGACCATGTATGAAAGTGGAAGAGAGGAAAGGCCGTAGAAGATGTCATTATGTAGTTTATATCTACCCCCATCCAAAAAGGCGAAAGTTTATAATATAATGTGTCTAGTTGCGGTCTGTTTAAACTTGAAAGGGCTTCTAATTCTACCAATATAATTGTTTTACATGTCGGGTCGGAACTCAACCGGCCGGGTGTGAATGGTAGCCAGTTTTATTTTTTGATAATCTAATCCCAATTTTGGTAACAAATTGTTGAGAAAGGGGAGGTCCCTTTTAGTGTGTTCAGACCAAAACCAGTCACATTGTATATGTTGTGTGTTCAAGTGTTTGAATGTTAATATAGCAGCTCAGTCAGTCTAGGCAGTCCAATAAACAAGTAAGTGAATGATTCAGATAAATATTTATTCCATTAAAATTGTTTACGACCAAACGAAACCCTAATCGGCTCAATTATCTAGACCAAGTAGCCACCCTGGCTGTACCCGCTACCGTAGCCCCCCTGTCCAGCGCCGTAGTTGTTGTGGCCGTACAAGCTGTGACCTCCTCCGCCCACCGCCGAGCCTCCTCCGATGTTGTGGCCCGAGGACTCGTGGTGACTGATTTGCTTTAAAGAGAAAGTAAGGGTTAAAACAAAGCAGTAGTCGCACTATTGTATAATCAAATAGAAGCTTTTGGAGTGCTGGGCCTGGGCTAGATTAAAAGACATGATGAGGACCTAAGTAGCATGCATTCAGTATTTTATGTGAAATCACTGATTTGCTCAGTAACTTCGTTAGTTTTTTTTTTGGTTTGCGAGTCGAATTTCGTCCATATATTAATCTTTATTAGATTCTTTAGCCGTATAAAGTTAGGTAGTTTAAATTCAACAAATATCAAGAAATAGTTTTAAGTAGTCACCTGATTGTAATCGCTCTCATGGTGTCCAATATTGTGTCCTTGACGAATGGCATTTCCACCATATCCGGTGCCACCATAGCCGCTGTTCTGGCCAGCGTAACCTTGTTGTCCGTAGTTGCTACCAGACCCGTACCCTCCACCGATGCCCCCCAGGCCGCCCAGACCGCCTACTCCTCCCAGACCACCTACTCCTCCCAGACCGCCTACTCCGCCCAGACCGCCTACTCCTCCCAGACCTCCAAGACCACCGAGACCGATATCTGCTCCAATACCGCCACCTAGACCACCAAGGCCTAAACCTGGAACAAGTGGGTAAATTTTTATAAAGACGAAAAGTTTACTACTTAATCGAGGGATTCAATCTTGCCGAATTGGACCATCCATTACATATTGCTTCGGTGCTTGTTACTTCTTTGATTCGAAAAGGCTAAAACTGTCATTTAATTTGTAGATTTTTGACTGACCGATAGCATTGTAAAGATCAGATAGGTAGTTGCTCGAAGTAATAAATACATTCGGGAAGTTGTAAAACGTTCAAAAGAGTAAGCAAATATGTGAAGGTAGTGTACCTGCACCGATGCCGAGGCCAGTGAAAGGTTTGGCCTGGACGGTGGCCACGATGGCCAAAGCTGCGATAATCTGTCGAAAGAAAAGACACATAATAAAAAAAGAACAGTCAGGAACGTGTTGGGAAAAAAAAGGAATAAGAATGAATTAGAATTAAACAATATCAGTGGTTTCTGTTAGACGTTTTATAGCAACATTGAAAATTGGAAAATTAAATGGTCACAATAAGATTTGGGTATTGATAAAGTAGTAACAGGTAAAAAATGGCGGCGGATGAGATGTTTTTGGAAATTGAGACAGGACAACTTACCATACACTTCATCGTGAGTTTTGTATCGCAGCTGTTTGCACAATGTCTTCAACCACGGTACACCTATCTTATATACCTCAATAACTTCAATATCTAATCACTAATTAACGACGTCTTAATGACCCAGCTTGACGACAACAGTAATGTTCTCAACTTGAGGGAATTCTGTCACAAACGAGGTTTCTTCTTGTAAAACCCTAATCGATGTGGTTTCCCAAATTGTACGTTTTTAGTGGGAATTCTAACGTTGCATCTGACCTAATTTGGAAAAGATATTTTTTCTGGTTATTAGATGCAGTTGGAAAGAGTGAGTGTTAGAATGTGCATGTTATGGAGGAGCTCATTGATTCATAGTTTCTGAGTTTATTCTGATCTGTCTCCTTGTGATTGTAGAATGGTTCCGCAAGTCTTAATATATTGAGAAGTGCATTAGTGAATTTGTCAGGATTATCATGGCCTACCGTAAGGAAACGATTTTGGCTTTGGACGCGTTTAAAATTGACATTCACAGTTCACGTATTGGCAAGGCATTTATGTCCAGTATTAAGAAAGTTTAAGAAAAACGTACTGTGTTGACCGCGAATCATCATCAATCTCATATAATTATTTGGAATCCACGTGCACTATATCTTTTTCTTAATTTTTTTTTCTGTTTTTCATCATTTCAATAGTGACCCCTTATGTCTCTATACCATCCTTAACACAATCCATCCATCACATGGATTCACTCAAGTTTACTTCATCGTAGACTTTGGCTCTGTCAATTTAGATCTAAAGTAGATTTAATCTGAAATCGCTGCGAGAGACTCCAACGGCGTCCAGATGGCATCGGAAGTGGCGAGGCGATTTCTGGCCACTGCGCCGACAGCGAGTAATAGATGGCTCGCAGACCGATCATGCACCATGCTCGGGTCGACGCGGCGACGGCGTGTCGTTTACACGCGCGCTTTAAAGATCTGTCGGCAATCTGACGGGACCCTCTTGAGGGCTAAAGCCTGCTGGGGTCGCGGGACTGTAAACAAAGGTAACACTGACCCTGACTTGAAAGGGCTATTGAAGGAACAACATAAATTTTACTCAGTACGATTCTCACAGTCCCTTGCATCTTTCATTTGATGATTTTACCAGCATAAAGATCTCAACTAAAAAAAGGCAACTTGAAGGTATTGAAACGTGATAAATTATTTCATCGATGTTAGACACAGACGTCGTGTAAATAATAAAAAAAACCATGAAAATCCATTGTTCCCATACAAATTCACAAGAGCCTTCAGAAAAATTCGTTAAATAAGCCAACATTAATTGAACGACAAGCTTCATTTCAGTGGGGAATACAGGGGATTTTTTTGCAGATATTAATTAAACCGGGACAGACGCCATCATTGAATTCTTGGCTAATGAATAGGTAACGAGACTGCCCGGCCACTTGCGGCGAGGGATTAGGTTACTGGATAAATTGTACGGGAATTTTATTTTATAGGGGATTCTGCGACTACACTTTGGAATGTGAACTAGCTAGAATAATTTATTTTAAAATGGGATATAATTAACCGTGTTAGGCACTTTCTACCACTCTTGTCTTGAATTTTGTATAGGACGTATAGTCATCTATACCCTTAGCACTAATATTCACTCTTTTACTTTACAGTATTTACAGTGTTTCTTGTAAAATGGAACAGCGCCTCTGGTGTGCGAAGACGGAACTAATTTTTTCCTTGACAATTGTCAATTTGAAATTGTCAAAGTTCCAGTTTACTTTACGTCTCAAATAAAAAATTCGTGCTAAGGGTAGTATAGTATTAATCGCCTGTTAATGTAAAACAAGTGCTAAAATATCATTTTAACTCGTACTGCAATATGCAGTCGTTATTTTTTGTCTTAGTAATTCGCGTTTTTCAATGTTCTCCTTGCTCATTTACATGAGTGATTTGACTTTGCTCGTCTCTTCATTGTTTCTGCCGAATCTTGTGATCATGTGAGTCTAAATTACAAATGTGTATCTTCTCACGTAGATGTTTAGTTCGTGTAATATATTGATAGACTGCAACAGTTTTGCAGTTATCAGTATAAGTCCTATTGAAAAAATTTACGAAAATAGGCGACGAAATTTTAAAATCGAGGCTCCTCGTGCTTGCTGACTTTGGGCTATGCTTTCTTCAATCAGTATAATATATACTAATCAATTTATTAAACTGTTCCCGAGACCAGTGGGTCACTATATGATTTATATTTTTAAATGTCGTATTTTTAATTGTTGTTCAAGTGTAAAAATGAATAATTTAATATTTTCTATTGCGTCTATTTCTGAATTCAAGTCTTGTAATTTCGGGAAATCTAATTCAAAAATTCCTTTCATTCTAAAACACCCACTTTTTGATTCTGAATCTACGTGGTTTTCCAGTTATATAGGTTAACTTGTACTTCTATTTTCTGTCTGTCTGTGTGACTGACTAGTCTTTCTATGCCTCTTGTAATGCAAATATACGCAAATGTTGGCACGTATGTTACTATTTCTGTCCAGCTTTTAGTTTGTTAAGCAATCACGTTGAATTGTTCGTATGTTTGATGAGGTGTCCATTGGGTTCAATATATGGAAAGGTTTTCACGGCTATCAACTTTGAATTATGTCATCTACGCTTCTCCAAGAGCAAGAAATGGGAGATTAGCATAGAATACGTTATTGCTATTTTGTCCAAAAGACTTTTACTGATCAACAAAGTTACTGTGTAAACGCGGGAAATGGGATGTAACCTGTCTAGGCAGGATACCGTGGCTTTTGAACGCGAAGGGCTATAGCAGGGTGAATTCTGACTCTGACAGTCCTTTCCGCTCTACCTATTTGATGGTTTTACAACCAAAAAAAAGCCAATGGGGAAACAACTAAGTTACACCAAGGTAAAGCTAGAAATTTATACTGCGGCAAAGCGCTAACAGCTTATAAAAAAAAAACTTAGAAAAACACTGAGAAAATGAGTTTGCCTCGTTCCTAGAGAACTACCTCTCCCATTATAAGATCTGCATTCGAATCCCCTTTCCAGTAAAATTGAGGGACTCCTGAAAACCCGTGATGGTTTAAATAAACCAAAAAAAAACCACTTAAGAAATCAACGTACTCTCCACTACAAAAACTGTAAACGATCATCATAGTGTAATGTAAACTACTGGTGATCTTGAAAACAGTTACCGCCATCCATTCATCAGCAGTTGATTCAATTAACAGTAACCTTGGATGTTTGTTTACATCGAGCACATCTCGTTGGGTACTGGTAAGGGCTAGCGTGAATCACAAGCAGAAATAAAAGGCGTTGATGGCACATTGCATTATTTATTTATATAATAACAGTTTTTAATGGCATACGCGAATCTTATTGTTAATCGGACATGCTTATGGCGAGTAAAGGGCGACTCGATGTCCGACCATGGTCGCCATTGACCTTGCCTGGTTCAACGGCGCTTGGTATTCCACGCGCGCCTCAAATCAATCAATCATCAATATTAGGTACTAGCTTTTGCCGCTCACTACGTCACTCAGTACCAAAGCAGCTTTCAAGTGGTGAAAGAATTTTTTAAATCGGTCCAGTAGTTTTTGAGTTTATTCATTACAAACACACACACACATAAATACAAATCTTTCCTATTTATAATGTTAGTGTAGGTTATGTAGTAGGGATTCTAGAGATTGGTAACAGAGATATCTCCGTAGTCTATTGTAGAAAAACACGATAGCTTTTAACTTAATATTTTGAAGCCTAGATTTTTTTCTTTTACTCAAGTTTTTCCTGTTTTTAAAATCAGCGAACACTTATTTCGTCGAACTATAGAATTCTGTTTATTTTCCTACTCTGTTGTTGTATGTTTATGTAACGCAGATCGCTGACACGTTTTTTTTATGTAAATATATATATTTTTATATATTTAGTAAGAATTCCGCCAACACACGTGGTTCCACTCAAAACATCTAGCGAAACGATGGGACTAAAATATTCTTGTCAGTAATATTATATGGGTCAATCGAAAATGATCGTTAAACACGGGCTGTTATAGTTGTTTTTTATAAGTTGGAGACATAATTAGTGATACAAACATTATTGAACAGACTAGAATGGACTTTAAGTAAAATGCTGTACGGTTTATATTAAAATTGACAGATCATGTGACAGCAAATGTGTTTGAATTTCCAATATTCTTTTTACATACATTTTTGTTTGGTTTTCCTCAGTTTAAGCAGAAATGGAGCGTGTGACTTGTGCAAACTATAGAAAAATTATGATTAGTTCATTATTACGTTATCAGTATTTAACACTGTCTATGTCTCTTCAAGAAAAAAGGCGTGATGAATATGTAAATCGGACCGTTACCATGGGGTAACATATTACCCAGTTACTGGGTTGTGGAGGTCCAATAGGCAGTCGCTCAATGTAAAATACTGATGTTCAGCTGCATCTGGTACGACTGTAAGCCGACCCCATTATAGTTGGAAAAAGGCAGGCAGATGATTGTGTAAATCCGGCCATCACCAGCATTGTTTTTAAAAAAAAGACGTTTCCCGACATTAAAAACTCCTCCTGTGTTGTGGGTGCGTTAACAAACATATAAACTCAAATACACAAACACCCAGACCCGAAACAACTACTTATGGTAAGCGTCTATAGGTCCGCATCGTACGTATCGGACGCATCGCATCAAACGGATTTCTGTGTCGGCAGCGATCGGATTGCCGACGCGAGTATCAGCAATTGGATTGCCGATGCCACCTTCATCGCTTCTACTGTTCGGCATTCCGTATGACGTCATCGGTACGCATCGCATTAAGGCATTGCCGATGAGCCGTCCGTACGATGCGGATCAGTGGACGCAGTTGTATGAGTTTTCATACAAGGCAAACTAAAATCCGTTACGTACGATACGTAGGATACGTGCGATGCCGACCTGTGGACGCACACCTTTATAGATCATACAAAAGATAATTCTATTCTGGAGTCGAACTTGCGTCTTTCAGTCAACAGTGTCGTCAATCATTATCCGGGACATAATTGTTATCATATAATCAATCATTATGAAATTAACCGGTATTCTTGAAACAACAATTAAATCTTATCATATCAGTAATTGTAGGAGAAACCGGTTTATTTATTTAATTACAACGGTTCTATTTGATTATAAATTATTGCGATGACAGATAGCTAATGTTTCAAGATAAGCAAAGGTAACCTCCAACTTCTGATGCTAACTTAACGGCACAGAGGTGCCGTTAAGTTAGCATCAGAAGTTGGAGGTTACCTTTGCTTATCTTGCGCAGCGGCTAAGCGATGGACTTCCACGCTGCATGCCGCTTGTTCGATTTCCGCACCAAGCAAATAGTTGTATAATCTACAAGTAGTTTATTCAGGTCTGGGCGTTTGTGTTTGAGAGTTTAAATGTTTGTAAGCGCACCCAAAATACAGGAGAAATTCAGTCCCACGCGGCAACGTTCCTAGAAAATAAAAATAAATGTGTTTTGCCCACTACTCATGTGTTCTGTGTATCAGACATTATAATGATAAAATTTTGACACGTTTTTTTGTTACGTAAACCCAAAATTGTCGAACATACGACACTTTAGACTAAAGCAAGCAAGTAAAATTTGACTTGCACCTTATGAGCCCCCCCAGTCTAAAATATTGATGGATTGTATCCTTGTAAATATCCATTATTTTTCAAAACTCTCACTGAAACACTAATTATATTTCCAATTTATTGATGTTGTCAACATTCCTATTGAGACAAAGTCATGAATATAGGAAAACAACCTAATACCCTCTCTTCTCACGTTTTGGTTGTTACCACAACTGTTATAAAAATACAAGAAACATAAAAGAAACTCCTCATTATCAGGATGAGATGTGTCTTTTTATTTGTGTATAGAAATGCGAGTTGAAAGTAGAACACGTGAATCAAAACAAAATGAAAAGGTGGCGTTAAAAGAGAAATAATCAAGTTTTCTCGTATTTTCTGCAGCTTGATAGTGCTAGTGCACATTCGTTGGTAGATGCTCACTATAAGGTATACCCACTAAGCAAGAAACAGAAGTCCCACTTTAGGACTGAGGCATCCGTCTGTAGTCCCTGTTCGGGCGCCAATAGGCAGTCCTCTGTAGTCCCTGTTTGGGCGCCATGAGGCAGTCGTCTGTAGTCCCTGTTCGGGCGCCATTAGGCAGTCCTCTGTAGTCCCAGTTTGGGCGCCATGAGGCAGTCGTCTGTAGTCCCTGTTCGGCCGCCAATAGGCAGTCGTCTGTAGTCCCTGTTCGGGCGCCAATAGGCAGTCCTCTGTAGTCCCTGTTTGGGCGCCATGAGGCAATCGTCTGAGTCCCTGTTCGGGCGCCATGAGGCAGTCGTTTGTAGTCCTGGACGAAAGCTACTACTTGCCTAGCCTTTTCCCAACTATATTGGGGTCGGCTTCCAGTCGAACCAGATTCAGCTGGATATCAGTATTTTACATGGAGCGACTGCCTGTCGGACCTCCACAACCCAGTAAATGGGTAATACGATACCCCATGGTAAGACTGGTTGTCAGACTTTAGAGCTTCTGACTAACATTAACGACTGTCAAAGATCTACAAATGACAACCGGGACCAACGGCTTTACGTGCTTTCCGAGGCACGGAGGAAACTCGCTATGATAGATGGTCACCCATCCACAGACCAACCTCGGCAAGCGCGGCTTAACCCGGAAGATCGGCCTGTGCGGCTGTGGTGTGCTGTTGCATAAAATAATGTAGAAAGAACACAGAAATATTAAAAACAGGAGAAGTGGTAAGGGGGCGTGTCGTTGAAATCTGGTCCTGAGCGTTTTGGCCAGAAATTGACTTGGACTACTTTATTTATGTTTCCTTTATTACTCCGACTATATTGTTTTTCATTAAATACATTGCTCTTTTACAACGATCTCACATTATCACTGAGTGACTGGACCAGCAATGTAAAGCTGACATAACGATACTTCATCAAGCCGTAATGTCGCGTGGTGCGTCCGTTGTATTGGAGCGGGAATAGTACCGCCCACCGCGTGTCGCGACAACACACAATGATAATTGTTAGTGTGAGTAAGTTACACGGAAAAAGAGTACGCTGTGGTTTTAAGAATAAGGTTTATATTTAAATGACTGAGTTATCGATGGCGCGTGTGTGCACTTGTTCGTAGTATTGTTTTGATAGAACTACATAATTATGCAAAATTATCGTTATGGTGGGGCTATTGCGGCTTCACTGATTTTCTATACATTTTAAACTCCACGCCATATCTCCTTCTTTAAGATATCTGTGAGAAAGAAATATTGGCCCCTTAAAAAAATTGGAATCTTAAAATAATAAATCCAAATGCGTACCTTCAAAACGCACTGCAGATAACATTGATACAGAAAACTATCACTTTGCTTTTAACTATAATTAAGCCGAAATGTGTACCTACATATAACTCCTTTTATTTTACAGGCTTGCAGTACAGTATACTGTACATTTTTGCCTTTTTTATTATGAATCTCGATACAACATCCAATATTTACTAGAGCTTAAAAGCGATTTCCCAATCCCGCATACTCGTAGCAGAAAATAACAGGGATACAAATAACAGTATCGTTATAACACACGTATGAATATTAACAGGGAACCAAATATACTTTTTTTTTTTTTCATAAAATCGAGTCAGGGGTGATCCAAAGTAGCCACTTCAACAAAATCACAATATGCGTTGCGATAAAAAATCGTAAAATGGAATAATCTGTGCTCAAACAATACAGTAGATAAATTGATAAATATCACAACTTCTTGTTGTACAGACACCAGCACATCAACCTAACTCAATCTGTCAATTCAATCAATTTTAAACCTTGTCAGGATAATAATAATAATAATAATGTTTATTTCTCACCACAACCCAAGAAGACAAAATATTTTTCACATAAGTAATATAACTAATATACAATGAACAGGTATTTTAAGTACATTTTTCTGGTTGTGGATCGCTGGTGCCTGTGGTAGGTAGTGACACCTGTAATACAGGTCACCAGGACCCCACCTGTTACAAGACACACATTAAAAACTAAATAGTTTACAGATAATGTATCGCAACAAGTGAATATTTTGTACAAGTCGAGCATTTTTCGAAATAACAAAGTGAGCTCAATAAAGAATAGCAAACAAAAACAAAATGATTATAGACAAAAAGGACAATAGAATATGATATGATATGTGTGTTTGTGTATGTGAGGGTGTGCGTGATCGTGTAAGTGGTGTGTATGTGTATGTATTGGTGTGTGTGTGTGTGTGTGTGTGTGGGTGGGTATGTTTGAAAGAGGAATGCTTGAGGATGGAACAAGTATCAGACTAATATATCAAAGAGGGCTTCTGTTGTATTGTAAGTTTGGCTCTGGAGCCAAGATTGTAGGACGATTCTAAAGTTATGTTTATTTAATGAGTGTAAAGAAAGAATTTGGTTTAATTTGTTGTAAAGGTATGGTCCAAGAAACAAAAAGAATCTATTACTAAAAGCGGTTCTGAGCGGAATGGCTGAAGCAACTATACGGTTGCGGCGATTAGATAGCGGAAAGTAATTACTAATCGAATGCTGTTTACTTGCAGTGGCGAGTACGAACAACTGTCTAACTGTCAGCACTTGACAGAATTCATAGAGCTCAACGGTGGGAAAGAGTCTTGGCTTGAAACAGCAAACCTTTAGAACGGCTCTTTGTGCACGCTCGATATGAATCATGTGAGATTTAGCCGCACCGCCCCAGGTAGTGATGCAGTAAACTAAAATTGATTGACACAGAGCTTGATACACCATTTTCATGACAACAGCATCGGCTGATTGGCGTAACTGCTTGAAGATGTATATAAGCTTACGTAATCTATTTGAGAGCTGTGTAATATAGTCTTTAAAAGAAAGATTGGAATCAATTACTATGCCCAGGTACTTTATAGATGACACCCGTTCAATATTGCAGATGTTGTTAGCGAGATTGACATTTCCGTCGTCAGTGTTGTTAGATGTAGACAACTGGGCAGTGACGTTTAGTGTACTCGTTTCAGACGAATTTGTATTACGAATGGTGAAATTCATTATTTTTGTTTTTGAGATGTTCAATGTCAGCAAGTTGTGTGTAAGCCATTCGCTAATTATATCAAAACCTCTTTGTGCGTAGTGATATGTTTCTACCCAGTTGTGAGATGAAAATACCAGAGCTGTGTCATCCGCATACGAAAATATTGTGCCATTCGCTAGGTTCAGGCTACACAGATCATTTATGTAGATTAAGAATAAACTGGGGCCTAGAATACTGCCCTGTGGTACTCCAAAAGCAATATTCATATCAGAACTGCAGTGCGATCCAATTTTCACACTCTGAGTTCTGCCCGTGAGATAGCTTTGGAATAATGCGAGCTGGGTGCCTCGAATCCCCAGGGATTCGAGCTTTGATATCAAGATTGGAATCGAAACCGTGTCGAAAGCCTTCGCGAGATCAAGGAACAGCGCTACACATTTCTTACCTTTGTCAAGTTTTTGAGCTATGTGATTAACCATTTTATGAACAGCATCAGCAGTAGACATATTTTTACGAAAGCCGAATTGGTTGTTTGACAAGAGTTTATGAGTCTCTAGATACGTGACCAATCTCGAGTTAATAATCTTTTCCAGTAACTTTGACATGGCAGGGAGGACGGATATGGGCCTATAATTTTCGACACGGTCTCGATCCCCGGATTTAAATATAGGGTGGACAAGTGCTTTCTTAAAACAGTCAGGGAAAATACCAGTGTCAAGGCATAAATTGAAGATATACGTCAGCGGGGGTATAAGAATATCTTTATGCTTCTTAAGGAAGCTAGAGGAGATGCCATCCCACCCGACTGCACAATCGCTCTTTAGTGACATGATCAGGCGTTCCACCTCCTTTTCATCTGTTCCAAGCAGCACAAAAGATTTTTCCTGGGGAACGGGTAATGGTATAGTTCGAGAATCTTTTTGTATTTTCTCAGCAAGGCATTTCCCCACGCTTGCGTAATATGAGTTTATTTCATTTATAGATCTCTGTTTATCATTTCCATGGTCTAAGAGATCATGTGCTGACGATTTTAGCTGCCCCATGTTTGTAACATTTTTGATTACAGACCACAACCGCTTACAATTTCGACCTGCCTTTCCAAATTCCGATCTCTCGTAATCACTTTTTGCTTTCCTAAGTATGTTTGTGCAAAAATTACGATACCTTCGGTATGACACCGTTAAGATTTCATTGGAGGGATATTTTTTTAACTTCTTGTACAAATTATCTCTATGGCGCATACATTTGAGTAATCCTGGAGTTATCCAGGGTTTAATATGCTGACGTCTACGTGAGATTGAGATCATTTTAGTGTTGTCAGATAAGGCTAGGAGAATTGGTTCCATCAGGCGATCTGTCGCCAAATTGGGATCCCTCGTACTGTAAACGGAGTCAAAGCAAATATTTCGAATGTCATTAGTTAGCTTGTCCTCATTGATTTTTTTCAATTGGGGTGGGTCTAGAGATTTGCTTTTATGCACTGACAAAGAGAGCATAACCGCAAAATGGTCTGTGATAGTAGATTCCAACACTAGAACTGTGCTAGAGAGAGAACTTTTTATATTGGCGTGATCAAGACATGTAGATCCGTGAGTTGGTAGTGTGTGCCCAGTGTAAAACCCATGGTGAGTTAATAAATCTAAATAGTCCAATGAGTGATTATCTTTATTATTGGTAGCAATATCAATATTTATGTCTCCCATGATGACAACGTTTCTAAAAGATTTGAGTTCACCGAGAATACTGTCCATGCTTTCTATAAACTTTGAGGGATCTTTAAAAGCATAAGGCCTATAGACAGCAATTATCGCTATATCCTTACCTATTGTGATTATCAGACAGTTTGCTTCGAGTATGAGTGGCTCTTTAACTTCAACATTACCCAACAGATCATTCACGTAAACAATCACTCCGTCATTTTGGTTAAAAGTTTTAGATGATTTATACGAAGAATATCCACTTAGTACCGGGATGATGGGGTTACGGGAGAGCCAACATTCTGATAGAATAATGATATCGTTAGAAATGCCAACTCTCTGCAGCAGGGTTAGGAGCCCCGTATAATTTGCATTGACACTCCTAATGTTTTGAGATAAGATAGTCAAAGCACTGTTAGCTGGAAGCAATTTCGTGCAAGCTTCAGGGTCGCAGGATATCGCATTGGAAAAGGTTACGGTATCTAAGTTTTGTAGCACATCATTTACATTTGAATTATCGAATGGTATAGTTTGAGACTAGTAGGACATAGTATGATGTTCTTATTGTTGTGACGTAGCGTTTGATTGGTGCCGGAGAGCTAAGTAGATGTAAGGTCAAAAATATAATCATAGAAAACTTAACTACAGAAGGATATACTTGTTGTGAGAATAAATTAATTGTAGGTAGTGTTAATAATTCGTTTGTGTAGAGTGTAAGATGGTATAAGTATTCGTGAAGCTGTGATTGATTGAATATGTGTGTGTGAAAGAGTGCTTTATGAGAGATAGACATTTCCATAATCAAGTAGCAATTAACATCAATAGGTTTTAAAGATGGCATACAGAGTTTTATAACTATAACTAAGCAACATTTATTACAGTTCGGATAAGATGAAGACATGCAGTGATTTGTAATTGCTATAAAATAAGTACATAGTCAGATTTGAGTTAATTTGGCTAAGTCTCTTTCGGAATTTACTATGACCCGCTGAGCTCCATCCTCTTTGCGCAAGTAAACTTTACCAAAGGCTGACCAACAGTGTTTATAATCGTGCTGAGCAGCAAAATCTCTTGCTAGGAAAAATATCTTCCGGGTTTTTGATGGAAGATTATCTGATATAAAAATAGGTACCTTAGGACCATCTTTCCTCAAATGGGATGAATTTAATTTGTTGCTACTGTTCTTTTTGTTGTAGGTTCTGACTGACTGAAGTAATTTCATCTTGACCATCACGGTGGTGAAATCGACTATGATAGTGTTATTCATGGAGCTCTTAGAGTTGATTCTGTATACATCCTTAATATCAGACTGGACTATTGTGGTATCAAGAACGTTGCCAATACTCCTCACTGTGTTACACAAATCAAGTTTCGATTCATCTCCGTTTTTTGGGACATTTTTAATCTCAAGGCTAGTTGATTTGGACTGTTTTTCCAGCTGGTCAATTTTTTCTTCTAGTCTACATATGTAGTCCCGAGTTCCCTTTCTTTCATCTTCGTATTCTTGCATTTTTTTCAGCAACTCATCATATTTTGCAACAGAAAAGTCTACGTAATCTTGAAGTTTGTTGTATTGGTTTTTAATTTCGAGTAGCGACGTTTCAATATTAGTGTGGAATAGTGTTTGCTCTTTCTTAAGGTCTTTGATCATGTTTAATATGTCGTCCTTGAACTCATTCATGTTCACGAACTCTTCGTGACCGTTCCGCTTCCTTTTATTACCACAGCTTTCCTTTTTATTTTGTTTTGTTTTATTTGTATCCATGCACGTTTCACTGGATTCTGTAAGCGTACTAATATTCGGCTCAGATTGATGGTGCACAGGGGATTGCCTACTTATAGCTGGTGATGTTGGGGGTGTGCGTCTCAGTGGCATCATTTTAAAACTTTGTGCTTTTTAATTAATTAAATGGTTTTATAATCTTATCTGATTTCAAAAACCAGTCCAACCAGGATAGTGGAAGGTTTATATTCTATTGTTAAAATTTGGTAGATTCGCGTAGGTTGAACTACGGTCGTCTGTACATTGGCAATTCTGTTGGTTTTCATTTAATGTGGCTTGTATTTGGTCTGTGTGTAGGAAGGTAAACTTAATTACTACCTGCACGTTATTTTGCTCTTTTTGGTTTTTATCTTTTCTGGTTGGTAGCTTTGGTTTCATACGTTTTCATGTTGTAATGTTGTAGTGATCAATACAACTGAAGTCCAGTTTATTTTTTGGTCGAAAAGTCATGAAGAGTCCTCCCTCTGTTGAGGAACGGGTTGTCAGAGACGTACAGACTAAAAACATCCATTCCTTCGGTTGCACTTTGCGTTCCTGGGCCACAGTACCTTGTTTAAACAGCGTAAGACGAGCTTTTAGGCTTCTTTCACTATAAATTCACGGCAGAAATTAAGATGATGACTAGTATTTTACCAAATCGACTATTTACTACTAATTAATTTACACTAAATTCTAAATAATATAAACCTACAATATAATGCTAGTTTTCCAGATTTCGTAAATCTAGTCTATTAGCTCTCGTATTATGTGTTAAATGTGACCTGTGAGCGTACGGCGAGCAAACGAGATGCATAGCTCGGGTGGGAGCGAGACGCATGCCACCCCCCACCCTCCGATAGTACACCTCTCCGTCGACAGACCTTGTTCAACGCGTCACTTGCACCGAGAAAGCGGAACGCGTCGGTCGTTTCCGTTTTTTCTGTGTAGGTCGCCAAAAAAACTTGTTTTGAAAATTATGGTCAGATTCATTTATTAATAAATTAATTATTACAAGAATCGAGGAGTAGTTTGGACACCGGTTCCACAACCGATGATTTCTTAAATTTTGAAAGGTTTTTTTATAATTTTTTTTTAATTTTGTTTAAATACCTATTTGATATGGTCAGAAAATTAATAAAAAAAAACGGCCAAGTGCGTGTCGGGCCACGCACAGTGTAGGGTTCCGTAGTTGGCCATCAAAATACTTATGCGAACTAACTAAACTGATTCGCTGAATTTAATTTTAAAAAGAAGAATTTTCAAAATCGGTCCAGGAGTCTTTGAGAAATCGGGGAAAATACAAAAGAAAAAAGATTACAACGAATTTAGAACCTCCTCCTTTTTTTGAATTTAGTTAAAAATAGTTGACGATAAAAACCTACCTATCCCCAAAAAACATACGTATGAAAGCTGTAAAAATAAAGTTGACAAACTTACATTTGCAGTTGTCTCCGATACATTTTGTTTAAGAAAATATGATATCAAGTACATTTTATAAGTTGGTCGACTATTACTCGTAAAGTTGTAAAGCCTACTTAGTCATGATAATTTTCTTTTAAACTTCGTTATATGTACTACTATTGTGAATTTTTTCACACCCCCAAACATAACCGTTTAGCTGGTAGAGGGGGGGACACTCGAATCGAGCAAAATTTAGCACTTTAAAGCTTAATAATTATTTCACAAACGAATTTTTTTATCAAAAAATTGTGCATGGAAACTATCATTATTTTTTAAAGGCCTATTTAATGATATCCCACACTAAGGGGTACGGTAAAATCCTCACTTTACGTGTAGGTACTGGAGGTACCCTAAAAAAAAATATTTTACGAGATTTTATTTTACCACTTTTTCGGCACAACAAATCCGTATATTTACACCAAATTACAGCTCTCTAGTACTGTGCGTCTCTGAGCTAAACTGCGGACAGACGGACGGACGGACGGACGGACGGACATGGCGAAACTATAAGGGTTCCTTGTTGACTACGGAACCCTAAAAATTATGCAAGTATCTGTAAACAATAAATGTTCCCTAAATCATATTTGCTTGTATTTTGTTACTTATCCTTGAAACTCGCGTAGTGAAATGTGAAAGCTTTTTCGTCAGCCTACCTTATAACCGAAACTGCAAACCAATAACGTCGGCCATTATTTTACCTGCTTGCAACAGTATTTTTTGCCAATAGTACAACGGCGAGTTCACGACCTCGCCGCTGTGAGCGGTCGCTTAGCTCGCGCTGAGCGATTAGATCAAATGTAAATAGAAATGTTTGAAACACGTCACGGGGCGCCGCCAGTGGCGAATTCGCTTACAAAGTAATTAATGTCTTAATTGCAACGCCCGCCGCACTACACGCAGCTTTTTTATCATGTTAAAATCTTCAAATGAGTCCTCCCACCCAGGGCATATCAGGAGGGACTGTCCGAATCGTACTGACTGAAATCCACGGTGCCCTTCAATAGCCCTTTACGATCCAGGGTCACGGTAATTCTCAAGTGCCGCGACCCCGGCAGGCTATGTCCCTCTAAAGGGGTGCCTCGTCACTATGCTGACACTCTTTTGAGGCGCGCGTGGAAGACAACGCGCCGTCGAGGCGTGGTTCATGGTCGGACAGCGTGTCGCCCATAATTCGCTGCCTGCACAGCACAGAGCTTAGACTAAAATCGTAAACAGACCGGACTCGTTATGAATTTCGAATCAACATCCAATATTTACTAGAGCTTAAAATCGATTTTCGAGTCCCGCGTTCCGTGAAATAATACCAGGCATCACAAATATAAATAACAGTTTCGTATCCACACGTGTATGAATATTAACAGGGAACCAAGTATATATCGATTTGTTAAAAAAATGCAATCAAATGCACCGAACTTGTCATCTTAGAGAGTTCTTTTATACCCTTCAAAGTTCAAACCGAGTGATAAACGGCAATGCCTAACTTTAATCTAGACCTAGTCCATAAGGCAAACAGACTAATTAGAAAAATAAGATGGTATCTAGCTTTTTGCACAGATTTATTACTAATTGGCACTAAATTGTGAAAAGATATATACTGTAATGTATTTTTTCAAGCCAATTAGATCTGTTTCGCTATAATAACGATATTTGATCTGTGAGCGTTCGACGAGCGAACGAGATGGATGACAACAGAGGAAGCGAGACGGATGCCACCCCCTCCCTTGGCTGCCGTACGCTAGCCGACCATAAATAATATGTCCGAGCGGAGCGTCACTTGCATCGAGGAAGCGAAACGTGTCGGTCGTATCCGTTTCTGCGTAGATAAAAAAAATATTGTTTTGAAAAGCAGACAGGTTCTTGTAATAAAATATAATACAAGAATCAGTCGGACCTGTTCTCGATGCACTTTTATCGAGAACATTACTATTTCTTATATTTTGAAACATTATTTTTCTCTTTTATAATTATTTTTTTAAATATTTAAAAATGTAATTTAATTAAATGAAGAAATAAAACAAGATTGTATAAACATTAGCCACACTTATTGTTTCCTCAATAATATTTTCGTGTTGCCAGAAAGTTTAACTTATCTTTATTATTTTTAAGTTTGTCCAAAACTGAAATACTTGGATTTTTTCCTTTGCCGTGGATGGGTTGACAAACATAAGGTGCTATTATAAAGAAACAGGTTTTCGGTACAGACAAAATAATAGACGCGCATTCACATAAACGGAAACGGTAAATTCGGTCTAGAGTAATCAAACTTGCAATTCTTCGGAGAGCTATAATTACTAGTGATATTTTTTCCTGGATGTGCATGAAACTGTTGGCCGGACTTTCCACATTTTTTTTTTATTTGAGACAAACCCGCCACGCTATTCCGTAACCACTGCAACTCCTGAAAGCCAGAATCAACAGTGGCAACTACCAGAAAAGCGCCGAGCCCGAGACAATGAAGCTCGACGTGTCCCGGAGATGAATTTACCTGTTTTGAATCCTGCAACGAATTTATTAGAAACGAATAGTGGAGCAGTAGGAAAAAATTGTTTGAACTTCCCTCCATGCAAGCAGGAGACAGAAAAAAACAACAAAACAAGGCACAAAGGGACATTACAACTGGGAGAAGCCCAGTTGCCCAGCACCACAGGTAAAAATTCCTACTAATATTAATGGGACCTAAATTGTGAGCTGCTATATTTGATTCCAATAATAGGTATGGCAAAAGGGCGGGAGGGACTGTTGAACTTGTACTGACTAAAATCCACGTTGATCCTTCCAATAGCCCTTTCAGTTCCAGGGTCACGGTTACCTGATGAGACAGTCCCTACCCCGGCAGGCTTTGGCCCTTTAAACGGAGGCCTCGTCAGTCGTTTATTAATTTTAGACCTTAAAACCAAAACTGCATCACCAAAAATCAATAACGCCAAACATAATGGTCTAAAATTAATAACTGTTCCTGTCCGGCTTCTGTGATGAATCTCCCCCCCCCCCTTGTCCCCGCTCCCCTGCCGCCCTTCCCCCGCAGACTCAGCGAGGGAGCCCTTCGAGTCGCCGCGCGTCAGTACCATACTTGATGTGGTACCGATCACACGTATATCGGCACCGCATCTGGTATGGTATAAAATGCACTTGTACACACATACGCAGGTTATGTCTGTGTGTGTAAATCTGTGTAGATGTCTACACTTTATTTATTATTGTGTTGCATACATGTGTTATAAGGGGGTGGTTGCTGATTGGTGCAATGACTTTTCTCAGATTAAAATCAATTCAGAACATAGTTTTAAGACTTCAACTCTTAAAAACTAAATCTGGAGAGCTTTTTGAATTATTCAGTACTTCAGTAGGAACATCAACTTTTCTTTCAAACTTTGAAAGCAATTGAAGAAGTTTCTTTTTGACTATTTTAGATACTTTTATAGAACTGGGCTCTCATTTAGATCTTTCACCTTTTTTATCGAAGATGTTGTTCCGTATTCTTATACCCGTTTTATACTCTAATTAAGATTTTAGGGTTGTTGTAACAAGCTCTATAAACTACTTAAGAGATGGAGCAGAAACTCAGTCTCATGAGACTAAGTTTTGGGGATTAACCCAATTAGATGCAATTAATTCTACATAAATTAAAGACCGCTTAGTGTTCACTAAGTAAACGGCTACTCCACTATAATATCACAAGCTTTGCAACTTCAATTTAAACCTGCCACTTTAAACGAAAAAGCAACTTAACAACCATAAACTCAAGATTCATTATCGTTGAACAGCAAGAAAACATGCTGAGAACATTTTTTAAGAGCACTTTTCTGGGTGCTCGCCATTTACACAGTTTTGAGGGGTAAGTTCATCCCGGGGTTGAAATTAACACCCCCGAATACATGGGTCTTTGATAACGAACGTTTTTAATTGGCCCCTTTGCCTGTAATCCAGTGCTGTGCATGTTTTTATTCGACATTTTCGTGCCAAACGAGGTTTTATAGCTGTGGGAGCAGGTGGGTCGTGCTCAGTGTGATATGGATGGTTGAATCTGACTGGTGTGTTTTTTCAGTACTCATAAATTGGGCTACTTACGCAATTTACGAGCTGAATAAATTGCATATTTCACGTGGCGTAAAGACCTGCAAAGAACCGAGGCATCGATTAAACGTAGTACTCATGAAGAGTTTTTTTTTAAACCAATCCAACCAAAGAGTATCGTACTGAAGGAGAGCTCAGACAGTCGCTCCATGTATGATACTGGTAACCAGCTGCATGCAGTTAGATTGGAAACCATTCCCAGCATACTTTTTTTTTAGGTGGTAAAATCATCAAATGAGTCCGGGCCTGGGTGGGGCGGGACTGTCAGACTCTTACTGAAAAAAATCCACCCGTTTTCCTTCCAATGTTCTTTACGGGGCCACGGTATCTTGGGTTAAGAAAAAACCCGCGACCCCAGCAGGCTTTTGGCGCGAAACACGACGCGCCACCAACCCGGGCTTGGTCCTTGGTCGGACGGCGAGCTTCCCATCACTCACCGTCCGCAAGCCCGCTCCGCCGCTGTGCCCTCTGCGAATCAGCGCGTTGGAGACCACTTTGGCTCACGAAGGAAGAGTTTTTACCCGCATACCAGGGTGCACCGGCCCGAAAAATTGGTCTTCCCCCTGGACGTATCCGAGAGGGAACTCCAGTCCACGGGCGCACGTGGAGGTTTCCTGTCATAGCACCCCTTCCCAGCATACTTGGGAAAAGGCTAGACATGGCCCAAGAGAAAATTAAATGGTTACATTTTTCATCAATAATTTTTCGCTCTTTATCTAAACTTATTGTAAAGATACGGTTTTGTCTCAATGACTTTGAAATAAGGATTAAAATGAATTGTACAGCCACTTGGTCAATAGCTCAATAACATGGTATTATTTCTATTGTAATAAATACTCAAGTTCTTCGCAAGGTTGTACAGAAGATCTTTGTACAATTCTTGTAATCAGTACATCATTGATCGAAAAGGTATTTTGTTCTATCATAATTAAGGATCTTATTTGTTCTGCTAATAAATAAAGGCCAGAAAAAAAGTAAACGTGAGCTAAGAAATAACAGGGTTGTCTATAAGACTAGAATTTAATTTGCGTAAGGCGTCAAAGTCTGAAAAAGTTTTTTTTTTTACTGATTGACTTTGATAGATGCCGTATGTGTTTGTGTAATGCTTCATATTTCAGCGGGTAGATACCTAATGTAGAATACCTGGCCATATTTGTTCTGTATCTTTTTTTTTTTTTTTTAGCGTGGTACCATCATCAAATGAGTCCTCCAACCCCGGGCAGGGCGGGAGGGACTGTCAGACTTCTACTGACTAAAATCCACGGTGTCCTTCATAGCCTGTTATGTTCCGGGGTTACGGTAAGGGAATAATCCCGCGACCCCGGCAGGCTTTGGCCCTCTGACAGGGGGGGCCGCGTCATTATGCTGACGCTCTTTGAGGCGCGCGTGGGACACAACGCGCCGTCGACCCGGGCATGTTCCTTGGTCGGGCAGCGAGTTGCCCTTTACTCGCTGCCCGCATGCCCGCGCCTACGGTGGCCGGAGATCATCAAGCGACGTCCGTCGCCGTGGGCGTCTACCACTGCGGCTGGGGCGGAGGGATTACTCTGTCCTCTCTCGCTCGCGGCCCGCCTCCTCCTTCACGAGCATTACTGCCTCGCAGAAGGAGCAGACCGCTTCCCACTCCGTCTCGCCCCGCAGCATGGCCGCAACCAATGCCGGGCGCGAGAGGTCTCCGCCTATCGCAGCCGTGAGGACACGTCGGTGCTCCGCCCAAGCTGGGCAGTCTTGCACCGTATGCTCCACCGTGTCCTCCTGGCGAACTTCGCAGTGGTGACACCCAGGCGTCTCCTCCTTTCGCATCAGACACAGGTACCTCCCGAAACTTCCGTGTCCGATGAGGACCTGCGTCAGGCGGTAGGTCAGGACGCCATGACTTCTCTTCAGCCACTCCTCAAAGAGGGGTCTTACCGCCGCAATTGCGGCGTGCCCGATTTGTTCTGTATCTTTTAAAATGGTATGGTGGCTGGTATAGTTTCATGCGTAATTCCATTTTTCCCGTAGCCACCACAACTTTTATTTTCCCACGTTTTTATTATAAACTCACTTTTCTTGTTTGTTTGTTTTTATGGTAGAAAAGTCATCAAATCCGACCCTCCCCACTCTAGAAGCAACGAAAAGGACTATCAAATTTCACTGCCTAAAAACAACTAGCCCCATCACCGTCACTTGCCCTTTACTTTCCATGCTGTTACGACCAACCCAAGAATGATAAATTTATTGAGAGTGTACAGGACAGGCCGGTATGGGTGACTCGCTATCCGATCATGGACCACGCCTGGGTCGACGGCACGTCCAATTCCGCGCGCGCCTCAAAGAGCAGTTAGCATAATGACAGTGCCCCTTCAGTGGGCCAAACCCTACCGGGGTCTCGGGACTAACTAGCTACCGTAATCCCGAAACGTAAAGGGCTATTGAAGGACACCGTGGATTTTAGTCAAGTAGTAGTACAAGTCTGACAATCCCTCCTGCCTTGCTGACTTAGTTACGCTGAAAAAAAAGTACAGAACGGTGATTAAGTAGGTTCTTTATAAACACCCTAATTAAACCGCTAAACTTCAATGATGACTTTAATAAACAAATATTGTCCTACAGTTTTACAAAAGGTTTATAATTAACTACTATTAAGCACATTAGCAGAATTATCGCGTAGTTTACAAACTCATTATTATTGCCAAACTTCTGTCGTTGAGCCGAACAAACAACTTTGTTTGTTTTAGTTTATTTCTTTGTTATTAATTATTTATTTATGTTTGTTACTTTTACGTATTTGTTTTTGTCTTTGATGGTGATTTATTGACAGTGGAAACTTCACAAATAATTTTCTTGTAAGAGAAAAAGAAAAATCTTAACGAGATATTTGAGCATTAATTATTTTTTGCTTTCAGTTTCTTACATTTTAAGGCTGTTTTTTACTAGTGTATCCCGAGACTTTCCGTTTAAATATGAAATTATGGTCTTTTAAGGAATTTTAATTTTAAGTATGAAGTATCTAATTAAGTGAAATATTTCAATCAGAATAAAGATAAAATTCTAGGAAATACAAACTGGTTTAAATGTTACTCCATGAATACAGCGATAGTGTTAGCAGGTCACTGTCAGGCCGAGACTCCACCAAAGCTGTGCGAGTCAAGACGTGTTTTGAACAACCAATAGAATTGCGTTATTGACACAGCTCCACTCCGGCAACGCAATTCTATTCGTTGTTCAAAACAAGACTCGACTCGCACAGCTTTGGTGGAGTCTCGGCCTTACTGCCCACTTGCCTAGTAACAGTGACCCACCAGATACCAGAAGGACCTACCATTACCTCAAAATAAAGCTTTTCTTTTTAAACCTCCACTATTTCTCTTCTAGAATTCTCATCTCCATGACTGGCTGTTTTCACTGTATGTGTAACAACACTGTCGGATCGTCTGCTAACCATCGCGGCCACTAGCGGCATCGATCCAAGCTATTGTTTTACTAAGGACGGGGTGCTTCTGTGAGCGATTAGCGGGGAACCTTTCTTCTACGTGATAAATTCATCGAATGAGTCCTCCCGCCTTTTGTGGTGGAGTGTTTCAGACTCGTACTGATTAAAATTCTAGGTCATCCAAACCATTACATTCGCTCTAAAGAGTGTTACTTACAACAGCGTTGGATAAAATGTGATTCTAGCAATAGTTTTAATAAGGATGAGGCACCTGTGTGACCGTTTAGAGGATTTAAAAAAGAAAAAAGTCGGGATTGGCAATTAATTCAGTACCTATTTGTAAATTTAATTTAAAAAAATAAAATTCTTACTTATTTTTAAGTCACATTTCAATTCTCAATCCGCTCGGCAAATCGCTAATTGCACCGCTAGCAGTGTGACCTAACATTTTTGAGTCACCTTGCGCTATCATTATCGAGTTTCATCCCACTGAGGAGCGCTGAAATTCAGCTGAAACTTATTACGGTAATATTTTCATTGTAGACAGTGTTTTAATCTAGAGAGTCGCACGAACAATGTCAACTCAACATGTGTTTGTGAATTAATGTTATGTTTGAGCTTTTCTAAGTTTTTTTACGGTTATTTTTCTGTACTTAGTTATTTTATTTTGCTTATTAAAAAGCAAATTTTTTATTCATTTATAAATTGCTTTCGTTATTTTACATTTTAATATCATTTTACTGGGGTGAACAAAGCTAAAAAAGTTTTTTACTCTTACAATAAAATTGAGTTCTTTTGTTAAGTCCATTGTATGAACGATAGGTATTGCAAGTTTTAATAGGTAACATTTGCAAACGCAAATTATTGTTAATGCAAACTTTTAACCCAAAAATCATGTTTTAATAGAATATTTGCCAATTTAGATAGTGGTTGCAAGCTTTGCTGTAAAAAATGGAGTTCTAGCTCGATTCCCAGCTTACCAACTATAACTAAAGTAATTCCGAATTCCTCCTCTACAATTCTAAAACAATACTTTTAAACCGTAGGTACTTTTTATTCTGGCCTACATCGTCAATTTCTAAACCAAACATCGGATGAAACCGAACGCCTGTCAGAAATATCATAGCAACCAGCAGCGTGGTAGCGTTACATCGAATACAGGCCGTAGTGACCGCAGGCGCTCGCCAACTAACAGGTTTAGTTTAGAATAGTTATGGTTGGTTTTAATTAAAGACATTTCCGAGTTTCTGAAGTAAAATAGAGAGTAATTTATATCGTTGTACTGTTAACTGAATGCAGTTTACTGTAGATCTTGTAGACTAAGATGTAATCCTCTGAGCGTAACATAATTCAGTTTATTTATAAACCTTGTTGTACTGAACTCGTTTATCTATTCTTCTATACTATACTAATATAAAAAAGAGGAAAACTTTGTATTTAATGAATAGGCTTAAAAACTACAGGACCGATTTAAAAAAACCTTTCACCGTCCGAAAGCTACTATAACTACGAGTAACATAGGCTAAATTTTATTTTGAAATTTACGCGGGCGAAATCGCGGGCAGAAGCTAGTAATTACATACAAGGAGAAATAATCTCTTTTTCTCAGGGTGTCTTTGACAATTTGAAGTCTTCTGTTGTATACAATTCCCCAGTAAACAATACCAAAGAAGGGTTAATTTTCATGAAGCGGAAAAACGATTACGCGACTTTTTTGGTTTCGCTGGATATCGAACTGTACCTGTTTTGCTTTTAAGGGGGATGCTCCAACCAGCCCGCGAAATTCAAATATAAAAAATATCAAAAAATTTTAAATATAAAAATTATCAAAAAATTCGCTCCATCAGCTCTCACATAGAAAAGGTGCATCGTAGTTAGATTTCGGAGATTTTAACATGATGCACCTTTTCTATGTGAGAGCTGATGGAGCGAATTTTTTGATAATTTTTATATTTAAAATTATACTTGTTAGTACTACCGCAACTCATATATTTATAAAATTACAACATGTCACTGGCCTGCAAATTGCAAAAAACGTAAAAATAATTGAATTTCGCGGGCTACATCGACGCAATCACCTTAAAATAAAAATACGTTGGCACGCCCTTTAAATAAAAACACGTCGGGTTGAAACTAAACGATTCCCTCATAGCTATTCCACACCAGTAGTAGGTTTAAGATACAATTAAATAAAGCTAAATTAATAATTATTGTCGTGTACATAGTTGGAAGGCCGTAGCGTTGGCGGGTCAAATACCTAAAAACTAATTATTCAACACACAAACACGAATACCAATCATAGTTTCTTGCCCTTTTAATTGTATTAAGAGGGTAATTCACTAGATGGACATGCCCGCGGGCTGTTTGTACGGGCATGCCTGTCGTCACAAAATACTGCACATATCAGTTTGTTGTATGGAAGTGTTCCCGCGCGAGAGATAGAGATCGCGCGTACAAGCAACGGGCAACTCGGCCAGACTGTGACTGTGACGATTTTAGCCCCTTCGTACACAAGACGCCTTATGTCTCCGATACCCTACCAGTGGCGGATTAACGTATAAGCACTACAAGCAAGTGCTTGGGGCCCCTGTTCTGCAGGGGCCTCCATCCTCTGCTGGCGTTTAATTTTTACCGATTTCAAAAAAAAGGACGTTATCAATTCGACCCGTATGTATGTTTCCGGATATGTTAGTCTATATCAGCGTTTGAACAAATGTACAAAATTTCATAAGTGTATGCAGGGCCCCCGCTATCCTTTAGGGGCGCCAAAGCCAAGGCCCAGAAAAAAAAAAGAAAAAACACCAAAACTAATTATTAAATAAAAGTTGAGAACTTAAATAGGACTAGGTTTAAGTACCACTAAAGACTTCAAATGTTTGATCTCACTTTTAAATTAAAACTTGAAGTCCGCAAACATTAAACATATAGAGCTCACTGCATTCGCTCTTCTATGAAGAATTGCCGTGTGCTATTCCAAAAAGCTAAAAATGTTCGCGCTCGCTTCAAATAAGATCCGCATTCGCTTTTCATGGCTTCGTTTTTGATAGCTCATTTTTCAATAGCAGATGCTCCTTGGTCTAAAAAAAATTAAATTTGTCTTCTCTAAGATAAGAGAAGAGAAAAAAAAATGTTTTAACTTTTAAATTGTACCTACTACAGTTTCTATTTTGATGAAACTTTCATTTTATACTTTCTACCTTCCCAATTTAAGCAATTGAGGGCCTACACAAGCTCTGTGCATAGGGCCTCGGAAACTCTTAATCCGCCACTGCCCTACGACTTTGGTATCCAGGTGACTATCGCAATACAAATCCATAGAGGTTCGTACACAGACATGCTTTAGCGGATATCCAAAGTCTGAAGGTATTGGAGACTTGTGATGCCTTGTGTATGAAGGGGCTTACACTAGCAAGCATTGTACATATTTATAGCTGCGTGGTCCGGCGGGCATGTCTCCAGACTTGTCCGCGGGCATGTCGGAGAAGTGAACTACCCGCTTTAAAGTCTGTAGTACAACCAGTCCAGTCCTTAACAGCATGCAATCGTTTCACTTCGCACATTGTGTAGGTACGAGTGTAAATGAACCCTTTACATATATGAACATCAAACCACGTAAATGTTCTATGATATTTTCGGAATAATTTGACTATTAAAGCAGTACGTCGTCGTGTTGATAAAAATGTAATAAGCTGTTCGTATGTCGTTAAGTTTTTATCAAGCAATTTTGTGTTAATATTTTAATGATTTATGGATATTTCAGTACTTTGTTCAGCTAGCTGAATTCAGGCGATGGTGGCTCCACCACCTTTGCCATAAGAGGTGAAGTTTGTAAGTTTGTATTGTAGGACGTTATCTCTGGAACTACTGAACCGATTTTGAAATTGACATCGCTAGTACTAAGCTACATTATTCTTGTGTGACTTAAATTTTTATTTTTATAAACTTCCACCTGTACGCCTACGAAGCCAGCGTGGATCAGCAGTGTTAAATAAAATTCACATTCAAGTGTCTTAAATATAAGAAGATCTATTCAGGTCCATCCATTTGAGCAACTTTCCGGAACACCTTTTAAGGGCAAGGTTTTATTCCCGTCTGAGCAATTTGTAGAAATAAACTTAATATCTTTCTTGTAAAGATCAGATCGGATTGCGTGGGTCTACCTAAAATCTACCACCAATCTACCTATACCCTCTTATTTGTTTAGTAAATAGCAAAAATGTCTCAATTTCAAAGATTTTTTAATAAAGAAATTGCTTAAACTAAACTTACTTGTTTTCAAATCTTATTTTCATGATTGACTACACTTCACAAAGTTTCTTAATCTTCTTTCAATTTTCTCTTGAAAAACACTGAAGTGTGTTTCGTTTAACTAAAAGAATTATTATGAGAGGAGCATTAAATAAATGACCAATAAATCTGATAACCAGACGGCAGACTTACCAATGGGTGTTACTTAGTTACTGGGCCGTGGAGGTCAGATAGTTCCACTATCGGCTTATAGCCGTGGGCCTATGTCCCCACTGCTGGGACACAGGTCTCCTCTCAGTAAGCGTGTATGCGTCATAATCCCAGTGCGAGATGGTAGATGTCACATGTCTTCGAATTTTTGGTTCTAGGGACATGCCGGTTTTAACACGATGCTTTTCTTAATCGTTTTGAGAGCAGTGGTGATAAAATAAATTAAACAAAGTAATGCGACTGGCTAGGTTTTAGGCTGACCGCAGACTTGAGTCAAAACAGTTTTAAGACAGATTAGCGCTTTACTAAAACCATGAAGATGCGCACACTTAAAACAAAACGTCTCACAGACAATATTGTCTAACAGACACAAGAACTGCACAGCGACAAGTCTGACTAACGATTGTCGGCTTCCCTTTTGCATGTACGCGGGCGCGCACATCAACGACAAAACAGTCTAACGACGTAACTCCTCTCTATAGTCTCGTCCAGGGTCCTCTCGTTCAATAAGTTAGCATTTTGTTCTGAGCTATAGTTCCGTATCCAGACTTGATGGCATGACTGTCTCAATTTCATATTCATATATACTGAAATATAAATAAAAAATTAAAGAAATATTGTTCGAAGATCTATAAAATGTTAACTATTAAAATTTGTTAAAAAGAAAATCAAAATGATGACAATATTTTATAAAAATTTCTATGACAACACCGACCCTTAGTAAAAATTAAATGCTCCAACCAGCCCGCGAAATTCATATTTTTTTACGTTTTTTGCAATTTGCAGGCCAGTGACATGTTGTAACTTTATCAAAATATGAATTGCGGAAATAACAAGTATAATTTTAAATATAAAAATTATCAAAAAATTTCGCTCCATCAGCTCTGACAAAGAAAAGGTGCATCATGTTAAAATCTCCGAAATCTAACTACGATGCACCTTTTCTATGTGACAGCTGATGGAGCGAATTTAAGATCCGATAGTAATAGTCCATTTTGATACTGAGAAAGAATTGAACGATGTGTGCCGCGTCGTCGTAGTAGACAAAACAGTTTTGTTTTAGGTGAGCGGCGTGTCGTAGACAAAACAGTTTTGTTTATGTTTTAAGGCAGACTTGTCTGTGTGAGACAAAACTGTCTAAAAACAGTTGTGACTCAAGTCTGCGCAGGCCCTTAATTAATACAACTCGTAAATCGGGGCCTCTAATACTCTAAATAGGTAGTTGCTCCATGTAAAATACTGACATTTAGACCCGGTTCGACTGAAAATCAACGCCAACATACTTGGTAAAAGGCTATGCAGACGATGATGATTAAATAAATGATATCATTCATTACCACTTATTTTCATCAGAATCTCTACAGTCCAGCCACAATCAGATAACCCACTGACAGAGTACAGTCACTTCCGTTGATAGTTTACCCACATTTGGTGCCGCCCGCAATCTGAGGGGCCATTGAAAGGGCGGGGAGTAAACTACAAGCTATTTGTCACACTGGGGTAGGTAGAAGCTGAGGTAATGTGGGGTTGTAGGTTAATGAGGGGTAGAAGTGTTTGTGTTTGATGTTTGTGAATAACGGAAGGGAAGTCAGGTACGATTTGAAGGTTTGCCGTTTGTAAAATAGATGGGTAAAAGTGGTTGGTCGCAAAAGTGGAGGACTCATTTGATGATTTTAACACGCCAACTAGTATGCACAAAAAAATACTGACTAGAGAAATTATTCTAGGAAATAATATTCGCCTTGATTGAGAATTGCAAATTGAGCGACTGGCTTTTACGTCACAACTTATGCTGAAATAACGTACTACTTGAAGTACCATACATATTGAAAGAAACATACCATACATACTACAAGAAGTATACTTACACACTAAATGAAAATCCGGTTAAACAATCAGTATGTATATACTGGTTGTTGGCACTAGATTTGAGCAGGTATATCAGTATCTGACGTCTAAGCGCCGCCCGTCCGCCCTATCATCATCATCGTCCGCAGGCCGTCTTCACCCATTGCTGGGTATAGGCCTCTCTCTGCTTGTGCCAAGCTCCACGGTCTTGCGCCAGCCTCATCCAGGACACTCCCGCAATGGCAACAATGTCGTCTGCCCATCTCGCCGCTATGGTTCATTAGTTTTGACTGCACCTTTGAAACACTGTTTACATTCATCAAATTTTTATTGAAGTAGGTAAAGTATAACCCATCAGCTCCTATGGCCTCACCGACATCATCTCTTGCAAGCCGAAACTGCTGTTGACATAGCCCACCTAATAAGACTTGTTATCACCACAGCCCCATCTTGTCTTCTTTAAAAAAAAATCCATCCTGTCCCTTGATGTCTTCCTTTCTTTCTGGGGTGTGGGTCAAGCCTGTCCAGCAGTCGTGTTTTTCACGGCACAGCACTACTTCACAGTAGACATGTACAGCGGGTAAATCGCAAAGTCAGAAAGCTCGCTACTCGCTATGTTATGTGGTCGCTCGCTTCTCGCCAATGTCTTGTGGTCGCTCGCTACACGCCACTGTCCTTGACCAATGTAAATCGGCCATAATAAGCCAGAGCGTAAATTAAGTAGGCACTACTGCTGTTAATGATAGGGCTTTTAATACGAGTATGATAATTAGTATTTAAATAACACACTGCCCACACTCGAAAAACCTAATAAAAAACAGGGGTGGCTTATTAAAATGGAACGCGCAGCCGGTATGTTTGCCAAACCAAAATAATAACAAACATAGCTGAAATGTGTAATAATAAAATATCACGAACGCAATTTTATGAAAGCCTTTTCAAACATTAATTTTTGTCTCGTTTTAATGTAAGTACAGACCACGAGTTGAACGGACAGTACTTGTTAATACCCCGGTTTTGTTCATTCCAATATTTGATTAAATAATTTAACAAACCAATCAACACATGCAGAATTTCAGATGAACCTGGGATACGGTGAAAAACGGGGAAGACAGTATTTAGATAACGAAAGCGAAACTAAAAAGATCGATGAAAAGCTAAAAAAATAAAATACCTGTTATAAGTAACAAGTAATAATTCTTTTTTTTTTCTCATTTTCAGGCAAATAATACTAGGAATTGTATCTGGGCCGTGGTCGGAATTGAATGTTGTTATAAATAACTTAGCTGTGATTGGTCGGAGTGGTTTAACTTGTAATCAATACCGTTATCTCGAGTAAATACTAAGTGGCTACTTTATACGTCCCTGTAATTACGAAGAGATACCGAGTATTTTCTTTACTTATTTGATTACCTTAATACTGAGTACATCTCAAAGTCAAAAACGGCTGTCGAGTATTAAAAATTAATAACAAGGAAAATACAATCTTGAAAAAATACTGATTTTTTTTTCTCTCTTTTTATCCACATCTAATTGATAGTATTTTGGATTTTGAGGTGTCTATCGAAATCGGTCTGAACACATTTTTCCATAGCAGTTGAATTTTAAGCAGGAGTTTACAAAGGATGCTGAGTTTTGGACAGTTATATTGAATCCGATTTATGAGTTGTTGGTGCACCAACAACCAACCAACCAACCACCATTGGTTCATGCACCAACGATATAACACACAGATATCAGTCCAGTCAGTGTGTCCCAGCAGTGGGCACATTATAGTTTGATTTTACTGTGTAATGAATAATGGAGACGGAACAAAATGTCACACCATGAATTGAGATAAGGACGAATGATGATGTTGGTATTCAAACTTTTTGCTATTGATAGGCGAAAAAGAAGTAAAGTGTCAATGACATTGACCTCTACTTTCCCTGACAGTCCCGACGTGTAGTGAAAAGTCATAAAGTGTGTAATGGGCGCGTTTCATAGCTTTACGTGCGCAGACGCAGCCGTGATTTATACCTTGGATATTATGGCGAAAGATGCTTTAAATAAGTATGAAATGTTATTCCTGGAGAACATTTTGTGTCTGACTGAACATGAGTTAGAAATTTTCTGACAGTACAGTATGCTGTACATCGTTGGGAGTGCTAATTAGCTGTTATTTCTATACTTAATTAGTTGTTTATATTTTGGATGATTAGGTTAGGTCGTACGGATAGGATTTCTCTTCAACAAAAACTATGCAATACTAAGAAGATGATTTTTCAAAGATTCCCTTTCCTTATAAAAGGATCAAGAGGGGTTTTGAAAAGGCCATTTTGTGATCAAACTATTATTTTTGTAATAAATACGCTATTGCTAGAGCAATAGAACTTAATATGTCGGAGAATCAACACAGAAGCATAAATGATTGGAATCAATAATGCTAATTTGGAATAACGCCATCTATTGTGGTTGCTGCGGAGTCAAAACACAATTTAGAATCTTTATTGATTATTGTTAACTTAGAATAACGCCATCTACCTCTCATTGGAGGAACTATTTCGTTGCTATGCTATGCCACGCATCGTGACGTCACACGTAACTTTAATAGGCTATATCTTTGTCATTTTGGTCTAATTTACAAATAAAAAAATACGTGTCCCTTATTTTTGAATAATCTAAAAGACGGACTAATTACATTTTTTTAGGCAACGAGCCTATTGTGATGGGAACATAATTCGTAACATGGAGTACCTATTATATTCTATTGCTCTAGCAATAGAGTATTTATTAGACAAATAGTTTAATCTTTGTATTGTAATTCTTATCAAATGGCCTTTTCAAACCCCCTAGTGTTCCTTTTCTCAAGAAACGGAGAACTAATAATTTAGTTTAACGAAATAGTTCCTCCAATGAGAGGTAGATGGCGTTATTCTAAGTTAACAATAATCAATAAAGATTCTAAATTGTGTTTTGACTCCGCAGCAACCACAATAGATGGCGTTATTCCAAATTAGCATTATTGATTCCAATCATTTATGCTTCTGTGTTGATTCTCCGACATATTAAGTTCTATTGCTCTAGCAATAGCGTATTTATTACAAAAATAATAGTTTGATCACAAAATGGCCTTTTCAAAACCCCTCTTGATCCTTTTATAAGGAAAGGGAATCTTTGAAAAATCATCTTCTTAGTATTGCATAGTTTTTGTTGAAGAGAAATCCTATCCGTACGACCTAACCTAATCATCCAAAATATAAACAACTAATTAAGTATAGAAATAACAGCTAATTAGCACTCCCAACGATGTACAGCATACTGTACTGTCAGAAAATTTCTAACTCATGTTCAGTCAGACACAAAATGTTCTCCAGGAATAACATTTCATACTTATTTAAAGCATCTTTCGCCATAATATCCAAGGTATAAATCACGGCTGCGTCTGCGCACGTAAAGCTATGAAACGCGCCCATTACACACTTTATGACTTTTCACTACACGTCGGGACTGTCAGGGAAAGTAGAGGTCAATGTCATTGACACTTTACTTCTTTTTCGCCTATCAATAGCAAAAAGTTTGAATACCAACATCATCATTCGTCCTTATCTCAATTCATGGTGTGACATTTTGTTCCGTCTCCATTATTCATTACACAGTAAAATCAAACTATAATGTGCCCACTGCTGGGACACACTGACTGGACTGATATCTGTGTGTTATATCGTTGGTGCATGAACCAATGGTGGTTGGTTGGTTGGTTGTTGGTGCACCAACAACTCATAAATCGGATTCAATATAACTGTCCAAAACTCAGCATCCTTTGTAAACTCCTGCTTAAAATTCAACTGCTATGGAAAAATGTGTTCAGACCGATTTCGATAGACACCTCAAAATCCAAAATACTATCAATTAGATGTGGATAAAAAGAGAGAAAAAAAAATCAGTATTTTTTCAAGATTGTATTTTCCTTGTTATTAATTTTTAATACTCGACAGCCGTTTTTGACTTTGAGATGTACTCAGTATTAAGGTAATCAAATAAGTAAAGAAAATACTCGGTATCTCTTCGTAATTACAGGGACGTATAAAGTAGCCACTTAGTATTTACTCGAGATAACGGTATTGATTACAAGTTAAACCACTCCGACCAATCACAGCTAAGTTATTTATAACAACATTCAATTCCGACCACGGCCCAGATACAATTCCTAGTATTATTTGCCTGAAAATGAGAAAAAAAAAAGAATTATTACTTGTTACTTATAACAGGTATTTTATTTTTTTAGCTTTTCATCGATCTTTTTAGTTTCGCTTTCGTTATCTAAATACTGTCTTCCCCGTTTTTCACCGTATCCCAGGTTCATCTGAAATTCTGCATGTGTTGATTGGTTTGTTAAATTATTTAATCAAATATTGGAATGAACAAAACCGGGGTATTAACAAGTACTGTCCGTTCAACTCGTGGTCTGTACTTACATTAAAACGAGACAAAAATTAATGTTTGAAAAGGCTTTCATAAAATTGCGTTCGTGATATTTTATTATTACACATTTCAGCTATGTTTGTTATTATTTTGGTTTGGCAAACATACCGGCTGCGCGTTCCATTTTAATAAGCCACCCCTGTTTTTTATTAGGTTTTTCGAGTGTGGGCAGTGTGTTATTTAAATACTAATTATCATACTCGTATTAAAAGCCCTATCATTAACAGCAGTAGTGCCTACTTAATTTACGCTCTGGCTTATTATGGCCGATTTACATTGGTCAAGGACAGTGGCGTGTAGCGAGCGACCACAAGACATTGGCGAGAAGCGAGCGACCACATAACATAGCGAGTAGCGAGCTTTCTGACTTTGCGATTTACCCGCTGTACATGTCTACTGTGAAGTAGTGCTGTGCCGTGAAAAACACGACTGCTGGACAGGCTTGACCCACACCCCAGAAAGAAAGGAAGACATCAAGGGACAGGATGGATTTTTTTTTAAAGAAGACAAGATGGGGCTGTGGTGATAACAAGTCTTATTAGGTGGGCTATGTCAACAGCAGTTTCGGCTTGCAAGAGATGATGTCGGTGAGGCCATAGGAGCTGATGGGTTATACTTTACCTACTTCAATAAAAATTTGATGAATGTAAACAGTGTTTCAAAGGTGCAGTCAAAACTAATGAACCATAGCGGCGAGATGGGCAGACGACATTGTTGCCATTGCGGGAGTGTCCTGGATGAGGCTGGCGCAAGACCGTGGAGCTTGGCACAAGCAGAGAGAGGCCTATACCCAGCAATGGGTGAAGACGGCCTGCGGACGATGATGATGATAGGGCGGACGGGCGGCGCTTAGACGTCAGATACTGATATACCTGCTCAAATCTAGTGCCAACAACCAGTATATACATACTGATTGTTTAACCGGATTTTCATTTAGTGTGTAAGTATACTTCTTGTAGTATGTATGGTATGTTTCTTTCAATATGTATGGTACTTCAAGTAGTACGTTATTTCAGCATAAGTTGTGACGTAAAAGCCAGTCGCTCAATTTGCAATTCTCAATCAAGGCGAATATTATTTCCTAGAATAATTTCTCTAGTCAGTATTTTTTTGTGCATACTAGTTGGCGTGTTAAAATCATCAAATGAGTCCTCCACTTTTGCGACCAACCACTTTTACCCATCTATTTTACAAACGGCAAACCTTCAAATCGTACCTGACTTCCCTTCCGTTATTCACAAACATCAAACACAAACACTTCTACCCCTCATTAACCTACAACCCCACATTACCTCAGCTTCTACCTACCCCAGTGTGACAAATAGCTTGTAGTTTACTCCCCGCCCTTTCAATGGCCCCTCAGATTGCGGGCGGCACCAAATGTGGGTAAACTATCAACGGAAGTGACTGTACTCTGTCAGTGGGTTATCTGATTGTGGCTGGACTGTAGAGATTCTGATGAAAATAAGTGGTAATGAATGATATCATTTATTTAATCATCATCGTCTGCATAGCCTTTTACCAAGTATGTTGGCGTTGATTTTCAGTCGAACCGGGTCTAAATGTCAGTATTTTACATGGAGCAACTACCTATTTAGAGTATTAGAGGCCCCGATTTACGAGTTGTATTAATTAAGGGCCTGCGCAGACTTGAGTCACAACTGTTTTTAGACAGTTTTGTCTCACACAGACAAGTCTGCCTTAAAACATAAACAAAACTGTTTTGTCTACGACACGCCGCTCACCTAAAACAAAACTGTTTTGTCTACTACGACGACGCGGCACACATCGTTCAATTCTTTCTCAGTATCAAAATGGACTATTACTATCGGATCTTAAATTCGCTCCATCAGCTGTCACATAGAAAAGGTGCATCGTAGTTAGATTTCGGAGATTTTAACATGATGCACCTTTTCTTTGTCAGAGCTGATGGAGCGAAATTTTTTGATAATTTTTATATTTAAAATTATACTTGTTATTTCCGCAATTCATATTTTGATAAAGTTACAACATGTCACTGGCCTGCAAATTGCAAAAAACGTAAAAAAATATGAATTTCGCGGGCTGGTTGGAGCATTTAATTTTTACTAAGGGTCGGTGTTGTCATAGAAATTTTTATAAAATATTGTCATCATTTTGATTTTCTTTTTAACAAATTTTAATAGTTAACATTTTATAGATCTTCGAACAATATTTCTTTAATTTTTTATTTATATTTCAGTATATATGAATATGAAATTGAGACAGTCATGCCATCAAGTCTGGATACGGAACTATAGCTCAGAACAAAATGCTAACTTATTGAACGAGAGGACCCTGGACGAGACTATAGAGAGGAGTTACGTCGTTAGACTGTTTTGTTTGTAAATTAGACCAAAATGACAAAGATATAGCCTATTAAAATTACGTGTGACGTCACGATGCGTGGCATTTTTCGCGCAGAGTGACGGCACAGGTAACTTAAATAGGCTATTAAATCTTTGTTCTTTTTTGTTTAATCGAAAAAAGAAAAAATACGTGTCCAATATTTTTTTATAATCTAAAATACGGACTAAATAGAATGTAATTATTTTGACCCTGGAAACTACCCTATTCTTTAACCACCCAACATGTCAGATAATGAATTGATTTTTAAAACATTTACCGACATGATATAAAATATAGGTATTTAATGATGATATACAATTAGTAAAGTACACACTCAGTCGTAAAGTACTGCAAAATAATGTATAGGTACTCTTGTTTAATTCTACGTTTATTTTATTAAAGCTCCAAACGAGTATTTTCATACATTTTCATTGTTTGCAGGTAATTATAAGACGGTGTACTTACTGTAAGTGGCTCCCGGCCGCGCTGGAGTATCTCACGTACCCGAGTAAGTAAAATACTTGTGTGTTTGAGTTTTTCAGCTTATATTTTATTTTCACCATCTCTACATATATTATTTTAGTACCTTGAAATTTTGTAGCGGCCACCACTATTGTCTATTTTCTGTTTCTTGAATAGCCTTTTCCAGTCATAATAACTTACTAAGTCAGTCGTGCGATTCCTAAATGCTCGTAGATGAAGTACAGATCCATTTTAAAACACCTCAGTCTAAGACATGAATTTAAAAACCAGGTTGTTAAAATGCTAAATTAATCTACCAGCTTAGATTATATAAACAGTATACCACAGCTCTGGAACGCAAGAAGCAACTGAAGAAACAAGTTGTTCTTAATACCTTTCAGACAGTCAAGTCACACGACGCGTTCCTTTCCAACCATTTTTATGATTGTCCTAATTCAGCAACTCCATTAAAATAGACAAAGACGTCATAAAAATTCGAAGGCTTAAGAGATAAAGACATCCTTCCACGATAGTTAATTCCCATTCCGTTGCGGTCGCAAGAAAATTTGAAGGAATCGTTCCGTTATCCTCATCAGCTTGGTAGGCAGACCATGAAACACAATTTATCTAAATGTGTTTGAAAGTAACAGAACGACTGCCCATTTGTTTCTTTCGCGACATCGATCGCTGGTTGACCTCGACCTCCTTCCCTGCGACCCTCCCATATTTAACAAGGACATTGTTATAGAACTTATGGAGGCACTGAAATATTCAGCTTAGGTTTATCGCTTGACGATCTGTAAGCAGTAAAGCCTGAGGCCTTATGAAATGATACATACAAGTGGTTTCATTTTGGTTTATCTGGATCTTTGTCGACTGTATCGCCTTTTATAATCATGTTTTCTTTATTAACTTTGTCTCCCACTAGGTTTTTCTTTTGTATCGTGAGTTCGTTGTTTGTAAAATCATTTAGACTCACTGAAACAGCCAGATCTGAAGAAATTACTTGTAGGTTATACAAATATTTATTTCGTGCGAGAATATAACCTGCGATATGCAGCATAGCAGTCAATGACGCAGCTTCTGCACCGTCAATATACACCGTCAATAGTTTGAGATCTGATAGGTACAGACTCTTCATGCTAAGGACGCTACAAATCTATCTACATTTTGTCGATTCTTTCGCCAAATAATGTTTCTACGGTGTCATCTCATGCGTGCTAGTCATAAAGATGAATATTATAAGGACTCCAGTTTATACGAGTATTATTCTTGTTAAAAATGTTTAGCGAAAATCACAACAAAAACCGATGAAACATTGAAGGTGAAGATTTAACAACAGCTTACAGGAAACAGGCTCTTGGGAACTATTTGGTATTACCATTGGCCTATTTTGGACGACAAACGGCCCTTACGTAAGGTAGCCGGACCGCTTCTAGACTACAACAAGACCTCGTTCGGGACCTCAGGGGAGGCTGACTAATGCCATTATGCCTGAATTGTCAGCAGATGTACGACCGAACACCTTTGCTGTCTTCGGGGATTTGATACACGTGCTGATTTTATCTAAGTATCGATTTACACGTCTTTACATAGTAATAGCTGTTGGGAGCGGCTTCATCTGCTTCAACTCGAAAACTATCGTATGTTTTAATGCAGATTATAAAATATCTATGGTGGAGCATACGGTGCAGGTCTGGCCCGCCTGGGCAGAGCACCGCCGTGTCCTCACGGAGGCGATAGGCAGTGCCCAGCACTGGTCGCGGCCATGCTGCAGGGAATGGGAAGCAGTCATGCTAACGAAGCAAGTCATGCTGAGCAGTGGTGGCCCAGTGGTATCGGTCCCGAATTACGAGTTGTAGGTCGTGGGGTCGAGCCCCGCCAGGCGCATTACTTTGTGTATTTTACTTCATCACCACTGCTCTCAAAACGGTGATGGAAAACATCGTGAGGAAACCGGCATGTCCTAGAACCAAACATTCGAAGACATGTGACATCTGCCAACCCGCACTGGGCCCGCGTGGTGGATTATGGCCCACTCCCTCTGAGGAGAAGGAAAGAGGAGGCCTGTGTCCCAGCAGTGGGAACATTATAGGCTGATAATGATGATGATGCTAACGAAGGTGGACGCAGGACACGTGAAGGCCCACATTGGCCTTGGATCGGAAGTGCAGGAAACTTTGGGGCTCTTTTGTCCAGCAGTATAATAATGTAGTTGCAAATCAAATATTTTATTTAAATTGTAATAACAGTTTACATTATAACTCTAAAGATAATAACACAAGGAAGATTGTGAAGCGCGCGCGGTCCAAAATAAGCTAAGAAACAAATAAACGAGTTCAGTTTCAAGTTTGCAAGCGAGCGGTTTCATTTATTTTGACACGTAATTTTCAGAAGTTGTGAAAAACGTTCCCAATGTATTTTGAACTTATCTTGGTCTTTTAACTAAAGCTTTAAAACGATAAAAGTGGCCATATACAGCATATATAGGGTGACTGGCAATTAGTGTAGGTATCGTGAAAAAATATCAGCTGTTCAGTACATTAGGCAAACATAAATCTACTAAACAGCTGATATTTTTTTCACGATTTCGGCTTTGCTCTTATAATAAAAATTGTTTGTTATCATGAGTACAATCACGTGTTTAAGTATCGTACACTAATTACCAGTCACCCTATATACTGAGCTTGTTACATTACGAAAATAGAAAAACTAACCACCTTCAAAAATCACCACAATAAAATGTAAAATAACTTATCTTTCGGAAGTCGTTGGCTTTGTTATCTTTTTTTAATTGAGTTTTGCGAAATATACTGCATTGAACAAAAAAAGAATCATCAAAGTCGGTTCACCTCGTCGTAAGTTGTGACATTATGACGTAAAAAAATATATAGGTAGTCGAATTGTGCACCTCCTCCTTTTTTGAAGTTGGTTAAAAAACAAACTTCAGCAGAGTCATGATTAAGAATTTTGATAAACTATTCGATATCTATTCTATTGCTTGTGCAATAGAAAATAATTGCATTTTTGTCGCAATTTCTTGTAGCCATTTCCCAGAAAACAAAATGGCCGACTGTCATCTTCTTTTCCCGTTCTCGTATCATGTTAATAAGTCCATCGAAGTATGTCAGACACGTAAAAATACAAGGCACAACTTAATACAACCAACATACATATTCACACAAGTTTTATTAAAACATGTACATATTTTATTAAAACATGTACATTTTTTTTTGTACTTCGGACATGTTATCGCGATCTGTTTTTGAAGAGAGAAATGGAAGAAAAATAGCCGACTGCAATGTTTTATTCACTTGTATTCGGCAACGAATTTATTGAAGCTGTTAGCTGAATTTATTTTTATACGAGAGAAAGAAAATATTGATGGCCAGTGGCAGTCTTTGCTGTCGATATTGCGGAATGGTGTGTCCTTGCGAGAGCGTATTCAGAAAACATGTTCAACAGTGGGTCTCTGCTGTCATTTGTATATTTTTGATAGTCGTAAGTAAGGGAACGGTGTATAAGACAGGGACGGGGATATGATGGGAAAACAGACAGTTACGGCAGACTTAATACAATACAAACGTAGCGCAAGCGCTAACAGGACGCCAGTTGTTAAAGGCAGCTTGCAAATGACGTCCTGTTGTCGCTTGCGCTACGTTAGTGTTGTGTTAAGTTTATACTAACGTTGCGGAAACGCCAGCAGGACGCCATTTTTTAATGGCAGCCATCAAATGACGTCCTGTTGGCGCTTGCGCTACGTTAGTGTTGTGTTAAGTTTATACTAACGTAGCGCAAACGCCAGCACGACGCCATTTTTACCCGACTGCGCGACGCAAAGGAGGGTAATGTGTTTATCAGTCTATGTATGTATGTATGTATGTATGTTTGTTTCTATGTGGCGTTCTAGAGACCAAATGCGTTGGCCGATTTTGATAATTTTCACGTCAATCGATTCGTCTTAACCTTGCGAGTGTCACTAAAGACATGAAAGTAATCAAAATTCACCACAGCGACAATCAGACGCCATATTGTCAAAATGAAAAAAAAAAATGTCGATGAACTATGTCATGTGGGGTATCGTTGAATAGGTATTTTAAAATCATCTTTAGGTTCCCTTTATCATTTTTCATTTTAAATAATAGTTTAGGATATATAACGATTTAAAGTTATTTAGCAAAACAATAATTCTCTGAATGTACGAGTAACTAAAAAGTATGAAAAAAAAAATATTTAACGAAAAACAAAAAACCCGACTGAGTTAACAAAAAAACTAAAAAGAAAGAAACAAGCCCAGTAGTTAAGAATTCACTCATTCACACTCACAGTCGGGGCCCGTTGGAAAGAACTGATTGGTATAATTTGAATGGGCCCCGACTGTGAGTGTGAATGAGTGAATTCTTAACTACTGGGCTTGTTTCTTTCTTTTTAGTTTTTTTTTTAACTCAGTCGGGTTTTTTGTTTTTCGTTAAATATTTTTTTTTTTAATGGCAGCTTGCAAATGACGTCCTGCTGGCGCTTGCGCTACGTTAGTGTTGTGTTAAGATGTCGCCATTATACTCCGCGTCCTCTTATAAACTGTTCCCCTATGCATTTTGACATGACAATGACATTGTAATTTTTTGGTCTTCCTCTCTTGTAAAGTTATGTCATTTATTACCTCTAACTATGGCTGCGCGCCAATAGAACTACGCTGCGCTGTAGTTTATTCAGTGCCTCAGAAAACAAGTTAGACAATATATATCTCGGTTGTCATTGATTGATTCTTGACAGCAGTTTTGGAACAATAGTCTGAAAATTAGACTACCAGTCCCACAAAAAATCGTCTTTTTACCCAGGTGGAGGACAGATAAGCCCTGATTACATTGATGTTTAGCTGCTATCAGGCCCGAAGCCAGCTAACAACACGATTCCTATCGGCTTGCCTTTCGAAATATAGCAAATACTAGTATCTATTATTTTCATTTATCATAAACAAATTATGAAAAGAACAATCAAAAAAATAAATAAACGCCTACATTTTTTTTCCGCGCAATTTCAACTCACGCCAAACAGATAACGTTTGTAAGCCGCAAGGCGAATCCAGAATTCAGTTCATTTAATTCATAGTTTCTCTTGTACCGATAGGGAGCTTGATGCCATATAACACCGCTAGTTTAAGGACGCTGGAAAGCCGAATATTACCGGCTTATGATAAGGATAGAAATATGAAATGCGTACGCCAGAACGAGATAGAATGATTCTGGACTTCGTAATTCGTTTAGATAGTATTATTGGGATGACAGATTCACATTAGTTTTGGTTCGTGCTTTATATTTATATTTTTGTGTTTATTGTTTTCACCTGTCCATTTGCATTATACTTGGTATTATTATTGTTGAAATTTCTAAGTTTTGTGTAGTTAGCGCAGTAATATCAAGGTTAGTTCAGTTCAATAGTATTGTTTAGTAAGTGTTCAGTGTGCATCGTAAAACAGTGTCATGTTAGTTTCGAAGTTTTCAACTAAATGGCGCTGTGCATTTACGTCACGACCCTGAATCGCGGTGTTAAGGTGTGAAGGCGATTAGTATAACTAAGGTTGTGTGAACATAATATCTTTTTATCGTTTTGTGATGTGATTGAGATTACCAATAATATGTGATTTCAATTTGTTAACCGTACGTTATTCCGTCCGTATGTATATTACATTTTTTTTTGTTGTTTCTTTGTTCGCGGAATAACTTTTTTTGTTGTAAAGAAGATATATATTTTCGAAAGTGGTCCCATTTTAAGGAAATTTGATGATGGAAGACCAGAGAAATCAAGTAGATCTTTCAAAAATCGCAGAGAATTTGGGTTGAATATTTAAACTAAAAAGTCTAGGTTGGAGCAATAGTTACTGGAATTCACGTTTTGGTCCGGGTTCACTCTCAAGAAATTTTACCCTGCGCCACTGGCTGCTATGGTAAGACAAAAAGCTGTTCCTAAACGTAGTCAGGAAAACAATATTTGTTTATAAAAAAAATTGGAACTTTTTATTTAGTTCCATATTATTATGTTTTTACGTGGTGATGATGATGACTTAGAATTAGATCAAACATCACAACATGCTAAAATACTGAAACAAAAATAAATTACCAACCTATTTTAAATACATTTGTTTACACCCTCCGACCCTAAACCGGTAGCATAAACAAACAATAAAACAACATTATCTATTACGAAATTCCGTCACACAAAATGTTTGACGCTGAAGCTACAAACGCGATGTTAACCCTCTTTCGCCGCGCGATAATAAGGTAACGCAAAATAATAATATTTCACGTCCTCGCGTCGCGTCACGTCCACGTGACGTACGGTTGTACAAATATCGTGATCGTAACGATCGCGTCGCGTGTCATGTTATAATTATGTGCGTGGGAAGTAGGTTTTGATTATATTTTCAATACATTGATGTGAACTGCTAATTTATTTTGATATTGTGTAGTTCTGTTGCTGGCTGCGTGAGGCGTAGTTTTGGGCGTGTATTATTGTCACAGGTTCGTTTTGAAAGCTCTGCTGTTGTGTACAGTGTTATTCTTAAAAAATACTTAATGAGTGATAGCCTAATTTATGTACAACTAGAAAGACACAAGGAAATATAGTTGTGAACATGAAATAACTGCAATAAGAACCTTCGACACGGCTTGTTATACAATATGTTTGTCGTGTCTTTTTGCTGACATAAATTAGATAAAAATATTACCAGTTTCCATGAAGTGTATGTAGATAGTGTATTAATAATATGGTAATGCTAGAATAATTTATTATTCAACAACTTATCTGGCATTACCGTTCTCATTCAAACCTGTCTGAAAAAGGTTTATCTATCAATAAAAACTACGATTAAATTCATAACCCTGTCGGGAAATAACTTGCCATTTAATATATTCAAAACAGTAGTGAATGTGCCATAGCGACCCTCATAGGGAAGGGATCAACGGCTATTATCATCGGTTGGCCCAAAAATATGCCATATACAGACCTTCATTGAGGTTTATTATGACATTTTTGTAATATCTCGGATATGTGGGGGACTGGCAGAATTTTTATTGAAAAACTTATTATGATAATATATTACTATTACTTATATGTTACTTTGGTATATACGTTGAAGTTGGCAGGTTATCTTGACAATATTTTTAATGCAAATATGATGCCAACACTGTTCGCAATTTGGCAAGGGAGAGCGTTATGGAGTATTAAGTACATTGTTGAATTTACAAACCCAGCAATCAACTTACCTTGTTACGATGTTATTTTTAGTTTGATTATTAGAGAATAATATCACAAAAGAACCCCTCAAAGTCTCTCAAAGGGAAAACTTCTCCCGCACAGTCAAAGTTAGTAACCACGGGTATAACCAATTCAATGATCAAGTCAAGTCAAATACTCTTGGGCACTTGAACGAGGCTTACTTTCAGCGAACCTTTCAAACTGCGACCCTCAAACTTGTGAAGGCTCCGAAGGGATGGGGTTGCCAGTTTCCGAGATTTTTTAAAAACTTGGCGGGCTTGCCAGCCTCCAAACTCGTAAAACTTAGAGAATTTTAAAGTTCTATAGTTGTGAGACTTTTCGAGTGTTTTCTTTGCTGATTTTATAACTTATTTAATGAAATAAAGCTCCAAAATAATCAATTTTGCTAAAATTTCCTCGTTGTTATAATTTGAACATGAAGTTTGTTATATTTTCGGCCAAAACTCATTAATTAAAGTATAACAAAGTTAGATTGAGATGCCTTCCTAAAGTATTTCCTCAAGAAATATGGTTATTGTACCTAATGTAAAGAGGGTCGGAAAAAAAAGAATAACTGAGCAAAGTGTTTTTATTACAACAGTTCCTAAGTCTTAATTTATTTTATTTGTAGAAGATGTATCTATCTTTTTAACAAACAAATGTCAAACCAAGTAAGTAACTTAACTTACTGTTCGGGTTCGCTGCGCATAACTTTATCACAATGACCGACTCCCGCGCACGGCGGCTTACAAAAAATCATGTGCGTCGGCGGCGCGGGCGGTGACGTCACCCACTTAGCTAGTGTTGATAAAATTGGACGCATGACTCGACTCGTCGCTCAGTCCATCGGCTTTACGGTTCGCTTCGTGTTATCGAGTCCGTGAGTTCGATCCTCGCGGCAAGCATGACGCATAGATAGTCGACTATTTGATAGTCAACTCATCTGCAACTCCATGCGAGATAGTTCGGAAGCTTAATTTGATCAACCGACATCTTCGAAGGTTGGGTCTGTGTACACTTCCGACATTTTTGGAAGTTTTTTATTATTTTAATGATTTATGCGATTTATCGCACTTTCTGACAAACAATATGTTTAAAAAAATCTTAGAATAAAAATGTATTATTTAAATTTCTAAATTAAACAGGAATAACAAGATAAACAATAATATTCTAAATTCCAATATAAATAAGCATTCCAATAAGAATTCCTACTACTTCTTCATCTTATTTTTATTTTATTATTAATGCGAAACCGTATTTGTACATGCACTGCTTTCACGTCAAAACGGCTTAAACGATTTTAATGAATTTTCGTGCAGCTGGAATTTAAAATATATAATTATTCAGTCATAATAATACAACGGCATGATCATGCACACATGCAGGGTTAAATTAAAATATTTTTACGTTGGCTGCGTATAGATTTTCAATAAAGCGTGCAAGTGAATGTTAGATATTTAAATTAAATTAACGGGAGACAGTCATAAAATGCAATGTAGTTAAATCTAAGTGTTTTATTGCAATACATGTAGTGAAATAATTTCTTATGATTAATATACGTGTTTATTAAAAATGGCGCCAAGCCAACCTTTTTCCTCTATTTTAGAACATGTAAAACGTTTACCATCCGTATAATCTATTGTTTAACTTCATGATAATTAATTTTCTATATGTAGATATATTCAATATTAAACTATAGTTACCTACCATTCGAAATAAAAAGGATTAAAACATATTTTATTTTCTTTATTTATTTCCTATAATATTTTGTTTTTTAAAGGTAAACTACAAAGATCTTTAGAGTTGAGTAGGTACTGATAACAATAAACTGTACTAATTATTAGAAAACATCTCAATTTATCTTTTAGTAATAAATTGATCAAAAAAAGTGTATAGAAAACATTACAGAACTTAGCTGCGCCATATTCATTACTTAATTACACTTTCAAGTTTAATTGTAGGCATCGCTTTAACTTGAAACGAGTTTAAATAACTTGGAACCCATTGATTACCACTCCCAAGATATTTTATGATTCAGTTGAATTAGTCTTGAACCCATCCATTGAAATTCAGTCGAGAAGAATCAATTATTAAAACAATTTAGAAATGTTTTATTGAAGCAACTTACGGAGAATTTAATATAGAGGAATTTTATTAAAGTATATTGTATAATAACTGAGCTGATCTGAAATTCTAGGTATATTTTATTTGAATAATAGCAGATGTTCGTGGAACTCATTAGCGTGCCAGCCGGTATTGTGCTGCAGGAAATATATTATGTTCAGTTTACAGTATCATAGAGTACTAAGAAACAAAAAGGGAGATCCTATATTTTATCATGTTTTTTTTAGCAAAGCCGTACGTTACGTATAGAACGCACGTTACGTACAGAACAAAATTACAATTTAGTGCTTGTACGAAAACCGTGCCCACGAATATTGAAATTTTCTTTCTAAATAAGGTATAAAGTAAGCAGTCTACGGAGAAACCAGTATGCCAATATATCAGAGGTATATTTTTAACTTTCAGAACTAAACAGAACCAAAATTACCTACTTTTATAATCAGTTCGCTGACAGACATGTAACTTAAATCCGACCAACACAGCCTCTTTTAAATATAAATCTAAATCTGACCCCCCGATCCAAGCCCCCACCGTCCCATTTAAAAGGAATTTCAGATCAGGAGCTGAATTATTGATGCCTAGTAAAGCAGAATTGGTGTCGCAGAATCAGACGCCTGTCAGAATTAGACGTTCAGAATTGATTTTGATGGTAAAAGGATTAATTGCCATCTATTATTCAGGCTCAGGTGGGCTGAATTAATAAATAAAAGAGGTAGCGACCTTGGGACTTAAACCATTGCTTGATATATTTTTAATTGAAATTTTATATTCTGGGACAATAATAATGACGAAGTTTGTAATAATTGGGGAATAATACGCGCCGTTGGAGGGTTAACTGTTTATTTATTTTTTCTGTATTTTATTATTTTGGTCATCAGATACATCTTAATTCTTCGTTGTTTTAATTTACAGAAGATAATATTTTATATATATAATATTTTATAATTTAATAGCGGGGATATTATTATGCCAGACATAAACCTAGTTTCAAATTCTTTATTTAATTATCTCACACAAAGAATTTGGCACGAAACGCAATATTTTATGGCACATGATTTTAAATGCATATAAAATAAAACGCGGCACACGAAACTTAAAAACACAATAGCATGTTTTCGGAGCAACTAAGTTATGAACGAAACTTTTCGCGTAACTTTTTGCTTACAGAATAACAAATAAAAGCAGAAATTCGCAAATTTTCCTCTCTGTACATAAAAAATACGACCGCATTTTGATAAGTCCTCAAATATTGTATTACGTTACAAATGTTCGTACTTTTGAAGTAAAGCGAAGTCGAATTAAAAAGTAAAGCATCCACCATTTTGGCTGAATATTAGTTTTTACGAGGTCCTCAAATCTTTTGGAGTAGGATCATAACATCTTGTCGCCCGGGGCGCTGGCGGACGCTCTCAATTCTACAAAAGGCTAGCATAGGGCAACATTTTGTATGTTTTAACCACGCTTCTTTTGTTAAGATGTAAAAAAAATATTTGCCTAAGATATAACGGCATTTTCATGTTATTATTTTGCAACTTTTACCGCCTTACCACTAAAGGATAAACGTTGTTGAACACCTTGTCTTAAAAAAAGTGTAACGGCACAACGTAAAATATGGTTTTTTTGACAAATGTTTAACTTGTTTATGGTAAGTCTGTCTTTAAACATCATCACTGCAACTATCTTCATTTTCCGTAAAATAAAAACCCTCTGACTGCAGGCCGTGGTCTCTGGTACCCACATCCACCTGCACCACTCCCCGCGCCCCGCACTTAGCTAATGAAACCACTCTACCTCAGATTATCGGCTAAGGCCAGCAATAGTGCTCTTATTTAGTGCACGTCTCGATTAATTCCCGCATGTGGGTTTGTATGGCCTACCGACGGATTTTATTTACCTTTTGCTTTGAGAGGGAAATATAGAAATGTGCCTGATCTGGATAATAAATTGGGTAAATATTAATTTTGTAATTAATTAATGTGATAGTTTGTAGGAATGGATTTATTTTGCTTTTTAATTGAAAAAAATGATGAGTTTTAGATGAAATTTAGAAACACAGGTAGTATAAAATCTGGATTGACATATAAGATACTTTAAGTTCCCGATATAACGCGGGTGAAACGACTTATAATAAAAAATCTTGCGAATGAACGAGCAGCTTTCAGAAACGCCATATTTTTATAACATACGTAAGCGATGAAGATGTGTCGGAAACATCTATAGTTCAATACTGTAATCTATACTAAAACTTTAAAGCTCAAAGTTTGTTTGACCCTATACCGAACTAAACTTATTCTGGAATTGTTTTATTTAGAACTGGGCCTTTTTCATTTTGTTTTCTAGCTTATGAAATGAAACTAAACTCTAAAAGGGTCACAGCAGAGTTCAAGTTAACCTTTACCTCAGGTCGTTTACTTCTTAAGTATTTTTGCTTATTATTATGTTTTTAATTAATTGTATAAAAAATATGGATAAGTGTCAGCTGAGATAGAATCTTGACAAAATTAGTAATTAATCGTGTTAAACTGAAGCAGATTTTAACCAAGCAATTAATCAAGCGGTTTTAAAATTCAAGTACAAAATTAAGTAGCAATAGTGAGCAGTGGTAGCCCAGCAGTATCGGCCCCGACTTACAGGTCGTGAGTTCGAACCTCGCTAGGCGCATTACTTTTTGTAATTTATTTTATCACCACTGTTCTCATAACGGTGTAGGGAAACATCGTGGGGAAACCGGCATGTCCTAAAACCAAAAATTTGAAAATATGTGACATCTACCAACACGCATTGGGAATAGCCCCGCGTGGTGGATTATGGCCTACTCCCTCTGTCAGAGAGGAGGCCTGTGTCACAGCAGTGGGAGCATCAACAACGGCTGATCATGACGAAGTATCAATTAAAATAAGTTTTGACGTACACATTAGTTACCTACACTTAATTAATCATATTTTCTTTTGGTTTTCAGGTAAATACGTTTAAGAAGAATTTGTAGAAACATCACAGTAAGTTACAATTAAACGAGACGAAAAGACGTAAGCCGCAGACGAGGCGGAGACATAATGTCTCTTCGGCGTCTCTTTCATACAAAATGTTAAGAAACGTCGCTACGTAAAACACACAGAAGAGACGGGGCGCGGACGCGACTCTCTACATTTTCGCACGTCCGCGACGTGACCTCGTCTTACGTCTTTTCTATGCGGCCCGAGCCTAAAATTCTTAAGTCAAAATACCAATGATATATTAAGTGAATAGATTGTCGTAACCTTTTACACACACTGGCATGAATATTGAGTTAACTATATTTGAACATCAGCGGATTGAGTTTATTTGCGAGAGTTTGCGAGGGTTCAATGAAAATTGAAATTGTAAAAAGATTTTATTGGAGGACTAAAATCCATCTATGATAAATAATATAGCTGAATATACATAACAGAAAATACAAACCCATCCCTATAGAGATCATTAGAAGGTACAAAGTCGTGAGTAACACAACTAATTAAACCTCTTCAACATTAATTAAAACTTTGAACCAGTAAGTTAATGTTTTAGTTCTTCCTCTAATCAATTTTAATAACACCACACCATTCCACATAAACATATAACTTTCAACCAGCACTAAAGATCCTTTTGACAAGTCCCCTAAATGTATAACACCTTTTTTGGGTAGTAGTGTAAAAAGGGGTGAAAACACATCCCATTTGTAGCAAGTAATACCATATCTATAGTACTCCAAAACATAATTCCCAACTTTTCCGATCTCCCTTCGATTATCAACTCATCTTCCGCCCTGATCCCCAATACCAATTTCCAATACATTGCTCGTATACGGCATCATACATGGCGGGGTCGCTTCGCCAATTCGCCAGAACGGCCGAACTTACTGCGCGAGCGATACAAAAGGGGCGCTATTACCCGCGACTCGGGTAATAAGAGTATACTCAGTGCAATACTGGTCGCAGTTTACTATAACGATGACGTCACTCGGCTATTCGGTAGCGAAACTGTCGCCTATCTTTTGTTACAAGTTTGTGTTTATAGGGGCGTTCTTTTATACCCTCGAAATACGTTTTTGTGTTATTTCAGTGGTCTGTTTTTAAGCTGTTATGTTTTTTTGTTAAATATAAGCGATGTTGGTAATTCATAAACTTTTTAATTATGAAGTTCATGATAAAAACATTAAATTTTAATTTTGTCAGAAATGTAAAAAAATCCTCAATTTCGCTAAATAAAGAATAATAAAGACGTAATGTTTAATTAAAACATACACCCGCAATTACCATAATGAGTTATTATAAAGTCCAGACATGTACATCTCATCAACTCTAATGGCCGCCCTCCTAATTTTACGACAGCACTCACGCGCCATCTTGTTCACTAATACACCCGCCATTTTGTTGCTGTTTGCGTCATATTTAAATCACCTGGTCATAATGACCAAAAGGCCACATAATAGTAGCCATTTAATAAAGGTCCAAAACTTCATAAAATCAGTAAATTGTTCACGTTTTCAGTTTAGTAGCGAAACCTTAAAATAATTATGTTCTTGGTATGCAAATTTTCGTCTCATGAAAGCCGTACCTTAAGTTTTGGAGACAGTTTATAAGGACTGAAGTCGTTCTTAGTAAAATGGCCTCACGTTTCTCGCAATTTTCATTAAGGTTGACATAATATGAAATAATGGGCTCCTCCACAATGTGAGACCTAAAACAGTCCAGATTGTGTTGATTTAAGACTCTAAAAAGTAACTAAAAGTACTCAAATGCGTTCACATATTATTCTTCGTCTACGGAATACGAAATCATTTCGTAGATTGGCTGAAAACATTATTCATTTATTCAACTGATGGATTTTCCTTGTAACATGTTAGGCATCCATTAACAGTAATATAATTCACGCACTTATATTTAGATCCTTTCAATATTTTAGCGAATAAAATAGTAGCGATAACAACCGCAGATATACGATTGCAATAACCACCCCGTGTGGTTGCGCGGCCGGCGTTCGAGATATAAATCAACCAATGACGTATGTGCGTTGCGTATGTGTGGATCGTACTATACTACACGTTTTCATTCAGTCGGTAATAATTTCGTTAGTGCGGATAGTGGGTGACGTCCACAGCTTTGAATTTATGCGTTCATAGGTTTGTATTGCCTTTTAAAGTTCGATCTTGATTTGTGGATTCAATATAAAAACGGGTACATCTGCTGTCAAATATGCATTTGATTGATGTATTGAATGACTGCATCTGAATAAACCAAATAAAAATATGTGGCATGAATGAAAATTATGTTATAAAACATCAAAACGATGAAAGAAAAGGATTACAGAAGTGAAAACACATCATAGCTTCCGAAGCCTTATTCTTATTCTCCCAGCACACAAGATTATGTGCTCTAAAGGAAACTTCACAAGTTATACCCCAGAGCAAGGAGTGCAATGAAAATAAGTCTCGACTCATCCCCAAGTAGCAGGGGCGAGCGAGCGGTGATATTTGCACAGGTCCTCAAACAGATATCCTAGTACCACTCGAGGCTATATGTTATAGTCAATATTGAAAGTTTTATTGCACTGATTTTCGTTCACAAACATTTGAAAAGGAAAACGAAACGGATATTGTAAAACAAACAGATGTTATGTTTATGTTTACTATGGAGAATAGGGATTTATGTTGTTGTGTTTCATATTAAGAAATGAATAAAAATACAGATGCTGCAAACAGATTGAGTATAAGTACTGGTGATAATATTATCAAGATAATTAAAAAAGATAATATTATAAGAGAATATTGTAAGATAGGACTTAGATAAGTTTGTGTCTCATTCGTTCAAACAGTAATGCGCCCTTTTGCACTAGACGATAACGATATCGGTGGGATATTCTGTAGTTGCAAACATTTCTAGGGAAAATGAGCGAGAGCGGACGATCTGCCAGTTTCGTTTCGTTACCGTTATCGTCATATAATATGTAACTGCTCATAGACACTAACTGAATGGTTTTCGATGATATTTTGTTTTGCATACAATTCGGTATACATTTAACGTTAGCAGTTCTGGAAATCAATTTACCTCTCTATGATACAGACTGAAAATAGATAATAATATCGTTTATTGAAAATAATAATTTTAGTCGTAATTTAAATATGTTTCGCACCAAATGTAACGCACCACAAAGTGATAAAATCAACAAACATTCGATGCTACCCTCGCATCATTTATAGAAATAACAACCAAACCGCCTAATTGGCTCCCGAACTCATTTGTTATTCTATCATTAATTATTGTAAACTAATGTAATTAACAGGAATACAGGTACCTGATATCCCCCGACAGTGACCGGAGCCCGTAATACCCCCTCTATCGGGTAATCTGGGTCACGGGGTAATATGGCCCACGTACGAATTCTGAATACAATGAAATATTCAGCAGTGAATGATGAGCAATGCTTTTTTGTGTTCCAATTATCTTTTTTTTTCGCTTTGTCAAGATTTTTTATGGGTACATTTCATTCGCTTCGTTACTCTGATATTGTGAGGTATATTTCATTGTTCAACAAAATGTTGAAAGATAACAATCTCTTTGGCTTATTGACTTTTCTGCTGATGTTATTATTTACTTGTTTACAACCTAATTAACCCCAATTAGGGTTTTATTACCAAAGCTTAGCGTTAACGCCTCGACGACGACCTCAGATGATGCGAACCGCGCGCGATTCTTATTTATCTTCGCTTAACAACCGTCGTTACTCAGGGCTTCTCACCAAACAAATTCTTTCACTAAGACCGCAGTCGTCAGACGCGTACGTAACTCGTGGCCAAGAGTTAACTTTGAAAACAAGATTTCGCTCTTAGATCACGAATCCACAATAAACTAACTTAATCGATATTCCAAGGGTTCCTCTTAAGATATAATGGAGTCTTGATGACTCTCAGCGAAGCACTTACAAAGTACGTCTCAAATCGATTCTGAGATCTCGTAGAGTTAGACAAGTTTAGATTATATTTGATTCAAATAGTGATTATTTCTAAAAATAAATGTGCTACGTGACGGCTTGGTTTATTGATGTTCTTGCTGGGTCAAAGGTTAAAGTTCCCACTGGTGGGACACGGCTTAAGAACTTCTAATTTGCGTTTTTTCACCAGATTTAGCATTACCGTTTTGAAAGTAGTGGCCACGAAACAAATTAAAATAAAACAGTCATGCGTCTTAATTAAGGGGATAGGTCAGTAAAAATACGGTTTTTATTTTTTACTTTTCTTCGTACATATCTGGACTACAGATCTTACAACTTGGAATATAGTTATTGACTATATGATCTAAATTCTCACAAAGTTGAAAACACGATTCAATTAAATTTTCTCGATACAAAAAAAATGCAAAGTTCGGTGTATCTAATTTATTTTTTGGACTTTATGGAATAACTAATATGAGTTATTGAAAGGATGTTGTTTTAAATTGTATAAAATACTAGTGTCTAAATTCTGTAAAGACATTTTTTCAATTAATAACAATTTTAATTCATAAAAAGACGCCGATATGTTTGGGCACATACGCCGTTTTATTCTGAGCACACATCCACTATCGTCCTCTCATCTTTTGCCTTTTAAAAGTAGTGTCATCACTTTCGTTCCTTGACGAATCAGTCAGCCAGCGTGGCTCTCACAGGTTAGACCTGCGACACTTTTTTTCAGATCGCGGCTGTCAGATTTTCGTAATAATAAAATTGGAACGGATAAAAAGGTCGAGAAAATAAAGACGAATGATACGTAGGCTTATAGATTATTCAAAACTATGTTCCGCTGTGTTCAATGGGACGTGATTAAACGGACATGACTGTAAATAAGTCACGTAAACTTTCTATTTTAAATAACACATTATTTTGATGAATAAATAAAGAATAAAATAAACCAAACTTACTGAAAATCTACGCAGGAAATTCCTGACGACCCCTACTGAGCAAACAAGGGAAATGTTAGAATACGTATGATTCTATAAATTACAAATTGTTCCTATCAATATAATAAATTACTCACAGTGATATTATATCAATGCTATCGTGATATCGTACTATTGTTGTCGGATGGTTCCTCTGTGTCCATCCTCCTCCCATCTAATCTTTATGCATCTAAATACCATTTCACATGAACTAATGATAAATGCACTGATTTACAATCAACATTTTGAGATAATAATATGTAACTGAAAACAACTTCTAGTCGTATCAAATTGCGATATAGGATAAGAAGCACTTCACTTTTATTATTATTTATTTAGTTTCGTCACAGATTTATAACAATTTCTAAGAAACAGGATTAAAATAAATTATATGAAAACTGCTGTTGTCATTTTGAAAACTTCAAAATTACTTGTCAACTACAAATAAGGCATAGCACCCACATGATGAAAAATCGGTGGTCATTGCTGTCACACCGCGTGTTCGGTACAAGTTGCTTCTCGCTCTATTGATTGCTTTGGAGTAAAAAAAGATCAGTACTGGGTTCATGCTTTTGGAGTCGATAGATAATATCTCTAAGGGTTTCATTTATCCGGGCACGCCGCAATTGCGGCGGTAAGACCTCTCTTTGAGGAGTGGCTGGAGAGAAGTCATGGCGTCCTGACCTCCGCTCACCGCTTGACGCAGGTACTCATCGGACACGGAAGTTTCGGGAGGTACCTGTGTCTGATGCGAAAGGAGGAAACGCCTGGGTGTCACCACTGCGAAGATCGCCCGGAGGGCACGGTGGAGCATACGGTGCAAGACTGTCCAGCTTGGGCAGAGCACCGACGTGTCCTCACGGTTGCGATAGGCGGAGACCTCTCGCGCACAGAAGAAGGAAGCAGGCCTCCTTCTGCGAAGCAGTAATGCTCGCGAAGGAGGAGGCGGGCCGCGAGCGAGAGAGGACAGTGTCCTCCCTCCGCCCCACCCGCGGTGGTGAAGCCCACGGCGACGGATGTCGCTAGATGATCTCCGGCCACCGTAGGCGCGGGTATGCGGGCAGCGAGTAAAGTGCAACTCGCTGCCCGACCATGGACCATGCCCCGGTCGACGGCGCGTTGTGTCCCACGCGCGCCTCAAAGAACGTCAGCATAATGACGGGGCCCCCCTCTCAGAGGGCCAAATCCTGCCGGGGTCGCGGGATTATTTCCTTACCGTGACCCCGGAACAGAAAGGGCTATTGAAGGACAGCGTCGATTTATCAGAAAAGTGATTATTACAACATTGTCCCAAAAAAATACTGTAGATAAGATAGTATAGAATGAAGATTTAATTATAAAGAGGTGACATCAAATTGTTCTAGTGTTTGTCATTACATCAAAATGCATCAAAAATTAGTACCAACACCAGATGATGGAGGACAGGGTGTCAAGCACCCTTAGCTTTCCACTCTCGAACATATAAAGATATCACGCAACCAGCTTTGTGACCGCACGTTAATAAAAGGAGCGTGTTTTTGGGGCTTTTTTTAGAGTGCTAAAATAATCGAATGAGTCCTCCTACCCACGGCACGGCCGGAGGGACTGTCAGACTCGGAATACTTACTAAAATCTACGATGTCTTTCAATAGCCCTTTACGTTCTGGGGTCATGGTATTCGCTAGCCCGCGACCCAGGTAGGCCCTCTAAAAGAGAGCCCCGTTATTGCCATTGTGCTGACACTCTTTCAGGCGCGTGTGGAACACAAAACACATGCCCTTGCCCGTGCGCGCGTGTGTTTGGGGCTTAACGATAATGGGTATTGTCACTTTCGTAAGGTATGCCAATTATCATTTCATTTCACATTCATTTTCTACCAAAATAGTAGTTTTGTTCGTAATCTCGGGACATCAAAATGTTATAAAATAAATTTAAGACTGTGAATGATAAAAATATTCACAAAATATTAATCCACATCAATAAAGATTTCTATCATTTTGTTTTAGTAAATGTTTCGATATCCTTATATCAAAATATTTCTTCTAGAGTAATACATGTATTTTGCGTAAGGGGAACACTTTATGAAATGTCGAAGTTGACGAAATGAAATTCATAAAACTTTGGATTGCGTTAATTTTGCGATACTAACGCCTCCTGGTGGCGGCGCGTGGCAACTTTTCCGACTCATCAAACGATGCTTTCGCTTGACCATACGCCGTTAATTTGGAATGTAGTAATGTATGGCAATACGTTATTTTCAGCGACTGCATTCGGGAATTTTCCATCGAATCGATCATTTAGTAAACTTTCCATTTCATATTTCTGCGACAATGTTGTTGCGGTTAATGTTAGCAGTTTGGTTAAAATTTTTAATTTATGGGAAAAAAAACTGCATGCTATGTCAACTCTTTCTCCACTATTTATAGGTAGGCAGTAAGACTAATTTAGATATAGGATCTACCATTGATTTTATAACTACTTAGAAAATGAAGTCAGAATGCAGCGGTTGCCATGTGACAAGAAGGAAGCACATTCAACTCCCCAGCAGTAATGGTAGATGCCCACGGTAACGAACGTCGCTAGACGATCTCCGGCCAACGTAAGCACGGGCATGCGGGCGGCGAGAAATGGGCGACACGCTGTCCCACGAAGGACCATTGCCCTGGTCTACGGTATGTTGTGTTCCACGCGCGTCTCAAACAGGTTTCACCAATCACACGGCTTGAGTGCAGAAGAGATGTGATTGGTGAATCGCTCTCCGCTCCGCTTAGTAGAAACGCATCCTTAGAGGGCCAAAATTAGCCGGGGTCGTGGGACTCACGAATTACTGTGACCCCGAACCGTAAAGAGCTATTGAAGGACACTGTAGATTTTAGTCAGTACAAGTCTGTCAGTCCCTCCCGCTCTGACCTGTGCTGAGGACTCATTTGATGATTTTACCACGAAAAAACAACCACATTCAACTGGTATAATAAAAATAATGAACTCCACTTCATAAAATAAAGCTCCTAACAGCTCAGGATAAGCAGGAGTACATCAAACCAAGTGCATAACGCTATTATCCTTTCTCCAAGGGTATTAGATGTTCGTAATCTGTTTGATATTCCGCGCACGCCGTGAGATATGGCCGCCATGCAATAACTGGGCAGTCTGTACTGTGGACCGCCTTTATATCTCTTCGGTACAATGAGTTGAAACGGGTTGAAATGGCCCATTGAGAAGATAGTAATAAAGTCTGTGGATTAGTTTTATTTCAGGTTTAGAAGTTAGTATATTATTTTATTGAGATATTAAATTTAGTAGTGATTCAGTGGTATGGGTGAAGAAAAATATTTTAGAATCAAAAACTCTTTGATTCGTTTTTACCTCCTCTTTCTATCACCTGTCCCAGCTGTGGGAACAGTATGGGTACGGTTACCTGATACAAAATCTGGACAGAAATCGAAAATGCTGAACAGCATTCGGCCTATGCTGACTAAATTATCGGCTGAAACCGAAAGTTCATTCGAGAGCGAAGCATTTTGACAGCTGTCTCAGCCTATGCTACTCAGCATTCGCCATTTTTCTTTTCGTGCTGCTCAGACATTGTGTCGGCTAACCGTACCTTATGATTGTTGAGCTAATAGAAGCTGCTACGCGATGGTGCTACGCTTCTACTACTAGGTCTACGGCGTAGCACGCGATGTGCTACGCCCTTGCTACGATATCGAAAACTAACTCTTTGTAATCTTTGTCAGCCTAATACTTCAAATTGCGTACTAGTCGATGACACCACACTACTTTTGGGAGTATTTATAAGAAAAGTAGGAAAACCTTGAGTATTTATAAATGTAGGGATCTACATCCGGACCCTTTTGAGCAACTCTATTGATTTTGTTTAAATACCTTGTAATAAAGGCCGTACTTTTCGCTTTCAATCCTGTACAGACCTCATTTATACGATCGCTCGATCCAATCACAACCCGTCGGATGGGCAGCACAATGCCATCCTTTTCATCTCGCCACCATTGTAGGATGCTGGAAACAAAGCCTGCGCCAGTAAGACCCGCGGCTCACAATATGGGGGGGGGGGGATGATAGTCATTTGTCTGAAGCCTTCTTTCAACCTGAATGGTATTTTACGAAGCAATATAAATTATTACTTTTTCTTGTTTTTATTTGTGTCCAATCATTTAATGTCATCGAAGCTTTTGTTGTAAGCAAGATTCCGTGGCCATAGAACATAAAGGGTAACTGATGGTACTTTTAGCAAGAATCTGGCAGTTTTTTCTGCTTCACCTCAAATCACATCGGAGTGATTTAGGAAACCACTTCCCTCGTCAAGTGTTGCATGTGTTCTTTAATAGTTTGTTTTTTATCACCCGAAAAAGCGATGGTAGAAGTTCAATGCCAATAGTATATTTCAAACATGGAAAAAAAAATAACATTGAAAAATTCTTATTCTCACAACCTAAGTCGTAATTAAGTTACTTTTAGTTTCTGTATATTGTACTCCGAAACTAGCAATTTAAAAAAAAAAAACAAATCTTAATCCTTCCTTTTGTAAGTTAAATCAGGTAAAAAGAACATTGACAACTATCCACAAACATCAAACCCAAACTCATCAGATCACGCACTCTAACACTCCACAATTTGTGTTCAAACAAATTATAATTACATTTTCATTGTACCGTGAAACGTGAAACATGACACATGTTACATTGTTTCCTCCGATATCAGCCATTGTGGCGAAACCGTTTTCAGGAAATTTCAGTAAACATGTTTAGACTAATTAGATGGAATATCGCTATGTTTTACGCTGCTGTGAACAGATGATGTTTTATGAATTAATATCACAAGGAGAAATGTTTCCAATTTGTTAACGAATAAAAGACAGAATTCGATAGAATTTTTGCGACAATAAAAGCGTTTTCAGTTGCCGTGTGTAGTTTTTAAAGACTGAATTATCATCTTGAGCTTTTCTCCAACACCCAACTCTTGCCTTACCCTCTAAACCAAGTCTTCAGTCTACCTGAATCGTGGCCTACCTTCGTGTCTGAGGATCGATCTCAACTTCAATGCCTTAAAGGTGACGTACTTCAGAGTAAACACACGCGATCCACGCTATTAATAACTAGTGAAATAATTAACTTTATTAGTAGAAGTTATACAAAAGTTTAAACTTACCTGCCACCCACACAAACCCACGATTTTCATTTATAAACTAAGGCAGTATAAAGTTTATTACTAATAATAAATCCAGGTATAATTCCACATAGAGTAGCAGGAATACGTAGGTGCAATTAGGACCTGTATGCACAGAGCAACGCGCGATATAACGCGAACGTGGCTATTAAAATATTAACGTTCTACTTATACAATGGAGCGATATTCTCAGTTAGAACAAGATGAGATCATGCCAATTGGACGTTCAATAGTTGTAGAGGGTGTTATTTCAGTAAAACGGAATTCAGTAATGAAACTATGTAAAGGTAGGCTGCTTGCATGTTTGACCTCGGGCGGGGTGAATAGAGTATGTAAGGATCGTCGAAAGTTAAGCGTGGTCATACCACTTTCTATAGCTGTAAGCATCATCTTTGATGGGATATTGACAGTAGCCACTGCCAGTACTTCAACGTTTTAAATATCAGCATTTAATGTTCTAATTGCGTACAGATCGCACATTTAAAACTGCGGGCAAGATACTTGTAGAATTCGAACTCTGTTGTGTTTACTTGTCTTGCATTAAAGACTACTATAAAAAAAGAAACCTGTAACTAGCCAACGTGAACACCTATTAAATAAATAAATTATACTTTGACAAACGCTTGTTGATTTACTCCCTGTTACCGGGTAATAGAGCATGAAGAGAGAGCATTCAAGAGCTTGAATACATAAAAGTTTTAAATTAAAATTAAACCATTTACCCATCAATGAAACAAGGGAAGCATGTTGTTCGATAATGTCTTCATGATGAACGCTAATTGGCACGTCTTTGAGACGGCATTATACGTTCCACCATACTGTCGCAACTTGAATTAGGACGCGCGATGCGCTGTGTGGCGCATGCCTAATTGCTCTAGGAAACTATAACGTGACAACCCCATACATCAGCGTTTCCCAACCTTTTTCGGCCACGGACTCCTAGGAATCAAGCACAGTTTCACGGACCCCCTAATAAAATAATAATTTAATTGTTATCTCAAATGAGATTCGACTTGTAATCTGATCCTGTATTTGTTTTTCTATAAACGCACGCACTTATACATTAGCATTTGAGATGACACCGCGGACCCCCATAAATATACTCGCGGACCCCCAGGGGTCCGCGGACCACAGGTTGGGAAACACTGCCATACATCATAATCTCAGTCGTTGTCAATGGGGATGGCAACTGGGGAACTAATGGCGCTAGTATAGCTTGTTCCAAGCATCGTTATTGGTTCAAATCAGTTCAATTCTTAAAGGTACTTCAAAATAGTACTACGTCATTGGTCGGATTAGGTCTACTCTATGGTGGCGCCATCTACAATATCTTTGCGTTGCCAACCCCATTGCGTTAAGCGATATGCGCGAGTATCACTAGTCAAAAACGCGTCGCGTATCAAGTGGCGTGGCATTGTGGCGATTCGTGGCATTATCTTTCTTCTTATTTTCTCTGCTGTCGCCAGTAAGACGCAATTAGCTCGCAGCAGGCATGACTTCAAGAACTCACGTCGCGTCTTGTCGCGTAAGGGTGCTCCCACATCTAACGACGCGGATTCGATTATTTTTTAAGCGACAGAAAGAGAAAGGGCGACGGAAAAATCCGAATCCGCGTCATTAGATGTGGGAGCACCCTAATGCGCTATGTGGCACACGCCTAATTGCTGCGACTAATGACATTCCAGTACGTAGTACGTAGTATAAATAAATGTGTAGTTTTATATAGTTACAAACTGCATACATCCATCGTGTTTCAAATCATCACGCTGGTAGCGAATGTAGCGATAGACAAATTAATTAGTAATATGTAATAAAACCCTCCGCACTATTAAGTTGGCGCAAACAATTATTTTAATTGACGCAACATTTAGAATTTAATAGTTTCAAATTGAAGTGGTTTACTTTAGTAATTACTAGCTTCTGCCCGCGACTTCGTACGCGGATCCTGTTGCTTATGCCAGCGATAACGGGGTCGACAAAGTCGAAGATCTAAAACGTCTGATGTGAAATTCTTAGAGCCTGGGAACGGGAAAGCAACGGGACGCGCGTGACGATTCCAGACGTTCCAGATCTTTCATTTTTGTAAGTCAACAGGAAATGCTCATCAGACTAAACAGCTCTTGCTAAGACGTGATTCCTATATTTTATGTTACAGCGTAGCTAGGCTCTTGGAATTCCACAGCAGGTGTTCCGGATCTCAATTTTCATACGTAACCATAGAGTGGTCATTAGGCTGAACAACTCATGCTCATCTTGGAGTTCTACATCAGGTATTCAAATTCTTCAATTTTTATACGTCAACAGAGACTGCTCATCAGACTGAACAACTTTGCTAAGACGTCATTCCTGTATATGTTATAGTGTAGCTGGGCTCTTGGTTTTCCACATCAGGTGTTCCAGATCTTCAATTTTTATATGTCAACAGAAAGTGCTCATCTGGGTGAACAACTTTACTGAGACGTCATTCCTGTATATGTTATAGTGTAGCTGGGCTCTTGGAGTTCCACATCAGGTGTTCCAGATCTTCAAATTTATTCTATCAGCTGAAAATGCTCATCACGTGGAACAATATTTGCTATTACACCATTTTTGTATCTCTTATAATTTAGCTGGTCCATTGCGGTTATGCACCAGGTGTTCAAGTTTCCAAGATAAATTATAGCCTATGTGTTGGCCAGACTTGATACCTATACAACAAAAAAAAAAATCATTCAAATCCGTCCAGCACTTTTTGAGTTTATCCCGGACATACATACAGACAAACAGACAAACAGACAAAAATTCTAAAAACTATATTTTTGGCTTCGGTATCGATTGTAGATCACACCCCAAGTTTTATTTTAAAAAAATATTCAATGTACAGTTTTGACTTTCCTACTATTTTATTATATGTATAGATATAGATAGATTCATACGTAACCAGAGAGTGGTCATTAGGCTGAACAACTCATGCTCATCTTGGAGTTCTACATCAGGTATTCAAATTCTTCAATTTTTATACGTCAACAGAGACTGCTCATCAGACTGAACAACTTTGCTAAGACGTCATTCCTGTATATGTTATAGTGTAGCTGGGCTCTTGGTTTTCCACATCAGGTGTTCCAGATCTTCAATTTTTATATGTCAACAGAAAGTGCTCATCTGGGTGAACAACTTTACTGAGACGTCATTCCTGTATATGTTATAGTGTAGCTGGGCTCTTGGAGTTCCACATCAGGTGTTCCAGATCTTCAAATTTATTCTATCAGCTGAAAATGCTCATCACGTGGAACAATATTTGCTATTACACCATTTTTGTATCTCTTATAATTTAGCTGGTCCATTGCGGTTATGCACCAGGTGTTCAAGTTTCCAAGATAAATTATAGCCTATGTGTTGGCCAGACTTGATACCTATACAACAAAAAAAAAATCATTCAAATCCGTCCAGTACTTTTTGAGTTTATCCCGGACATACATACAGACAAACAGACAAACAGACAAAAATTCTAAAAACTATATTTTTGGCTTCGGTATCGATTGTAGATCACACCCCAAGTTTTATTTTAAAAAAATATTCAATGTACAGTTTTGACTTTCCTACTATTTTATTATATGTATAGAAAATATTCAATGTACAGTTTTGACTTTCCTACTATTTTATTATATGTATAGATTCATACGTAACCAGAGAGTGGTCATTAGGCTGAACAACTCATGCTCATCTTGGAGTTCTACATCAGGTATTCAAATTCTTCAATTTTTATACGTCAACAGAGACTGCTCATCAGACTGAACAACTTTGCTAAGACGTCATTCCTGTATATGTTATAGTGTAGCTGGGCTCTTGGTTTTCCACATCAGGTGTTCCAGATCTTCAATTTTTATATGTCAACAGAAAGTGCTCATCTGGGTGAACAACTTTACTGAGACGTCATTCCTGTATATGTTATAGTGTAGCTGGGCTCTTGGAGTTCCACATCAGGTGTTCCAGATCTTCAAATTTATTCTATCAGCTGAAAATGCTCATCACGTGGAACAATATTTGCTATTACACCATTTTTGTATCTCTTATAATTTAGCTGGTCCATTGCGGTTATGCACCAGGTGTTCAAGTTTCCAAGATAAATTATAGCCTATGTGTTGGCCAGACTTGATACCTATACAACAAAAAAAAAATCATTCAAATCCGTCCAGTACTTTTTGAGTTTATCCCGGACATACATACAGACAAACAGACAAACAGACAAAAATTCTAAAAACTATATTTTTGGCTTCGGTATCGATTGTAGATCACACCCCAAGTTTTATTTTAAAAAAATATTCAATGTACAGTTTTGACTTTCCTACTATTTTATTATATGTATATTTGAGTTTATCCCGGACATACATACAGACAAACAGACAAACAGACAAAAATTCTAAAAACTATATTTTTGGCTTCGGTATCGATTGTAGATCACACCCCAAGTTTTATTTTAAAAAAATATTCAATGTACAGTTTTGACTTTCCTACTATTTTATTATATGTATAGATATAGATAGATTCATACGTAACCAGAGAGTGGTCATTAGGCTGAACAACTCATGCTCATCTTGGAGTTCTACATCAGGTATTCAAATTCTTCAATTTTTATACGTCAACAGAGACTGCTCATCAGACTGAACAACTTTGCTAAGACGTCATTCCTGTATATGTTATAGTGTAGCTGGGCTCTTGGTTTTCCACATCAGGTGTTCCAGATCTTCAATTTTTATATGTCAACAGAAAGTGCTCATCTGGGTGAACAACTTTACTGAGACGTCATTCCTGTATATGTTATAGTGTAGCTGGGCTCTTGGAGTTCCACATCAGGTGTTCCAGATCTTCAAATTTATTCTATCAGCTGAAAATGCTCATCACGTGGAACAATATTTGCTATTACACCATTTTTGTATCTCTTATAATTTAGCTGGTCCATTGCGGTTATGCACCAGGTGTTCAAGTTTCCAAGATAAATTATAGCCTATGTGTTGGCCAGACTTGATACCTATACAACAAAAAAAAAATCATTCAAATCCGTCCAGTACTTTTTGAGTTTATCCCGGACATACATACAGACAAACAGACAAACAGACAAAATTCTAAAAACTATATTTTTGGCTTCGGTATCGATTGTAGATCACACCCCAAGTTTTATTTTAAAAAAATATTCAATGTACAGTTTTGACTTTCCTACTATTTTATTATATGTATAGAAAATATTCAATGTACAGTTTTGACTTTCCTACTATTTTATTATATGTATAGATTCATACGTAACCAGAGAGTGGTCATTAGGCTGAACAACTCATGCTCATCTTGGAGTTCTACATCAGGTATTCAAATTCTTCAATTTTTATACGTCAACAGAGACTGCTCATCAGACTGAACAACTTTGCTAAGACGTCATTCCTGTATATGTTATAGTGTAGCTGGGCTCTTGGTTTTCCACATCAGGTGTTCCAGATCTTCAATTTTTATATGTCAACAGAAAGTGCTCATCTGGGTGAACAACTTTACTGAGACGTCATTCCTGTATATGTTATAGTGTAGCTGGGCTCTTGGAGTTCCACATCAGGTGTTCCAGATCTTCAAATTTATTCTATCAGCTGAAAATGCTCATCACGTGGAACAATATTTGCTATTACACCATTTTTGTATCTCTTATAATTTAGCTGGTCCATTGCGGTTATGCACCAGGTGTTCAAGTTTCCAAGATAAATTATAGCCTATGTGTTGGCCAGACTTGATACCTATACAACAAAAAAAAAATCATTCAAATCCGTCCAGTACTTTTTGAGTTTATCCCGGACATACATACAGACAAACAGACAAACAGACAAAAATTCTAAAAACTATATTTTTGGCTTCGGTATCGATTGTAGATCACACCCCAAGTTTTATTTTAAAAAAATATTCAATGTACAGTTTTGACTTTCCTACTATTTTATTATATGTATAGATTTACTTGGAAACCAAATGTGTTATTTGATGTTCGCAGATAGTTAATGGGAAAAATATATGTTTTTATATCGTATCTAGTTTTAAATGTTCAATATTTTCGTCGTCTGGCCAACTAGTGGGAGGCCTGCGTACTATAGCCTAGGCTCCGTTACAGTCCAAGACATTTTCTCAATATATAAAAAAAAAAACTTGAGAGGTGTCAAGGGACACCCGGATGGAACGGGTACGGGGCGCGGGGTGCAGGCGCGAGGTGCGGGGCGAGGCAAAAAAGTGTCGTGACAACTTTTCGTAAGATTTTTTTCCGTCTAGCCCCCTTTCACAACGCGCGATAAGGAACTTCGTTCCAAAAAACACAAAAACATGGCGACTGGACATCTAACTAGGGTTGGGACATCTATAAATAACGACGCAGCGGATACCCGGTCTAATTGCAGCGTATTCGTATCCGCAACGTTATCCGCGATTGATTTGATGTCCAACCCTGTCTGCCCGCATCCGGCTTCGTTCGGGATTTCATATCAAATGTCCGATGCTATAAATAATTTCCCGCGACCCTTTTCTGACTGGTAATGTCGGTCGCTTTTTTGCGGATAATAATATTCGGTGAATGACCTAGGCACTGCTACTTTAATAAAAGGATAGCCTAATGACCATGGATCATACAGAAAATATTTGCAAAAAGTTGGGAAACTAAAGTTAGCCGTACGAGACAATGTTTGACGAGCTAACTTTGGCTGGGTCATTGGCAACTAATATTTTACTTTATAGCAAAAGTTGGTTGAAAACAACTGTCAGCTTCCAACGATAAAGTCTCTTATTTATTAGAAACGGGGAGAAAAAAATTCAGACAGTTTATTATTTCAATTTGTTATTTTCCAGACAGCTTTTTTGTGCCCCTTTTGTCATGAAAATAAGTGCTTTAATTTATTTAAAGGCAAGAATGAAATATGTACTGCTAAATTATGTATAGGGATGAAAACCGATCGTCCTGCGACCTCGCGCCGTGTCTCTAATGTATTCGACCGCATTCTGCATTGCCTCGGTTCAGGGCCGGTCAGGCGCCGAATATCCAAGGCTTTCAAATTATGACGTAAGCCGAAGGCTGAATATTTACGGCTCAAGTTTTACATAAGTATTCCTGCCGCATTGTTGATTATGCGGTGTTATTAATTACGACGTAAAGCGACGTAACTCAGCTGTCATTATGGAGTCGTTTGTGATTACGAATATTTTTGTAATGAATCGACACCTAAATATTAATACTGGTATCCATTTACATTATATTTTATGTCTCATTTTCTTTTGAAAAAAAAATATTAAAACGACTTAAATTGAAAGCTGTTAATGAGTTTTTCGGATATCTTAAATATTCGTCTTTACCTAGCTGCCTGTCTCTGCTACATCCCTTTTTCCTAGCATAATTTATCATTATTTACAAAACTTATTGATTCAATAAGCTACAACATTAGTAATCGTTGGATATAATCGCCATACCTTCAAGGTTGCCCTCGACAGGGCTGGGCAGACGGTAGCAAGTCATAAATCAAACAGGCCCATTTATCAAATGGTTACCAACCTTAGAATTTTCTTGTGAACATTTATTTTATTATTTTGATGGCTTTTAAGGCTGGTGTTGGTTATAGTATAGTATTGATCGTAATATCACCTCACTCCTGTAATACCCGAATAATTAGGCATAGCAAGTGTACCTACCTAGGTCACATGTTTTACCAGATATGTTATGGTTACAAATCAAATTACCGGAAAAAAATCCTGAAAGAAAAACCGCCTTGGAAATCGATTCAAAGACCTGTTTTTTCAACGTGGTTAAATCAATCATCGAATGACTCCTCCCACCCAGGGCAGGGCGGGAGGGACTGTCAGACTTGTACGGACTTAAATCCACGGTGTCCTTCAACAGCCCTTTACGTTTCGAGACCTGGAGCAAAGCAAGTAACATCCACTGGACCACTAAGACAGTGTAACAAGGGTAGGAATAGGAGGTTCTCACAATAGAAAAACCATACAAGTGTGATCACTACTTTGATAGGCACATTATTTTTCCTTTTCTTGTTATTTTGGACGGTACGTGGTTGTTTTTTTTAGGTATATACTACTGAGGGTCGCTCTGGATAGTCTCTTTATTGTTTTGTCGTAAAACTTTATTGAAATTCCATACATTCCTTGCAAATTTTGGGATAATCCACTCATATTTTTTTTAGTTTTCTCTTCATTTACCAGTTAAAATAAAGTAAGCATAGACTTTTTTTTTTTTTTTTTTTTAGCGTGGTAAAATCATCAAATGAGTCCTCCAACCCCGGGCAGGGCGGGAGGGACTGTCAGACTTCTACTGACTAAAATCCACGGTGTCCTTCATAGCCTGTTACGTTCCGGGGTTACGGTTAGGGAATAATCCCGCGACCCCGGCAGGCTTTGGCCCTCTGAGAGGGGGGCCCCGTCATTATGCTGACGCTCTTTGAGGCGCGCGTGGGACACAACGCGCCGTCGACCCGGGCATGGTCCTTGGTCGGGCAGCGAGTTGCCCTTTACTCGCTGCCCGCATGCCCGCGCCTACGGTGGCCGGAGATCATCTTGCGACGTCCGTCGCCGTGGGCGCCTACCACTGCGGCTGGGGCGGAGGGAGGACGCTGTCCTCTCTCGCTCGCGGCCTGCCTCCTCCTTGACGAGCATTACTGCCTCGCAGAAGGAGCTGACCGCTTCCCACTCCGTCTCGCCCCGCAGCATGGCCGCAACCAATGCCGGGCGCGAGAGGTCTCCGCCTATCGCAGCCGTGAGGACACGTCGGTGCTCCGCCCAAGCTGGGCAGTCTTGCACCGTATGCTCCACCGTGTCCTCCGGGCGATCTTCCCAGTGGTGGCACCCAGGCGTCTCCTCCTTTCGCATCAGACACAGGTACCTCCCGAAACTTCCGTGTCCGGTGAGGACCTGCGTCAAGCGGTAGGTCAGGACGCCATGACTTCTCTCCAGAAGCATAGACTTTAGCGGTATTTTAAACAAAAGGATAAGAAAAAAAATATTTTATGATAACAAAAAACTATTGGAAATACGTCATTTTCGGTGGGCCCACTCAATTGGCATGATCGGGGCAGAACCGGGCGGCAAAAATGACCGTATGAAATTAGACTTTAAATTATTAGATGATGGTAAGATCGCATGCCGAACGAAGTTTGCCGATCGGCACAAGCTGTTTAATCTTAATTTGTGGGTGATTGGCTTTGCGGATCATCAAATAACCCGAAGACATCTTTCAGACCTTATTTAAGCCTCTCAAACAAAAAATCACCGGCTGAAAGAAACTCGTGTCGGCCTTTTGATAAGCCTTTCCTTTGTGCTAGTAATAGTTTTTTTTTCCTTGTAAGGGATTTTGAAGGATTTGGCATAATCAGATTATTTCTTTGTCTAGTTGGCTTTCATAAGTCATAAACTCATAAGTTCACAACAAACCGATATTTCAATACGAGGGATGTACCAGGTAGATAGGTACTTTAGGAAATAGATTTACGTTCGTCAATATTAATATTCTATCTCTTTCTAGAGATAAACTATTTCTATCTCCTTCTCTGGTTTTGCCTTACTAGAGATAGACATAGTGTTTCTATCTTTAGCAAGGCCAGAGATCGTTTCGACAGATCGACCAGTAGCGAGGCATAATCAGTCAGTATCTGTCAAGCTGTGACATGCCTTCGAATCTTGAATAATATATGTTGGACATGCCAGCATTCTCATAATTTGTCTCTTCTTCGCCATTATGAAAACAGTATGTACATGGATTGAAAGCCACAACATGGCCACAACCTAAAACAATGCGAAAATCCTGGGTTCTATTTTTATTTAATTCAAGTAAGGGACTTTACCTATGACGGGATGCGACGCGATACGACCTATTCCAACTATAAGTGAAAATAAACCTTATTACTAAGAAATAATGATTCATTTGACTTGACGTCGTCGTGGCGATCGAGTTTTGTTTTTCATCTACCCTTCAACATGTTTTATGTCATATATGTCGTAGTGGTAAGGTTAATTTTCAGTAGTTGGAATCGGTCGCATCGCGCCATGTGTAAGCTCCCTAAGTAATAAGTATTCTATGTTTGACCGGTCGACATAGTACTTGGTAAATAGCTCTTTGTCCATTTTCCAAGAACAATACCCCTAACTAAAACAAACAGCTTAAATACAATAAGTCGAAGAAAGGCCTCGTAAACAACATAAATCATTAGACGAAACTAACTTAACCCTAAAATGTTCCAGTTTCAATTACTAAGCGTTACGCGTGTAAAGTTTGTAGGAGTTGCACGCCGCGAACCAATTAGAGGGAAGGAAATTAATTCGGCGACTAGAAGCGTCGACGCGTCGCGTCGTTGTCGTGTCGACGAGAGAACCGAAGCCGAATGAACGTAGCGATAGAGGGTTAGCGAAATGAGAACTTTTTAATGGAAGCTGAGCACGTTTGGTAGTCTGTGGCGTGTAAGCTGTCAGTCGGCCATATTGCTTTTGCTTGGTTTGCTTTTATTGGTATCACGTTGAGCCTCTGTGTCCACCGGTAAGGCTGTGTTTAACTTTTGTTCTCGCACAATTATCACATTTGTACGCGAACATTACACAAATAATAAGTCTACAGCTTATGTTTGCGCTCACAGAAGTATTCAAGAGTGCGCGTTTTTTTGGAATGCGCACTAGTGAGTCGACCAGATGGCTTACCACGAGGCTTAACGCGATCTAGTTTAGGCTGTGGGAAAGAGACAGAACTAAACAAATCGTATAGCGCCATCTCTTTCCCACAGCCTAAAGACTCACGCTGGCTAGGCCAACTGAACGAACGTTTGTACAGTACACCGGTGAAATTGAATCTTAAAAATGTCCCTAAAAATTACTACCTAAGTAATAAGAAGCCTAATCTACTAAATAAAGGCTTCTAATTACATTTTTTGAGGTTACTGCCTAGTTAAGCCCCACCTGTTCTTTGCAATCTCCTACAGTGTCTTTGGGAACTAATAATCTCTCCCCACTTTTATGTAGCAATCTCAGCATCTTCCTCCAATTCCTGAGAGACTTATTAGTATGTCTGCACTTACAGATTTCCTTAATTACTAAATCGATGTATTGTTTGAAGGTCAATAAACCCTGAGATTGGACGCTGTGTGCACATTTCAACAGAGCGACTCAAAATCCAACTTAATTTACCACATGAAAAAAAAAACACATTTTCAGTAAGTCGCGTCACGTCGTACCCTTAGTGTAATTTGGCGTCTTACATCAAAAAGATTCAAAAGTAAAAACTTCAAAAAACCATTGAATTTATATTTGCAATCGCGGTGAAAGGATTAGTCATCGAACTCGATCGCCGAGGGCACGGGTACGCCGGACGGCACTAAGGGCAGGGCGAGGGGGATTGTCAGACTTGTACTAACTAGAATCCACGGTGTCCTTCAAAATCCCTTTACATTCCGGGGTCACGGTATTCGTTAGTCCCGCGACCTCGGCAGGCTCTCAATCTAATATCTTTAAACGAGCAATTCTTGTATATAACATATCAACTGTTCGTAGTAATCGTGTCTCCGAACCATCTCCGATGCTTTTGTAATCACGAGTTCCGGAGGGAAGTAATTTGCATGTAGGAGACGCACTCCCTAACGAATTTGAATGACGCGACGAATTTGACACTCCAGTGACAAATACAGAGGTACTACATAATGAAGACAGAAGATCTACTTCAGCCCTTGGTGAACTAAAAAAAAGTCGTGATATTTATGAAGATGGATGTATGTATGGATGCTTGCTACTTTTCCACGCAGAATGTATGATCGGATCATTATCATCATTATTAGCCTATTTATGTTCCCACTGCTGGGACGCAAGCCTCTTTTCTGTGAGTGGGAGTGGGCCATAATCCACCACGCGGGCCCAGTGCGGATTGGTAAATGTCACATGTCTTCGAATTTTTGGTTATATAACATGCCGGTTTTCCTTCTCCGTTTTGGGAGCAGTGGTGATGAAATGAATTACACAAAGTAATGCCCCTGCCGGGATTCGAACCCACGACCTACAACTCTTAAGTCGGGACCGATACCACTGGGCCACCACTGCTCTAATCGGCTGATCGGATGTTTGGTCGAAATTCGGCACTCAAATGTTAGAAAACCTGGATTAACATACACAATACATATTTCGAATTATGTTGTTTTTTCAAATTCAGATTTCTACGTTTTCCTATCGTGTTTGCAGTAATTGGAGAAATATGAAAGGATTACTGGATCTTCTGTATATCTTGTTTTTTTTGTGACTGATATATGAGCAGGGTAATTTTACAAGCTCATGTGTGTGTCAACCTGACAAAATGGTGATGTGGTACCTGAGAGGGTGATCTTTTTTGTGTTTGTTTATCAACTTTAGTACTCGGTTGTTATGTAAATACATGGAGTGTTTGTACATTGAGAGAAATCGATCGGCAATTTAAAGAAAAATTCTTGGCCCGACAAAACTGGAACTTTGACCAAAGTTCTGAACATTTTTTTTTCATACTTTTTTACTTAATTGACTGCCTCGTTGGTAAAGCGATCAGAAGCGAAACTGATGAGAAAGAAGTGCGTTTGATTCCCAGTTTGGTATTGTTATTGGAGTTTTCTATCAAGAGGTTCTTAGTAACAGCAAATCGGGATTTGTGTCCAGATGATGACAATTCATGTGATGCTATCATTTTCTTTCAACCGCTTGCAATCTAATTTTTCTTTCCTCAAAAAATCATCTTTACCATGCGCGTCGCATGCGTTAATGCGTTTAAAAATATTAATAAGTATGGTAGTTGCTATCTCATTATACAACATTGATTTGGCTGTAATGTCAACGTGTTGGGTGGAAGTTAGTTAAATACTAATCCAAGAGATGGCGCTACGCTACCGAAAAGCGTAAACGAGGAATAGAGAAATTCAGCTTGCAGGTGTGGGTTGCGATAGCCTAGTTGGTTAAGGCGTCTGGAGTACCTATCCAGAAGACGTGGGTTCGAATCCCGCTTGCAATCTAATTTCTCTTTCCTCAAAAAATCATCTTTACGATGCGCGTCGCATGCGTTAATGCGTTTAAAAATAATTAATCTGGTACATAGGTACCTAATCCAGCGCCATTATTCGTCACATTACACTGTCGAAATCCCACCAGCCGCCACATTGATTCAACGTCCATTCATTACGAACCATCAAATTAGATGGCTTCATATGTAACTAATTGTCGTCCTATGTCCAAACTGAAGCTGGACTAATTAGTCTGAGAGCTCAGATTAATCAGTGTTAGTCCCTGAGGACTGCCTGTAATGGTGGAATGTCTTTGTTCTAACTTTTAGCTAGAATATCTCAATTAAAAGGGAGAAATCAGATGTGAATGAGGGTAAACGATGATACAGTTTATGACCAGCATTATTTGACCCACTTTTACATTACTCTCACTTATAAGATAGGTCATGTAATGATGAACATTGACTGTACTTGAAACCGGAGTCTTGATTGCTGGTAACCCTCACAACTTTCAGCCGACACTTAGAAGTATAGTTACAGTATTTTGCTAGCTTTAAAGTATCCGACTGCTGGGCAAAGACACCCCTTTCTTGTACTAAAGCTCCTGTCTATGCGTTCTCTAGCTATGACTGACACGGAAACAAATCTAGTCTACCACGACGACGATTTCCTGCATTTGATTCCCTTTGAGTAATGATCTAGAATATCCTAAACCCGCCTTTTGTCTCTGAGAAAAATGATGTTACTAGTCGGTCCATATTCCAGATTTTAGGGGTTGAACTTGAACTCAAGCAATCAGACTTAATTTTAATTTTTTTTCTGTAAATTCAATGCGGTGAACAGAGATCCTTAAGGTTCTCGAATGGAGACCACGCACCGGCAAGCGCAGCGTAGGACGCCCACTAACTAGGTGGGCAGACGATCTTATGAAGGCCACAGGATCACGCTGGATGCAGGCCGCTTACAACCGGTCCTACTGGAAGTCTGAAGGGGAGGTCTATGTTCAGTAGTGGACGTCTTACGGCTGATATGATGATGATGATGAATAGAGATCTTGGACAGTAGTGACAGGATGAGTAATTTTACAGACGCTGAAGCCACGGATCTCTTGTTTTCATTGTTATAAAACTTTTTCGTTCACAAAAAAAGAGTGATTCTGAAGGCTTTCAATAACATTTACTAACGAAACAAAGTTTGAATTGAACTGTGAACTAGTGAATTTCTGATAGTAACTCAAATTCACTATTGTACTTCCTTTCGAAGGCCGTCTAGTCTTGCTCGCTTCCACCGCAACAATGACAACTTCTGAACTTGAACACAAACCCAACAAATGTCATCACTGTCGAACTACCCTCAACTTGTAGTTGTTATCACACGACTTTGTAACAAGTGTTGTAGGTATCCTGCCTTTGTTTCTTCAACCACACTTGAAATGAATCTTATGGCTAAGACATAAAGTGCCTTAATGAATGACAATATGTCAATAATAATCAATAATCAATCAAATAATTTATTTCAACTACGGTTACGGTTACTTACGGTTATTCCGTGTTTACTCTACAATGATTACTACAAGTAACCGTGATCTATTTAACTTGTTTTAAAGGCAACAGGAAATTGACGCTCATGCTCTTCAGGCGCACTCTTAAAAGCCTTTAACAAGCGGAAGCGAAATAATAAAGGCACACATTGTACTTTTAAACGCTTAAGCTGTTATAAAACATGAATATACGTATGAAAATGCTGTTGAAAAGTAGCATTATAAACAGGGAATATCTAAACGTGTACTGGTAATATCCTAATTCCGTTATTTTCTAAAGTAATTCAGAAACTGAGTAGTACAAACTAAGTAGGTAGTACAACAAAGTAATTCAGTTAGTTTCTGAGTTTATTAAATGACGAAAATGATTCACCATATTAATAACTGTGAATGAATTACCTTTAACTTGTGCTCCAAACCAAATACCTTTATGATACAACGATATAAAATACATAAATATGTAGAGAACTAACATAGGTTCAGCGCGTGAAATCCATACGACAGGAATGAGTAATGTTCCCTCCTCCACCCGGCCTATGACCTAACTCTGACAGTTATGAGGCTAATATGACTTATGAGCACAAACGGTAACATCGTAAAACTTTTACGAGTTTCAAGAAAGATAGATTTTATGTTTATCATACAGAAAATAACGCGAAATCTCACCCTTTCAGCGTAAAACTTTGTTGGGAGGAAAACAATTTTGTTTAGGATAACTTGTGTATTTGTTGTTTATTATTTCTGTTTAACCTTGGATTATTGCGTTGGCTTTTCTTGTTCATTTCTGCAACTGAGACTAAACAGTAAAAAAACTAAGATACAAGGATATCCGAAGATTTCTATTCAAAAGTCACTATTTAACTAAAAACCTATCATTTCTCGGACCACAGTTTAACTATTAAGCCAGCTCATAAGACAAGTGACTATTCAAAAACGTTATACTATGAAGAGTAGAAGGCATGCTTTTAGGCTTCTTTGAAAATACTGCTATTGCATTGAACCTATGCTCTACTGATTGCCTGACTTCGTCTATTCATCATCATTTCAGCCTGGGTTCACCCACTGTTGGGCATAGGCATCCCCCTTTTTTGCCATAATTATTTCTTAGATAAGTGTGTCTCTCATCCATTTGTTTCCCGCGATCTTGACTGTGCCCATTATTCAGTAGTAAACATTTCTTTATTTTTGGACAAGTCTGCGTCAAAGTTGGCCCAGCCTCTGCCGACAATGGCCCAGCCTCCACTATCAGGTCATACTGGCACAATATTTTATAAGCAAAACTCCAATAAATTTTTAATTAACAACGTCATTCTTAATTGAATTATTAATAAAATTCCGGACAAGCACTAACTTATTCAGCGAATCCCGGGCGACTATTTAAAACTGGAATTCAGGTCGCTCATTGGATATTACATTTTATTAATTTTGGTCGGTCCACGAGGCAAATTGACGGATTTCGTACGCGCCAATGGAGCGAAGGCAGCGCTTTATAGGGTTGCCAGAGATGCGATGTTGTATTTTCTTTTAATTTAAAAAGGGGTAAAAATGTCGCAGGAATTTTACGGAAAATTGTTGTCTTCGATAGGGTATTTTCATTTTTCTTTAAAATTGCGCCGAACGTTGATACTGGTATTTATAATTAGAAAATAAAATGTCAACGGCGAACAATGTAGCTGTCATTAATATTCGATTTTTTTACATTAAATCTGATCGTTTGTTCTTTTAATTCTCATAGTTCCTCGGACTTCCTTTACCGGATTCCTCATACTTCTATTTTCTCGACGTTATTCTAACGTAAATTCATGTTGAATTAAAATATGCATACTCTATTAATATTCCTATGAAATACTAAACAATGGCGTCATTGCTCGTAAAGTTTCAATCTGCCTTGCAAATGCGTTGTTACAAATTGCAGTCACTGATATCATGATTGTATTAGAGTGGCAACCCTACCCAGTGTAGTGCGTCGAGTATCCGCTGCATCGGATAGTGCTGCCCAACACGATCATCATAATCGGTTTCCGAAATACGCAGGGATCGTCTGGTTTGGTAAATCGAAAGATTTCATACATACGTAACGAATTGTTGTTTCAATATTCCAGTTATTTGGGATTTGTATATGCTGTTGTTCGACTAGTAATTGGTTTTAGTGCGTTGACCTTCTAATATCTGTATTAATGGCGTAGGGGGCGCCCAGAGTCAATGACTGCGATTTACGAGTTGTAGGTCTTGACCACTTTATTTAGCGGAAGGAAACCGACCTGTCCAGGAATACTATTCTCTAACGATAACGCACACAGCGTTGAAACCACTTCCTATCCACAATATACATATTTTGAGCTTTAGTGCTTAGGTAGAGCATAAATGAGAAAATACACTAAAGGTAAGCTACAATCCTTGAAGAAAAGCATCGCTGGAATCAAAAATATAAAATAAACGTGAGATCCGTATGGAGGAATCATGGTCCATTGCCTGCCCCACTACCTGGCCCAGAACAGACTGATCATAAAATTCTAAAAAGTAGGTACTAGAAATAGGTTGTTTGCTATCTCCTCTTAACAATAAAAGAAGCTACCGTAACTCTCATTACACACAAACCCAACATTTTCCATCATTCAATGGAGCCCTATCGAAGGGTCCTTCCCATGGGGAGGGTGTTGTACCCGGAGCGATAATGGCCGTTCGTATGAATGCCTGGAATAGCCTCAATAAGATCGTCATACCCTCTCAACCTCACAATGACGTGGGTTCTATGGGACATGGGACTTGTGACCAATTTTATGGAGCTACCATGGTTTAAAAGCGTTAGGGACTGACTGAAGGTGGTCCCCGGATTATGTTAGTAAGTCTTTCTTTAACTAATGCGTGGAAAGTGAATTTGCGTTTAGTTTAAATATGTTTACTTTAAAAAAAAAAAACCGAAAGAAAAGAACCTCACTGACACTTCTTGCCCCGTTCTATTAGGTCGCTACAGATAAAACATCAGAGCATCGCCTCAGTTGAGCTCAGAAACTACTCAAATAATAAACGTAGTACTAATAACGTATCCGTAATAACCGCGGCGCCATGCTAAGCTCTGCTATCGAAGTAATATTAGACGCTTACTCTGAGCTACTCCCCTAATCCCTAAAGAGGGACAGAGGGAATATCCTGGTATAGAACAGTCCCTCTTAACTCGAAGATATTATCTCCACAAAGGATTGTAATATCCCACAAATAGTTAGGGGATGTTTCTAATATTATACTAGATTTTACATGGTTGTTCACTCGAAGATGGGAAAAATACCTGTACGGAACCGCACATTATTTTACAAATCAACGACGATATAAGACAATATATAAGACTTTTTTGCCTAATGTGTTGACAGACATCGGTCGCCTGTTATTAAGAGTCTAGTATTATATCGTCGTTGTTACAAACTCACGCGCCGTGCATTCTGTGCGCTCAGCATTTCATTAAGGTTGATTATTTTGTATAAGCAAATTAATTCAATAAATCAGTGTTCAACGGACATTCGCGGTGGTCGGTTTTATTTCATCATCCCTATAGAAATGCCTTGGTATCATCAATAAGTGCAGGCATCCCCTACATTTATTTTTTTGGTCATTCGAGCCGGATGAAAAAAAAACACTGGGATTCAAAGTGTCCTCACTGCTAATGATCCTCTTGGCTATGGTCTAGATGTGCGCCAAGTTTCTTAGAAATCCGTTCAGGCGTTAGAGGTTATAAAATTGAAATGGATTTAAAGGAATTACTATGTGGGCTGCAGCTAAAAATCAGCGTCAGGTGGCAAACTTTGTGTTGCCATCTGGCTTTATGATCAGCTGAGACCCTTTGCCATTAAATTGTTAAGTTATTTTTTCCTTCATTTTGACTTCTCTCTTTATAATTTTATTTGTATTGTTTACTTTTAAGTTTTAGTACCAATAAACTCAATTTTCTTTCTAATTTCATTTGAGTATTTTACATTTTCTTTCAATATTATCTCCATTGGTTGTCATTCCAATCATCGATCGCTCCTTATACTCCTCATCAATCTGTTGACATTACAAACTGTTATAACTTATGCCGTATCACGAACTAACTTCGGTTTCTCTTACTAATAACTTGCTAACTTAAACATAACTTGAACAGCGCCATCTATCGGAGAGTTTGGAAACTACTCAACAAAGAACACAGCTACTGTGTGAATAGGTACTTAGGTACTTAGGACCAGTCCAGTGCGTTCTACCTTTCCCTATTTCAAGTTACTAAGTAAGCAATTAAGTTGAATGGGAACTTGTTTTCTTAGCGATTGCGAGTCAGAAGGGTCAGTGTGAACAAGATTTAAGTTATTTATTAATTATTTATTTAGATAAAAGCCTTTCAGTTCAGTTGCCTTTAAATCTCCATAGCAGTCTTTACGGGTAGTTGGAAGCCGGAAAATATGGTGACCAGTCTTTCAAACGGATATCGTGTTGGTGACAAATTGGGTTGTGGCAGTCAGGTAGCCAGACAATACCAATTAGGTAGACCGGAAGCTGACTCCATAGTTTCCAACATAGTTGAGAAAAGGCAGATAATTATAAGATGTAAACTTCCATAGATCACTACATCGATGATTGGAAGGAGTCTGTCTTGTGACGATTGTTAACCATTTCACTATTATCACATTTACTTCTATAAACAGGTTGTTCCTTTTAAATTGGCCAAAAGGGAGAAATCCGAATCCATAAAAGATACGGGAAAACTTTCTTAGGAACCTGTAACTCTTTTTTGATGTTGACAAGTTTTGGCGTCCTTATTTTTTTGGTCAATTTGAGATGAAAAAAAAATTTGCATAATTTGAGCAACTTTCGCTGTCCCTATTTTTTTCTTCCCAACAATGAAATGATATTTACAAGAAACTGAGTCGAACGGCATTAAAAAAAATTTTGGCCAATTTCACCCATTACTGTGGATAACTCACACTTGACCAAAAAACAAAAAACGCCAAAATTGTCAACATCAAAAAAGAGCTAAAGGTTCCTAAGAAAGTGTTCCTGTATCTCTTATTGATTCGCATTTCTCCCTTTTGGCCAATTTAAAAGAAACACTCTGTATACCCAAGGATAATTCTGGAAACCAATAAAAACAGTTTAACTTTTATAGATCTCAGACTGAAACATATTATATATTTTTCCTTCGTACACGAGGTACTTGACTTTATTATACAACTTTTGATACAAACAAGTATCTCGAAATCTTATTTATCATTTTTGAACGAAACAGGATATTTATTGAAGCAAGAAACTCGATCTCGACCTTACCAAACAACGCATCGCTAAAAACCGGCACTTATCGCTTTTTCCCGGTAATCAATAACATTAATATCCCTTTCACCGTCCTATCAACACGGATTATAATCGACTTTCTCAAGTTAAAGCAAAAAATATACCGCTGAAACAACGTTTCGTAAAAATAAAATTACTTAGTGCACATTACAGGGTTGCGATAAAGCGCTTTGTAGCGATACGCGGGGCGATAAAGCGCTGGAAGCGATCTCAGCTGTATCCCGTCAATGATGGCAGCGCTTTAACTTAATGGCATGTCTTGATTGTTTCTTCAGTGCAAATGAACCTTTTTACTGTAATGTTCGCTTTAAACGACAGTTTGGCACAGGGCTTTGATATAAGCGGTAGCGTGAACCTAAGTAAACCTTTAAGGTCTTCTAAAAGTCCCTTTTATTTACTAAATAATAGAAGAACAGCACTTCTGAAATCTCTGAAAGGGAAGGCAAAGGTTCTCATGTAGTACAACCACATTTCGGCAGTGGTGATTAAGTCTGTCCGTGTTTCCGAACGCATACAACCTCAATCATTTCAAAACTGAGTGCAGGCTTTTACTGAGTTTGCTCGCTTCATCGTCGACTTTGTTTCTGTCCATTGTGACCTTTGACGTAAACTAGAGCACAACTAGAGTCAAAAACAAACCAATCTTAATAAAACAAGTGCATTGTAAACGACCACGGACCGGAAGACGCAGCGTAGGCAGGCCTCCCACAACCGATGGATGCAAGCGGCGAATTATCGTTTGGCGTGGTGGTCTAAGAGGGAGGCCTATGTTCAGCAGTGGACGTCTTCCGACTGATGATGATGATGGTTGTAAACGGGTCTAGCCTATTTCTAATTTCGGGCTGTTGACAAAACCTAAAAACACTTTGTCAGAACCGAGAAACAATTAGTCTATCAGAAATAATTGCTTCCACAAGACCAAAGAAGTTTCTGGTCTGTTCAGTGCCTGGAAGGTTTCATTTTCAATTCCGACTAAATCTTAGATGGCTATCGAGCTTAAGATTTATTTCTGGAGATTCTCTTTCTTCTTTCAAATCTTTTTACTTTTTTCCGGTTTAGTGTCATGGCTATGTCTGAAGATTCACCTTGGTCTATATTGGCAAACGGTCTATTTGCTAAATTGGAGCAAGGTGAATATTGTAGTTAGTTGACGACCGATCGCATCCTGTGGTTCACAATTTATTACTCAGCTTCGTCTTTGTTTGACCCCCAAACTAGAATTGAGACGTCACAACCGTCTTGCGTGTAACCAGATGTATAAATGATATGATAGTAAAAATGGCATTCTCTTCAAGTTTCTCTTAGAATGATCGAGAGAAAAGAGGTGTGAGTTTGTGTATGTATGAAGAAGGTAGAAGAATTGGTTGGAAATGGTGTCATCAGCCTATAGTGTTCCCATTGCTGGGACACAGGCTTCAAAAAGCCACCACGCGAGGCAAGTACGGGTTGATAGATGTCCGTCTCCCAATTTTCTCTTTCTCTTGTTGTGTCCATTACCATTCCTTGAGATGAGCAGTAATGAAGTAAACAGCACAAAGTAATGCTTGCTAAGGTTCGAACCCACGGACATTTACCACTGGACTATCACTGCTACTCGGTGATCTCAAGACTCTGTCTTACTTAGTAGCATATCTGATAAGACTTCTTGCGTTACGGTTCTCCGCGATTTCGTTATCAATATAACCTCTTCCTAATCACAGTTAGTATCTCTTACCATTCGCTGATAGTATTTGATTGTGAAAACTCCTGGGATACTGAGGGAGTTAAAAACTCATATCCGTTCGCAAATAACCTTTTATTAGTCGCTTGAACTTTTAACTAGATGATTCGGGAAGCTTTCTCTCCAAGTCGGTTGGTTTTAGAAACGTGCTACTTATGTTTTGACTACCTTTAGGCGGGATGTTAAGATTTATATAGGACTGGGTTTGCGGTGGTTTGAGAAGTATCTCAATGTCCAACATCCGCAGTCTATCACCACCGGCTTCACTGAATGATTACCTACACATTTTCTTCAACCATGAATACTTATCAAGATTTATCTTTCCGTAATTTTAATGGTCACACATGAAACAACTTTTCCAATTTTCCCTACGAAACCTTTACGGAGTTAATAAAGAAAATTCTTTGAAACTTAAATATATTTTCACAAGCCTGAAAACACCACACGCTTCTTAATGAACAAATAACTTGCAAAGCCACCACATTCCTAAACAAACGAACTTATATATTTTTAATTAACCGGTGAGTACACTGCAGGACGCAATATTTAATTTACCTTAATTTGTTGCAGGTAAACACGAGGAAGAAAACTTCAAAGAAAAGTACATTAGAGGGAAGTGTACCAAGTAAATCTAATATCGCCAGGTCACCTGTTTACTGGAAAGCTTTAGAAGTCTCTAACAACCCGTGAGCAGGTACTTCCGGTCAACTAATGGAACCTCCGATGGACTTTTGGGATCTTAATGACGTTTGAAGGAATTTCTTGACAGTAAAATGGCTTCCAGGAATAATATCTGTCTTGAAATAGTACCGTGATTAATTAGCGCTGATTGAAATATTAATGTGCGTGTTTGTAAATGTAATTAATGCTACTGCTGTTACATAATTAATTTACAATCTATTCAGTAGTACACTAATGTGTCTGGCACAATAACTGAAATGTAACAAAACATAGTTACAGTCGAGCGATGTCTCTGGTTCTTAATACTAAGTAACTCCACGCTTAATGCATATTTTACCATACAAAGCAAAAAAAAAGTATAAAAGGATGTTTTTTAAACCAATTCCAGATTAATTGAATTCGATAGTAGTTTTATCATAGAAATAATTCGCTTCGTCAATATTGAATTCAATTTTAGCAAACGAGCGTTTTCAGTAAATATTTAAAATACAATGTACCCGCATGGAACAGGTGTTGTATAACATGGAGATAGCTTGTGCATACAATGCTCGGTGAGAAGCATGCACACATCAAAAACACATTTAGATAAATGTAGACTGAACGAAATATTCTCTTATATTTGACTATTTTTCGGTTATTACTTGCTTAATGACATGTTTAGCAAGATTGCAAACTCCTTTAAAAGTAATATGAGGATTGGATCCAATAATATTTACGTAGTAAAAAAATAGTTCAAACTTTTTCTTTCTTCTAAAATGTGAAGATGGATAATGGGTCGGCCGAATGGCATTCTGTAAAAGGCACGACGATAGTTTAAAACGCAAGCAATTAAATATAGAATCCCACTCATAAAATATAACAGTTATTAAGATCTAGATGAGATATCTGTAAAGGAAAGAGTCCCACGCTGGGCGCCAACAGGAAAGTTCAAAAAGCTTCAGAGTTTAATTAAGTTTAATAGATTATATTACATCACTAAATTATAGGTTTAACGTTGTTATACGGCATTTTGCAGTATCGAATTATATTGGACGTGTTTCAGATCGTAAATGAACTGCTTAGAGAGGATAATACGGAAGAGGCCGTTTGTAGCTAGGTGATTTGAAATTATACGACTCTTTTAAAAACGGACTCTTGGCTGTAAATGTAATGATGTGGGCAATGAAGTCATTATAAAGGTAATAACTGAATAAAGTTGTATTAAAATACTCTTAAAGAAAAATTTATGTTGATTTGAGCGTTACTTTATTGGATGCGAATCTACCCTCCGTTCAGGTATTATTAAACCTCACAAATACATTGAAATTGAGATACGAGTTACTACTTGACTAAACTACGGTTACGGTATTGTCAAGTGTCAAATAAATATATGAATCAGGCTTTACCAGGTCTACATTAAGTTCAACAGTACAACGGACACTTCCAACGTTCTAAAGGGTTTTTTTTCTCATAACACACTTCCTGCTCGTCCAGGTCATCTTAGTCATTGGCAAATGGCCGACCCAGCCAATGCTTGCCATAATAAAAACAGAATAGAATATCTTTTACCAGAGACGTAAATGTGGAGTTATTCCAGCGACGGGTTTTATTAATTTTGTATTTTATTTTATTTTCCCCCAATTTTGCTCTCATTACTGAAGTCACAGAAGTACACCTACACAATTATTTGCGGGTACCATCCGTATTTTTTATTATTATTATTATATTCTAAAATTGAATTTACAGAGCCATTTCAGGATATCGTCAAAGCATTCACTAGAAACAAAGTTTGCTCATTTTTAACGCGATATCAGACAACAAATGAAAAAATTAAACTTTTCTCATTTATATTAGTAATCCTTGGAGCTTGAGCGTTGCATAATGAGAACATTCTTGACTCCATTTTATCTTACAAGCTTATTATCTCTGTTATGGGATGTAATTATTTACTTTGGTAATGTCTTTGTTTACACGCATCGTTGGTGCTCCTGAAAAGCTGAACAGAGTATGTTTTAGTGCTCGTTTTAAACTTGCCTCGGGTTTGTGAACAGCTAATGAGCTGTGGCAGACACAATGCTTCAATCTGATTAAATTATTTTGATCACATCCCGTTGCTGGGTCGTTGTGAGGATATTTGTTTGTGCAGAATTTTGCCTGAAAATGAAACTAGAACTCTGTTTATAGTTAATAAAGATGCCTCTAATAGTACTCGCATTTCGGAAGTTGTGTTTTATCAGTGATAGTCTGAACCAATAACTCTGAACCGGGCTAAATTCTTAACTCCTTTTCTGATGCTAAGAAATTCCTGATGGAAAGAACTTTGCCTGGTGGCCCTATAATCGAGCTCAAGACCTCATAATCAGCAGAGTACCTACTATTATTATTGGGATATTCCCACCAAACCGTTACCAAGCCACTGCAACTCTTGAAGCATCCCTTGAAAAAAGATGACAATTAGATCACAAATTGCGGTTTCTGTAAAACTAAAGTAACATCCCGTTTCTTCTTCAATATTTTCCGCTAACATCAGCGCACTAATCCCCGCTGCGTCGAACACGACGTTCGAAGCCGTGAACCGACAGCAACTACAAGGTACACTCGCGAGACAGCGATCCATCACCGCCTCGCTTTGTAATTAGCTCATCAAGCACAATGTGCTCTGTACTGAGCCCGCGATGGATCGTGCAAACGAATTTAGTCGCTAGATAGATATTGTTAGAGATGGGAGTTGGGTACTGGGATTTTGTGATAGTCATTTTGTGCGACTTTGGTTTTATTGTGTAATTTTGAAAATAAAGTTCCTTAATCTCCATCAAGTAAAAACTGAAATGATAGTTATTGATAAAAGAATATTCTTAGTGGGTTTGATGACATTGAGAAAATGAGTGAAAGGCGACTGAAAAATCGTATTTATAAGGGAGTAGTTAGTAACAATGCCGGGAGGTATACTGTAATCTAAGGAGATAAAGTAAGAATGTGAAAATAATGACACGTAGATGGTAAAGCCTAGATCCCTAAATCTGGTCTAATCAATATATCGTCAACATAATCTTAACGATTGCCAATTTAACCCTTCGAAGTCAACGGTTAATCCTAAAGGCGTTATAACCTTTAAACGTTAGTGCTCCGGGCAACATCAACACACGGCTTAGAGTATTAACATAATGGCTCCAAAGATTATGATAATGTTCAAATAATGACAGCTCTCTTATCTCCGCGGGCCACTATTAAGTAATTTTCCTTTCCATTTTACGTCTGTTGCATGTGGGTTAAATTTTACATTCAAAAAGTTAACAGGGAACAAAGAATCCCAAAATCTACTATAGCATGTCAAATTGTTGTGCTAGCAGAAACCTAGCCTATTAAAACTCGCCGTTTAATAACATCAGCAGACGTCCAGCTCGTTAGGCTGTCGAAAGCCGACTGACAAACATATCCCCCCACCCCTCGGGCCGTGAGTGATGGCCGCTCGGACAAACAGGCCGACGGAGACGGATGGCCCGGCCGACACTTAATATTTGCCGCCATTAGTTCCATGTACTGCACGAAGATTGAATTGCGATGTTCTGTTTGTGTTGTGTGTTTGTCCACTTAAATATGATATCGTTCTCTTGGTCGGAGTAGATCACCGGTTTATCTTTTGTGGTTTGTTGTATTGTTGCTGTGAAGGTTCATTTTTGTTGCTTAGATGGAAAAACATGTATGAATAGTAAATACATAAATCAGCCTCTTCTTTTTTTATTTACGTGGTAAAATCATTTAATGAGTACTCCCAGCCCACAGCTCGGCTGGACGGGAGGGACTGTCAGACTTGTACTGTACCTTGTACCATTTACGTTCCAGGGCCACGGTTACCTTATAAATACAGTCTATCGGCACATAATCAGCCCGTTATTCCTAGAATTGTACCAAATAGGACAGCACAAGTTCATATTCCGTTATTTATCATTTTAGCAGTCGTTTTGCCCATTTTTATATAATTTCAAGAATGAAAAATTCCAGTTCATCATTGAATTTCTTTTACTAACGACCTTCAGGCTTCGCAAAAAGAATAGCCTTACAATTTACGCGACGTATCAAATAGTTGCGGTGGTTCCGACGGAAGTGCCCGCGGCCATGACGGCCCGCCATTAGCGGCGGATGACGCGCGCCACCACACTTCCGTCCGTAGAGAATACCCTCACTAACGGGCATTTTCTTAAAAATGTTAGTGCTGATGGTCTCCTAGTGACAGGCTGTCAGGGGACAGGGTTTTTGCTAAAAGTCTGATGGTAGTTGTATAGAATTATTGTTAGTTGGCTGTTTTGTTTAAAAGTAATAAAAAACACTTCTTATGAAAAATATTCATTTATTAGCAGGAAACGTTGTCGTTAGGCAAAGTTTTGCGTTCCAACGAAAACCTAATTTAGTAAGTGACTAGAATTTTAGTAGCTAATAGATTAATGTACATCTGGCGGGAAACTCTGAAAAGAATTGAAGATTTATGGCTATAATTTTTTTTCAGACTGATATTAGAAAAACTTGGAAAGTAATCATTAAAAACTCAGGATATTAACTAACATAGTAGCTGTAGCCATATAAAATGATATTAAAAAACTTGTTTGAAGACGTATACTTTGATTTTCCCGCCTCCGGCAGCCATTACCTTTACGACGCCATCTTGTAGTAATAATGTTGTAAAACGTCAGCTTGCAAGTTTAAAATCAACGACTTTTTAAATGTTTCTGCCTGTTCAGTGTTCATTCATCGTGTTTTACGATTGGAGCGTGTATTTAAAACTCGTTAGGACTGAATAGCTACCTTTAAAAATGTATAAAATTCTACCTCTAAAAATATTTTGGTTCATCCCATTTTAATCTTTAAATACCTGATAGAAAATACTTTATTATTTTCTGGTTGCTTATTCGATTTTTTTATAATAAACGGTTTTTCTCAATTTCCTCGAACTATTCTATTACACTTTAACATTTTCTTTTACTTTTTCAAGAAATTAAATGAGAAGATTTCTTGGTAGTAAATCATAAGCTTCTAAGAATTCTCCTCCTCATTAAATCCTTTTTCCTTCAATAATGTATTTATTTAATATTTTCTGAACCGGTAAACTTTGAACAAAATCAGTCACACTAGGCGCTTCATTAAACTCCTATTTCCAGAAAATTAAGTTGCATTTCATTATAAGTATTTTCTTTTAGATATTAACTAAAGAACTTAAGAACCTCCTATTTTGGTTGCTTATTAATTACAGGTTCTTTAAATATATTTGGATGATATACAAGTATTTGTTCTACTACCCACGATACAGGATTCCTGTTGTGGGACAATGCCCAAAAAACGACAGCTTTTATTAAGATTAGTTGTCAGACTTTTGATCTTCGGGCAATTCTAAATGAATGTCAATGATTCAATTAAGAAAGTTGAACTCAGTAATGACTTTTAAGAAAAAAAAATATATTCGCATTACGCCTAATTTCAGGCATTCGACGTCCAATCAACTAACATCACCTCTCCTTTCAAGAAGACTGCACTTCTAACAAGAAGTTAAAATAGTTCAAAAGTAAAAACGACTGCATCACCGTTACTCGCAGAACCTCTCTAAACACATTTATATGTCTGCTCCCAAAGGTCGAGATTATTAGTATTCCGCCATCATCCGCGAGGATCAAAAGTTTAACTTATACGAGAGCCATAAATAAATAAGGTGTTCCTTGAAGCCCCATAAAAACGAGGAAGAACACTTCACTCACATATTAATGTACTGAGTGCCAACACTACTCAGTTTCCTCGGATTTTCACTTTATGGACATGTTTAAGAAATACTTTTTATCCCTTGGGCGTTTGGGGTAAAATTGACCTCATAGAGAAGGAGGGTCTTAACTGCAAAATAGGTTTGAAAATCATCATTCTTGTGTTTTTCAATGAACTACAGCATGGGGTTTTTCAAAAAAGGCGTGGAAACGTTTCTGCAAGGTCTACAACGTGCAGGCGATATCATTGGTGCCACATACGTCCATAGGCTTCGGTGACTGCTTTTCATCAAGTGGGCTCTATGCTAGTTTGTCGCCAAAACGCTATAAACATTTTGCCAGAAGTTTTCATAAAAAAAACACTTTTACAGAATTAAATGGTTAGCAAGTCTTTTAAATCTCTAAAATGAAAGCTTAATTATATCTTCTAAAAAATAAAAGCACTTGAATCAAACGTAGATTTAAGGTCACTTATAAAACTTCACTAAAACTAGCCAAAATATCGAAAAATTGAGGCTATTGAGGTCCTTCTTATAAGTTCCATTTTATCAAAATCCCAGGGGGAATTCGCCCCTCTCAATATCCCCACAAAACAAAACATGTCAAAAGTGTCGCAACAAAATGTGTCAGCCTGTATGTTTATATGTCACTTGTCACTGTGATGTCACTCGAGGATGACGTGTAATTCGCTGCTATAACGTTTATTTTTATTGCTGTTCCTGTCAGCCTTTTTCTTTTGTATCGGACGACTAGATCTTTGCCCACGTCTTTGTGCGTCCTTCAATGAAGTGGACTACCTGGTTAAATTACTGATATTTCTTTGAAGGGACTGATATTGACTAAAACTCGCTCCGATTTTTAACTGCCTTTTGTGTACCAGAGACGTAGATGTCAAAACTTTGGTGAGAGCTAGGAAAGTTTTGACATGTGCTATGGACTCCTGCCCCCCCCCCCCCCACTCAGAGATTAGAGATGTTATAAGATTGTACAGACGCCAGCACATCAAGCTACCACAATCGAAGGTTAAGGTTTGAATGGTAAAATCTGATAGATTCGGGTAGGTTGGCCTGCTGGCGTCTGTACATATTGTAGTAAAATGTTAGAGAAAATATAATAGAAAATACTTTGTTGAATTACCTTAATTGTAAAAGCAATTTTTCATTCTCATTTTTCATGCAAATACAAGAAGTTGCCTCGTTTTTTTCGGCGAAGACTGTAAGTGATTGCATTTTTCCAGAAAATACAAGAAGTACTTGCTTTATTCTGGCAAATACAAGAAGTCCTCGTATTTTGTCAAGGCCCGATTACATTAGTGAACCAGAACTTTTACTTTAGCATCGTAACTATAACCGAAAACGATCAGTAAATAGGAAACATAGCTAAGTCCTAACTTTACCGGTACCTAAATTCTAAGCCTCGACTTCAAACCTGTACAGCATCCCGCAGCGCCGCCATTACTTTGCGTTAACAGTTCCATCGCATCGTTACTTCTGATTCATGGCTTGCCAGCTAAAGGTCAGCCTGAGGGTTGACCCTCATTTAGACGATGCAAGAACTCTACTGTGAAACATAATTCCGACGAACGATTCGCCGACACAACGATTCATTCATAGACGATTCGTTGACAAAGACATGGTTTGACATTTTATTACTAGTAACTAAATCCGACATCAGGGGCACCCCGAGGTTCGATTAGTTATAGGTTCCTTCAAACCCTGAACACAGAAATGGCTTCATTTATACAATACTTCATGAAACACAATACTCATGACTTAATCGTTCTGTCGGCGAAACGTTCGTCGAGGAAAGGTTCTGTCGTCGAACCGTCCAGGAATGAATCGTTGTGTCGGCGAATCGTTCAGCGGAGAAATGTTTGTCTTAGTTATGTTTCAGAATCCCAGAACTTGCATGCGAGTTGCGTTACATTGTGGACTTTATAGGTACAAAGAATACAGTTGATCAAACAAATACCGCAATGTAGTGAAACTCCGTCTACATGAGGCTTTAGACTGGATCGATTGTACCGTAACCTTGAGAGCTTGTAGTAGGGTTAGGTGGAAGTCTTGGGGTCTAAAAGGCCACTTCAGCAGAATCTTAAAATTCATTGGGTAACACCATTGACTAGTACCTAATCGCAAAATGCAATTTCTCTAAAAACTTATTTGGTATTTAAGGCCGATAAGCTTTTTGAAAACTGTACCATTGACTAGTAATCACAAAATGCAATTTCTCTAAAAACACACTTGGTTTTTAAACTCGATTAACTTTAAAAAAAAACTGTTAGTATAGATTTTTGGTTGCTCTGGGTCTAAAACTTAAAAAAAGGCCTTGCCCCAACTAGAAATATCTTTCTGCATCGTGGGTGCATTTATAAACACACAAATAATTAATTATTAAAATCATTGTGTTAACTATTTTGTAACGTCACAATTTACTTTAGCCATACAATAAGTATCTAAAGGGAGAATCTCGCTTTGACAGCTCATAAAAAGTATGTCAATTGATTGGTTGTTCAAATACACTATCGTGATTAATATTCGTAAAATTTAATATTACAAACAATAAGATAAGGGATAATTTTGTCGCAAATAATGATTCTATTAAAGTGGCCTTTTAAGCTCTCTCAAGAGTTTTGTATTGTGGATCAATTATAAAGTTTTTTGTGACTGTTACCGTCTTTTCAGGCGATAGCTAAATGTTACTTTTAGTATTTCCTTTATTCTATTCTTATTTCGTTTCTTGCTGACTTTGCATTGTCTTACCTTTTCGTAACAACGTAAATTGGAGTCGGCTGAAAAGTCGTATTTTCTTTGCAATGATGGCCTATTTCACTTCCAGAAACCATTGGTAAATCTTACTCACTTAGAACAATGGTTGGAAATTCAACATCATCTTTAATGCCAGCTTGTTACATGCTCTATTGAAAAAAAAAACAATATTCTTCTTTATACCTCATTATTAAATACTCAGATCAAAGAAATAAGCAGATTGAGCGCTCAGAACACGCGAGTATGTCCACCAAAGTTAATACAAAATCGAATACAAAGTCGCGACAGTACCAAGCTACGCGTCGCACCAAGCTGCGCGTCGTTGTTTTTTGCCAAAATATATGTCGTCTCGTGTCTTTAACCATCATAAAAGTTGTTCTCAAAAACAAAGAAAACATTATGGAATGTAATTCTATTTGATTTTGTATTAACTTTGGTGACACTCGCGTGTTCCGAGCGTTCTATCTGCCTATTTCTTTGATCTGAGATTAAATACTGAAAAATAAGTATACTCCGGCTAGAATATTCAAAAAACATTGGTATTCCGAGAACTGCACCTACCAAATAAACAATAGACATAGTGACTAAATAGTCAATTACCCAAAATACTAGTTACTTTATTATGTTGGTGCTCAGTGACTCGGAAACCAAACTAGGCTCACCAGTTATTGTCAAAGGACCTCGTTGTGGGTTCATTGTCAGATCAATGGACCGGAGAGTTGTTTTAAATAGTTAAGTTATTAGTTAGATTGAATATATGTGTCTAATTTCTATGTTGTCATTATAAATTACTAGCTGTTGACAGCGGCTTCACCCGCTACAACTCAAAAATTATCCCACGGGAACATTAAATCGGGATAAAAAGCTATCCTATGTGCTAATCGAGGTTATAACCTATCTGTGTACCACATACCACCACCATTTTAGCCAAATCCGTTCAGTGGTTTTTGCGTGAAAGAGTAAAAAACATCTACATACACACAAATCCTCACAAACTTTCGCATTTATAATATTAGTAGGATTTCCGGGATATCCTTAAAAACACACCTATCTTCTGTTATGCATAAAGTTTTCTCCAAAAACCTTTTGGTATTCAATTTTTATGTGTAAAATAAGTTTTAGTATTCTAAATTATAGTGTTACTTTTAGTATTCTATAGACGAAACACACATATGACCTAAGGCGATTTCATTAAACAGTTTTCTTAAAGAAAATTTAAGAGAGCGCCTGAAAAGCGACACAATTTTCCATTTATATTATCAGTTTCTTTCATTAAATATTATCCGAGGACAAAAAAAGTCTATAAAATAAACGAATCTCGATAGAAACGCAAACGAATATACATAAATCAGCGAGCCTAAATTATTTTACTTCTACGTTCTGCTCTTAAAATCCCAATTTAATAAGCTAAAGTTGTTTATTTCGGGCAAAGTTGGTAATTTATCGCGCGGAAGCCGCGCGGCGCGGACGCGTCGCGTGCCATCCGCCGATAAGCCGCCGGATGAATCCCGGATTATATAGGAGACGAGAGGCAACTTCTGATTTATTTGTATCGCTCACTGATTCCGGGTCTAGGCTTTGTTGAACGTTGACTATCCTTTTAGCGCTGTCCTGGAGCAGATAGCGTTATTTATGTACATACGTTTCACGCTCGTTGGCTCTGTAACAGAAATATGTTAATGGAATTTATTCATAGCTTTACTAAAGATTTATTTTTATTCAGAACATGTATTCAAAGATTTCCAAATTTCCGAAAAGCTACATCAGAAAATCTTATATTATGCCCTTCACCTCTCAAAACACTTCAATTTAATTTTGCTTAACACACCTTGTATTTTATAATTGAAACAAAATACACAGCGCTTAGACCCCTTTTTTCGTAAGGTTGTGCCTGGAGTAGATCACTGTTATATTTTTATTTCTTTAAAAGGGTTGAAGGTTTCTAAATTGAAAGAACACAGAACATCTACATTTCAATTCAACTGATACAAGGTTTTCACAAGGCGGCTGGATGAGGCTCATGTTGCTTTTAACCCTTAAATGATGTAAAACTCCATTGCCGGATATAGGGTCGGTTAAATAAGGGACTGAGGGTGGAGGTAACCTTCGGTGAAATGTTTCCCTTCCCTTGATGCAAGATAAAGGGTTAATGTTAATCATTTGTGAAGTTATAAGGGATTTATTTTCGTCTGCATGGCGAGTATGAAACGCCAACGGCTCTTTACCAAAAATAAGAAAAAAATCATCGTTTTCTACACAAGATTTAACCGTATAGTTCGGTAGCGCCCCCGAAAGGGGCGCGACAAGTAAACCTACGCTGGCTCAATAGTGGGTCCAAAAGGGGCAGACGTTGTAGTCATACGACATCCTCATTATAAATTAAAAAAATATAATATTCTCTGCTTAAAATCCTATGAGTGCGCATTAATTAAGAATGTTAAATAAAAATCTGATTTATTCACGAAATTAAAACTTCTACATTTAGCGCCTATTTTCATAATTTACCGTAACAAAATCCAAAAGTGTAAATACGATCTTCGCCATTTTGATGGCAGTGCTGGGTGGGGCTAAAAATCATAAAAAACGTGGTTTTCGGACATCCAACGGATCATTATAGGAGGAATGAATAACTCGTAATTTAGTATTGTAACGAATTCACACGTATTTCAACATAAATTAGCAGTGGTAATGAAAAATTTGATATCTGAACTCGAACTTTCGCGCCACTTTTGTTTGTTTACATTTTTATTTTGCACTTGGATCACACACGCGAGCTTTAACTCCATAATAATAAAGGTAAATATCATGCCAAATATTATAAATAACGTAAAAAAGACCAGATCTTGGCGTAATTCTATAATACAGGGCCAATAACACGTATTTTTCATTACCACTACTCAATTTGTATTCGTAATCGACAACCATGTTATTTTTTTTAATCGTAATGATGTGTGAAACCGAGTATTCTAATCGATTCCATAATTGATTTTTTTGTCAACTCGAGTGAAAAAAATAAGGAAATTAGGAAATCGATTAATAAAAATTAAAATAAATTTGTTTTATGCTTAGAATACAATTATTATCTATTATAATATAGTTTAAAGCTTTTTTAATAATATTACGTACATTGTCATTCCCAAAAAACAATAATAGACAAAGGAACAATGTCAGATAATAAATGTTTGAATGCGCGGCAATTATTTAATTCAAAAATTTTGAATTAGGAATGCACTCGCTGAGGTACTCGATAATCAAAATATGTAATTTAACTTTTAATTTATTAGCTAATTATTACTGTACATTTTATTTTGTACAATCATATATTTTTTAATGTTGAATGATTATAGAATGCCTTGGATTTTGATAGGTTTATTATAAATGAGTTTGTTTCCTACTAAATAAAAGTTTTTTTTTATCGTGGTAAAATCATCAAATGAGTCCTTCCACCCCGGGCAGGGCGGGAGGGACTGTCAGACTTGTACTGACTAAAATCCACGGTGTCCTTTAATAGCCCTTTATGTTCCGGGGTCATGAAATAACTCCCGCGACCCCGGTAGGCTTTGGCCCTCTAAGTTCTCATTATGCTGACGCTTTTTGAGGCGCACGTGGAACACGACGCGCTGTCGACCCGGGCATGGTTCATGGTCGGACAGCGAGTTGCCCTTTACTCGCTGTCCGCATGCCCGTGCCTACGGTGGTCGGAGATCGTCTGCCGACTTCCGACGCTGTGGGCGCCTACCACTATGGTTGGGGCGGAGGGAGGACGCTGTCCTCTCCCTCTCGCGGCTCCAAACAAAAGATAGCCAAATTAATTATTTTATTGTACAAATTTATTTCGTGAGATTGGTTTGGCCATGTAAGTATTACACGTCAGAAATCGATTTTTTGAAATAAAAAAAGAAAATGCTAGGTATTATATTTTTTTACACTATTCGATGTCGCTGAGGATCAAATTCGGTGAAGTAATGATAACTTGGTAAAATATGAACTAATATACAAACAATAATTTAGTCATTGTACAGCAGAATAAAATCAAAATTCGCGCAAACTCACTTAGGCCTTTGTCAAACAGACAGGCGATAGCGAACCGAACCGAATCATGTCATATAAAAATGCGAAAGCGATCCGATATTCTATGTGACAGGCTTCAAACAATTCCATACATTACAAACAAAAACGCCTCGCTTCGCATTCGTCACGCCTGTCTGTTTGACAATAGCTTTAAAGTTCGAATTTCAAAGAAATCGTATTTACACCACGAAGTGATAATAAAAATTTGAAATAAGAACACTATGTTGTGAACATGTAGCGAAACATTATTTAATGGAAAAAAAATCCTTATACCTCAAGTTTGTCGCATGTTTCTACTTCACAGAATATTGATAGTTTGATTGCTGAATTTATATTTCAAAAATTTAATTTTTATGATGTTATTTAATTTTTTATCAAATCGGCCTCGAGACTTCCTGGATTTTTCGCTATTCCTCATAGTTTAAAATTTAGCCAAATACGCCCCGTTGGAAATTCTAATTGTTTGTTACTGCAAGGAATCATTTAGAAGTACATATTCCCATCTCTCAGCATTCGATCCGAACCCGGTGTTTGTCTTTTCACGTTTTTTAGATCCGTTTTAAAAAGATAAATTGAAATTAATTAACGAAAACACAAAATATAAGTAAAACCATATGATTGAATTTAAGTTTAGAAGACACATAGGTATGTTTAGCCCCCAATGAAACACCGATAAATAAATTATTGCGTAAACGAAATAATACTTGCAAATTTGAAATATTATAAAATGATTCAGATTTAGTTTCATAGACTTATTGCATGGACTGAGCTTTCTATAGTCAAAAAGCAGATAAATCAGTCCATGCTCTATGTCTTGTTTTACTTTTTTTTTCATGTTCGATTATGTTGCGAGTATCGATTAGGCTGAATGAAGGTTTTTAATCGTTTTGTGAATATTGGGTTTACGGTCAGCACTAAAAAGAGTCATGTTGCAACATAGTTTTTGCAAATTTTTATCCAGACTTTGATCGTTATTATTTATGAAATTATGTATGAACACTGGCAAATCTAGTAATGTATATAGTAAGTTATTTTATTTATTTCACTGTTTAACCATTATTATCATGTGATAAGCTTCTTTATGTACATATTTTTGAGCACATCTAAATTACCTAGTTTTTGGAATGATGTAGTATTTTGTATGTTACACACATTTTACAACAGAATGAGGCAGTTTTATTGACCTCAACATGTTCTTAGAGATATTGTTCACAAATTTATCGCATGAAATAGCTGTAGTAACATATTTTTGATCAAAAATTGGATGCTGAAAGTTGACAAAAAATATTGTGTAATAGCTCAAATTTCGAATCACCCGGTCGACTCAGCTGATGTGTCATGTGTCAAAATATTGTCGTGCAGAGTGGACTAGACAATAAAGCTTGTTCCTCAAATAGTAATATTCCTACACTCTGTCCACTGTTTCCTGTTCGTGAAAGTGACAGAAACAGACAAATTGTTTCCTTTTATTCCTTTCCCATAAAAAGAAATTATCACAGCATTATTTCCAATGTGCACTTGCAGCGCCCACCTGAACATCCCAACCGGCCCTATTTGTTCAGATAAAGGATGAAAGCTGTCAAGAAGGACAAAACGTTGCGAATAAAGAAAAATAAACCCCATTGTCCAGGTTTTATGGTCGAACTGAAAATACGATGTATCGGCAACTTTTGTTTTCCGTACATTGCTTTGGTTGCGGATATGCGGTGGCCGCCATAAAAATAGAATAAGATGGATTCCGTTGGCCAGATTCAGTTATGACGTTGTCCCACGGTGGGCGCCAATATGTTTTTACGTTCATGACTCATTCATAGCTGTCACCTGGGACTACCGAAAAGTAGGTAGTTATTGTTGTAAGATTCCGCTTTTACGGTTTTGAACTCCTACTAAATGTAAAATATCGTTATGCCAAGATTTTATATCTATATTTATTTTAGTTTGTATTGCATTGTAAAACGGGCTGGTATCTGCAACTCCACGTCATATGCGCGTAATTTGCGTGCCTATATTTAGTGTATAGGTATTATGACTTTTTATCATACTCTCGCTAGAGTCTAGACGTAATCGTAAGCCTTCATTATAAATTATTACTCTTCTTATAATTATCGAAAATGAAACCAGCACTTACATATAATTGAGCAAACAATGGGGTTGGCAACGCAAAGATATTGCAGACGGCGCCACCATAGAGTAGTCCTAATCCGACCAATCACGTAGTACTATTTTGAAGTACCTACCTTTAAGATTTGTACTGATTTGTACCAATGACGATGCTATACTAGCGCCATTAGTTCCCCAGTTGCCATCCCCATTAATAAAATGTTCTTAGTACAGAACACAAGGAAACAATCGGTAAAGTTATTCTGTCATAATTCTGATAGAGGCTCAGCTTTCCGGACGAAGCCGAACGAATTGACCTGTCAATCAAACCGCCTGCCTTCTTTCACAGCAGTAAATCAGTATTTCTGTACATAAATAATTCTGATAAAATTGGATCTTATTCATTTTATGTTACAAAAGATAAATTGGGAGATGGCTTAATATTAATATAATCTGGTATAGAAATGGTTCGCATTTCGTTATTTGTACGAATTTATCCACCGTTGTTGTTTACCTAGGGCTCTTATAAAATCTTTGTTGGTTTGACTATGTTCCTTTATGTTTATCTCTTTTCCTCAAGTGTATGATATGCATGAAAAAATAAGCCGTATTTTGCCTCATAACTCAACACAAAGCTGACATAATCCCATAATATTTCATTAAACAATCATACTTCGCTATCCCACATAAACCTCACAAAAACACACTTCATATAAATAAATTAACCTCCTAAGTAACTGTCTCACTCAAACACCGGAACGCGTCAACATTTTAAATCCTACCCGCAAAAACTAAAATCCGACCAGACTGGGAAGGCCGCGTGTTCTATGAACGGGGTAACAGTGAGCAGTCCACTCAAACTCGCCGGATTATCCGTGTAAGCGGAGGATTATAGCTGACAGTCATGCCAGAAGACGGCTCCTCAAACTCTTATCTCGCTATTTCAATTAATTCTGGGTACAATCCCTCGCTGCCCTTCCTCTGCAACTGGATCTCGGCTTTAACCCTCTTCTTCAAACTTCCAACTTGTCCGAACATGTAAGAACTTCATCGAGATATGAGGATATTTAGAATTCTTCGCGTGTTTGGATTGAGGAAAGTAATTAAAGTGGAGCGCGCACATATCTTCAAGTTTGATTTAGTACTTGATGTGAGTTTCGGCAAATATGTTTAAATATGATTCTTGTCTGTAATTACTTTCGCTGCGGTGGAATAATACGAACATTTATTACATATTAAACTACAACTTGTTAAGAAACTAATTTAATGTGGTTAGACTACAAACACGTGTAACTTATGAAAATAAACTTTGTTAATATTCAAAGTTGTCACACAGTTGACACAAAACATTGAGTTTTATTTTATTAATAAAACAATGTGATATATAGTGTCAATAGCATTCTGTTCCAAATATTATTCTCCTCTCGTCCGATATAATTGAAACGAGTCCCACGTGGGGCGCCAACTAAGCGGGAAGCGACAAAAAATGTTTTATTGTTTTCAACACGATCAAATTTAACTATACAACGACGATATTTTGTTATACACCTGTACACGTTTATTATGAAGCTTATGTGTGTACCTATGAAATTTTACGGCAGCATATATAATTTGAAGTGAAATGGAGTATTCTTAAGAAGCAGGTTTAATATCTTGGGTAAATGGCGTGTGTTTATGTTGTATTGTCTTTGTTCAACGTTCTTCCGCTCTAAGTAATTCGAAAAGGTAATTAAATTGGCAGGGACATGACACAAAAATAATTATGGCTATGAGTAATGTTTTTAGATGAAAATTCAACCTCGAGGCTCTTATTGTCTGCTACTGACTTTGAATATCAAGGAGATGGAAAAAAATACCGCAGCACTAGTTACTAGGTCAAGAATATCGTAAAATATTCATATTTCAGAGTAATATCTTTTCTTATTTCCCGACTTTTATGAGAATTGTTTACTGAGCTATCAACTAAGGTATCACGGCGCGGCGAAGAAACCTTCCAACAATTCTTGTCATAATAAGATCCATCAAAGAATCTTTGATTTGTATTTGTATCCCAAAATATTCAGTTAACAATAACATTGAATAGTTTAGAAATGGATGATGAAATAAAATTTAAAAGGTTTGTCAGTAATGATATTTTCTCCTTACTCGGCGAGTAATTTAAACTATTAGAAGATTAAGGGCTAGTTTTTCAATACTCAGATAACCTCTATCTGAGGAATTAACATGGCGGTTTGACAGCTTATCTATAGAAAATATGTTAACCAATTTTAACAGTTATTTAATTCCTCAGATAACAGCTATCTGACTATTGAAAAATCAGCCCTAAATGGATCGTTTCGAATAGCGTGATCAGATTATTTCCTCTATTTTCTAATCTTAGAAGCTTTTGTTTATGTAAATGACATGATAAAGTAACACTTCTACAAAACAAATTAATAACAAAAATCTTAACAAACATGTCAAAGGAAGTCAACATAGCTTTGAATAACTTTATGTTTAAATCAGATAGCTCTTGACTGCGTCTTCGTCTGTGTTCAACAAACTTATTCTATTGTTACATCAGGGATATTATTTTGAAATAAAGATATGAGTAGTGTTGGTAATTACCTCCTTAAGACGAACCTCTTCGTTATATAAACAATTTCCGACTATCGTTTCAAAAATAACGGTAGCAAATATATTTCCGCCATCTTGTTGAGTTGACACGCGTCACGACGTCACATGTACGATCGGTTATTGTCGGCCATGTTGTCTCGCCCACTTTGCGGCGCGCTGTGTTTGACTATCGTTTCCCTAACATCCATGTATTGTTTCATTCTCTGTCACTTGCACGGATTTCCGGGTCTCTTTGTTTACGTAAGAAAATACACGCTTGGAATTCTGCGAAATTGGAATTGGATTGGTTCAAAGATAGGTGGAATATTAGAAAATGTATTTGGATTGAAAGCTAGGTTATATTTGCTTTTAGTGATATTTAAGAATTATTGTAAACGATTTAGGGCCCGGCATAGACATTTTGGCATCTCTCACACTGCCACAACACTCTGTCCTTTGCATTCTGCATCCAGTTTATCCTAGACATCTTTTTAAGGTCATCGATTTGCTCTCCCGGCTGCCTGATCGTTTCTCGTGAGTTCAATGTCAGCGCAGAACAAATATTTGTTGTTTTGGGTTTGGCTGTTCGTGTGTTTGTTAACTCACTGACAATATGGGAGTAATTCCTATTGTGGCAAAAAAAAAACTTGATTAGTTGCGCGGCCTCCCATAAACTCATCATACTCGTATTTATCCCATACGCGTAAAAGATTTTATTTCCCATACAATATTTCCGTAGTCATATATCAAGATTTACGAAGATAAGTAACAGCAACACATTGTTTTTCTCGCTCACTTTGCTTGTAAACCAGGATATTTTTCTTTTATTTTCATTCCTTTTTCTGTAAAGTAAAATATCGTTGAGATAGCTGTGCTTAGACCCCGCCGCAGACGCCGTGAATGTGTGAATGCTGTCCGTGATTACCACAACATAACGACCAACTGTTTGTATGGAAGCATTATCACGATTTGAAACAAGACGTGCCCAGTATTTATTGTACCGGATTGTAGTGTTCTGAATAATATTGAGAATTGGTCTCGTATTGTTCAGAGGTATCGAGGCTTTGGATGTTGCTTTGTTTGCTTCTGATCTAGAACTTTGTGCAGGAAAATATAGTTATGTTTCGAACAACAATAACTGGCTATATGAAATATTGCAAACAATATAAGGCGTATAGTTCACTACTTCATACATATATCCGGGAGGAGGAGCTTGCAGGAGCTTTTTGTCAAACTTGAATTTGGATAGATGATTCAATATCCTTCATATATGGAGGTTTTTCAACCCGAAATAGTTACAAAATTCTCTGACCTCAATAGTACCCACAGATGCCACTTTCCAGCTTTTAATTCCCCCCAATAAAATCTCAATTTGGCAAACCTCAAAGAAACAAAGACTGTGCCCGTATTGTCTTCGAACTTTCCCGAAGTCCGACAACAGTGCGCCGGCGGTGGCCGACCACAAACCCAATTACCTGACTCGCTATACAAACAATGGTTCAAAGTGACCCGTGACAAATTATTATCCCAGTTTCCGTTTGGCGCAAGTGACGGACCTGGCAAGTTCCGACCATTGCCATAATTGGCCCGGGCAAACCTTGTAAGAGTTAATTACGTTAAATAAGCCGTCAAGTTTTGATTGGACTTTATTGAATACACACGAAGTCTGAAACTTGCGTCGAACTTCACAAATGCCCTTGATAGGAGGCAATTTGCTTATTACTTCCACGAATTATTAGACTACTTATTGAAGTAGAGTTTAAGTTCTTTGGAGAGGTTTCTGAACCCAATTAATTACGCAATTCTGATAAACGATAAGGGGTAAGGAAAACATGGTCATAAGTGGAGTAAGCTGATGAAATGTTCGGAATGGTCATGATTGTGTACATGTATGAACGTGAAGCTAAGTACCGGAGCACACGGCGAGTTGCGGCGCCGCACTGCAAAGATTTTGCCTAACAAATATTTGCCACGTGTGTCTGCCAGCATGGCGAAATTTTTGCGGTGCGGTGCCGCAACGCGCCGTGTGCTCCGGCACTAACCTAAACGGCGGTATGTAATGATGGTAACAACACCAATACCATTTTCTCGTACAGAGTGTATGAGAAAATGTTATTACATGTAGGTATTTTGGTCTATCACTTTAGCCCATTCCCATACTCAACTCAGCCGCCTATCCGAGCGGAATATTGTTAAAACCCCCTTTTGCAGTGGCTCTTTCCAATTCAGTCATTGCTAGAGAATTTTTGAATAGCCAGAGGTAACAATAGGCCGGCAAAACTGCCAAACGAGCAATTCTCGGACGCTGTTCGGTTGAGCAACACGGTTAGCGTTTAGCAAAACCAGAGTAGATTTGAAAAACCAATTTTTTCAAATCTACGCTGGTTTATGTACAATTTGGTTAAGTACAATTTGGTTAAGTACAATTTTTTAATGCTAACCTTTTGGAGTTCACAATGACGGGCCCCCTAGAGGGCCAAACCAAAGCCTGTCGGCGTCGCTGGACTGAGCTACCGTGACCCCGGAACGTAAAGGGCATTTTGGCAATCTGTTGACACTGTAGATTTTAGTCAGTACAAGTCTGACAGCGTCTTTTCCTGCCCTGAGTGGGAGGACTCATTTGATCGAACCACATGCAGCTTGATATGCGCATTTTACATGGAGCGACTGTCTAACGGATCTGCACAACAAATAACTGGGTAATACGTACGTACGTTTTACTCCATGGTAAGACTGGTTGTCACACTTTAGCGCTTCTGACAGATTAACGACAATCAAAAATCTGCAAATGACAGCCAGGACCATCGACTTTACGTGCTTTCCAATGCACGGAGGATACTTGCTATGGCAGATGTTCACCACTATTAAAAGAAACAAGATAGCGACGTTTTTTCTTATTTTGACATAAAGGATTTTTGGGCAAATCCTTGTACAGTATAATAATGAAGGAAAACCTTTGTTTCTAATTTATTATGTAACTCATGCAAACGTTTCCATTAAACTATACACATAAAATAAAAGCCGGCCGTTAAGTTTGTGATACATTTAATTCCTCAATTTCCAGTCCTTTATATTATCATGACCGTCGTAACTTACACATAAACTTGTACAATGCGAAGTAAATAATTTTAAGTTTAATTCAGCAGAAACATATCCCTTCAGATAGAACATTTTATTTTCTCTATTATTTAGTTTGAACTTAAAACGACTTAGTTCTGTCATAGTTTTGTTTCGTCAATATTGTCTATTTGGGTCTAAGCATTTGTGATTTTTGATTGTATGACAATTTTTTGTTGAAGAAATCTTCAATACTTCATTCTATAAGTGTCTTTCGTTGTCATAGATGGTATGTCGAATTATAAAATTAGGAGAGACGGAGAGGGCAAGTATCAATTGAACAAAATAATCAATATTACATAAGTAGGTACTATGAAAAACTTCTTCAGGATGAAGTTAAATGGTAGACCGGGGGATACCCAGCGTTGCGGGACTGTCTGAACAGGTACCCGTGACTCAGGAACGCAAAGGACAATTGATGGAAAGCTGTGGATATTAGTACAAAACTGTCAGTCCCTTTCGCTCTACACACGGCCACTCATTTATTGATATACTGAAAAACTACTACTTAGTCGTAGTCAGTACCCATCTGTGTCTGTTATGCTGTGCGACCGAAAAAAAAATTTTTTTTGGGGTAAACCCACCACACTATTCCCAAACCACTGCTTCTCCTGAAAGCCAGAATCAACTGTGGCAACCAGAAAAGCGCCGAGACAATGAAGCTCGACGTGTCCCGGAGAATGAATTTACCTGTTGTTGGCAACACCAACATCAACAATTTTAATCTGTATTTTGACGTTTATATTATCTGTGGAATTTTGTATTTCGCTCTCTTCCAACCACGAACTGTGCAATAAATGGACGTGTCTGTAACTCCAGATTTTTACTTCACCAAATACTGAAGCCCTCCTGCCCTACCAGCAATCTAGCAACATTCCCTACAGTCCACTGCTACCGGCCTGCTACACCTGTGTTGGATCCTGAAAAGAATAGTGAAGGAGTAGGAAAAATAATATGTTTCCACTTCCAAATAAGATATTATGGGTTTATTTTAACCGAATTCAAAGTGAAAAGTTTTTATCCGTACCGACCTTTCTTATTTATAAAAGCCCCCCTTTTTCTATATCGCCCTTTAACAAGATCGACGAAGTTTCGATTGACAGTTGTTAAGTCAATTATGATGGAGAAGTCTCCTTTTATCGTTTAACTTTATTTTGCTGTCTATTCTATGACCTTTATATTTCTTAGTAGTTACACTCACTGGGGATTCAATATAACGTATTATTATCTGACACCTGACCTTAGCACGTTATTACTATATTACCCACGTACACGTTACTTCGGATACGGAGGAACGGGTTGATTTGTAACACGGACTGAGAGAGAATGGAGCGCTCGTGCGGAAAACGACTAATTTATATGATTGGAATGAGATAGGATGTAGTGTAATAAAATAGTGATAAAATATAAACAGTAAAACTTGGATAACTGGGACCTGGGGGGGTATTACAACGTCTTACAACCAGGCTTGTTCCAGTGAGTGAACGAGATGGCGCTAGACGACTTGTATAGCTCTGTCTCTTTCCCACAGCCTAAACTGGATCGCGATAAGAGCTCGTAGGAAGACCCTTGGAGAGACTGAAAATTTTGTCTCACTTAGGGCTGATTTTTCAATAGCCAGTTAACCTCTAACTGAGGAATTAAAATAACGGTTTGACATATTTTCTATAGACAAGCTGTCAAACCGCCATTTTTATTCCTCAGTTAGAGGTTATCTGGCTATTGAAAAATCAGCCCTTATAGAGGTATTCCACTTACCCAGTGTCTCAGATATCCAGGTATAAACAAATTATATCTGTCTCATTAACAGGTATGATAAAACCGAAAGTGATCCTAATTATAGAGGTAACTAACAGAGGTAAATCAGTGATATAAAATGGGACCTCCGCATAAGTTCCAGCTATGGACATTTCTGTCTTATCCAGGTCTCACTGGTTTCATTGTAGGTATCTAGTAAAAAATTGAGAGTTTCTTACAGTCGACAGATAACTTTAAATTAAGATTTATAGCCGTTATGTCAACCACACATAAAGTGAAAATCAGACGTATTTTGAACATTTGTTTGGCACCTTTTTATACGACATTTGATAACTGAACACAAAAAGAATAAAAGATGAAAGAGAAATAAAATTGAAATGAAAATCCACTGAAGTGAAACGACAGGTACATCAGTTCAAGTGACATTTTCTTAAATGTCAATCTCACCATTTATCAGACACCCTAACAAAAAAAAACATCGTTATTTTACATCATTGGCACCACTGAGCTTAAAATCAGAATACCAAGAAAGGTAATAAGTTTAGGGCGCAGTCATGAAAGGTGTTTAAGGAGTCGGCTTTGACAGTAAACGTGGCAATATGGCCGCGCCGCGTTTGATGTGCGTTTCATTACACGCGGCGGTATAACCCTCTCGTATTATTATTAAATATTATGGTATATTGGCACGAAATGGGAATGATGAGGTAAGGTTTGACGAATCAAAGGTTACGACGAGAAATTGTGTTTCAATTTGATTATCAGAAGTGATATAGTTACCAGAAGTGTTGTACTTTAATAAGTAATTACTACGAGTATGTGTGGGAGGTTTTGAGATGTTACAGAAATTATAAAGTTAGTGTTTGGTAGTATAATTGGGCTATTTTCGTGTTGGTTGTCGTTCACCGCCGTTTATCGTTGACTTGCTTTGTAAACGCGACGATTTGAATTTAGTTTGGCAAGCTTATTTCTCCGTAACGTAGTTGACAGCCATCGTGTGTCTTCAAGTCTCGTAATTGTCCATTATTATCAATTTTCATGAAAACTCTACTACTCTTTCAAATATTTCAATGTTATTATAATGCTAATAAATCATTTATTCTTTGTTCCAGGTACACAACGATTTCCTGCTACTTCAGAATACTCCAAACAGTAATATCTAGAATACATTTCAACGAAATGAATGAAGGTAGCATTTGATATGGTTCTCAAGGGATCGCGGAACATCTCCCAGTTCTAACGGAGCTAGGTGGATAATATATTACGGTGCAGGAATGCCCAGCTTGGGCGGAGCACCGCCGTGTCCTCACCGCGGCGATAGGCGGAGACCTCTCGCGCCCGGCATTGGTTGCGGCCATGCTGCGGGGCGAGACGGAGTGGGAGGCGGTCGCCTCCTTCTGCGAAGCATTAATGCTCGCGAAGGAGGAGGCGGGCCGCTTGAGGGAGAGGATACCGTCCTCCCTCCGCCCGAGACGCAGTGGTAGACGCCCACGGTGACGGATGTCGCGGGACGATCTCCGGCCACCGTAGGCGCGGGCATGCGGGCGGCGACTAAAGGGCAACTCGCTGCCCGACCAAGGACCATGCCCGGGTCGACGGCGCGTTGTGTCCCACGCGCGCCTCAAGGAGCGTCAGCATAGTGACGGGGCCCCCCTATAGAGGGCCACAGTCCTGCCGGAGTTGCGGGACATACGTATACCGCGACTCCGGCACACAAAGGGCTACCGAAGGACACCGTGGATTTTAGTCAGTACAAGTATGACAGTCCCTCCCGCCCTGCCCGGGGTTGGAGGACTCATTTGATGATTTTACCACGTAAAAAAAAAAAAAAAAGGTGGATAATATGAATAAAGGTGGATTATATGGCCAGAGAACCTTCCTCCCACTCACTGAATGGCCAGAGTAGTACACAAATGTACTCTGTTGCATGTGGACCGTTTGGGGAATACTTAACGGTATTTGATCGTTTGATTGTATAATTCCTCTTTCACGGTGTATTAAAACAAAGAAATTAGTTTACCTTGACCTAGTGTTGATATTTTTGCAAATACTAAGTTTGAGATCACACGTTTCTTGATCAGTGCTCTATGGCCGAGACTCCACCAAAGCTGTGCGAGTCGAGATGTGTTTTGAACAACCAATAGAATTGCGTTGCCGGAGTCGTGCCGGAGTGGAGCTGTATCAATAACGCAATTCTATTGGTTGTTCAAAACACGTCTCGATTCGCACAGCTTTGGTGGAGTCTCGGCCTATATCTAAGGTATTAAAGAAAGGCACTCAAAATTCAAGCATGAGTAAATCTAGATTGAAGATAATTGATTGGTTGAAACTAGTTGTAATTGCTTCAGTCTTGAGTATCGTTCTGTAATATTGGTCGTAAAAGTCACAAATGCAATCTACTGGACACCAAGTACTCCAAATTTTTGTCTGAGACAGGAAGTTAAATATAAAAGCAAATACCTACCTGTAAATAAAAGTGATATTGAAGCAAAGAGTAACTGTTAAATCCACACAACATATTACTTCTATGAAAGTGGTGAATCCCCACGAGAGAATAGTGGAAAAGGAAAAATGTAAGGAAACCTAACCTAACTTTAGAAGGTTTAAAATACGTACTGTACAATAAAATTTATACAATTTCACAAAGTTATACGAAGGAATACAATAAGAGCTACGTAGCACGTAGAGATGAATAAAATGCTACTAACAAGACGCCTATGAAAGCAAAGCAGTCCGAATAATTCTGAGGGCCTACCATGAACCCTTAATATGCGATGCAGTATAGGATGTGGGACAGAGATGGCAATATACGGCTTGCATAGCTCTGTCTCTTTCACACAGCCTACACTGGATCTCATTAAGAGCTCGTGGTACGGCCCTTGATGTCTTAAATAAATTGTAAAATGTAATAAAGTCTGTTTGAAATCGAACTAAAGATAGACTGTTCATTATATATTTTTTTTAGCGTGGTAATATCATCAAATGAGTCCTCCAACCCCGGGCAGGGCGGGAGGGACTGTCAGACTTCTACTGACTAAAATCCACGGTGTCCTTCATAGCCTGTTAAGTTCCGGGGTTACGGTAAGGGAATAATCCCGCGACCCCGGCAGGCTTTGGCCCTCTGAGAGGGGGGCCCCGTCATTATGCTGACGCTCTTTGAGGCGCGCGTGGGACACAACGCGCCCGGGCATGGTCCTTGGTCGGGCAGCGAGTTGCCCTTTACTCGCTGCCCGCATGCCCGCACCTACGGTGGCCGGAGATCGTAGACTGTTCATTATATGGATGGTTCATAATATAACAGATGCGTAGCGAATTTTAAGGATTTTCTTTCCAAAGAAAATCCTTTCATCAGACAATTTTTTTAAAAGGAATAAGATGGCACTGTTCATAACGTCAACGGCGTGTGTATGACCACAACGTACACGAAGCAAAGAGAGCATTATTGATCGAAGAAGCTTTCTATTGTTTACCCTCACACGAAAAGTGCGTGAGAACAAAGGTATAGAGATAGACGAATGACTAAAACCGATAATCCGTACTCCATTAACATACTTCCCTTTATAGTTTCGACCTTCGAAAAACCTCGAGACCTCCCAAAAAGGTTATTTACGAAACATGTCCGTCACACACGGACATTAGCTCAGCTCACGCTAATGAGAACAACTTTCTACGACTACCCGCAAAAAGTTGGGACTGCCGCCAGACTACCCTCCACAACTATCAGTAATTAGGGACCGAAGCCTGTTTTTTGGCAGTTTTACCTGGGATAGGAAATTCTAATTTGGACTCTGTTTAGTTTTATTTTAAGTAGCTTTTGTTACGGTCGCTGGGGATGTATTTTATTTCCTGGAATCTGAATATTCATTAATTAAGGTAAACGAATGATCAAACTGATCAAAGGCCTAGACGATGTCGCCAGTAGGCATTAGACCGCCTTTGTTTCCGTAGAATTAACAATGTTATAAAAGAGCCGTGTAGTAATTTTGTTGAACAATAAGGTATATCCTATCAAACAATCGACCAAATCAGTCTGGCTACTGGCGGATATAAATCTCCTTTGTTTGAATTTATGTTATCCGCCTTTTTCATTTCATTTGTCTTTTTTCATCGTGCTAAAACCATCAAATGAGTCCGCCCGCCCAGGACTGGACGGGATACTGTCAGACTGGTATTGACTAAAATTCACGGTACTCCTTCAATAACCCTTTGCACTCCAGGGTCACGGTTACCTGATAATATGTCATAACAGGTCCATCTCATCTGTCTTAAAAGTGATTGTTCTAGACTTCTAGAAAACGGCTTTTAGGTCATCTGTCAATTATCTATACTAACAACTTATCTGGATGTTAAAGCATCAAACCTCTTAAGGGTTTGGTCACCCATCCCCCAATTTTCCTTGACAAGCAATTTATTCATCATCATCATCCTATAAATGTTCCCACTGTTGGGACTCAGACCTCCTGTCCAGTGCTGGTTGGTAGATGTCACATGTCTTCGAATTTCGGTTCTTGGACATGCTGTTTTCCACACGACGTTTTCCTTCACCGTTTTGAGAGCAGGGGTTATGATAGTACATTACTGCCGCGGCCTATAATGGCTACTTTGCTGGTCGCACTGATGATGGCCGACAGCGCAGCTCCAGGCCGACACAGCGCGGTCAGCATGCAGCACTTGATGGACGAGCTGAGATGCTGAGATAAAGGCCGAGGCCGAAGGCCGAGGCCTTTACAGCGAGGACAGCAAGGGCTGCATGATGGCCAAGCTGGAAGGCCTAGAGCGTAGCTAAGCTAGCTGGAGGCAATCATAGCGTGACCAGCGAAGCAGACATAGTGGGCCAAGGCTTGTATAGTGCTTTACTCAAAAATGCAAGTACCTAACCTACATAAAACCAGCAAGTGATTTAAATAAAATATTTAAATTAATAAATTAATAATTGTTATTTAAAAATAATTGACTTTCTCGGTTTCATATTACTTATTAATAGTTTGCGATAATTTTAATGCGATGTTTGACTGCATTTCATGTATTACTTCATTTACATAAAGTAAAAAAGTCACTAAATAAACATAAAAAATTCGCTGAACCGCGCTTTTGTTCCTTCTTTGATTTTTTTTTTTAAATATGGAATGCAATCTTTTTGTGCCTACCTCTTTAAATACAAACAGCTGTGTTTTAAATAAAATCTTTTTGCATTTGTTTTTTTAAAACGTTGAAACGTCAGAATAGCGGCCGGCAATGTTTTGCCGACCTGTTAGAGCGGCCAGCAAAAACATTGCTGGCCGCTCCTTGAAACAGACCCGCAAAGTCGACTTTGCTCAAACAAGGTTGTCAAAATAATGACCACATTACATGCATTTTTGAGTAAAATAAATTACACAAAGTAATACGCCTGTCTGGGTTCGAACTCTTAAGTCTAAGGCCGATACCACTGGGTCACCACTGCTCTAACTACAATTAACTAACTTTGTGTAAATGTTAGTATTTAATCAAGAGAATAACGAATTGCCCTGCACCAATATCAACGATGTATGAATCAGTTCTGCAAGTCAAAACCTGCAGTTAGTTCGAACTCATACAATAACTCCTTGGTTTACTCCATGTTTGCGTTATGTTTGAATACCACACAGCTATTGTTCTCTGGTAGGGATAACTGGCAACAAAGTGAAACTAAGGCTATAGTGTGTTATGTAGTCGGGGCTCCCAACTTGTGTATTGTGACGTAGTGGCCTAACTGGCAGGGTTTATTAGCAGTTCATTAGTTTGACAGGGAAGTTTGCGTGAATCTTATCGCTTGTTCCTAGAAGGGAGAAGATTTTTGTGAGCAGCCTTTAAGAGCCTATTTTGTCTCATTGCATGATATCATCGCAGATCTTCCGGGCCGTGGAACTGTCCAATCAGGAACCCTGGAAAGTAAAGGACAATCGAAGGAACTCAGTGAATTTTAATCCAACCAGGATGGGATGGGAGGAAACGTTTGATGATTTTTCCGCATAAACCTGCACGGGTCAAATATTCCAAAACTTTTCTTATACTTAAACATAATTATTTATTCGTAAATGAAGTGTCTTGTGTCATAGCTGCCATTCGAGTTACATTTAAATCAGTAACTTTAGACACGTGGTGAAAATGAACAGAATCAACGCCACCATCTTGTTTTCTCTATATCACTGTTTAATTCCCTCAAATTCATTTAAGAGACTTCACTCATAGCGCAATGCGACACGATTCGAACAGGGCCGCGCCGACCCCTTGCTGCGCCTGTGTGCAAAACCTATGAAGCGCCTGTGCGCAAAACCTTTGAAGCGCCTTTTATGTAGTCGTCTTTCAAACTTTCATTAATTCAAACTTTTTGCTGAAATATTGTCACCAGTTTTATCAATTTATCAGTTTCCTGCCAGTACGTGCCGTACCTACGGTGAGCCTTGTATCTACGTACTTATCGATACTAAAGTATTAATTAATATGTTGTAATGTGAAAAAAATAATTTCAATATTTGGTACTGGTCATCCGGCGCCTCTATTGCTCTGGCGCCTGTGTGCGCCGCACACTTCGCACATAGGGGCGGCGCGGCCCTGGATTCGAACGAATTCCAACTACAAGTAAAAATCAATCTTTCCACAAAGTAGTAAAGATGCAATTCGATTGACTTGACGTTGTCATTGCCATCGTGTTTTGCTTTTCATCCATCCATAGATAAAAACGTGTTTTATGTCTTATGTCATAGTGGTAAGGTTGATTTTCACTTGTAGATGGAATTCGTTTGAATCACGTCGCATCGCGCCGTCTGTAAGCGTCAAAACCGTGTTGTACTTCCTAGCACGTCCATGAACATATTCGTTATAACTTTTGTTGGTAATAAATTTCTCTTATTTTGTACTATTTTATACCACTAATTAGCAGTTTTGTACCTCTCAACTACCGTAGATAAGCAGGTCGTGCTAGGAAGATTGCTTCCTAGCACGACCACGCTGAAATTTCAGTTCGTATTAAAGTTGAAGACACGGGACCAATGGGACCATGCCTAATATTTTGTACTCATTTAGTACTACTAGCGACCCGCCCCGGCTTCGCACGGGTGCAATGCTGATATTAAATACACTACAGAAAACCTGTGAACGTTGTATAAAACATAGCGGCCCGCTGCAGCTTCGCACGGGTATAAAATATATAGCATAAATGATTAAAATCGATCCAGTAGTTTTGATTTATTCATTAATGCCCGTGGCCCGCACGCGTTAAATTTGGAGTGAAACAATCCCCCTTTCCCTATACCATGAAGATTTCCTGCTATCTTTGGAATATCTAAATTCATACACTACATTTTTACTTATTTACTTTTTACATTTTTAACTATTTATTTTATTTTTACAACATATTACAGAATCACTACATAGTATAAAACAAAGTCGCTCTTGCCGCACCGGGCGGCCGGCTGGTACCGCCGCAAACGCTACGTCCCGCAATTTTTAAATCTGTAATAAATCTTCGAAAATATTAATTTAAATCATACGGTGTAAAGGGCCTTAGAGATCTATATTAAATGAACAATGTATTCAAGGTATTTAATTGGTTAAGGATTAATGCTATATTAGTTAAAATCGCTTCGAAAATTAGCCATTATTTGTCGTAAAAAGTAAATGACAAAAAAAGTTATTGTGGGTTATCCATAAGAGATAGACATATACCATCGCGGACTTTTCTGTAGACCTTTTCAATGTGTACAATACTTAGTACATTACATATTTTGATAAAACTCGTAGGGTTCAACCTGCGTTTGCAATGTAAGCGGAAAAAAAATAATTATTCACGACATCACATTAGAAACCTCAAAAATAACAGTACTTGTCCACTATTTAATGGATGTTGTTATACATATAAACCTTCCTCTTGAATCACTCTATCTATTAAAAAAAACCGCATCAAAATCCGTTGCGTAGTTTCAAAGATTTAAGCGTACAAAGCGACATAGGGACATAGGGACGGAGAAAGCGACTTTGTTTTATACTATGTAGTGATTTAATTACCGGTATACTGTCGTAAATTGTAAGAAAAAATTAAATTAAAAAATGTGTCAACAAACCTGCATTTGATTTTTAAACTTGTCACGAGATGGCGTTAAATAAAATTATGGGCAGAATTTTTTAATTTTATTTTTTTCTTACGACTAACGACAATATACCGGTAATTAAATCGGAGTATAAATGAGTACAAAATATTAGGCATGGTCCCGTGTCTTCAATTTCAATGCCAACTAAAATTTTAGCGTGGTCGTGCTGGGAAGCAATCTTCCTAGCACGACCTGCTTATCTACGGTAATTGAGAGGTACAAAATTGCTAATTAGTGGTATATAATAGTACAAAATCAGAGGAATTTATTACCATCAAAAGTTTTAATGAATATGTTCATGGTCGTGCTAGGAAGTACAACACGTCAAAACCTTGTGTCACTGTAAACCCAAAAACTGCCAACCGAACTAAATTCAAATCTCAACCGTCGAAAATGGTGACGTCACCGCCGCTCTATTTCAAAACTTGTAGCAAGTAGTGACGTCACTTAGTACCTCATTACTATCAGCGCTCGCTCGCCGCATATTAATTATGTGAAAGTTCGCTATAGTTTATAGTTCCTAGTTCGCGCTCATTACGGAGAGGTGGCTTTCAGCCGACTCATGTTAGACGGAGTTAGTTTTCTATTGGCTAGTGTAGTTCAAAGTTTGGTTTCGCGGGTAGTTTAATACTTTTCAGTATGGGATAATAATCAGAGGAACAAAAACGGAGAGAATACAAAAACGTAAAAAAAATGCTAGGAGCATGACTTCAGGTCGCGGGGCTTTTCTCATTACCGTGACGCCGGAAAGAAGAAAGAAAGAAAATACATTTATTTGGCGCAAATGGACCACGCACGACACACACATTTAAATAAAATAACACATTAAGTATAAATATCTAAAACTTATAATAAAAGAATAGGTAGCTTTTGTGTGTCTCACGGCTGCGCCAAAAAGGCCCAGTTCAGCAAAAAGTATAGCAGAACATAAAGGGCTACTGAAGGACACCGCGGATTTTAGTCAGTACGAATCTGACAGTCCCTCCCGCCCTGCTACATACTTAAAAAAATAAAAATAAAAGGGGCATAATCTTCAAGTTTTGGTTTCATAAGGTAAAAGGAGGAATTGGCGTTTTGATGAAAAACATAATATGAGGCGCTTTTTCAATTAATAAATAGAGTTTGAATTCATTGGTAACTAAGCAATGGACAGTCACTACCAAAGCATTACGTTTCAAAGGTTACACATAAAGTTATAAGCAGCTTTATAAAACCGACCCTCCCTATGGCTAGATCCTAAATTCTTACTACCCTACCAATATTATGCATTGTTATTTTTGAGTCCTAAGCTCATGAAGATAATATTTGCTCAGCACCATACTCAATTTCTTACAGATGCGAATAAAAAATAGGGCGAGAACAAATGTATACAATTTCCACACCGGCCATAAAAACCGAAGACTTTCCCCTCTCATTTCAAATATGTTTCTACCCACACTCAATCTCCTCGTAACATATTGCCACTCCGAATCAATTCCTCACGACATATAACAGTTTTTTTGCTTAATTTTCCCCATCTACCCTCCTTGAAAGCTTCTCAGTTGCCATGTGACTCCCTTGTATCATGCTTGTTCCAAAATTAACGAGTCTGTGCTCTTACGCGCTCACAGCCACACTCTCTCTCTTAGTATTCCACGCGAGCCTTTCATGAAAATTGTTATGAATAAGAGTTTTTATTCGAGGAAAAGTATACGGTTGTGTAAGATTTTCTTTTGCCGCAATCTGGGCTACTGGGGTATACTATACAAGTTTTTGTTGAAAGCTGAGGGTACCTACAATAAAAGCTTGATGACAACATGTTTTACTATGTGACTTGAATACTAAAGTAGAATGTTTGTTACATGACCTTCTGTCATGAATATTATAAGGAATTCACTTAAATTAGAGTCTGAAATCGCTCCTATGTGGTAGATTCTTATGAAGATAAGAAGAAATATGGACCTCGTCGATGTTGGCGCCCAACGTGGGACTGATTTAAATTGAAGCAATTCACGTAATTGTATGTTTTGCCCTGAGAAACTTAAGCCAACCATTACGAGTCAAAGTGGAGAAGGCAACCGCGCGTGCTATTAGACTAAATCGAGTAAAATGTAATTCGGCATCAAAATGGCGACGTTGGGGCCATAATGGTGGCTTAATGGCACATGTAATAGTGTTGTAAATAATTTCTGATGTGGGACCTCTAGCACAGCCCGACGAGAAAATATTTACACCGATTTTGCACGGCAGGACGTGCGTCCTGGGGATTTTAATCCAGAGAGCTGAGGTAATTAGTTTAATCATCTTGCAGAGTACAAAATCTGGCGGATCCGGGAGTTAAACGCGCTCATACGCGGCGTTATTACTTCGTAAAGCACCACTTAGCATATTATTAATTTCATCTTTCAGAACCATGTTTATCACTAAAAAGTAAAACGTGTCATTTATTACACGCATCCCTTCTGACAGTAATAAAGGAAGCAAGAGTTCCAATAAATATTGGTAAAAGATTTACAAACAAGCGACAATCGGGGGCACACCGTTTGTAAGTGACAGTTGGTAAACAAAGCGGTTTGCGAACAAGGGATTGCTCTTAACCGCCGCTACCCTACATCTGGGCCGTTGCCCACCGATCCTAGCCACATAACGCACTCCCTCGGGGTTGCCAGTAACCCTGGCACCGCTGCCAACACTGGCAACCCGGTAATAATCGTAAAAAACTTACCTCCACCATTAAGTGGGAAATTCGTGGAATTTTCTATATTAACCTGTGCAAAACCACAGTGGGCAAATTTTCCAGTGAAGTTACATTATTGGATGTATGAGTACTCTTGCATTTTCCTTTTTTAATACACATTGAATGTGGTATATTTACGTCTGTATAAGCATTCGTTGAGTAATGTCACAGCCCTCTAAGAAAACTTTGATTTGTAGTCTTTATGCCAAAAAATGCAATTTCCTAAAAATGCCTGTTAAACACTTTCCTCACACCTCCACATCCTTTCTGAAACCGCAGCATCACTGAGGTATCCTCTGACTAGAATATTAATATGACGCGTGGGATCTGCCGTCAGTTTTACAGCTACCCTCTTTCTTTTAAAAATAAATCGCTTTACGCACATATGAGGGTAAGATGACGTACGGTATGGTTTGGAGGGCACTATTCCGGACGGCAATTTTGGTACAGGAATTATGGACAAACTTGCTTTGTCAGTTTTAAAAATGAATATTTAATATGCGAAAGGGTTTTATTGTATTCACGACCTATGTAGTGCTGAATTAATTTGGGGTTAACTTCCACTTCGCACGGATTTAGCCTAAGTGTCATATATTTCTAGAAATGCAATGCACAAAAGGATGTTCACCCACAAGGTTAGCAGACGATCTGATAAAGACTAGGACCACAGGAACTTGCTGGATGCAATCTGCTCCCAACCGGTCCTATTGGAAGTCTATAGGGAAGTCTTTTGATCAGCAGTGGTCGTCCTACGGCTGATATGACGACGCTGAATGCACCAAATGAAGGATTTCTGAATATCCACTCCGTGAAGGGGTAAAATAGGGGATGAAAAAGTTGTAGAAAATTCGAACCGCGGGCAGGATTTGTACCTACGACCTCCGAATTCAGTACGACGCTCTTTCCAACCGAGCTATTGTGGTTCCTGCCTGTAGCGTTTCTTTTAGATTTCTAACGTCTCACGGTGACGTTTTGAAATTCGCGAAGAGATTCATAAAATATTTAAACGACGAAAGTTTTAAATTTTTTTAAATATTTTCGATGGGAAAGTAAATAGAACTTAATTATAGAAGAACATATCATCAACATAGTGTTTTCCTACAAAAAAATAACGAATACATCGTTTAGAGGAGTGCTGTTATTTAGTTTTAGTGTAAGCTATAAACTGTTGTATAGTATGAACTGTGAAGTGGTCGTTTATTTATTTTTATTACTACTTCTATGTACCCACATTTTATGTACTTTAGGTCAGTGACCTATCCTTTGTTACAACTTTTTTTTATTTTAAATTGTAGTTAAATGTTTCGTTCCGTGTTCGTGAAAGTAATTCTTTACGCCAGTTTCCCTAAGGGACAGGCAGGGAAAGAAGAGGTTAGTCTTTGGTAATGGCGCCACTAATTGAAAGTGATAAGGTGTTTTATAAAAACTTTTTATAAAAAAATGTAACCGCCTTCAAAAACAACCACAAAAAAGGGTAAAATAACCAACAAAACTTTTCTTTCGGAAGTCGGTGGTTTTTTTTATTAATTTCATTGCTTTTTTGCCACCGACTTCCGAAAGAAAAGTTTTGTTGGTTATTTTACCCTTTTTTGTGGTTGTTTTTGAAGGCGGTTACATTTTTTTATAAAAAGTTTTTATTTCACTTTTTTTAGTTTAAATATTCAACCTAATTCTTGTCATATACATCATTTTCTTACATATGTAAGATATCCGTAGCACTGGTAATAACATCGTTAACATCTCTTTCATTTCTTCCCTATCTCAAAAACTACTGAACCGATTTTGATGAAACTTGCAGTATTCTTTTAGTTGAACGGTATCTAGTTCAACATAAAAAAAATTACTTAAATCGGACTTGTAGTTCCGGAGATATGCGAACACAAACATAATTTCACTAAATGAGGAGTTGTACCTTTCATCATCAGCTCATCCACCTGAGATGATGATTATCAGATGCAAATACTTGAACAGCTTTAGAAAATATATGAAAATGGTACAATGTGCCTATAAAATTTGAAGGTTGCCCTCGATTTCCCTGGGATCCCATCATCAGATCCTGACCTGATGACAATGGGACCAATTGGAAAGCATACCCTTTCAAACAAAAGAAAAATTTTCCAAATCGGTCCAGGCGTCTTCGAGAAATCGGGGAACATACATAAAAAAAAAAAAAAAAAGATTCCGACGAATTGAGAACCTCCTCCTTTTTTTGAAGTCGGTTAAAAATAGACAAGATAATGTCTCATTGGTCCGGTAGTCGTAACGGTTACTATTCAGCACGCTTTCTTGGGTTCCAGACTTCCAGTCTTAGACCAGGAGTTATTCAGTACCATGCTGTTGTATGGATTTGTAGTCTTACTATAAGGATATCAGTGTTTTTTTCATTTAAAAAAAAACGGAATTCAAATATCGCCACTTTTTTTTCTTTGTGAAATCAACAAATGTCATCCCCGCCCATTATACACACCTCATTCGAAATTTTTTACCGATGAACTGTCCATTATTATTACAAATGTAGGTATTTGAATGTTTAAATGTAGCGATTTAATTGGTCCATTCTGAGGCTTAAAATGTTAAAATGATCGTAAACGAACAATTAGCAGATGTCGATGAAATGGTTAAATTAATTAATTAAAATAAAATTGATAGTTTCGCATTACAGGTGCACTCCAATTCGGTGATTATTTAAGTTCTACAAACTGATGTAGGTAATTTGTTTTCATACATTTGTAGTTAATGCAAGTAATTAATTGAATTGTAACTCATTACGTGAAGAGGTTTTATTTCAAGTTATTTAGGTAGGTAATTATTGCTACAAGTTCTGTTTTTTTTTTTGTTTTTCGTTTGATGAATTGACAGTCGGACATGATGTAATTAACATTGCTTTAAAATAATAATTAATTATTACGAGTACACTACCGCGACTATAAATATTGCACATCGATTTTTGGAAAGAGATGTTCGGCTATTTAGCTTACGGAAGCACTGTCTCTATCGCACGAAGCACTGGCCAATCAAAACGAATGTCGAACCCACATTCGCAGTGTGTGAAAAGTAAACAAAGTTTTGAACTACTACAGGTCCAAAAAAGAGTTATTTTACTCAAAGAAAATCAACTTAATCCGATCAAACAAGATTCCAGCACGAGCATGCATTTTTAATGCGCTAAACCTCGTACACAACACATTTCACTGAATCCTAACTGGCAACAAATTTAAAGTTAGCTCAACTTGGCCATTGAAGTCATAAAGTTATGACGCGACTGCCTGCAACAGGAAAAACTTGGCGAAACTTGGCGCACTCTGCCAAGTCGCCAAGTTTCGGTGCACGCTAGTTACAAACTTGGCAGCCACTGCGCTTGACATGTCGCGGGCTACAAGATTCGACTACATTTTTGGGGAAAGTTATTTTACATGTTTTGTTTAAAAATGTCTCGGGAACAAGCTTGAGTTTACTATGTCGATGGAGGGCGGTCATTTTAGTTTGTTTTGGTTTTTAAAGGGATTAAAATGTGTACGGAAACTTGCTCGAAGTTTGGAAGATGAAATAGTTTTTAAAAATGTTATATTGTGAGGCATTTTATGAATTCTACTTAGTCTTGCTAGACGCAGAACTTTACTTTCACAGAATGCTATCACCTTCCATTACATTTTCCGAATTCACACTCACAGAAACGATTAGAAATATGTTACTTGATCTTTGTTCCACAATCATACACTATCAATCAAAATTCTTAATAAGTAAGCTTGTTTAAATCATAATTTTCAAATTAATTGAAACTCTTTGAAACGATCTTCTTGTAAAGATAGGTTTTCTTTGCCATACTTATAATTAATATTCTATCGAAGAATTTAATAGACTCTAAAGTATATTTGCCGAAAATCTAGGCTTTCTAATCTCTAGACGAATTACTTCGGTCCTAGGTAGGAATATAATCTGAAACATCGATGTTGTAGAATCTATTTGTCTTGATTGAAGATGACTGAAAATTGACATAATTTTCTAGGGTTCCGTAGTCAACAAGGAACCCTTATAGTTTCGCCATGTCCGTCCGTCCGTCCGTCCGTCCGTCCGTCCGTCCGTCCGTCTGTCCGCAGTTTAGCTCAGAGACGCACAGTACTAGAGAGCTGTAATTTGGTGTAAATATACGGATTTGTTGTGCCGAAAAAGTGGTAAAATAAAATCTCGTAAAATATTTTTTTTTAGGGTACCTCCAGTACTTACACGTAAAGTGAGGATTTTTTTTTTTCTCGCGTTCCCCTTAGTGTGGGGTATCATTAAATAGGCCTTTAAAAAATAATGATAGTTTCCATTATCAATTTTTTGATAAAAAAATTCGTTTGTGAAATATTAAGCTTTAAAGTGCTAAATTTTGCTCGATTCGAGTGTCCCCCCCCTCTACCAGCTAAACGGTTATGTTTGGGGGTGTGAAAAAATTCACAATAGTAGTATATATGACGAAGTTTAAAAGAAAATTATCATGACTAAGTAGGCTTTACAACTTTACGAGTAATAGTCGACCAACTTATAAAATGTACTTGATATCATATTTTCTTAAACAAAATGTATCGGAAACAACTGCAAATTTAAGTTTGTCAACTTTATTTTTACAGCTTTTATAGGTATGTTTTTTGGGGATAGGTAGGTTTTTATCGTCAACTATTTTTAACTAAATTCAAAAAAAAGAGGAGGTTCTAAATTCGTTGTAATCTTTTTTCTTATGTATTTTCTCCGATTTCTCAAAGACTCCTGGACCGATTTTGAAAATTCTTCTTTTTAAAATTAAATTCAGCGAATCAGTTTAGTTAGTTCGCATAAGTATTTTGATGGGCAACTACTACGGAACCCTACAATGTGCGTGGGCCGACACGCACTTGGCCGGTTTTTAGTAAAATACTTTCCAAAGTGCGCGCAGACTCTTGTGTTTCCTCGTAGCTACAAGTTACCATTCTTTTAGTCAAGAGTGAATAGGTAATTACTAGTCTATGCTTCACCATCGACCACATGATTGATTTCAGATAGTACTCAAAAGCGAGAAGATTAAAAAGTAATCAAAATTGATCCCAAAAGTTATTTGTTTTGATTAAGCTTTGAATGAGAAGTAACATTATAAGTTCAAAGGTTCCTTAATTGTCTGTTCAAAACATTATAACACCACGCCTGTCTCGTTCCAACTGGGCATCTCTCAGAAAACAAAACAACTGTTTTAATAAACACTAGTGATAACTACCTATCTAAAATCTAACTGTATCGAACAAATACAAATAGCATCGTTCGGAAACTCTCCCGAATCACTCATAAATTATGAAAATGTGACCCGAGGCCACTATTTATGCCGCGCACAAAGTACGTCCATTAGGCCTAAACACAGAACTGGACGCCACTAAAAACCGACCTTACAACGTTGCACGCGATACATTAGTGATATCCCTATACTCTAGCTCGACTCGTCCTGCATCCATTTCACCAGTTAAAAGTACTCATCAGCGACACAGAGTATATTAGTACAGAAGGACCACTCGCTGCTATTTACGACGTATTTGCACATATGGCTTCACCTGCTACAACTTGAAAATTATCTCACAGGAACATAAAATCGGGATAAAAACTATCCTATGTGTTAATCCAGGTTATAAACTATCTGTGTACCAAATTTTAGCCAAATACTTTCAGTGGTTTTTGCGTGAAACAGTAACAAACATACCTACATACACATACATACATCCCCACAAAATTTCGCATTTATAATATTAGTAGGATGTGTAAAGGGTTCAAATTGCTTTAGTTATGATTTTCAAACTATTTACATATTACTCAAATTCAGCGTAGATAACGTTACAATGCTAGGCTGAGTACTATATTTTTTTAGATTTTGCACATGATTGTTTCCTTGCAATGTTCTGTAATATTTGTTTGCAAACACGACTATGCTGTCGTAATTATACTAAATGACTTTGTTGCTTAAAATCACAATCATTTATTTGCATTCTCTTTTTAAATGAAAGTAAAGTTTTACGAGTTCTACTACTTGTAAATATCATCAAATCAGTTTACATTGTGATTTTAACTGCTTCATTTCCAATGGGTAGCCTTCTGTATTGCCTTCCTCAGTGGTACAGCGTCCATTTTGCTAGATATTAGTGCTTATCTGAGCTGACGGTGGTCGCTCGCGCGGATGCAAATGTGCTCGAATTGCGAGCACTGCACAAAGGAAAATACTGGCTCATTCTGTGATATTTTTTAAATGGAAATATCATAGCGTTTGTGGCTAAAGGTTGAATTTAATTTAGTGAAAATTAGGAAAGTAAATACGGAGTAATTTGGTTTTAAAATATTGTTGTTAGAGAACTGTTTTCAGCTTTATGAATGTTATATGCAGTTAATAAATTATGTACAGCAATATTATAATCACATATGCTCTTGCTTCTTAGAAAATATTGGTATTACGCTGAATCTGTTTAGATTGCAAGATAACCCCAACATTCAGGAAATAATAAAGAATTAACCCTTTTATGAAATTTAATTGCCTTCAATTTCAAATCATAATAATTTTGTGAGATTTTTTTATTTATGATATTAAGTGATTTAGATAACAATGAAAGAACTGAAAGGTAGTGGTCTCCCTATCAACACACCACACCTCAAAGCCAGTTAGGCTAGTCCTATTATCAGCTAGTCATGGTGGCAAGTAAACAATAGTAAGCGGCTTCTAAAACTAATCAATTTAATGGCAGGGAGTAGCAATAAAATGGAGGGCTTGGCAAAACTTCGCCAATGACACATCTTTGAAACAGTTTCAGGCAACGTTTTATCTACAATGGAATAAATGTAACTTTATATAGTAACTTTAAACTTATAAGAATGTCTGATACAGTGGACTGCGACGTCTATAGGTACATTATATTTCGGTGATCTTGCAGTCAACAACTCAAGCCATTGCTTTTTGTTTTCACCCTTGCTGTGGTGGCGAAGTGGTATCGGTTTCCGACTCACGAGTTGTAGGTCATGGGTTCGAGCCCCACCAGGCGCATTACTTTTATTTAATTTATTTCATCACCACTGCTCTCAAAACGGTGAAGGAAGACATCGAGAGGAAACCGGCATGCCCTAGAACCAAAAATTCGAAGATGTCTTCGAATTTTTGGTTCTAGGACATGCCGGTTTTACATAACTAACTTTTTGACATCCACCAATCCGTACTGGGCCCGCGTTGTGGAATTATGGCCCTCTCACAAAGAGGAGACCTGTGTCCCAGCAGTGGGAACATTATAGGCTGTTGATGACTATGCCTTATTTTACTAGTAAGGCGACTACAACCAAAGGCAAGCTTTCTGTCCCCTACTTAATGTTACTCCATGTCCTCTCTACTCCGTGACAGTCAACAACGCACTGTAATCAGTGCGTCGCCAATTATACACTAATTTGTCAAACGTGGTATTGAACTGAACACAAAGCCTAGTCTAGCGTGCCTTTGTCTGTGGCGGGCGCGGGTAATAGGTGTGGAATTAATATAGATTTAATTAAAGATGGCGGTGTGTGGTCTTACGATATCAGACTAGTAACTATGTAAGAAGAACTAGTTGATCCCCGCGGTTTATATCGGTCTTAGCGAGATTTAGGAATTTTAGTCATGGCACGATGCGAACGAATTCCAACAACAAATGAAATTCAACCTTACCACTATGACAATAGACATTTAGTCGAAATGTGATGATAGCCTTCCTCGATAATTGGACTATCTAATACAACACGATTTTTCTCAATTCTAACCTGTAGTTCTTGAGGTTTAACCAATCAAACTATTCTTTTAACCTTCATAAATAGATAGATTTTGGGAACTTTTAATAATTATTTATATATTATATTTTTATATTATTTTATTAGAACTTATAGAATTACCAACTATTTCTTAAATGTAAACGTTTTTTTAGGTAGCTACTCAAAAGTTACGAATTCTAAACCGGCTACGTGCGAGCTGGAATTAGGTGCCACTGTAACAATATTTAATTGAATCTCTTTAAGTAGTTTTATTTATTGTTATAGCGGCCATTGTCAAAAAATAGCTCTTTCTAACTAAACTGCAGCTTGAAAACCATTCCACAGACATAGGTTTTCTTTTAAGGCAGCAATTCAATTTTAAGAAAGCAGACTTTTCTAAAGGAACCTTCCTAATTAGGTACACTCTCCAAAAGCCCAGAACTAAAGCATCTTATCCTAGACGAAACTGTTCCTAGCTTCCTACAATTAAGGAGAAAACGACGACAAAAACAACGAAATAAAACTATAGTGCTTAGTGTTCAGGAAGCTTTCGTTGCGAAAGGGCTTCGGGCTAATGCATTCTCTTTCTAAACGATATCACAATGGAAATGTGAGGTCTTTATCGTGCAGAACGTTGTCCGGATACGTTTCTAGTGCTTTCAACACAGTATTTATGCAATTTATTTTTGCTTGATACTTGAAATGACGTTTATAAAGGTTAACATTTCAAATAAACCAACTTCTGAAACTCTTCATCGCAAGCTACAAGCGACACGCGCTTAAAAAGAAGTCAATAGGTAACTTTGGGCGGTTTCAGATTAGCAAATTTTCGGCACGTATCTACTCTATTTTGGAAACATGAGCAGGTGTGTAAAAGCGCTCTTATTTGAACATGCACAATTCGCAAAAAGCATTAAAAAACGCCGCTCCTAGAAAATATTCCTCACGCAAGCAATAGCAAATAAAATTCGCGCGTGTTTTGGTGGCAGACCTCGTCTGAGGTCGTGAACGGGACGGTCGTTAGACATTAGACAAACTGAGAGCGTACACTTCAGGCGCATGATACTGTAGCACCCTCAAAATTCACACAAACAAGTGATTGAAGATGAGGCGTGCAGACAAGCAGGGGCTTATCGCGCGCAATAGCTCTGCAGCGCAGTGTACACATCTCACGTGGCCGCCAGATACCCGATATCTTTAATGTTTGATCGGGTAACGTGCCTCCAACCTCCCGACGTGCCTCTCACTGTGTGCCACCTGGATTGTTTATGTAGCCATTGGTGGAACTTGTTAATTTTATGAAGTTTGCATTTTGAGATGGGTTTTTCGTGAAATTTTCATTACGTTGAGCGCGCATAAATTGTTTTGTTCGCTCTGTTTTATGTTAATTTTTCTTTCATTATAAAACTCGTGCCTGGTATTTTATTACACATTTCGTTGTTATTTTAAATTGTAGGTACTCAACTCTGCTCTTTTTTACATGATAAGAAAAACAATAATCATTTTACTCAATTTGCAAGGACTGGAAATAATAAATGGGCTGACAAGAGAGTTATAATATAATTTATATTTTAAATGCTAGTCCCACACATCCTTTCATTAATACGAAATGCTATAAAGCTTCTCGCAAATTGTGTCAATATTCTGTCCGCCAGTTTACACAGTCAAATGATGAAATTGTGTAAGCTAGTGCTAATATAATAAAATAGCTGAATTACGACATTCAAACACAAAATTCATTTTGTCCTGACAGTATACCAATAAGATAAATTATTTTAAAATGTTTCTGGACTGTTCTACTCCACGTTACAGGGAGAAAGCTAGTGTGTCCTATTAGAATATGTTATATAAACTGAGAGACTATTTACTTAGTTTTTTTCACGATACACAAAAGTTCGTATTAATAGTCTTCCACGACGGCCATATTCGCACTATCCGTAAGTTAGAATTAAAACAAGATGCATACACACACAAAACTTTAAGCATGTTTCTCATAAAAAGAAAAAATGCCTGACACGTGGGAATTACACGCGTAATGTTATGTTATATGTTGAAAAAGTAACACAGAGGAAAATATTTTAGTAAAAACAGAAAGTAAAACAAATATTCATCTCATTGTTTTTAATGTAAGCGAGCGAAGTGAACAAGGTTGAAATATAGGCGTCCTAGTGAAAGTCATTAAGTAAAAAGCTCCTACGCACCGTACTTCAGTTTTAATTGAGATGTTAATCTCTGGATACGCCATTTTATCTGAAGGAGGTGAAGGGTTTCGAGTGATGTCGAACGAAGCTCCGTCGAAGTATATAGCCCTAGTACTTTTTATTGAAAGTTGAGACTTAATTGTTGATTAATTTTGAATTCTTGATGATAATGGTGCAAAATTAGCAACTGGAATGTCGTAAGAGGGATTTCAAAAGTTATTTGGTATGATCCTTTTAAGAGGGCGAAACAGCATTGTGAAGAACAATGACGATAAATAATACTAGACTCGTAATAACAGGCGACCGATGTCTGTCAACACATTAGGCAAAAAAGTCTTATATTCGTCTCATTTCGACCAATCCTGCGAGCCGTAAACATACGTTGAGACAGAACAGACCTTGAGTTAGCCAATCACAACGCAGTACCCCGGCCCCCTCGCTTACGTAGTACCTCAGCGAGTTGACAGAATAATTTTCGTTCCTAAGATCGTGCATGCGGAGTCTAGTATTATATCGTCGGTCGTTGGTGAAGAAGTTCCTTCCCAGTTCAAACAAATAGGTCAAGTGTTAATGGAAAAAGCGTTGTTCTCTAGTTGCTGAAATGGAGTTAGTAGAAAAGTAATTTAGTTGAAATAAAATTAAAACTGGCGCGACATTTCGATTGATCATCATTCCTAGGGATAAATAATTAACCCTTAGATAAAATAATGTCCAGATTCGTAGTAGGCCACTGGAAATTTAAGCCAAATACACGGTAGAAAAAATAGACTTCGTTGAAAAACTATCCGTCGCTCGATTTCTACGTAAAAGAATGAACATCCCCTAAGAAAACATTCAAAAGTGTGCGTGGAGCTCACTCACACTTTCATAAAAAGTGGCTTCACTGAATTTATAAACTAAGAATAAACACAGTAGTTCTCTGATTGAACTCTAAACCTTTACCAATAAATATGGTTGAAACAGCCCCACAGCTGCAGTTTGTCGGTGACTAACGGAATCACTTCAACGTTAACTAGTAACGAGGAACATAGTTAGACAGTTGCTTCCAGGCTTGTTACCTGGATCGACAGGCTGAAGGTACAACTACGAAGCAAGACTTGGATATTGATAAAGCAGCTTTTGATGAACAGAATACTGATTGATCGGTTGAATTCTGACCTACATAGTCTCTTCTGTTAAATTTTGTAATTGTATGAAGCAGTTCTCAAGTTTTCTGTTCATCATCATTAGCCTGTAATGTTCCCAATGCCGGGACACAGGCCTCCTCTCTGTGAGCCATATGGGCCATAATCCACCACGCGGGCCCAGTGCGGTTTGGTAGACACGTGTCTAGGACATGCCGGTTTCCTCACGATGATTTCTTTCAACCTTTGAGAGCAGTGGTGATTAAACAAATTACACAAAGTAATGCGCCTGGCGGGGTTCGATCCCACGACCTACAACTCGTAAGTCGGGACCGACACCACTGGGCCACCACTGCTCTCCGCTTCTCGAGTTTTCCGTTACTTGTCGTTTACTACAACAGTAAAATTGTTCTACCTATGTCATCAAAAAACTTTCTGTTGAGCTCTAAACTTTCCATTTCGTTTAGGACAATAGGCTAGTTGCCTAAAAAAATGTAATTAGTCCGTCTTTTAGATTATTCAAAAATAAGGGACAAGTATTTTTTTATTTGAAAATTAGACCAAAAATGACAAAGATATAGCCTATTCAAGTTACGTGTGACGTCACGATGCGTGGCATTTTTCGCGCAGAGTGACGTCACAGGTAACTTAAATAGGCTATTATCTTTGCTCTTTTTTGTTTAATCGAAAAAAGAAAAAATACGTGTCCAATATTTTTTTTATAATCTAAAATACGGACTAAATAGAATGTAATTATTTTGACCCTGGAAACTACCCTATTGCTTAAGATAATCCTATGCTATTTGTCTATTCGTTATCATGCATTCTATTATTTACGTTGACGACCTGTTTAAATCTTTAACTCACTGTACCAATGGATTATAGATTATCTTTCAGAACGGTTTTGACTGGTTCATTCTACAATTTATTTAGACGAAAATCTCGACCATTTACGTAAAGTTGGTTGTTTTCCACCAAAGTTCCACTATCTGCTAATTTCACCATCACCAGATTGATCTTCTTGCTTCAAGGAAGCCACATCGATTGCATCACGATCGTACCTGTTTTTATCTTCTTACGTACCCCATACACGTGATACGCCTACATAATGACCCACATCAGGTTATCTCTCCTACTTATTAAATACTGAACTACAATTTGTATCGAACACCAGTATCAGTATGAAGGAAGTTGCAGTTTCTGATATCTCGGCTGTTAGATGACTGATTGTGAACGTTACTTTTATGATGTTGTTAGTTGTATGATCTTGATCATCATTGATTTTCTAAAACTGTAGGGTGATAATGTTCAGAGCCGAATCCTCACTTACTTCGGACATGTTTCTCGGCGAGGAGACTCGTCTGTGGAACCCCTTGTGGTACAGGGCAAAGTGAATGGCACCAGAGCTCGAGGCAGATCACCAATGCGCTGGACAGACCAGATCAAGGCTGCATTGAATGGTCCCTTACACGAATGTACCAGGAAGGCAGCGGTGCGAGAGGAATGGCGGCGAATTGTGAAGTGAGCCACCACCCCTGATGTGACGAATACGACCACTCTGCCAAGAGTGTAGCGACTTAGAAGGGTGATACTATGTTGTCGGCATTTCCTACATTGTTTTTATTCGCATCATGTTTTTACCTTCAACTGGTTTTACATCTAGTGTTGTGTTCTTTTTCATTTCTGTTGTGGTGTCTTCTCTATTGTGTAGCTTCTACAATTTTATCATTTTATAATAGGCTTCATTTTCCTTAGCTAATTTTAAACCAATAACGATTTTTCGATTTACATCTTGTAATCCTTCGTAAACTACTTTATGAAGCAAAAAAGTTTAATAAAACATCCCCCATTAGTAAATATTCCAGATCGAGTCAGGTGTTCTGTTTACATTTTTAAAGGTCAGTTTCTGAAAACAAAATATTGTTTTCTGGTGTTGTTTATTTACTTTAACTAAGCATTGAGTCTTGACCTTTATTTAATGAAGAAAACAAATAAAGAGCGTTTTTATTTCGCAAATACCATTAATTAAGATAAAATCCTAGAATTTAATATTAATCATGTTTATGAGAACACCGAAATTAGATTATATGTGGAACCGTACAAGGAAAATCACTAACATGTCCCCAAAGTACACACACACACACTCACTCAAGCACACATACCTACACCAGCACACGTAACAAGACCAACATTTCTCGCAAAACACATTACGAGTGTCTGCAGAATTTGAACAAAACTTGGAATATGAATTATTACTGAAAGTAATCCGAAGCGTTTCGGCATCGAGATGTAGGTGTATATGGATAGGCTGAACGGCCATTTGCCAAATGAGCGTCTCTTAACGCCGAGTTCACACGTTGCTAGTTGACTAATATTTGTCGAGGTGAGTGGTCAAATAGAGCACGATGTGTTGTTCGTTGTGTCGTCGGTAAACGTTTGGGTGATCGCCAAGATATCGGCAAACACTCTGTATGTATATTTGATTTGATGGATTATAAATCTCTTTGCAAGTTATTGCTTCAGAGATCCATATTGCATTCCTGTTGTTGCATGGATTGTGACTGCCAAATTCACACGATACTCCCATTTTCTTTTTCTTGATGATTCCCAGCTTTGACATCGGCATAGAGCTTCACCAAAACGACGGCGTTGGTAGTAGAATTGGACATTTTCAGCGTTTCTCAAAAAGCTGGACATGAGATGAAATGTTATTAAACGAGAAGGAATTACTTTCAAACGTAAAACTACTCCAAAAGATTTTTAAAAAAGTGAACCAATCGCGAGCAAAGTGATAATCTAGATTTTGTCCTACTAAACCATACTCGTACCAGCAATACCACTATCCCGTCGACTCGCCTCCACCGCTAGTCACATGTAAACCCGCCCGCTCCTCAAGCGTGACACGTGTTCCCCGTTATCCCGCAGACCCGCTGCATTATCGCGGCGATAAAATCACACTGTCCGTCTGAGATACACCTTTACAGCCTCCGCAGGAACCTCTTTAGAAAGAGACGTGACGGATTTTGTAGGTAAACGGGGTTTGAGCTCAGCAGCCCCTGTTGTGCTACTTACTTCACATTACTTCTGTCCTTAAATATCATTGCGTACATTATTTTGTTCTTTCTCTTGATCATAATTGTATTATGGATCAGAATTAGCTTTATGAGTATATATTTAATTAGTTCTCCCATCTATCATTTTTAGGATTTCTATAAAAGCTCGATATTAACGATCGGACCGCCCATTATGAAATTCTTGTTCATTTTAATCTTCTTGTTAATGCTTTTCTAATGAAATATAATGAATTCCTATTTGAGGCGTACCAGACTTCATATAACACTGATAATTATCTGGTATAAATCGTTATTATCATTTCTTCTACATTTTATCTTTATATCCCTAATTTGATGTTGATACACAATTTAGATGACTACTATCTTACTCTGCTATTATCGCCTCACTTAAGGCGTGTAACAAAGGCTTTATAAGACCCTAGATTTAAGTGTTAGGTCCAACAGAATTACTAGCATCATTAAGTTAATCGCTTGTAATTAGATGTCCTGCCCCCAGGTCCTTAAGACCAGATGAGTTTACGACGTCGTCTAAGTACAAGTAAGGCCTCTAGTTTCAGATTAATTTTAGCTTGTACTGTGTGAGGTAATCTTTAAGAAAGTAGAAGTAATATAAGTTGGTCGAGGTATGACGTAATGCTAGTCTATAAAGGTAGCAGTCTCAGCAATTTTGTAATGAGTTTTTGCAAAGTCTCGTATTGTGCACATACCTACTATTATCTACTGTCGATTATGATATTTTCATTTTCCAAACAATGGTTTTTCGGGCGAAAAAAGCTCAAAATCTCATTACGAGTAGATGATTTTTACGGATATTTGCGGAGCTTTGTATTGCATGCTCATTTTTTCATGTTTTTGCTTCCACGATCCCCTAATCCTGCTAGTTTGAAATCTTATTTATTATTATAGGTGCTTCGTGTTTAACAAACCCCAGTCTCATGCTATCGTGCACAATACAGTCCACACAATAAACTAAGACTTATACGAGCGTGTTATAAGCAACACAACAATCCGAGATCTTGCGCTAAAAATCTCGGATTACCTTCCAATTGAAATGGAACTCTGCGTCAAAGGAGTTAGAGTGGAAAATTCTTTGTGAACATCAATTCAGCCTTTGGCTATGCTATTTGAAATGCCGTGTGAGCGGAGTCGTTTTAAAAATTCACTGCGAAGAGAACTGAGGGTGAAGTGAATTGGTCCTTAGTACGTCCGTCCTTATTGAGTTCCTGGGAGTACCGGCTACCTCGGGTAAGGACCAATCACTATCTAACGGGGAATTGCTGAGGATTGCTTGCCGCTACAAATTGTGTACTACACGTGTTGTTCTGCTGCTCCTAAGCATCTTAGAAATGTCTCTCCCAGTAATCCGATTTGTTGGATTGGCTGTTTCTAGTTGCGAGGGATAATAGTGTTATTTAGTTCTAAGTGAAATAACTGGGATTCTAAGTTTGTTTTCGTATTTGTTTGTAGAAGGAAATCCTTCAGAAATGACTCGGCTAAAAGGAGAGAAGAAGCTGCATAGTGAGATGCTTAAACTGTTTATCCGAGTAGCACCACCTCTTAATGCCAGCTAAAATACTAGAAAATTGGGAAAGGCGAACGTTTTAACCTTGAAAAAAAAACGGAGTAAGCCCAGAAGAGTTATGACTATCAACATCATATTGATTGATTAATTAACTTCTTATGTAACCGTGGCAGAGTTAATAATCAACTTATTAGCAATTCAGTTCCAGGTAGCAATTACAATAATTGTATTTCAACTACAATGGCACCCGTCAAGGATAAAGATAAGACGTTTGATATTGAAATGTGTTACGTCAAGTGTCGAGATCTCATCTGGAGGGCGTCGAGGATTCAACGCGGAATGTTATTTCAATTATCTTTAATTAATTAAAATAATAGCAAATACAACAATCTTGACGATGTAGGCTACAAACGTGGATACATTTTTGAAAATGATAATATCTGTTTTAAAGATTTTTGAGAATTTAGAAAAATATTTCATTTTTTTTTAATAATATCAGGATAAAAGGTATCTCTAAAAAAAGTAAATGTTAATCCCAGTTAAAAAAACTTTCTTCGTGCAAAATGACGGGTTCCTTGGAGTTTTCGCAATTGAGCTGCAAAAGATCAGCAAACAATTTCTCAGTTTAGAAATCTTATCGAGAAGAATAAACTTATGTATTTGTCTACTTTTACCCCCAAACGAGGCACTTGACCTCACTTCCGACATTTTCTTCGGCAGCAAGATTTATGAAGTAATATCTACCATAAATCTTGGACAGAATCTCGGAGGAATCTTTACCAACTGCAAGCAATTGATTCACTGGAAGTAAAGCGCTAGATGAAATCCAACTTTTATCAATCGACTTATCATGTTTTGGCCAAATTAAAAATTTGCGTGTCGGAAATCCCAAAAGAAATAACGAAGCAGATTCCTCGTTCAGATTTCACCCAAAATGTATTTAAGTAACTATCTGCTCCCTCGATTAACTTCAAAGTGACACAAAATTCTCGAACCTCCAATGACAGTGCCGTTACACAGTAATTCCGGCGTAACCAGCATTTCTTTCTGTCGTTTCATGGGGCCTTCGCAAGATCTCTCTTCTGTTTTCCTCACTCTAGCTAAAAGATGGAATGAAAGAGTGAGAAAGGTGGAAGTGTCGTGGTTCTTGCTTCACGACTGGAATCAATACTACATGGCGTTGTACGAGGAACACGCAGCTTACCGATGCATAATGTATGTCACAACCATTTCGGGTGTAGTGTAGAAGTTGTCGGATTTTGATTTAAACTGTTACATCGTTTGGGAAATTGGCACTTACTTGGGAAGATTTTCTCGTTGGAGTAAATGGTTGAACTGAGATCAATTTTGCAGTAGTTTTCGAATATGACAAGTATTAAAACGGGATACTTACCATGTTTATTTTTGTTTTGAGTTTCCGATTTTTCGGCACTGTTGCAAGCGCCATAGTCACGGATGAACTGAATATGATTGGAGTTAGATCTCTGGTGCTTCGTTATCCTTTACAACAAGATTTTGTAAAATAAAGTCTTGTGGTAATACCCAAGTGTGATCCAAGGCCTAATTCAGTAACAGTACTATATTAATAGAGTATAATTTACGACATCAATAATAGGTCTTATGCACGCACATGTGGGTGTTTACTAGTCTTCTTTCTCCTTGACAACCTTTTCTAACGGTCTCTAAACTAAATTGTTATCGTAGCGTGGGCTGAAACTGTTTACTTAAATATTTCATACACATAGCTGCCTATTTCTGACATTTACATAGGCAAATCGAAATAAATAATAAAAGATTGTTGTCATTCTTACTTAAGTACTTTAGATTTCGAGACGAAAAATTCAAACAATTTGTCTACGTGTGTTTGCTACAATCAGTTAATAACCTGCAAATAAAGTCTAATTTGCCTAGGTTACAATGCATCCCCTTCATAAAATACCAAACAAATCATAATTTTTCCACAAACTGTCATCAAATAAAGCACATGAACAGCGTGAGCGTCAGGGATCATAGTTTATAATCCTCAAATCCCACAGCTCACAACTTTAGGGTCAACTGCTAAGTGAAACTGATGAGTCCTGCCACCACGAGACTCCATAAAATATACAACTTTTGTCCTAAACTTCGCCTCAGTTTTGCCAAATGACCGGTAAACGTCGTAAACCTCATTGTGTCGAAGAGGTCCTATATTTGCCTTATCTTCGAGGTCGGGCACTAAAAAGTTCAATAGTGACCTTCTTTTTGTGACTCTGTTATGATGATGGTGAGATAAAAGGATTATGGTGTTCAGTGCATGTTGGCTTTGGGTTAGTAGCCATAATATGAGGGTTTCAGTATTCAGAACCTGCAAAAAAGAAAGAAGTTGCTCCAGTTAATACCAAAAAAAATGAGTACATGTTGTTTCTTTTTCTGGAAAAATTAATAACTGAATTTAAAATGTCCATAAAACTTTACAGTGAGGCATAACAATAAAAAGCTTTATCACTTCACCGCAAATATCCAAACCAACAAAACCGCTGAGCACCCATACGAGCACCATACTACCCACTTTTCAGCCTTTTAAATAATTTAGCGTCGATTTTATCGCCCTTTGCGGCGAATCTGCATTTATGGCCAATTCTCACAGGATCGGATCCTTGGAGTTCTTACGGGAACGCTTCCCGGGGTGCTTTAACCTTGTTATTCAAATCCAGACCTTAATTGTCACGTTATGTACGCTTCCTGACTGACACATGGCGCTAAGATTAATGGTTGCGGGTATCCGATCGCAGGCTGCGCCAGAAAGGGTTTTTTATGCTCCCTTCACGTGAATGAGTAATTGAAATAAATGATCGGCTTTCTCGCCTGTTAGGATGTTGTTGGAAGTCAACGTTTGTGATAAATTGTTCGTGTGATTTAGATTTCTTTTCAATAACCGTTTTATGTATTTACTTTGGAAATTGTGTGTATTCACATTCAGGGTCTTTTTCTGACGTTCTGTATTGAAAGCGAAGGGTTTATGTAAAGAACGAATGTGTTTCTTATTATAATTATCTGAGCACTGTACACATTTAGAGTGTACTACATTCAGGAGCTACAATTGGCGCCCAACGTGGGCCCAATAATTCGAAAACTTTCCACGTACCAATACTACACGTTCTCGCTGAGGTTGTTTGTTTTCACGCGTCGCTTAACAGCCGTGCATACGTTTGTACCAAAAAGTTACCAGTAGGTATTTAGCGAGTCCATCTGCTGCGGAAACTTGACATGATGATTATTGAAATTGACTATTGCCGCCGAAACATGGGACCAGCCAATAAAAAAAAAAATCATTCAATTCATCGTAATACTCGAACTTGTCGTAAATACTGAGATTTTCCTCTCAACCTAAGCCGCAATAGCTTTTTCATGCCTACCCTCTGTTAAGGTCACTCCTAAGTAAGTCGTATTCAACACTATCATTAATCGTAAACTTAGAACGATAAAAAACGAAACATTTTAAACCACGCCAACACGGCAACAGTAACTGTAAAGAACAAACAATACCCGCACGTTTACTATTGGCGCCCAGAGTGGGACCAACAAATCTAAATTTTTTGTGGGTACCATCACCACGCTACATGTCATCGGTACAAAGGCCGTTCGTTTCACGGACTACCCTCCCTGAATGTATGTCACTTCAGTATTTAGCGAGTCCATTTGACGCGAAAACTACTCGTACCGTTTCTTTTTACGACTACCCTTATTGTAAGCAATATTTTTACAGGCAGATGTCAGAATGTAAGTTATTGTTATTTCAAATTATTTGTTTGCTGTCGTAAATGTTATTGGAAATGTTTTTGTTTTGTTTTCAGGAATCAACAAAACAGTTAATAATGTTAAATGTTTCAGTTGCTATTTATCTATGGAAATTTTCATTGGAAGTGAAGTTGTGTAGCTAAGCGTTTCGTCGTGAAAGGTCACAATAGTTTATAGCTGTGTTCCTAACCTGGTTTTCTTAAGAAATAGCCGAGGTCAGGTGACTGCTAGGAAAATGTCACGGTTAAGTGTCCATTGGAAACTGTCCAATGAAAAAAGAACTTTACTAAAAAGTAGTCGAGACTTCTCATAAAATAATGAAATATGAGATCATGTCCACCTACACTTTCTTAACGAGGGTCTGGATATTATTTCATTACATAAACTGTGCTTAGATGAACAAAAGTTTTGGCTCAGAGTTGCACGCAAACAAAATATTATCTCAAAACATAATTTTACCATGATTTACACTCAAGTTGAAACAAATACCTTAACTTGAACGCAATAATTCACCTGACTGGGTGTAAGTAAGGCCACGTTCACACGGAGCCGGGACCGCAGCGACGCCGCTTGTGAATACTAAATAAGGCTCGGAGTATGACGGACTACCCTCAAAGGCGGAATAATTTTTCTACCCTTTTTTGCGAGCGAAATTACCTCTCGTTTCACGTAATGACCTCTTTTTAATTAATTTAGTAGAAAAATTAAACCTTTTTTTTGTGTTTAAAAGTGCGCAGTTTACATGCTAAGTACCCGCTGTCGATTTCGAACGCGTTTCTGTATTCTAGGAACGGATTGTGAAGTAAAACCTTTTCTTCTTTGCGTTTTTCCTGCTAGTGTTGATTCCGGTAGTAATTTAAAAGCTTTGTATGAGAGAATAGGGTTAATATTTTAGTGCGAGCAAAGTTTCATGCTAATCTCAGTTCAAGGAAAAATGTAGAACATAAAAATTGCTATGTTGGTACGTAGTTGTAAGTTAGCCTGAGTGGGCACTATGGCTAGTATTTATGTCTTGCTGCAACACCACGCGGTGCAATGCAGGAATTCTTAGCACCTAGGGTAGTTTATAAAGTTATTTCAAAACGTGTATTTGTTGTGTAAATATGAACGTTAGAAATTAAAACGATTTTGTCAATTAAAAATCGTCGGAAATATTGTTTTTAATAAAATTGCTCATTTACGACAAAATACCCCGACATTACAGACAATCACAAAAACAATCATTCCAATTCTCAAATAAGTAATTCATGGTTGTTTGAATTCAATTGAAATGAAATACCGTTGTTAATTATATCGTCAATTATATTAGAGTCAGTCTATTTTCACTTCCACGTGTTTCTCATTTAATTTTCATTATGTTTTACTTGACATCAACCTTACTGAGACACACATAGATAAAAGATAAAAAGTTCAACACTTGTACGGATAGTACGGATGACTAACCCGTGGCATCAGCTGCGTCCGGTATTAAAGATGCATGTAAAGATGAATTAATCTAATACTGGTATTATAATTCTATCACTTTCAAAGGCACTCAGTACAAAATACTTCAGCTTCATAAATATATTGTTACTGGGTGAAGCAGGTCACTTTCAAGACTCAAGCTTCGTTTTGGCACAACTTGTGTTCGGGATTTGGATACAATGTCTTGCTGAGTCAGCTGCGATATTGTGGATCAACACAGATTTTATGCCAAGAAATTCTACGATCGCACATAAGTTTAACTTTATTTGAAAGTCAGCATGTTTGCACTATCTGTATTTTACAGAGATTTGTGGGTTCAAAGAAACAGCTTTTCGCGTTTTGTTGTTTACTCGACTTTCGTCCGGATTACATAAAGAGTCGTCCTAAATACCTGATCTTTCGAAAGTCACAAAAGAATCACGACCGTTGGACCCGCATTTCTGCTTGCCGAGCACATATTTGCACAAAACCCGAGTTTCAGTCACATTTCCGTAACACAAACAATTGCCACCGTTTCAACCCTTCCGGCCGTAAAACCGAGAAAAATTTCCATTATTCAAACAGAACACAAGAATAACAGGAAAAGTTGAGCTTTTCGCGTTTGATCGTTGGCTTACGCGACCAGGGTGGCACAAATTGCGTGCCGCGGACGAATCTAACGCGCCCTTATCTAGAGATCCGGGCTCCGTTAGTCGTACGACTTTGTAAACAAAGAGGGCGATCCTGCACGATCCGGGGCGGGATTAAATGCAAGCTGGTGCGTGTGCCAGCCTGGGGCACCCAGTCGTAAACGCAACGTCAAGTGTTGGACAGGGTCACTGTTTTACGAGCGAGCGTTTTTTTATGTGTCTACTAGGATTTGTATCGTAGATGTCGAATTAAGCTGACTGCGTAAAACGCCTTCCGTGTTTTCTAGAAAATGAATTGTATTGTTTGACCCGAGTTTAAGTCAAGCTTAGAAAATAATATTCAGGTTCTTACTTCATAATAAACTTTCTACTAATTTAACAGTTCAACATAAATAAACTCAAATAAAAGAGAAAGTTCCATCAACGCTTCTGTTTCGTCCCATGGATTCAAATGACCCCCGTCCTTATCAAAACCGGCATTACACAAGATCGCCCCAAAAATGGGCCTTCAGTGTCCCCGGAATGGGCGCTTACAGGCCTTACACTGCTTCGGATTGTAGAAGCTATTTCATTAAAATCTGCGGATAGCCCTCCTCCTCCTCTCCGGAGAGGCTAATAGGCTCTTTAACGGTTATGGCCTGTTCCGACGCTTGAGACTCTGGTCCTTCGAGCAAATTATTAAATTTTATGACTGAATATTTAATGGCCGCGCCCTCTTGATTATAATGAAATGAGTTTTTCGTTACAAAGTTTTTACATGTCACGGTTTGGTTTAAAATTTGTAAAGTGGTGGACAAAGAACTATTAATCATGCTTGTGGTTATTAAAAATGGTGTTCTGAAGTTTTAAATATGATTTATTTTAGGCTTGTTACTAGTCTGAGTAACGACCTCGTCTAAATCCAGTCTTGGCTATGAAGGTCCATAATAAACCAAGTCTTGGTATTGTTGATCCTTGGCAAACTGCGACATATCATCAATATTTCAACAAAATTGTCCCTAGTAAAAATCATGTGCCTCGTTTGAAATAGGTGTAACTTAAAGTGGACTCGAAATGTATTTGATGTTCACTGCAACTTATCTTCAATGAAACGCTCTCCAGCCTTTTCTAACATACTCTTTTACTTCTTTCCAGACATTCCATACTTGGAGCTGGCAGAGCCAGAGGAGGGGTACCACGGTCTGATCAAGGAGAATGAGACGCTGGTGGAGGTGACACCGGCCATCCGCGCGAGAGGACCGCTTTGCTCCTTCCTGATCCTCAACAACAAGCATCATGGGGAGGCTCCGTTTGAGGTAAGCTTATCAACATCAGCTTATAATATTCCCACTGCTGGGACACAGGCCTCCGCTCTGTGAGAGGGAGTGGGCTAAAATTCACTTCGCGGGCCCAAAGCGGGTTGGTAGATGTCACATAACTTCGAATTTGATGGTTCTAGGATGGTTTTCTTCACGATGTTTTCCTTCACCGTTTTGAGAGCAGTGGTGTTGAAATAAATTACATAATAATTTGCCAGGCTAGGTTCGAACCCACGACCTACTCGTAAGTCGAGGCTGATACCACTATCTTTATCTAATCGTCATCAACTTCATTTTTGGTACTCCTGGCTGATTCCGATTATGGGGACCAATTTTAGAACGGTAAACACAGCGTCAAGCTTGAGCATTTCTTTGACAATTTTTGGGACGATTCTGCCACATTTCTGACATACTGTACTGTTTATGGCCAGAGTCAACAGTAAAAACCACATGATGCTATGGAGCTTCCAGAAAATTAATGACTTGATTGTCATTAATTGTCATAGCCTCATGAAACGACATCAAGCATACCTAAATCTGGAGGCACACAGAATTATGTCAGACTCCGGGATTTTGAAAGAATTTTTGCTGTAAATCCTAATGGCGATTAATATTTTGATCAACTTCTATGTTTTAGATTAAAATGTTATGGATTTCCGCAAAGTAACGCCTGATTCCATAATTTATTCTATGTTTTAGGACAACATTTTAGACTTTTAAAACAGTTGCGTCTATAAAAATCAAAGATTTTAAGCCCGAAAATTACAAAGATCGTCGCAAACACGTACCTTGTATCCGGAACCACACATAAACATTATTTATTTGGACATGTTCCGTCGTTGCCGTACGTTTTCATCGCAGTAATCTTGTTACTGAACTTGGAACGGTCGCCAGGGAATCTGTATAATTGTCAGCGGTAAGTTGCGAGCTGTGGCCTCCATATATGAATGTACAGGAGTGTACTGAAATACAAGTGGAAGATAAGAATTATTAGATTCAAAGTTATTCAACTTTCCGCTTGTACTTGAATCCAATAATTATTATTTGCCAAAATATTCGCGAAAACGTTTCGCCAATACCTTCATTGTACGCACAGCTAAGGAGAGGAATTCCCTTATAGCTATAACCTTGGGGTCTTTAAGTCAAGAGTGCAGAACAGGTTACTTCTAGGCAAGCATGCTTTACCTTCGACCATATCTTTGTTTACTATCAAGCAAGATGTGGTGAAACTCGAAAATATCTTAAAAAAAAAAAACATAACTTTCCAAATGTGCCAAATCTGGAAGCTATGATGATAATCTGAAATTGTACAAACAACTGAAATGCCAGATATTAAGGGTATATAATTTTGCCATTTTAGTAGTTCTAAGGCGCGGGCCACGTAGAAAAGACGTAAGACGCAGACGGGCGGAGACATATATGTCTCTTCGGCGTCTCTTTCATACAAAATGTATAAAAGCATCGCGACGTAGAACACACAGAAGAGACGGGCCGCGGACGCGACTTTCATACATTGTCGTCCGTCCGCGACGCGTTCTCGTCTTAAGGCTACTCTATGTGGCCCGCGCCCAAAGTAATCAAGTATCTGTCTCAGTAAATACGGTACGTACGGTAGAAAGCGATGCTTGAAAACTAAGCATCTGAGCGGAATTGTTTTAGAAGTTCTTCTTAGTCATAGTAGAGGAGTTAGTCCGGTGTGGGATCATAGTTCAACAAAGGTCCTACGATTCTAAAGGTCCTACTATGAGTTTACGGCGTATTGTAGCACAAAGGTGTAACCTTTGTGCTACAATACGCCGTAAACTCATTAACGCATCCTGATGAACGATAGCCCCGAACTATGCGCGAACATCCCGCATGCCGCTACCCGGCCCGGTGCTAAATCAACAGAAACATTGCGCGTTCTGCTCGTAAACAAGCGCCATTTGCAACGTATTCGCGCAGCAATGTAACTCACACTGCGCGATATAAACTCACCGGAGGAATGTAACTCACATGACTAGGGTTACCATATGCATGTCCGGTCTTTTGTGTATATTATTGGTGTAGTGAATGCAAGCTCCACTGCTGAGTTTGAGGTTTTGGGTTCAATTCTCCCGCCGGGAAAAGTTTTGTTGGAGTTTTCAAGGGGAATTTTACTACAGAGGCAAATTAATGACACAAAACTTAGAAAATTTGAAATTACATATGCGAAATAAACATATCTGGTGAAATGTGAAATTGCTGTTAGTTACAGCTTAATCTAATGTTAGTTTCGAAGGTAAAATGTCCTGAATTTTATGCACATCTCCGGCCTTTTAAAAGGACTTTTACTTATTTCAAAATGGCCACCCTACACGCAACGCAAAATAAACTGTCCCTAGTAATAAACGTCGTATGGTGTGCAGAAGTTTTATTGTCCCGTACATACGATAACTAGAAATGGAAAAAGTTGGAATTGCAAGCGATAAAGTGCATCAATGCAGGTAGTTTGAAAATCGTTGTTAAAAACTTTAAAAAGCCTTTGTTTTTTAGAGGGTCGACAGCAAACGATTTGGCGAAGTGTACTTTTTGTAACAAAGTATTTTGTCGATTGCGTTCGAGGGGTTTTTGAACGTTTGTGTTTATTAGTGATACTGAAATAATGTTTCTTGAACGCTGAATCTGATTTTTTTTTCTTCTTGGCCACGTAGCTCATGTTGATGACGCTGCCAGCGTCAAAGGAATAGACCCTCCATTAATAGTGAAAATTCAAAACTGTATCTACTTTTAAACATTTCGTATCGCCACTTGTTTCCAGAGCTAAAGACCCATTTACACGTTGCAAGTATTGCATACGAGTTGCGTGCAGGTTTGATTACATTGCGGACTGTTAATGGAAAATTAAATCATTTGATTACACAAATACAGCAAAGTGGTAAAACTGCATGAAACTCAATAAGAGTGGAAAAGAGAGTATTTTAGGTGATTGTTTCATAATATCATTTTACGTTTATTTTTTCAGCTGAAAATCAGCCTAACCTATCCAGCAGTGGGTGATCCCGTGCTGAAACTATGTTTTTTTTACATCGTTGTAAAAGATCCTTCAGTAACCCTTTTCGTTCCAGGGTCAAGGTTTTTGATAAAGCTGTTCCGCGACCCAAGTGATGATGTTTTATGTTTATTGCTAAAAGTCTATTTATGTGTCCCACTGCTTCGAAACCTCTCAATTTTGGGCAATTTCTGGCCATGTGACAAATTACTATTCGTCACACACCACCTCCGTCGCGGTTATCGTGATGATGATCATCCTAATTTCAATACATGACTTTATACTATAAATAGTAAGAAGAAAAGGTATTCTATTGCTAGTAGCTTAAAATTTTATCTTGCACGTCACGTACTTTGCAACCAAAAAATTTACATGAAGATTTTAAAATTCATTTTTACTGCTTGACAGTACTAGCGGACAGGTATCAGACCAGCCACTCAGCGATGCAATTTTCATCTACATTATGTTCTAGTGTTATTTTTAACCACTTTCCTAGAATTATATTTTAATATTTTATGTAAATCATATTTTCATCCTGTAAAGGAATGTTTTGTGAGATACTCGCATGAGGTAGTTCTTTCTTTACTTTATTTAAGTTTTGAACTGTTCATCTTTTAAAGTTGTGCACTTTTTGTTTCTATATCTTGCACTTTGACAAGATTAACTTTCAGAAACTGCTACAAATTCAATCTGTAATAATACCTATGTTTATCTTGCATGTGTATGAGTCAGCGTAAAATGTCGGTGTCATATGCAAAATAAAACGGATGTATCCCGCTTCATCACTTTCCCATTTCATTACCTAAAGAAACAAATTAGAAAGATTTTTAACCAAAAGAAATGACAAGTTGCTAGATTGAAAAAAAATGTCTAGAGTTAAGTAGCGTACCTACGAGTCAACATTACTGTAAGCAGACTGTAAAAACATCTTTAATTATGATGGTTATAAGGGAATGCCACGTTTTTAGGATTTTATGAAACTGCCAGCAAACTCCAGATGTCTTAGTGAGTTTTATACCGAAAGACTGCCTTTATAGTGCCGTAGGAAATGGCCAAACTTCTGCCAGGCCTTGGAAGGCAGGGTCGCAGGGATGTCTAGATAGGTAACAGTGACTTTGGACCGTAAAAGACGGTAAATTCTAGTCCTTGCTAGTTTGACAGTCAGTAAATAAAAATGCCTTGATACGCTCGGGGTTCTTCTCTAAAAGAATCCTTCGCTCCGCTCAGAATTAAAAATCGCGCTCGCCTCTAAAATCATTGTCTGTTCTTTTGGTTAACAATCTTCTAGTAAAGCTTAGAAATAATTTAGCAATTTTATAGCCGTTACTTTGAGCTAGCTAAAACAATCCAAGGCGAAACTATCTCACATATTCCAACGTCCTTAAGAAATACAGAAAGTTGCAACTTCCTCCCGATTGCAACATGTAGCTGCAAAGTTTCACCCGGGGTAGGCAGCCAGCCAGGTGGTAACTTTGAACAGCCAATAACTGTAACTTTACATTGTCGGCTTTATTTCCGTATTCCGACTTCAAGGCTGGCTGTAAAATGCTTACAAAGTCGGTGTGGGTGTTTGCGTTTTTAGAAATCTTTTAGTAAGTACTCATTTCTACAATTTTCTGTCCGTAGGAAATTGACTTCTACATTGAGAAAGTTTCACGTATTAACTGTTGTAATTAGAGTTTCATTAAAATTATTAGGTCCACTACCTACGTGCTTCAGATCGTTTTTTTTTTCAATGTTTATCTATTTATATCATTCCCAAAAATAAGAAAAGCTTGTTTACTGAAATTAGTTACTTTGAGGCAAAACATAATCCAATGTTTTGATCCATGTCTCAAACTTCAAATCCCCACAAATGAACCACTACTTACCTACAGAGATCTTTACACAAGTTTTTTTCGTATTTCGACGTTAATTTGATGAAAAAAAATAGTTCCTCTTTCGTACGCTAGAGGCACTTTTTACCCGACTGCGCGACGCAAAGGAGGGTAATGTGTTTATCAGTCTATGTATGTATGTATGTATGTATGTATGTATGTATGTATGTTTGTTTCTATGTGGCGTTCTAGAGACCAAATGCGTAGGCCGATTTTTATGATTTTTACGTCAATCGATTCGTCTTAACCTTGCGAGTGTCACTAAAGACATGACAGTAGTCAAAATTCACCACAGCGACAACCAGACGCCATATTGTCAAAATGTAAAAAAAAAATGTTGATGAACTATGTCATGTGGGGTATCGTTGAATAGGTATTTTAAAATCATCTTTAGGTTCCCTTTACCATTTTTCATTTTAAATAATAGTTTAGGATATATAAAGATTTAAAGTTGTTTAGCAAAACAATAATTCTCTGAATAGTAACTAAAAAGTATGAAATAAAAAAAATATTTAATGAAAAACAAAAAACCCGACTGCTTTAAAAAAAACTAAAATGAAAGAAACAAGCCCAGTAGTTAAGAATTCACTCATTCACACTCACAGTCGGGGCCCGTTGGGATGATTTGATTGGTATAATTTGAATGGGCCCCGACTGTGAGTGTGAATGAGTGAATTCTTAACTACTGGGCTTGTTTCTTTCTTTTTAGTTTTTTTTAAAGCAGTCGGGTTTTTTGTTTTTCGTTAAATATTTTTTTTTTCATACAATGGATATCGCAAGGTGCGCTATACGGCCAAGTAGGTACGTAGAATTTATGCTAGTCCATGTAGTGCATTATACAGGATCCACACAGATCACATAGCGATATGTCAACGTCTCACATCTCACCTTATTTTGTTGCAATATATGTTTGAAACAGCCAACTGTTGTTTACACTTATGTTTTGTACTACTTACATACTTCTTTTTCTTCAACCTTTACTCAATGGTGAGTATAGGTCTTTTCCAAATCGTTCCACTTCTGTCAGTTTTGTATCACGGCTATCCAGTTTCATCCGACCACTTTTACAAGATCGTCTGTCTACCTAATCGGTTGTCTCCCTACAAACCTCTTTCCGGTTCGTGGTCTCCACTTTCCTGCTCCAGCTTCCATCCAGACTACGGCATACTTGTTTCGAGCTTAGTCTATATCAAATCAGAATTAGGTCAACTGTGTTCCTCTTGGTGACCTTTTGGAAGCTAAGGAATTGGTGTAATATCAAGAAAATTCGTATTTTGATCAACCATAATATCTCGCAGTATTAACTAGGTTCTGGAAGACAAATAAGTCTAAGTCTAGTAATTTTTCAGTGTAATACTGATAATAACGTACATTCGCTTAGATTAAAATATAAACCTCATCATAGTTAGGAAAAAACCCAGACAGAAAAAGTTCTATAATGATAATTATCCATTAATAGTAAAAAAAAACCTGGCTTCTGTCTCTAAAGACCATAAAACCAGTTTCAACTTCGTATAAAAGCACATAAATCAGTGCATTACCGAATCTATTTTAAAGCCCAACTTCGCAACTTGTTCGAACTTCAGTGATTTACTGGTAGTTGTCAAGTTAGTCCGGCCACAGGCCACGTATAGCCAGACATAGCCACGTATAGCCACATACAGCCAGCTCAGAATCTGACAGGTAATCGATGGTAGACACAAGATTAGAACATATCTCGCTCCTGCATTCCATGTAGCAAAGTGAAGATCTATAGTTGAGGTTTATCAGACAAATCTATCTAGGTAACATGTTGTTTTCGTTCTAAATTCCGTGTAATTAAACAACTATTATTTAAGACCTCTTACAAGGAGGAAAACCATCGTTCGGAAACCAGCATTTCCTAGAAACAAAGATTCCATACGCTGTCTGGCCCGGCACTTTGCTTGATAGGTTGACTCTGTCTTTGACCAAAGAATTAGCATTGCCATTCAACGTGGCAATGTTGCCAATCTTCTGGCCACGCTCCTGGATGACAGCGATGCCGAAGAGTACACTTAAGTATCCTGTTGGCCTACCATAACGTAATTCCACTGTAGGAACGTTGTGGCGCTAGTCGAATTGTATAGTTCTGTATCTTTAGACACACTGTAATAACTCTCGCTTTAAGAACGCTTACGAACTGTATTTATTTATTTATTTAAGGAGAACCAACAGCTATAACAAATGAATAACGGTGGTAACATGCAACACAGAGCCAATAACAGGTTCCCACGGATAGAAATAGGAAAAGTATTAGAAAACTTAGGATCTAACAAGCACGTAAAATATAAAGATAAATTTAACTAAAGTAACTCTTGATAGATTTCAATGTTCTTTACCGCATTGTAAAATGCCGCCGAATCCGGCCGGTTGGTGTGAATCTTATCTTATTCTGAAAATTGGCAACGTCGCAAATGGCTGTCAAATATTTACAAATTTTATTTTAATTCCGCTTGTTTACTGTATGAAAATAAGAAAAGTGGCACTGTAGTGCAATAAAATATTTATTAGGGAATGCAATAATTAATATTGAAACACCGAATAAATAGTTTTGGACGTAAAAAAAGGATTTGGAAACTTTCCAAATGCTTTTTTTACACCTAAAACGGTTACAACATCAAATTCATTGTTTTAATTGCATTCCTAAGTACCTACCTATATCAATTTTGTAGTGCACTACAGAGCCATATTTCTTATTTCCATACAGTAACATTGCCAAATTAATTAAAACTTAATAATGTTTGACAGCTATTTGCGACGTTGCCAACTTTCCGGTTCGACCTCATTCATGGCAGGTCACCTGTTGTCTTTTTGTTTTACAATAATTATACATATTTCATTTTATTAATTATTCTTAAGTTAAGTATGTTCTATCTCAGCTGTGGGTACATTGCAAGCTGTTACTACTCTGCTTAAAGTAGACTGTATAACAATCATTTCGTTGCCCTAAATCTCTATTTTATTGTACAAGGACTAGATAATTTATTGTACTTAGCTTTAGTCCTGTTTCAATCTACTTAGTGGTTGGACTTCGATCTAAATACGGATTTATTTATACACTGATTGAATGATTTATTGTATTAACTTTGCTTTTCTACCGTTCTAGTTTTACTTTCTTATTTCTATACCTAGTTGTTCAACTAACCTGTATAAGTTACTTAACTTTGGTTCTAGCAATATCCTACTACTATTATAAAGGCGAAAGTTTGTAAGTATGGATGTATGGATGTTTGTTACTCTTTCACGCAAAAACCACTTAACGGATATGGCTAAAATTTGGTACACAGATAGTTTATAACCTGGATTAACACATAGGATAGCTTTTATCCCGATTTTATGTTCCCGTGGGATAATTTTCGAGTTGTAGCGGGTGAAGCCGCTGGCAACAGCTAGTAATGTTATAATTTAGCCATCCATCTATTCTTTCTTCCACTGAGGGCTGATTTTTCAATAGTCAAATAACTTTTATCTGAGTAATTAAAATAACGGTTTGACATAATTTATTTTCCATAGATAACCTGTCAAACAGCTGTTTATTTTGCCTCAGATAAAAGTTATCTGAGGAATAAAAATATTTTTGAATTACTATCTTCTTGGTCTAATTTCGCCATTCCAAAATACCATTAAAAACAACCTAAAATATTATGTACTTGTAACCACTTTGTAATGTAAACCTCCACCTCACGTCCTCACGAACCCAACAAACAAAACGTAATTTATATCCACATTAATCACAAACCCATAGAAACCCTCCTCCCGTTTCCATGGCAACCTAACAATGGCATTGTCCATTACTGACCGGAATCACTTTCATTATAGGATCCTACAAATATTTTATGGGAATTATGCTCCGTGTGTCCATCCGGATAAGGAACTTTACTCATTGCGCGATGCGATATCGAATGGGGATGGCAACTCAAAGCTAATCGTAGATGGCGCTGCGATAGTTGGTCCCCACGTCTACCTTGTACAAAAAAACAAACACGATTATTTGTCATAAAAATTGAGTATAAATACAAAACAAATATGGAAAACTATTCGTCCATGCAAGTACTATATAATAAAAGAAGAATTAAGACGCCGCGGCGCATCTACAAGAGGAAAAAAGTGATTTAATTGAGTGGTTATACATTTGATTTTACCGTAATAAATCCACAATTACTTGTAGTTGAGGTTTCAATTTTTGAGTTTAGGTATGTTTTACCTGTCCTCTCCTTTATCAAGAATATAATGCTGGTTTTGACTTTCTATTTTGATAAAATATCATAATGTTTTAAGTCAGTAATTTTTACCTTTTTTTCTATTTAGATTCGAGAAATATCACAATATATTTAATTTCTTAACACCACAACTATTACAAAACTCGTTCCAGGTGATAATTCTTCGATTTTCGAGCGATGCAATACTGGTACTTAACCTCCAAAAGAAAAGTAGATATTATTTTGAAAAGTGTATTCCATCATTTTTACAGCTTATTACACAACATCTAGTCATTTTACATCAATAAATGGTTTTTTTTTTGAAAATTCCTTTGATTTTACAGTTCTTTGGGGACCAAACTGTCATTTTCACTTTGACACTTGCCTTCCCCATTGCATCGATTGACGATATCGGTCCGGGCTGCGTTTAAATCCTTTATCCAGTTTAATTTTATACTGACTAAATGTCAAACACCCCGTTTAAGTACACCGCGAGGAGAAAGATGAAGCCAACTAAAATTTAATCTACCCCGTTTACGGTCATCCGCTGATACAAGTTTTTACTAAATGGAATAAATTTTTGCGACCTTTTTACCGCGCAAAATTTTATCCTGCTGTCAGATTGACATTTAAGTTTTGTTGTTTTGCTCGATTCACGCCGTAAAAACGATTATTTTTATTTTATAGAGTAAATATTATTTGTGGATTATGGATTTATATTAAACCGGCAAATTGATTATTTGTTCAATAAACTGAGCTGTCAATTGAATTTGACAACTAACATTGACAGAAACTTATGACTCCGTTCAGCGAACCCTCGCTAGTTTAATTTTTTTCCGGCGAAATACCGCCGAAGGATTTAAACGCACCCCAGATATCACACAAGCGTCTGGTGAAGAAAATGTATGGACGATCGCTAGTGTTTGCTAATGGAGTCGCACAGATTTACGATATCGCTCACAGATCTCCTCGATATCGAATTGCGTGTACGTCCTAATGACAATGCACGTGATTCTGTGTTCGAAATTCGATTGCACAACTACTCGTCTTGTGCGACATCTTTTGTCTTTGGTTTGCAGCACCTTTATGTCGTAGTAATAAGGTGGATTTTTGAAGTGCACGGTCGAATTGCATTGCATCACGCCATTAGTAAATATGTGCAACTTAAATCGGCAATCGACGCGATATCGCACGAATCGCGCATCACGCCATGAGAAAAGTCCCTAAGTTTTCTATTAGGCTCGCATGAAAGGAGATGATAGGAAGGGTCCAGGAGACCGGATGGGATAGATTCCTGATTGTAAAAGACCTGTTATTGTATTGTTGGATTTTATTTGGGAGCTTGATTTGTTTTAATCGGGCGTGAATCAATTTTGTTGGGGATGTGTGCGGATGTCTGATAAATAAGAAATTATTTTTGTTGATATTCCTAAGGAATCGTCCAATAGGCATGTTGAAAGATCAATAAATTGTTTTAATTGACTAGTCCGTCAAATAAGAGTTTTGAAAAAAAAAAACCCAGTTTTTTTTTTGTTGAAACTAATGTCCTTTTCATTTATACTAAAGGTTAAAATGTCATGTACTTATATGTGACATATGACGTATGAATACTAAATACATAGGTTTACGTCATGATAATGTTGTCTCTTTCAGTAATATCTTTTTATAACGAACCTTGTTGTAATTTTCGATGACCGGGAAACTAAATCAAAACTGGTACACCACTTTCTTGGCTGACCGTACATCAAAATTCGGGAATGGGGGGCTCGTGTGACGTCAGAAGCAACTCAAAATAGTACTTGCTAATGACGTATTGACAGTTTAAATGTCGTATCTTCGTTAATTTTCCTGCCGGGGTCGCGGGACTAACGAATTACCGTGACCCTGGAACGTAAAGGGCTATTGAAGGACACCGTGGATTTTGGTTAGTAGGTACGAGTCTGACAGTCCCTCCTGCCCTGCCCTGGGTGGGGGGACTCATTTGATGATTTTAACACACTAAAAAAAATCTTCGTTAATTTTGGTTTACGTTACAAAAGCAAAAATTCGAGACACCAATATTTTTTGATAATGTAACTGGCGGATTAATTCTTTTCAAGGCTGTTTTTCCTGTAACTTGGAGGAGGTACGCACGTGGAAGTTTCCTGTCATAGCACCCCATTTTTGAATACTTAGTCAGATAACTTTTATCTGAGGAATTAAATTGACGGTTTAACAGATTTTCTATAGATTAGCTGTCAAACCGCCATTTTTATTCCTCAGATAAAAGTTATCAGACTATTAAAAAATCAGCCCTTAGCGTGGAAAGGTATACATAATATTATGTCATTGTCTGATAAATAAGAAATGTTTGTTGTCGCGTAAGGGAACCTCTAATTTCTAGTTTAGGCCTTGTTCAAGATGGAGGACTAAAGTTTGGAATAGAATAAATGTCCTCGACGATACTGTTGTAAATTCTAATGTTACTTTCTGCGAAGCTAAACTTTTTGGACAGCTTTTTACTCCGGACTGGGAATCAACTTGACATGCTTCCTATTCGTGAACTCATTGTTAATTTGGACAAAGACGAATGTTACTCTAATTCATCTTTTACAATACAAAACTGATCAGCCCGTCATATCGTCTGTTGTTTTCGCCTAAATCATCGCAAATGATGAATTTCGGCGAAAACAACTGACGAATGGCCCTGTGCTTTCTCATCTGTAAGGCGCCATTTAGACGGAGCAAGAACTCGTATGCGAGTTTCACTACATTGCGGCATTTGTTTCATTAACTCAATTTGTTCTACCTATAAATTCCGCAATGTAACGCAACTCGCGTTCGAGTTCTTGCATCGTCTAAATGAGGCTTAATACTCGAGCATTATTTAAAACTATGTAAATTTAAACCATTTGATTGGTTTGAAACTAGTTTGATTGACGATCTGTAATACAGACCTAAGAGCGGAACCCGTAAATTCAGCCGACGTTTCGGGCATATCCTACTCTGTAACACATACGGGTTATAAGATTAGATTGTGATACAAACAAATAATTGGTGGCAATTTGATTGGATAATGGTCCAGAGTCCCAATGTTTTGCCAGAACTTATGAATTAAACTCAATAGGGACAAGAGTTCACTCAAAAGTTTCAAGTTACTTTCTTACGGACCCGAATTTTCGTTGACGGACTAAATGAGTTGACCTCCAGAGCCGAAACTGTATTATTTTGTCTTGTCTTCCTACGCGAAATCTTGTAGTTTAATTAATTTACTTATGCGTCTTCTTTTTAACTTCAGCGAATGTTAATATTGTTCCAGATAATGGTGATAGATGAGAATGAAGCCAGGCTGCGCGTGCGCTACCCGCTCAACTGCGAGAAGCGACGCAACTACAAGTTTGACATCGCCGCCGTTGGATGCGACGGCTCTTACTCGAACACGTTAGTTGCTTTTCTTACACCTCTTACCAAAGCCATCAAATTGCAGTTTTGCCTTTTCCGAAATAAAAATTCGAAGAGAGACCATTCTGATCACTTGAAGCACAAATCGAAATACGAGGTCTGCTATTTATCCTATAGATCAGGGTTTTTCAACCTTTTTCATGGCACGACCCCCTTAGTATGAAGAAATATTTCGCGACCCCCTACTCGTTTCTTTTTTCAAGCTTTTAATTTTGCCGGCACGGCAATTTTTACTGCAAATATAAGTTTTTAATGGTTCGTAAACGGTAAGAGTACGCTCGCTGCGTAGCGAGTGTGCTGCGTAGAAGAGCGAGCGTAGCGAGCTCGAAAATTTATAGATTTCTGGACTATGAAAAGCCACATCTACAAAGAAGAATGAACGCGGAGAACTCTAACCCCCGTATCTATAAACAAGTAAAAGGTTTTACTTGAGTAAATGTCATTTAATTATGAGACGATTTTTAATAAGTACTTTAATAATTGCTTGAAGTTTGAACTGTAATAATATAGAATATACCTTTGCTTTCTTTTACAGTACCCACTTTGTTAAAATTCAGGTCTATTGCTTAAAAAAAATTGCACAAGTAATTGCTTAAGCTAAAGAAATTACTTTGACTTGACTATAAATACGGCTGTAAAAGTTTCCGTAGTACGACAAAACAAGTTTTAATATAAAAGCGATATAAAAAAATTGAAGACCTGAAGAGCGAGCGCGGCGTGTGACAGTAAATCTACTATTTCTACACCAACATAAGACAAGTTTTCATAGAAAAGTGACCTAAAAAGTTGACTTCTTTTGACCTTCACAAGCATACCCTTCATATGGGCGAGCGTAGCAAGCCGGAAAAAATTTAGCATATTAAATTGAAATAGAGTTTCCCAACTTTTAACAACTCCTCTAGAGAAGCTTCGCGACCCCCCAGGGGGTCGCGACCCCCTGGGGGGTCACGGTTGTCACAGGTTGAAAAACCCTGCTATAGATTTTTATATTACTTTTATTGATTTTGAGGCAGATACAATAAATAGAATATTATCGGAAATCAAACAAGTAAAGGGCTACATTAATGACTTAAAAGTCAACAACCTAGATGTGAATAGGCAAAAACTAGGTAATTACTGCTCGGAACCAGATGCCTGTGCGCAACTGCTCATGGCCGCTGTTGACGTACAACATGGTCGACGGCCATTATGTACGCCAATAATTTGAATATTAATGACGGGGCGTTTTGTCAGCGTGTGTGTTATCAAGTTTTGCCCTAAGTATCGAAAAAAATATGAGATGATTTTTGACGTTCCTAACATTAAAAGCTGAGAGCCGTTCACTTAAACAAAAACTAATCACTAAATGAAAGAACCAATGCGTCCTCCTTTTCTTATCTTTTTTATTACGTGGTAAAATCATCAAATGAGTCGTCCCACCCCGGGCAGGGCGGGAGGGACTGTTAGACTCGCACTGGCTAATATCCACGGTGTCCTTCAATAGCCTTGTCGCCCTGTTTCGAGGTCACGGTAATGCGATAAGTCCCGCGACCCCGGCAGGCTTTAGCCCTCTAAGAGGGGACCCCGTCATTATGCTTACGCTCTTTGAGGCGCGCGCGGAACATAACGTGCCGTCGACCCGGGCATGGTCCATGGTTGGACAGCGAGTTGCCCTTTACTCGCCCTTGGTTCCTTTTCTTACCTATTGCCTATAAATCAAGGATCTTTTACTTGATATCTCATCACCCTTTCCTCCCCCAGGGTTCCCGTCCACATAACAGTGACGGACGTGAACGAGTTTGCGCCAGTGTTCAGCCAGGCAGCGTATGTGCGCTCAGTGGACGAAGGCCGCGTATACGACGAGATCCTGCGCGTGGAGGCCACCGACCGCGACTGCACGCCGCGCTACGGGGACGTCTGTAAATACGAGATACTTACTGACAGGAGTCAGCCCTTCACTATCGATAATGAAGGTATTACAAACACTGGTTTATTTAAAAAAAATAACCGTCTTAGGGTGCTTGTACACGGCGCATGTAACCCGCGCAAGTAAAGATTCGGTTTACCCGCGCGAGTAACATGCGCAAGCTACCCGCGGGGTGCGTGTACACGGCGCATGTAGCTTGAGCATGTTGAGGCACTCGCGCGGGTTACATGCGCCGTGTACAAGTACCTTTAATCCAAATAAGTAAAAGTTCTTGACTAGAAAGACTATCAACTTCGAAATGGCATTTGGCGTTTAGACAAGTGTCATTTTGCAGTTACACTTTTTTAGACAAATGTGCGTAGTGGGTGAGCAATCAACTGCTACGCTGTGTGTCGCGGGCACAGCGCGGGTTCGATCCCCGTATGCAACAAATATTTATAAGTTCTTCAAGTAGTTGTTCCGGGCCTGAGTGTTTGTGTATGTGAGTTTCTATGTTTGTGAACGCAACCCTAAGTCCAGTTTAAAACCAGGATCGAACACTAGATGCTCGACATTTTGCTGAACTGTATCTATTTGGCACAGCCGTTCCCGTTGGACAAAACAAAACTACTTTCTTAAATTCTTGAGATTTAAGTTTTTCTGAACCGAGACTATCTTCAATCATCAATAGGCGAGTCCACACAGAGCGAACAGCCTCGCGAGGCAATCGCCGCGCGGCATACGCCTCGCGAGGCGGTTCTTTGCTATATGTAGATTGTAGGGTGTTTGCGATAAATCAAACATTTAGATTTATTTTCGTTATAAAGGTTTTTATTAACCTTTTACAAATTTCTTTACGACAGCTTAAACGTTTGCAGAATGAATGAATGATGGATTGAATGTATGTAAAAAACTTCCGGAACATAGATTAAAAATGACATTGAATGAATGAGGAAATGTGTCGTAGACATCAATGATAAACCTTGAAGGCTAACTCTCCTGTTCCTCCGCAGGTGTGATCCGCAACACGGAGGCGCTGGACTACGAGAAGTCCCACAACCACATCCTGTCGGTGGTGGCGTATGACTGCGGCATGATGCAGTCCGCGCCCGTCATGGTCACCATTAAGGTCAACAAGCCCTGCAGAGCTGGCTGGAAAGGTATGTTCTAGGGTCTAAGTAGATGTACTGACTAGGAGATCTATGTCTTGTGATGGCATCGAAGTGTAGGTACGCCGTACTCATAAAAGAACTGTTACTAAATAGACTCGAATTCCGTATATCTGTTGTTTCAGCTAGATTTTTGCTGCCATCAGATTTTGATGAATTTTAAACATTTTTTAGTACAACATGTTTGGTAATCACGTAGTTAATCTGTAGTACAGTCATTTATTTGATATGCAGTAGGTTATTAGTGCAGAAATTTTGTTTCATCTAATATCTTTAAACGAGCAATTCTTGTATATTTATATATAATCAGAATCTCGGAAACGGCTCCAAGGTTTTTCATGAAAGTTACAGATTAGGGGTTCTTCGGCTCAAGGAATCGATTTATCCTAGGTCCCAGGTTCGAGAAAAGCTCTGTTCCCAAGATATAGACATTTCAAAAACCGAGCGAAGCTCGGTCAACCAGATATTTATACTAAACGGAGGTGCAGTAAAAAATTCTCTTTGCGTTATCTTTGTCTATTAAATGTATTAAAAAATACTTGTTCCTTTTTTTCAAATCTCTGACTGACTAGTGAGATTTTGCAATTTATTGATGCTGTCTTTTTTCCTATATCTTCAAATATATTGGAGTTTCTAGCTCCACAACACAACAAACCTAGAAACATAGCTATAGAATAAGTTATATCGTTAGTGAATGTATTCAGAAACACTATTGTTACCACAACTAAGCCGCGCTATTCAATAGCACAACAAACCGACAAACTATAATAAGTAAGCGTTAAATAATTGATGGAGTGTCGGTCCCGGTCCCGGACCCCGGACTCCCGGACTCCGGGATTAGTGCGGGATTATTATAACAAGTCTATTGGACGAAACCGCAGAAGTGTTGATATTAATTAATTACTACTTTAAGACTTGTTGTCGTCGGTTTTGTATTTGAACACAAAAGGGTATTTAATGTTTTGGCATGCCAGTTGCTTAAATGTCCGCCATTTTATTTTATTTTGAAATAGCAGACACGCATGTTTTTTTTTATTAATCAATAACTTACGTCAACATAAAGAACTAGGTATTTAGTTTATAAATAAAAAAATATAAATTTATATTAAGAAACATAATATTCTAAAACATAAGTTTTTCAATACCCACAAAATGTTAGACAACACTCAAAGTTCGATTGCGCAACTACTCGTCACACTGGCGACATCTTTTGTATTTTGTTTGCAGCGCCTTTATGTCGTAGTTACTAAGGTGGATTTTTGTAGTTCACGGTCGAATTACATCGCATCACTCCATTAGCAAATACATGCGACTTGAATCAGCAATCGACTCGATATCGCACGAGTGGCGTCGCGTCATAACCAAGCTTCCTAAAGTAACCAGTAGTACTTAAGAGGAAACAGCAAGGGCTGGAGAATTGTAAAACAGGTATTTGTAAAATCTATTGCTGTCGCGCAGTGCCCACAACAGAGTTACAGAGCGCGATAGAGACAACAGCAGCTTGGACCGAAAATACCTTAGAAATGGCACAAAATCAACGATTCGTAGTCCCCTGATTACTCCTCCAAAACTTAACCGATTTCACTACTTTTTCCTTTAAAAAATAAAGAAAGGCATTGGCCGTGTTCCTATGTTTTCCTTTTTTTTATATAATCTCGTCAAATTTGTTTACTGATTATTTGAACACAGCGGAAAATCTGGCCATTTTTTTAGGATTTTGAATGTTCATATCTCTTTTCATAATTAATTTATGGGAAAAAGGAAAACATAAAGACATGCCAATAGTGGTCATAGATTTTTTGTAAAAAAATTATTGCTCTACTGGCATTATCCAGGGAGAAAACAGGGGACTACGTTTGTATGGAAAAACGGCCGTGCTGTTTCCTCTTAACCGTCCCTTCTCCCCTTTAGGCGTGGCGGAGCGCGTGGACTACGCGCCGGGCACAGGCCCGCTGGCGCTGTTCCCGGCGGCGCGCCTGGACACGTGCTCGTCCGACGAGCGCTGCCCCGGCGTGACGCGCATCCAGGCCGCTGTGACGCTCCAAGCGTCGCGCGCCGGCAGCGGCTGCGACAGGGACACGTACTCGCTGCACTCGCAGAGGACTATTTGCGGTAAGTTTATTGGATACAAGTCTATTATACCCCGTTTAGGGATAAATTATACTGAGACGCGACGCTGCTCGTACATTGCAACATACTCAAAATCTAACTTTATTTAATACACGAAAATTTACTCTTTTCTAGTATCAACCAATGTGTGTGAACAAATCTTTAAACAATGCAAGAAACTTGAATGCAATTTCTTGCACTGTCTAAAATAAAAAGTCTTAAGATCTACATCTACACAGTCACAGTTTCTAACAAATCCAGTTTGGACATTCCCACTCGCCGCTGTTCTATTAAAAATCTTATTGTTGTCATAAAAAGCCACCTCAAACACGCCATTCTGTAATAAAAATGTGCACAATAAGAAAGATTAACAATGTGTGTATTTTATATTCCAGGATTGGACCCGAAAACGATCGACCTTCTTCCAAGCCCTGGAGTCGGAAACGAATGGGCCAAGTCACTGAAACCAGATTCAGGTGAGATTCATAATAATCACTGTAGTTTAAGGAACCTGTTCTTCATCATCAGTGACTTAGCTTAGCCGTAAATGTTAGAGTCTGGTTTCAGTCCGTGTCCATCAACTTATTCATATTTTTTGCTGTTTAATCCATTATATAGAGCTGTGGGGGTCCAGTGGTATCGGTCCCGACTTACAAGTTGTAGGTCGTGGGTTCGAACCCCGCCAGGCGCATTTCTTTGTGTAATTTATTTCATCACCACTGCTCTCAAAACGGTGAAGGAAAACATCGTGAGGAAATCGGCATGTCCTAGCCTAGAACCAAAAATTCGAAGACATGACATCCACCAACCCGCACTGGGACACACACACGCACAAAAACACTGCGTAGTGGATTATGGCCCATTCCCTCTCACAGAGAGGATGCCTGTGTTCCAGCAGTGGAAACATTATAGTATGATGATGATGATTCCATTATATGAAACTTCCAATCATGATCACTTTTCCAAAAAATATTATAATTTTTTTCAGAAACTACGTTAGAAAGCATTTTTTATTCACTTACGCCCAAAATTAATAATCAATTTCAATCCAAATCCCGTTCTTTTACTTTTGATGACTGTTTCTCGTCAACATCTTAACGATTCAGAAACTAATTTCGGTCGTTCATTGGTTACAGACAAAGATCCAACCGAAAGTAGCAACCTAAATAGATAATTATTATTTTCCAGCATTATTACCTTATCAATGTAACTAACAATAGCTCACAATATCCTTCAGGTCGCGACGGCGAGCAAATGTTCGAGTTCGACGGCGAGACCACAGCGGCCGTGGTGCCCGAGTCCATCCTGCCGCACGCGCTGGTGGGCAGCTTCAGCATCAGCACCTGGATGAGACATGCGCCGGCGCCGGACGCTGACAAACACCGCAAGGAACATGTACTGTGCCTCGCTGATGACCACAGTAAGTACTTTTTCACCCACAGGCTTCGCATGCACGATCTAAGCAACAAAAACTATTCTGTCAACTCGCTGAGGTACTACGTAAGTGAGGGTGACGGGGTACCGCGTTGTGATTGGCTAACTCAAGGTCTGTGCTGTCTCGACGTATGTTTACGGCTCACAGGATTGGTTGAAATGAGACGAATATAAGACTTTTTTACCTAATGTGTTGACAGACATCGGTCGCCTGTTATTAGGAGTCTAGTATTATATCGTCGTTGCCTCACACGCTCGGAAAGATTCTATTTCTCATTCAAAAGAGCGCAAAACTCCATTTTGTGCTCTAGAGCACAAAATGTTGCTCTAGAGCACAAAATGTTGTTAAAAATTCGAACACTTCTTGTATTCAATTGTTTTCTACACTAAGTCACTGTTCAGACACGGCGGGAACCGCGCGATTTCTGAATCGCATGGAAATCGCGTGAGTCTTAGCCTCTGTTCAGACACGGCGGGAACCGCGCGATTTCAGAATCGCATGGAAATCGCATGAGTCTTATTTGTATGCCTCTGTTCAGACACGGCGGGAACCGCGCGTTTCCCGCGCGGGAATCGCGCGGTTATGTCCGAACGATTACTTAATAACTCATACAAATAAGACTCACGCGATTTCCATGCGATTCTGAAATCGCGCGGTTCCCGCCGTGTCTGAACAGGCGCTAAGAGTTATTAAGCAATCGTTCAGACATAACCGCGCGATTCCCGCGCGGGAATCGCGCGGGAAACGCGCGGTTCCCGCCGTGTCTGAACAGAGGCTTAGCCTCTGTTCAGACACGGCGGGAACCGCGCGATTTCAGAATCGCATGGAAATCGCGTGAGGCTTATTTGTATGAGTTATTAAGTAATCGTTCAGACATAACCGCGCGATTCCCGCGCGGGAAACGCGCGGTTCCCGCCGTGTCTGAACAGAGGCTTAATAACTCATACAAATAAGCCTCTGTTCAGACACGGCGGGAACCGCGCGATTTCAGAATCGCATGGAAATCGCATGAGTCTTATTTGTATGAGTTATTAAGTAATCGTTCAGACATAACCGCGCGATTCCCGCGCGATTTCAGAATCGCATGGAAATCGCATGAGTCTTATTTGTATGAGTTATTAAGTAATCGTTCAGACATAACCGCGCGATTTCAGAATCGCATGGAAATCGCGTGAGGCTTATTTGTATGAGTTATTAAGTAATCGTTCAGACATAACCGCGCGATTCCCGCGCGATTTCAGAATCGCATGGAAATCGCATGAGTCTTATTTGTATGAGTTATTAAGTAATCGTTCAGACATAACCGCGCGATTTCAGAATCGCATGGAAATCGCGTGAGGCTTATTTGTATGAGTTATTAAGTAATCGTTCAGACATAACCGCGCAATTCCCGCGCGATTTCAGAATCGCATGGAAATCGCGTGAGTCTTATTTGTATGAGTTATTAAGAATCGTTCAGACATAACCACGCGATTCCCGCGCGGGAAACGCGCGGTTCCCGCCGTGTCTGAACAGAGGCTTAATCGTTCAGACATAACCGCGCGATTCCCGCGCGGGAATCGCGCGTTTCCCGCCGTGTCTGAACAGAGGCTAAGGCTTAGCCACTGTTCAGACACGGCGGGAACCGCGCGATTTCAGAATCGCATGGAAATCGCATGAGTCTTAGCGCCTGTTCAGACACGGCGGGAACCGCGCGAGTTCAGAATCGCATGGAAATCGCGTGAGTCTTATTTGTATGAGTTATTAAGCCTCTGTTCAGACACGGCGGGAACCGCGCGATTCCCGCGCGGGAATCGCGCGGTTATGTCTGAACGATTGCTTAATAGCTCATACAAATAAGACTCATGCGATTTCCATGCGATTCTGAAATCGCGCGGTTCCCGCCGTGTCTGAACAGAGGCTAAGTAATCGTTCAGACATAACCGCGCGATTCCCGCGCGGGAAACGCGCGGTTCCCGCCGTGTCTGAACAGAGGCTAACAGTCGAGCCGCCTCCACTGCATTTCCTCGCTGTGTGAGGTGAAAAGTTGTGTGTTGCACTCGGCAGCAAAGTTTTTTTGCGCCTCGTGCAACCGGCATCGTCAACTTTGCAGCCTTGCAGAACAAATAACTATTTTTTTTCACTAGCCTTTCTGTTTCCCCCGGGAAAAAATCCCGGAAAGTGAAAGTGTCAGCGAGTGACAAATGGATCTCTCTGCCTGCGTCCTGTTATAACATCTTGTGAATTAAACTGTAGCATCATAATTTTGAAGTATTAAATTGTTATGAAATAACAATAGCAAGTTACCAAATGTTGGCTTTATTCAACTTAAAATTTGTACAGACTTTAGATAATATAATACCTTGACAACTACAAACACTGAAAAGCATAGACTCTTAAAGAGTCTTTATGTGGCGACTAAGAAATTCACAACATTCTCCCCCGCTGCATTCTAGCTTGAGGTGTCGTAGTCTTGCAAATAGCCAGGTGGTCTTCTATCTCTTTTAGTTAGCCGAGTCTACAGAGATTATTATTTTTTTTGTCTCTGACAGTTCAACAGTGCCTGTAACTGGCCTACTTGAAATAAATGCTTTGATTGTGACTCCCAACCTGATTTTCACAGAGATGAACCGCCACCACTACGCGCTGTTCGTCCGCAACTGTCGCCTCATACTGCTGCTGCGCCGCGACTTCGGCGAGGGAGACCTCAACATCTTCCGTCCTGCTGAGTGGAGGTGGAAGCTACCGGAAGTACGTATCATCATCATCATAACTGCCTAGATATATTCCACTTCTGTTGGAATCGGCAGACGCAAACTTCACTTGGTCATAAAAGGCAATGGGGAAGGCAAGACAAAGCTAATTGTAGATGGCGCCGCCATAGAGTAGTCCTAATCCGACCAATGACGTAGTACTATTTTGAAGTACCTTTAAGATTTGAACTGATTTGAACCAATGACGATGCTTGGAATAAGTTATACTAGCGCCATTAGTTACCCAGTTACCCATTTAGAACGTTTTAAACACAATTTTGGAAAAATGAGGATAGATGAAATTTTCGTAGTTGAAACCTATCTTATACCATGTGATACAAAGAACTTTGTAATTACCTGTAGTCTGATCTATTGGGGAGTACCGAGCGCTTACGATATTCGTTTGTGACTTGTTATGACTTGGCTACTATGCTACCGGACTAGTCTCGAAGTAACACTAGCAAAATTGTATTCCAACTACTCGTAACGACTGACAACGATCCACAAAATGACAAATCGGGCACTTAACGTGTTTGAGACATTTTTATTAACGTGGTAAAATCATCAAATGAGTCCTCCCACCCTTACTGTCAGACTCGTACTGACTAAAATCCACGGTGTCCTTCAATAGCCCTTTATGTTGCGGGGTCACGGTGATGGAATAAGTCCCGCGACCAACGTGTTTGAGACATAGAGACACACTCAGTTGGTGAGTGATGGCCACCAAGCAATGCGCTGAGTTATTATTTTGCAACGAGCCCCTGAGCTTATCTCAGGTTTAACTTCCCTCTCACCTCAGGTATGTGACAACGAATGGCATCACTACGCGGTCAACGTTCGCTTCCCGAACGTGGAACTGTTCGTGGACGGCGAGCCCTACCGCGCGGCCGACGGGAAGGGACCCGAGGTCATCGACGACTGGCCGCTGCATCCCGCGCACGGGGTCAACACTACGCTGGTCATCGGAGCCTGCTGGCAAGGTAAAATGGACTTTATTTCTAAAGGCACAAGGTTGAAATTTTACTTTGTTGTTGATTAATGCATTTGGCCTCTGTGATGTTGCTTTTAAACATCAACAACATAAGTGAATAAATCCAAGATTTACAAATTCTTCCCTCCATGATAAGTCCTAAGAAAACACAAAATGAAATACACCTTACCACTCTAACCATACGGTTCATTTCCCTCAGGCACAGAGAACGACATGAAGCATCACCTGCGTGGTTGGCTGGCCGGGCTGGGCGTGGTGCGCGGCACCGTGCAGCCTGCGCGTGCGCTGCAGTGTCTGGCACACTGTCGGGAGGGACTCAGTCTCGCACCCGATCTATGTGAGTATAGAACGACATGAAGCATCACCTGCGTGGTTGGCTGGCCGGGCTGGGCGTGGTGCGCGGCACCGTGCAGCCTGCGCGTGCGCTGCAGTGTCTGGCACACTGTCGGGAGGGACTCAGTCTCGCACCCGATCTATGTGAGTATAGAACGACATGAAGCATCACCTGCGTGGTTGGCTGGCCGGGCTGGGCGTGGTGCGCGGCACCGTGCAGCCTGCGCGTGCGCTGCAGTGTCTGGCACACTGTCGGGAGGGACTCAGTCTCGCACCCGATCTATGTGAGTATAGAACGACATGAAGCATCACCTGCGTGGTTGGCTGGCCGGGCTGGGCGTGGTGCGCGGCACCGTGCAGCCTGCGCGTGCGCTGCAGTGTCTGGCACACTGTCGGGAGGGACTCAGTCTCGCACCCGATCTATGTGAGTATAGAACGACATGAAGCATCACCTGCGTGGTTGGCTGGCCGGGCTGGGCGTGGTGCGCGGCACCGTGCAGCCTGCGCGTGCGCTGCAGTGTCTGGCACACTGTCGGGAGGGACTCAGTCTCGCACCCGATCTATGTGAGTATAGAACGACATGAAGCATCACCTGCGTGGTTGGCTGGCCGGGCTGGGCGTGGTGCGCGGCACCGTGCAGCCTGCGCGTGCGCTGCAGTGTCTGGCACACTGTCGGGAGGGACTCAGTCTCGCACCCGATCTATGTGAGTATAGCCTTCTTACTTGTTTTTGCTATGGGCGGCGTGACGTGCTTCAAACATTTCTACACGTTTGACCGCCGCTCCCCACTGAGACGCCGCTCACAGCGATCGTGAACAGGCCGATAAGAAGAGCTTTCATAGGTTTAATGGTCAAAATCTCTTCATCACAAAAACAATCCTAACTTATTTTTTTTTTCAGGCTCTTATTAATTATCTGAAATATACATTACAGAACAATCCTTCTAAATACGGGGTTTTGGCAGAAACTGTATGTTTAGTAAATACAAATGACCGTCCGTATAGGAGCTATTAACGACAAAACCCTAAGCGTCAATACTAAACTATGTTTTCTCTACTAGATCTGAAGTCAGTATCAGTGGAAGGCGACGGCGTGGCTGACGTAGAGACACTCCTGCGACGCGTGGCGTACGGCGATGCACGCGCCTTCCCCACGCCCGGCAGGCGTAACGTTCACGTCGCTACTACCATCACGTATGTTTTACCTTACATGTTACCTTCTATTTCAGGGACATTTTTTTCTTCGTGGTAAAATCATCAATTGAGTCGTCCCACCCAGAGCAGGGCGGGAGGGGGACTGTCAGACTTGTACTGACTAAAACCCACGGTGTCCTTCGATAGCCCTTTACGTTCCGGGGTCACGGTAATTCATAAGTCCCGCGACCAATTTCAGGGATTTTAGATTTAAATCTATCAGCTTTTTGTGAATAGCAGCAATGGTGGCCCAATGGTATCGCTTATGGGCCTGACTTAAGAGTTTTAGTTAGTGGGTTCGAACTTACTTTCTGTAATTTATTTCATCACCACTGCTCTCAAAAAGGGTGAAGGAAAACATCGTGAGGACGCCGGCATGTCCTAGAACCATCAAATTCGGAGACATGTGACATCTACCAACCCACACTGGGCCCACGTGGTGGATTATGGCCCAGCGTGAGGTGGGTTGGTTGGCTATATGAGCCAACCCAGCTCCTTCCAAAAGTTCCGAAGTCTACTGGGACGTTCACAGGCTTCTTGGAGCGACCTTGGAATGCCAAGGTTTTGTGCCCGTTGGTTAACAACGCCCTCGCATTCCAGGATTATTTGGGTTGCCGTTTCATCCGCGTTCAGGCAGCTCCTGTACAACGGGCTGTGGGCAGTGACCGGTTTAACTAACTTATTATGTTCTTCCCCAGTTGCGACAACGGTCGCATCATCAAGGCTCGTCCAGCGGAGTCCTACATCATGGTGCTAGCTCCTCAGACGCCCAGCATCCTGCTGAACGGGTCCGAGGACCTGGCGCGGGACTACACCCACTTCCGCGCGGGACTCACGGTGTTCCCGGACCTGGCCGTAAGGGTGCTGGCCGGAGGGAACGGACATCCTATGGCTGGTGAGTTTGAAGGCTTGTTGCTATATATTATATATTAGTTATTATATTTTAGTTTAGTTATATATTAGTTAGTTATTTATATATTAGTTACCGCTACCAAAAGTTATAATTTTTGTGAAAACGCATTTAAAGTTTGCAACTTTTGGATGAATAAAAAAAATTAAGTATTCGAAACTCGATTATGCGAGCTTTTCCTACTAAGTAAAAATGAAAGTCGTCTTTGATAGTACGATATAATGATTCAATTCGACTGACTTACGTCGTCGTGGCGAGCGTGTTTTGTTTTTCATTTAGCCTTAGATAACCGCACACAAAGGGCTACCGAAGGACACCGTGGATTTTAGTCAGTACATGTCTGACAGTCCCTCCTGCCCTGCCCTGGGTGGGAGGACTCATTTGATAATTTTGCCACGTCATCATCATCATCTGCCTAGCCTTTTTCCAACTATATTGGGGTCGGCTTCCAATCGTACCAGATACAGCTAGGTATCAGTATTTTACATGGAGCGACTGCCTGTCGTACGTCCACAACCGTAAAAAAAAAGATAACCGCACGTTTTATGTCATATGTCGTAGAGGAAAAGATGATTTTCACTTGTAGTTGAAATCGGTTGAATTGCCTCGTATCGCGTCATGGACAAGCTCGTTAACAGTATTGATAGCGAGAACTTTCTGAAAAATGGAGGCCTAAATGTTTACATTTTACAGAAATTCCGTCATTCAATACAAAATAAAGTAAGTTAATAACAATGCATTTACATGTTAAATTAAAAATTCAATATATGTATTATGATTATAACATAATATTCTAATTGGAGTGTCTGAGGGTGTGCGTTAATTACGTTACATGTTGTATATCAACGAGTTTCATAATTACAAAATATGAGACGTCAGCCTTTTATATCGCTCAAATATGAGTATAACCCTACCAAGTGAAGTAACTCGTTAGTTTTGTACTAAACGTATTTTACTTTGAGTTGATTAAATTTTGGATCATTTAAATTGTCACTACGCAACTTAGGGACTTTTAACTTTACCCATAACGCGACGTGATTGCAATGCGACCGAATCCAACTACAAGTGAAAATCAACCTTACCACTACGATATACGACATAAAACACGTTGTTACTTATGGGTAAATGAAAAACAAAACACGATCGACACAACGACGTCAAGTCAATCGAATCGCATCGTTATATCTTAGTAGTAAGGTTGATTTTCCCCCCTAAAGTCCCTTAGTGAAAATTCTTTATTTACTTTTACCACTTTCGCGCCGAGTTGCGAAGTGCGTCTACCCCACAGAGTACGTCTACCCTTCGAGCGTATATATCATGTCTTATCTCCTACAAAATCCCTCTCCTCCTCAGAAGAGAGCCAGAAGCTGGACTCATGCGTGGTGTCAGTGTACCCGGCACTGAACCCGGACCACGAGACGCTAGCGCTGCGCAACATGGCGGAGCTGCCGCTGCGGTACGACATCCGCGCGGCAGTCACACGGGACGGCGTCATACTGACGGGAGCTGACACCGTGCACAACTATCAGAAGGTAAGGGGACGGTAACAGCAGGAGAAATATGATGTGCGATGAAAACTCCTACAGACCACATTATTGGGGCAGGCTATTATAAAAACATTAGTCCGAAATAGAGAGTAAATTATAGTTCATGAAATTGGTACATAATGAGGGGTATTATACACGAGTGTGAGTTTAAAAAACGAGCGAAACGAGTTTTTTAATAGTATCACATGAGTGGTATAATACCTAGTTATGTACAGTTTCATACACTACTTTATCTACTCTCATTGAACACGAACATATCAAATAAAAGATAAAAAATAATTAATACTAATATTCATCCACCGAAATACAAACGTCAAAATTCCAACATTCCCATTGAAAGCGCGCGCAGCCACAGATAAAAAATGAATGATATTTGGCTCAGATATTTTGATAACCATTTTAAAATAAGTGGTTACGAAAACGCTAGTTAAACTTTTTAATCAGCAACAATCTTTTGTTTGAATAATGTCTTGCGCAAATCTGATTGAAGAAAATGCTGCTGCAATCCAAGTTTTAACTATACTTTTGGAATTACGTAGCTGCTGTTCGGGTTGAGTTATTCCAAGCTTTAATAATTTGTACATTACATTTATTTGCGTTGCAGGTGCTTCGTGAGATCGAGTACAACAACAAGAAGCCAGCGTACTATCTGAACCGCGTGTTCAAGCTCACCTGCTCAGAACTCAACGGACGATTCACCAGCAACGAATATGTGCAGACGGTATGTACGCTGATAGTCGTGATACTTGCGACACTCGGTGTGACACTCACGAAACACGTCTGACACTCGCGACATTCAGATTGACACTCACGGTACCTCGTGTGACATTTGTGACACTCACGACACTAGCGACACTCGGTATGACACTCACGAAACACGTGTGACACTCGCGACATTCAGATTGACACTAACGGTACCTCGTGTGACATTCGCGACACTCACGACACTTGCGACTCTAATGTGTGACACATGCGACACTCGTTAGGACACATGTGACATTCAAGCTGACGCACTCGACATTAATGTGTTACACGCGCGGTACTCTCACACTCTCGTGACATTCTTGTTAGACACTCGCGACTCTCTCGTGTGACATTCACGTATGACACTAGCGACCAACGACGATATAATACTAGACACCGCATGCAACAAAAAATATTCTGTCAACTCGCTGAGGTACTACGTAAGCGAGGGGGACGGGGTACTGCGTTGTGATTGGCTAACTCAAGGTCTGTTCTGTCTCAACGTATGTTTACGGCTCACAGGATTGGTCGAAATGAGACGAATATAAGACTTTTTTGCCTAATGTGTTGGCAGACATCGTTCGCCTGTTATTAGGAGTCTAGTATTATATCGTCGTTGCTAGCGACACTCGTGTGACACTCACGACACTCTCGTATGACACTTTCGACAGTCTCGTGTGACACTTGCGACATTCTCGTGTGACTAGCGATTCTTGTGATAGTAGCGACACACGTCTGACACATCCGACACTCAATTGTGACACTCTCGACACGCAGATGCGACTTTCGTGTAACAGTTATGACACTTGAGACAGACATTAAAAACGTCAGTCAAACGTTTTCAAAGCCACTATTACTTTAATTAATTTTGTTTAACCTTTTTTTTTGTGTTTACAGTTGACAGTGGTACACCCGCACATGACGGGTGCCAGCGAGGTGGGACTGTCGCGGGAGATACATCCCAGTGGGATGGCCGACAAGATGGACGCCGTCGTGCGCGACAAACAGGTACTGTACTAACTATTGATAGAACCTCAAGAAAATAAAATTCAATGAAAAAGGCAGAGTCAAAATTATATTCAAAGAATTTTTTGAAAAGCTTATACTTATCGATTTTTTTTTAAGTTATCATTTTCTAAAGTGAGCAGTGGTTTCGGCCCGCCAGGCAAATTAATTGTGTAATTTATTTCGTCACCACTGCTCTTAAAATGGTGAAGGAAAACATCGTGAGGAAACCGGCATATCTTAGAAACAAAAAATCGAAGATATGTGACATCTACCAACCCGCCCTGGGCCCACGTGGTAACCACCACGGCACACTCCCTCTCACAGAGAGGATGCCTGTGTCCCAGCAGTGGGAACATTATAGGCTGATGATGATGAACGTTATAATAGAAAATATAAAGCACAATTAAATTGCTAAACAATACTTTTATTTTGGCAAGATTCCCGTTTACCAAAACAATGTGTTTCCCCTCAGTCTGAGCACGTCCACCACCGCGGCGAGGGTCACTCGCTGACCCCGCGCGTGTACGCGGCGCACGCGCAGCGCGACGCGCACGCCGCTGACGTGCCCGCGCCCAGGCTCATAGACCTGCACTCGGAACAGATGCCTACCAGTACGTATACTTATTAATTACTTACCAAACTTTCTGATATTAAGAAAGGTAACCAATTTTAATATTTTCGTACCTTTTCGGAACACGTAAACATCAAGGGTATTCTCGCGATATCGATATTTTTATCGGCTCTATCGAAAGCCATTTTGCATTGATTCTGATCCAAAAAGCTAGAGTTCGTTTTGAATTGACTAAAGTAAAATAAAATAGTTTAAAAATACTTACGGTGCTACAGTCCCAGTCACAAGATATAAAAACGGTGAAAGTAGTACTGTAGATGCTCATTCCAAAGCGTAGATCTCTATGGAGCAAAGCGGGCAAGAAACTCTATGGACATTCTTTTTCTAGTCGAAAAATGTTCGCTAAAATATTGTACAAGACATTATAAGTAATGCATCCCAACTCGTCTCCCCAGACCACGTAGCCCTGCTGATCGGCGTGGTGTCGTGCGGCGTGCTGGTGGTGGTGGCGGGCGTGGCAGTCGCACGAGCACGAGCAGCACGCAGCACGCGCGCGCGCGCACCCGCCGCGCTGCACGCGCTGCACACACTGCGCGCGCGCACCGACACAGAGATGGCATGGGACGACTCCGCGCTTACGATCACTGTTAATCCTATGGAGGAGGTAAGAAAAATATCATTTATCATATTCTCAATGAAAGTATTTCTAACCCCCAGAAATCCTGAAAACCGACCATTAGAATAATCCCGAAGAATGAATTTAAAGCGAGGTTTAGACTAGCAATAAAACTTTCAACTCAACCATTTTGAACTAAATGATCCGACACACGCTCCACCATCACCAAGTCAACAAAAAGAAGTAACTCTAAAGCATTCGATTGTAAGTACGTCCCGAAGCACTCTGTTTCTCGTCCCGAAGCATTGGGTAATGTTTCATTCAACACATGGTAATTTCTACAGAACTAGATCTTTGATGAAATATTTTAAAATAACACACCATTTGTACTATTCAACATCGTGACCAACATAAATATTATTATTTTCCTTCCGCAGCAGGCAGCGCCATCTTGCGGCACTCACGCGGGCGCGGACAGCTCGGACGGCGAGTCGTGCTCTGACTCGGACTCCGACCAGCACGACTCTTCTGACGACGACGACGAGGGTAAGCACAACTATCTCACATTAGGTACAAGGACGTAGGAAACCGGGGGGCCAAGTGAGTTGCGTCCACCCCGAAATTAAGTTCGAAAAATTAACAGACCTTTAGGCTGAGCGCAGACTTGAGCCACAACTGTTTTTAGACAGTCTTGTCTCATATAGACAAATCTGTCTTAAAACATTAACAAAACTGTTTTATCTACGACACGCCGCTCACCTGAAACAAAACTGTTCAGTGTCAGACTTGACGCTGTGGAGTTCTTGTGTCTATTAGACAATATTGTCTATGAGACGTTTTGTTTTAAGTGTGCACATCTTCATGGTTTTTGTAAAGCTGTCTTAAAACTGTTTTGACTCAAGTCTGCGGTCAGCCTTACACAAAAAGATCTGTATCAGTCAAAATCGAGAAAGATTGACATCATCTAAACATTAGAAAAAGGTTTTATTTGATGTACAATTACATACACGCATGATCGTTTCTAAGGGACGACGGGAGGCCCCGCTTGTATCATGTCTCTAGATAAGCCCAAGAATAGTTTCTATCTACTAGGATCTCTGTAGCAGCCCAAAGTTTGGACTATTGTGATAAACTCGGCCGGTTCTCGCCGATCGATTGTAACAGACTACCATCCCACTAAAAGTGTTGTAATAGTTGGCTGCCATAAGAGTAAAGAAAATACAAAAAAAAAAAAGGTTGCACTCCAGGAGTGCCGGTAGAAGTGAAAACTTTTTTGTTACTATGTTTTATTTTTAATTTGAATGACGTCTTACTCATTTTCGATCAGGGTCACGTGACCCTGACGCGAGTTTTAAATTTTTTACCCATTACAGAAAAAGTGTACAACGCCGCTAAAGAAGTTTTCACTTCAAAAAAATGCAGACGGCAACAACGTGTTTAACCAAACAAACAAACTCTGCGGTTTTACAATATTATTAGGACCGCTGTAACCACCGACGATATAATACTAGAGTCCTAATAACAGGCGACCGATGTCTGTCAACACATTAGGCAAAAAAGTCTTATATTCGTCTCATTTCGACCAATCCTGTGTGCCGTAAACATACGTTGAGACATAACAGACCTTGAGTTAGCCAATCACAACGCAGTATCCCGTCCCCCTCGCTTACGTAGTACCTCAGCGAGTTGACAGAATAATTTTTGTTCCTTAGATCGAGCATGCGGAGTCTAGTATTATATCGTCGTTGGGTGTAACTTTTCAAAGTGTATGACGTCACTAATCCCCCTCTTTCCCTTCCAGTGTTGCCGGGCAAGGAGCACAAGTACAGGAACATCAGCCAGCTGGAGTGGGACAACAGCACGATGTAATGTGCACGTGCACCCCCCCCCCACACACACACTGGCAGCACCCCCCTCCCCGCGCGGCTCACTACTGCGATGTTTCTATACACGGCTTCTTAACATTTTCTCACTTATAATAATTAATTGTTAAGTAAAAAGTGGATTTATACTATAACTCATCTGTCTGTACTGTCATTAGGTACTTTATTTTATGATTCATTGCGTTTTTTCAAGCGTCAGTATAGTACTGATATTTTTAAAATAGCGCAATGGATCAAGATGTCTTCTTTTCATATCTTGCTAGAATATTTCTGTGAAAAATAAGGCGTAATTGTGTATTGATAAAAGCCAAAAACAATATTATTGAAGAACGGGAGTAAAGATCAAAATAATTTATTTAGATGATAATTATCGATGTTAATAATAAGTAACTAAATTCCTTAATTAAAAACGAACAACTTATACCTGTTTCTTCAGTAAAATTATTTTTGTAACTTAGCAAAGCGTCTTATTAACGAACGAAGAAAAAAAATGTAAAAAGCAGACGCGAATATTGGCAGCTGAATGTATCATTTTGTCAATCATTCTTATGATAAGCAAGGTAGCCAAGTGCGCCGGACGTACTTAAACTTCGTTAATTAAGAGGTTATCAAATCTCTTTAATTATACAAGGTTCGTGTATAAAAACATCGCACATCGAAACGAAGCGAGACATTTCAGTACATTTCGGAAACGGAATTGATTTCATAAGCCGCGCCTGTCGGTTATTGTACCTATGTAGTTTGTATGGACGCTTTCGGCACAAACACACGCGTGGCACAAGACTTTGGTATGTATGTCACGACCAATGTACCTAAAAATCATAACTGGGGCGAAAATTACACTTTTACTCCCTTCTGTGGTAAAGATTTTGATGGCTGGTTGAAAGTTGTGCAATTTGAGATTATTTTTACATTTACGAGATTATTGAACACGAAAATCTGGCTAAACGATTTGTATTTTCAATTTAATGACTTCGGGTTTTCACCAACTGTTGATCAACTGCCAAATACTTTAGTAAAATCACGAATAAGTTAGATTCAACACCTTTGTGAGTACATTGGTCGCGATTGCGTACATTTTATTTGTAGTCTATTTTAAGGTCTTTAAAAAATGATCATATCAAATTTATACGTAAAACGAAATATAATTTGACTCCTCGCTTGCTTTCGTAGAAGGAAATATGTCGTTGTTCTAAAATATAGAGCTCTTACACTTTTTCTATTCGTTTCTACACTTAAGACAAATGAAAAAAAAAACTGTATGTATTAAATCGTAGTCGTTGTAATTTCGTATGAAATCGGTCGTAAGAAGATAATTAGTATGTAAGCGGTCAGATACTATGATTGTATATTATTGGATACATAAGATAATGTACGCTTCACTGGTTCTACACCTTTCAGTTGCAAGAACGGGTCAATCCAAAATGGCGTATTATTTTGACGTTTCTTTTGAGGTTAAGTCCGCCATCTTGGATCCCCGCCAGTTCCCCGCATTTAGTTTAGTACAACAGAAAAAGACGCATTTATTTACGGTACAAATCGCTTCATGTTTCCCCCATTTGAGAGTAGTTTAAAAAATATTTGTCTTTCGACAAAAATGTCCAACACTTAACCCTTTACGAGCTTCTCGACAAAATCGGCTTAAATGTATATTAGGCACAGAGTTATTTGAAAAAAAAAATAGATGTACGATATTATACACATTATACAGATGGTATCGGTTTAGGATCAGCTACTTTATAATAAACTATATTAATTATATATATATTTTGAATGCGTTAAGGGATTTTTACTAACAATTAGGTACTAAGTGGCTATGTGTTAGTGACGCTGACGGGAAATGGCAAACGAAGACGCGTCGTTAGGCGTAAGTGTAGGTAGGGTTCAGTTGTCCACAGTCCGGGCTCGCGCCGGCCGTTGCATATCACGGAGCGTTTGCCATATTAGTGTAGAGTGACAAGTAAGCAATGTTGTGGACATAATCATCGGTGTTCTCTTCTAGTTGACGTCACGTGTTGTTTTATGTCTTGATTCACTGTTCTGACTGCGTTGTGTATTACGTTAAGTTTTGGTGGGACGCAGACTCTTGTATAAGCTCGAATAATAACGTTAAAATCGTTCAAATAAGTAACGTTTAGGAAACTTTTGAAAAATTGATTATTATTAGCTAAATCTATAAATAATTTCTCAAAAAAAAAAAAACATCGAATAAGCTAATATTAAGTCCGCGTCCCACCTAGGAACACCGAGCAATACGTTCGGCTATTTGTTAACTTTCTAAATTATTTCGTTAGTAGATGAACAATTTTAGTGCCATTTTATATTTCGTACAACGATTTGTTTTCCCCGCACGTTTGCTCGTTGTTCCGGTTATTGTTTGTTGATGTCCACCCGACAACCGTCCAGTGTCCATTTCCCCCTTTTTTCCTTACTACTTAAGATCTGAAACAGTCTAAGAGTCCCGCTCAACCCCGCACAAAACAGACAGCCCTGAACATTCTGTCCTAAAGTATTACTTGAGGTAGCTACTTATATTTCTTTTTTATTTTATCATTACTATACATTTATTGTAATACATTTTTTTATGTTTTTTCTTTTTTGTATTATCTCGGTATTATTACTGTATAATTAGGGAACTTCTTTGATGTATGAATTATTATATTTTAGCTAAAAATAAAGTTGGTTTAAAATATTTAGTGGTGTTTTATTTATTGTTACACACCAAAGGCCATTACCACATCAATATAAAAATGTCCCCAGTGAGTGCACATTCAAGTTTATAGTAGAATAAACGGGTAAAAAAAGTAACCTATAATAAGTAGGGCGACGCCCATAATGAGAAGGGCGACGACGCCAATAACGAGTAAGGCCCAGCGCACACCGGTGGTGGCGCGGAAGAGCGCATTTCCTTGATGTGCGCTTGTGTGCATCGAGCGGCGTTGAGAGCATTCGAGCGCGATCGTATGCCAAGGTAAGAACTAGAAATGGACCGAAATTCGGTTCAACCTAATTTCGGCAGCTTGAACCGAACTTCGGCATTCGGCCGCAATTCGGTTCAGATGCCGAAATTCGGTACAAGAAAAGTAATACCTACTTGCACTTATTTTAACTGAAATATAAGGTGCTTCTATATTAGAATATGCCATGGCTGCAATTGGTCGTTCTACTCATGATACTGAACCATTTTCCCCAAGGATCTCATAGTAAATTCTCTCAAAAAATATGCACTTTGTATGGAAATCGGTCAGCTGATCGGGCAAGTCACCATACAAACCACCGTGGCATATTTTTAGAAGCACCTTACACATATAACAACATTAGATACTGTAAAATAAAAGATATTAATTTTACTCACTCATGGTCAATAATTTATTTATTATGGAACATTGTAAATGTGAACCTTATTTTAAATCAGTTCTTGTCTTATTAATGATGTTAAAGGAACTACGAAAATTCCATTTGGGTAATTTGTGTTCATATTTTTGTGTCAAATGGAAGGTCCAATCCAAACAGCCAAGTCTGATTTGCTTGGAAGAAAAAAGTTTAGAATATTGAGAAAAACAAAAGAAGGCAATTTGTTTTGCCCTTTGTAGTAAAAAATAAATCTCTAGTATTGAAAAGGTACGAAAAGGGTACGGTCCAAAAGACAGTAAAAAGTGCAAAATCTTGCTCTGATTGTGGTGATTAATGGTGCAAAGGCAGTACAAGGGGCAATTACAGAACAAGGAGTATGAATGGTACAAGGGTGAAACGCAGTACAAGGGTAAAGACAGTACAAGGTTCCAGTTCAGTACAAGATGCAAACACAGTACAAGGGTAAAGACAGTACAAAGTGCCAGGACAGTACAAGGGGTAAAGACAGTACAAGGTGCCAGTTCAGTACAAAGTGCAAACATTGTACTGAAAAAAGTAAGAAACTAGAATGTGCAAGGGGCATGTACAGAACAAGGGGTAACAATGGTATAAAAGTAAAACACAGTGCAAAGGTAAAGAGAGTACAAGGGTAAAGACAGTACAAAGTGCCAGGACAGTACAAGGGTTATAGACTAGGGCATGCAACCGGGAAATCCCGGTACCGAAAATACCGGGAAATCCTGGGAATTTTTAAAGCAATCCTGTACCTGTACTTTCGGTACAGGGCAATCTTTATGAGGGAAATTTTTGGGAGGGTAATCTGTAGGGGGGTAGTCTGTAGGGGGAAATCTTTAGGGGGGGTAATCGATAGGTGGGTAATCGTTATGGTGGTAATCGTTATGGTGGTAATCGTTAGGGGTGTAACCGTTAGGGGGTAATCGTAAGGGGGGTAATCGTAAGGGGGGTAGTCGTTAGGGGGGTAATCGTTAGGGGGGTAATCGTTAGGGGGGTATATAGTATTTATGTATACTTACGCCTTACATCATCCTATTTTTCTCATTAATTCATTATCTTCATTAATATTTTTACTTGATAAATAATTTTTCTTGTGACACTTATGTCAAGCTATGTCAACTGCCAAACTGTCAGTTTATTTTTATTTACTGTTTAGCTTCTAGCTTATTGATCTTTGTATGCTACATTTTGATTTATATAATTTAATTTATCTAATTAATTTCATTGTGTTGTATAAATTCTTATTTAAATATTGTAACTAATATTTGTATTAAAATACTAAATTCTATTTTTACACATGTAAAAGCACGCAGACCTCCGTGGTCTGATATGTCAGATTCTCTACATCAATTCGAAAAGAGAAGAGAACCATGTTCGAAAAGAGAAGAGAACAATATTTTCGAAAACAAGCTGACAAGAACTGACTGGTATAAAAGCCGAAGATTCAGAGGAATCGAGGTATTCTATCCGGGACTTTCAACGTATTCTATCCAGGACTGTCGACATTCTATCCAGGACTCTCGGACGTATTCTATCCAGTACATCATTCTATTTCTAATCAACTCTTCACATCCTATCCAGCACTCTTCGATCTTCCACTCAGAGGAGGTTCTTGCCCTCTGAGATTCCCTGCTGCTGAGGTCCACTAAAGAGCCTCTATTACTCCAGAGGAGGATCTTGCCCTCTGGAGAACTCTCTGCTGCAGAGGACTACTCAAGAGCGTCTAACAACCTAGAGGAGGTTCTTGCCCTCTGGGACATCCTGCCTACTGAGGGCTATTGCGGCCTCGTTCTGTGAATTGTGGACTGTGTTTTGGACTGTATCTTTTATAATATCCTGTATTTTCTATTATAAATAAATGTAACATTCTTATTTTATAAAGCTTTAATCCTCCTAGCTTATTAAAAAGTTACAGGTAATCATCAGGGGGGTAATCGTTAGGGTGGTAATCGTTATGGTGGTAATCTGAACTGGGGTAATCTTTCGGGGGGTAATCGTTATGGTGGTAATCGTTAGGGGGGTAATCGTTAGGAGGGTAATAGTTAGGGGGGTAATCGTTATGGTGGTAATCGTTAGGGGGTAATCTTCAGGGGGGTAATCTGAACTGGGGTAATCGTTAGGGGAGTAATCGTAAGTGGGGTAATCGTTCGGGGGTAATCGTTAGGAGGGTAATCATCAGGGGGTAATCGTTAGGGGGGTATTCGTTAGGGTGGTAATCGTTACGGTGGTAATCTGAACTGGGGTAATCTTTCGGGGGTAATCGTTATGGTGGTAATCGTTAGGGGGGTAATCGTTAGGGGGGTAATCATCAGGGGGGTAATCGTTAGGGGGGTAATCGTTAGGGGGGTATTCGTTAGGGGGGTAGTCGTTATGGTAGAAATCGTTAGGGGAGTAATTTTCAGGGGGATAATCGTAAGGGGGGTAATCGTAAGGGGGGTCATTTGTGTGTTGCATTCGGAAGCAATGTTTTTTTGCATCTCGTACCTTTGAAAAGTGTGGGGGTAATCGTTAGGGGTAATCGTTAAGGGGGTAATCGTTAGGGGTAATCGTTAAGGGGGTAATCGTTAGGGGGGTAATTGTTAGGGGGTAATCGTTAGGGGGGTAATCGTTATGGTGGTAATCGTTAGGGGGGTAATTTTCAGGGGGGTAATCGTAAAGGGGGTCATTTGTGTGTTGCATTCGGAAGCAATGTTTTTTTGCATCTCGTACCTTTGAAAAGTGTGGGGGTAATCGTTAGGGGTAATCGTAAGGGGGGTCATTTGTGAGTTGCATTCGGAAGCAATGTTTTTTTGCATCTCGTACCTTTGAAAAGTGTGGGGGTAATCGTTAGGGGTAATCGTTAAGGGGGTAATCGTTAGGGGTAATCGTTAAGGGGGTAATCGTTAGGGGGGTAATTGTTAGGGGGTAATCGTTAGGGGGGTAATCGTTATGGTGGTAATCGTTAGGGGGGTAATTTTCAGGGGGGTAATCGTAAAGGGGGTCATTTGTGTGTTGCATTCGGAAGCAATGTTTTTTTGCATCTCGTACCTTTGAAAAGTGTGGGGGTAATCGTTAGGGGGGATATCGTTAGGGGGGTAATCATCAGGGGGGTAATCGTGAGGGGGGGGTAATCGTTATGGTGGTAATCGTTAGGGGGGTAATTTTCAGGGTGGTAATCGTTAGGGGGTAATCGTTATGGTGGTAATCTGAACTTGGGTAATCTTTCGAGGGGTAATCGTTCGGGGTTAATCGTTAGGAGGGTAATCATCAGGGGGGTAATCATTAGGGGGGTATTCGTTAGGGTGGTAATCGTTACGGTGGTAATCTGAACTGGGGTAATCTTTCGGGGGTAATCGTTAGGGGGGTAATCGTTAGGTTGGTAATCGTTAGGGGGGTAATCGTTAGGGGGGTAATCGTTAGGGGGGTAATCATTAGGGGGGTAATCGTTAGGGGGGTAATCGTTAGGGGGGTCATTTGTGTGTTGCATTCGGAAGCAATGTTATTTTGCATCTCGTACCTTTGAAAAGTGTGGGGGTAATCGTTAGGGGTAATCGTTAGGGGGGTAATCGTTAGGGGGGTAATCGTTAGGGGGGTAATCGTTAGGGGGTAATCGTTAGGGGGTAATCATCAGGGGGGTAATCGTTAGGGGGGTAATTTTCAGGAGGGTAATCGTAAGGGGGGTCTTTTGTGCATTGTGTGTGTGTGCATTTGTGCAGTGCATTCGGAAGCAATGTTTTTTTGCATCTCGTACCTTTGAAAACTGTGGGGGTAATCGTTAGGGGTAATCGTTAGGGGGGTAATCGTTAGGGGGGTAATCGTTAGGGGGGTAATCGTTAAGGGGTAATCGTTAGGGGGGTAATCATCAGGGGGGTAATTGTTAGGGGGGTAATCGTAAGGGGGTAATCGTTAGGGGGGTAGTCGTTAGGGGCTAATCATCAGGGGGGCAATAGTTAGGGGATAATCGTTATGGTGGTAATCTGAACTGGGGTAATCTTTCGAGGGGTAATCGTTAGGGGGGTAATCGTTAGGTTGGTAATCGTTAGGGGGTAATTGTTAGGGGGGTAATCATTATGGTGGTAATCGTTAGAGGGGGGTAATCGTTAGGGGGGTAATCGTCAGGGGGGTAATCGTTATGGTGGTAATCGTTAGGGAGGTTATTTTCAGGGGGGTAATCGTAAGGGGGGTCATTTGTGTGTTGCATTCGGAAGCAATGTTTTTTTGCATCTCATACCTTTGAAAAGTGTGGGGGTAATCGTTAGGGGTAATCGTTAGGGGGGTAATCGTTAGGGGGTAATCGTTAGGGGGGTAATCGTTAGGGGGGTAATCGTTAGGGGGGTAATCATCAGGGGGGTAATCGATAGGGGGGTAATCGTTAGGGTTGTAATCGTTAGGGGGTAATCGTTAGGGGGGTAATCGTTAGGGGGGTAATCATCAGGGGGGTAATCGATAGGGGGGTAATCGTTAGGGTTGTAATCGTTAGGGGGTAATCGTTAGGGGGGTAATCATCAGGGGGGTAATCGTAAAGGGGGTCATTTGTGTGTTGCATTCGGAAGCAATGTTTTTTTGCATCTCGTACCTTTGAAAAGTGTGTGTGGAGTAATCGTAAGTGGGGTAATCGTTCGGGGGTAATCGTTAGGAGGGTAATCATCAGGGGGGTAATCGTTAGGGGGGTATTCGTTAGGGTAGTAATCGTTACGGTGGTAATCTGAACTGGGGTAATCTTTCGGGGGTAATCGTTATGGTGGTAATCGTTAGGGGGGTAATCGTTAGGGGGGTATTCGTTAGGGGGGTAATCGTTATGGTGGAAATCGTTAGGGGGGTAATTTTCAGGGGGGTAATCGTAAGGGGGGTAATCGTAAGGGGGGTCATTTGTGTGTTGCATTCGGAAGCAATGTTTTTTTGCATCTCGTACCTTTGAAAAGTGTGGGGGTAATCGTAAGGGGTAATCGTAAGGGGGGTCATTTGTGAGTTGCATTCGGAAGCAATGTTTTTTTGCATCTCGTACCTTTGAAAAGTGTGGGGGTAATCTTTCGAGGGGTAATCGTTAGGGGGGTAATCGTTTGGTTGGTAATCGTTAGGGGGGTAATCATCAGGGGGGTAATCGTTATGGTGGTAATCGTTAGGGGGGTAATTTTCAGGGGGGTAATCGTAAGGGGGTCATTTGTGTGTTGCATTCGGAAGCAATGTTTTTTTGCATCTCGTACCTATGAAAAGTGTGGGGGTAATCGTTAGGGGGGTAATCGTTAAGGAGGTAATCATCAGGGGGGTAATCGTTAGGGGGGTAATCGTTATGGTGGTAATCGTTAGGGGGGTAATCGTTATGGTGGTAATCGTTAGGGGGGTAATCGTTAGGGGGGTAATCGTTAGGGGGGGTAATCATAAGGGGGGTAATCGTTAGGGGGGTAATCGTTAGGGGGGGTAATCATAAGGGGTGTAATCGTTTGGTTGGTAATCGTTAGGGGGTAATTTTCAGGGGGGTAATCGTAAGGGGGTCATTTGTGTGTTGCATTCGGAAGCAATGTTTTTTTGCATCTCGTACCTATGAAAAGTGTGGGGGTAATCGTTAGGGGGGTAATCGTTAGGGAGGTAATCATCAGGGGGGTAATCGTTAGGGGGGTAATCGTTATGGTGGTAATCGTTAGGGGGGTAATCGTTAGGGGGGGGGGTAATCGTTAGGGGGGTAATCGTTAGGGCGGTAATCATCAGGGGGTAATCGTTAGGGGTGTAATCGTTAGGGGGGGGTAATCATCAGGGGGGTAATCGTTAGGGGGGTAATCGTTAGGGGGGTAATCGTTAGGGGGGTAGTCGTTAGGGGGGTAATTTTCAGGGGGGTAATCGTAAGGGGGGTCATTTGTGTGTTGCATTCGGAAGCAATGTTTTTCTGCATCTCGTACCTTTGAAAAGTGTGGGGGTAATCGTTAGGGGTAATCGTTAGGGGGGTTATCGTTAGGGGGTAATCGTTAGGGGGCTAATTTTCAGGGGGGTAATCGTTAGGGGGTAATCGTTATGGTGGTAATCTGAACTTGGGTAATCTTTCGAGGGGTAATCGTTAGGGGGTAATCGTTATGGTGGTAATCTGAACTTGGGTAATCTTTCGAGGGGTAATCGTTAGGGGGGGGTAATCGTTAGGGACCTAATCGTCAGGGGGGTAATCCTTAGGTTGGTAATCATTAGGGGGCTAATTTTCAGGGGGGCAATCGTTAGGGGGTAATCGTTATGGTGGTAATCTGAACTTGGGTAATCTGAATTTGGGTAATCTTTCGAGGGGTAATCGTTAGGGGGTAATCGTTATGGTGGTAATCTGAACTTGGGTAATCTGAATTTGGGTAATCTTTCGAGGGGTAATCGTTAGGGGGTAATCGTTATGGTGGTAATCTGAACTTGGGTAATCTTTCGAGGGGTAATCGTTAGGGGGGTAATCGTTAGGTTGGTAATCGTTAGGGGGGTAATCGTTAGGGGGGTAATCGTTAGGGGGGTAGTCGTTAGGGGGGTAATTTTCAGGGGGGTAATCGTAAGGGGGGTCATTTGTGTGTTGCATTCGGAAGCAATGTTTTTTTGCATCTCGTACCTTTGAAAAGCGTGGGGATAATCGTTAGGGGTAATCGTTAGGGGGGGTAATCGTTAGGGGGTAATCGTTAGGGGGGTAATCGTTAGGGGGGTAATCGTTAGGGGGGGTAATCATAAGGTGGGTAATCGTTAGGGGGGTAATCGTTAGGGGGGGGTAATCATAAGGGGGGTAATCGTTAGGGGGGTAATCGTTAGGGGGGGGTAATCGTTAGGGACCTAATCGTCAGGGGGGTAATCCTTAGGTTGGTAATCATTAGGGGGCTAATTTTCAGGGGGGCAATCGTTAGGGGGTAATCGTTATGGTGGTAATCTGAACTTGGGTAATCTGAACTTGGGTAATCTTTCGAGGGGTAATCGTTAAGTAATCGTTATGGTGGTAATCTGAACTTGGGTAATCTTTCGAGGGGTAATCGTTAGGGGGGTAATCGTTAGGGGGGGTAATCGTTAGGGGGGTCATTTGTGTGTTGCATTCGAAAGCAATGTTATTTTGCATCTCGTACCTTTGAAAAGTGTGGGGGTAATCGTTAGGGGTAATCGTTAGGGGGGTAATCGTTAGGGGGTAATCGTAAGGGGGGTCATTTGTGAGTTGCATTCGGAAGCAATGTTTTTTTGCATCTCGTACCTTTGAAAAGTGTGGGGGTAATCTTTCGAGGGGTAATCGTTAGGGGGGTAATCGTTTGGTTGGTAATCGTTAGGGGGGGGTAATCATCAGGGGGGTAATCGTTAGGGGGGTAATCGTTAGGGGGGTAATCGTTATGGTGGTAATCGTTAGGGGGTAATTTTCAGGGGGGTAATCGTAAGGGGGGTAATCATAAGGGGGGTAATCGTTAGGGGGTAATCATCAGGGGGGTAATCGTTAGGGGGGTAATCGTTAGGGGGGTAATCGTTAGGGAGGTAATCATCAGGGGGGTAATCGTTAGGGGGGTAATCGTTATGGTGGTAATCGTTAGGGGGGTAATCGTTATGGTGGTAATCGTTAGGGGGGTAATCGTTAGGGGGTAATCGTTAGGGGGGGTTATCATAAGGGGGGTAATCGTTAGGGGGGGGTAATCGTTAGGGGGGGTTATCATAAGGGGGTAATCGTTTGGTTGGTAATCGTTAGGGGGGTAATCATCAGGGGGGTAATCGTTATGGTGGTAATCGTTAGGGGGTAATTTTCAGGGGGGTAATCGTAAGGGGGTCATTTGTGTGTTGCATTCGGAAGCAATGTTTTTTTGCATCTCGTACCTATGAAAAGTGTGGGGGTAATCGTTAGGGGGGTAATCGTTAGGGAGGTAATCATCAGGGGGGTAATCGTTAGGGGGGTAATTGTTATGGTGGTAATCGTTAGGGGGGTAATCGTTATGGTGGTAATCGTTAGGGGGGTAATCGTTAGGGGGGTAATCGTTAGGGGGGGTAATCATAAGGGGGGTAATCGTTAGGGGGGTAATCGTTAGGGGGGGTAATCATAAGGGGGGTAATCGTTAGGGGGGTAATCGTTAGGGGGCTAATTTTCAGGGGGGTAATCGTTAGGGGGTAATCGTTATGGTGGTAATCTGAACTTGGGTAATCTTTCGAGGGGTAATCGTTAGGGGGTAATCGTTATGGTGGTAATCTGAACTTGGGTAATCTTTCGAGGGGTAATCGTTAGGGGGGGTAATCGTTAGGGACCTAATCGTCAGGGGGGTAATCCTTAGGTTGGTAATCATTAGGGGGCTAATTTTCAGGGGGGCAATCGTTAGGGGGTAATCGTTATGGTGGTAATCTGAACTTGGGTAATCTGAACTTGGGTAATCTTTCGAGGGGTAATCGTTAGGGGGTAATCGTTATGGTGGTAATCTGAACTTGGGTAATCTTTCGAGGGGTAATCGTTAGGGGGGTAATCGTTAGGTTGGTAATCGTTAGGGGGGTAATCGTTAGGGGGGTAATCGTTAGGGGGGTAATCGTTAGGGGGGTAGTCGTTAGGGGGGTAATTTTCAGGGGGGTAATCGTAAGGGGGGTCATTTGTGTGTTGCATTCGGAAGCAATGTTTTTTTGCATCTCGTACCTTTGAAAAGCGTGGGGATAATCGTTAGGGGTAATCGTTAGGGGTGTTATCGTTAGGGGGTAATCGTTAGGGGGTAATCGTTAGGGGGCTAATTTTCAGGGGGGTAATCGTTATGGGGTAATCGTTATGGTGGTAATCGTTTGGTTGGTAATCGTTAGGGGGGTAATCATCAGGGGGGTAATCGTTAGGGGGGTAATCGTTAGGGGGGGTAATCGTTAGGGACCTAATCGTCAGGGGGGTAATCCTTAGGTTGGTAATCATTAGGGGGCTAATTTTCAGGGGGGCAGTCGTTAGGGGGTAATCGTTATGGTGGTAATCTGAACTTGGGTAATCTTTCGAGGGGTAATCGTTAGGGGGTAATCGTTGTGGTGGTAATCTGAACTTGGGTAATCTTTCGAGGGGTAATCGTTAGGGGGGTAATCGTTAGGGGGGTAATCGTTAGGGGGGTCATTTGTGTGTTGCATTCGAAAGCAATGTTATTTTGCATCTCGTACCTTTGAAAAGTGTGGGGGTAATCGTTAGGGGTAATCGTTAGGGGGGGTAATCGTTAGGGGGTAATCGTAAGGGGGGTCATTTGTGAGTTGCATTCGGAAGCAATGTTTTTTTGCATCTCGTACCTTTGAAAAGTGTGGGGGTAATCTTTCGAGGGGTAATCGTTAGGGGGGTAATCGTTTGGTTGGTAATCGTTAGGGGGGTAATCGTTAGGGGGGTAATCGTTAGGGGGGTAATCGTAAGGGGGGTCATTTGTGTGTTGCATTCGGAAGCAATGTTTTTCTGCATCTCGTACCTTTGAAAAGTGTGGGGATAATCGTTAGGGGTAATCGTTAGGGGGGTAATCGTTAGGGGGTAATCGTTAGGGGGGTAATCGTTAGGGGGGGTAATCATAAGGGGGGTAATCGTTAGGGGGTAATCGTTAGGGGGGGTAATCATAAGGGGGGTAATCGTTAGGGGGGTAACCGTTAGGGGGGTAATCGTTAGGGGGGTAATCGTTAGGGCGGTAATCATCAGGGGGGGTAATCGTTAGGGGGGTAATCGTTAGGGGGGTAATCATCAGGGGGGTAATCGTTAGGGGGGTAATCGATAGGGGGGTAATCGTTAGGGGGGTAATGAAATTAATAGATGCTGGAATTAAGTACTATATTACACGGTAAATATGTACAAGTGACAAGTGCACGGGATGATGGTTGGGAGACGACTGGCGTGCTGGACCGAGGGAAAGATAGGTGAGGAGTGTCGGAATGCTGCGTCAGCAGCTAGGATGCAGCCCAGACAGCTGAGTAGGCCAAAAGGGGTACAAAGGTTGGATGTAACAGCCCCCCGATTAGGAGGAAACTTACGGGTGGAAAGGTAAGTTGACGGGAAAGGAAGGAAATACAAGTTTTATGGATTTAGGACATTCGAAGACGAGGACCAGTGATATCTTCGGAACTTATGGATGCCAGTTCTATGGGAGTTTCAAGTTTGGGTTTACATTTTGGTTTTTTAAAATGGCAATACAATTTAAAGAAAAAGTACAAAATTAAAATAAGACTTATAACTACAGTTATATAAGAATAATAATTACCATAAATGACAATGTGAGGTTTCTCAATAACTCCATTGAGGTTTGTTTTTATCTGATCGGTTGCCTTATTATAATTTGAGAAAAGGGAATCTAAGTTGTTAATATTTTTTAAGTTTACATATGGAACTTTGATGTTTTCCTTTAAGTATGTATTAGAACTACAACAAGTATCATTAATTAATTCGAAATGCAATACAATTGGTTTTATTTTTATTTCAATGTTATGTTTAGGTATTAACTTATTGTCATTGCAATAAGCAATCTGTCTGGTATAGTTAATATACCAGTACCGGAAATAGAAGATTCAGATAATTCTTGGTTACTGCATTCTATAGTTATTTTAGAATTTTGGCTGATCATGTAGATCCATTGGTTATTATGGAGTTTATGAAACGTTTCGAAATTACCGTTAACAAATTCAGTTTTACAAAGACTCGGAACGGAAGTAAGAGCTTTTGAGATAACCTCCGTTTCGCAGATAGGTACAGCTGATGTAGGATATACATTGGAAATTTCACAGATATAATATTGCGTATTAATTACTTTACAGGTGTTAAGAGAATTAAGTTTACAATAAGATTTCTTATCTTTGGTTATGCCCAAATATTTAGTAGAAGGTATTATAGTAGAATACAATGTATTGTTTACAGTTTTAAGAGCAATGGGATATGGTACAGTGTGGTATAAGTCAAATTCTTTTGTGTTTACTAAGGGCATTTGTAGTATGAATATAATTTTGTTATTTGCATAATAACTGGATACATCAGATATATTTTCTAAAATATGAATATTGTCTAATATTAAGGGTACAGGTAATTGCTTAGAACTAGGGAGAAATCTATAATTACTTACAAGGTCTGAAAACAGTTGCTTAGGCGTAATGATAGATGGATATAATATATTAGACTTACTAAACATAATAGCATTAATAATATCTTCTAACTTAAATGATAAGGTTAACAAACTACTTTCTAAAATATTCGACAATCCCGATATTTTAGATCTCATTAATAATTTGTTGGAAACATGTGTTAGGTTTGCCATTTCTTGGTTCAAGTTATCTATGGCGTAACTTAAACTTTCTTCATTTGCATTTATTTTATCAATAACTTCTTTTAAAGACAAAAGTGTGGATTGTGTAACCATCATGTTTTCTTTCATGAGGGTAGCCAATTTAGTTTGATCATTTTCCAAAGTTTGGATAGCATTACTATATTTTTCAGCATCATTTTCGTCCATGTTACCAAATAGATATTTGATTACTGAGCCAACTCCACCAAACCAAGGTGATCTTTTATTAGATTTCGATATGAGATGGGAGATAGAGTCAAAATCTCTTACAATGTCAGAATAGCGGGACGACAATGGTTGGAATAAATAATAACAATCATCTCCGTAATATGCATTACTTTGATTACATAAAAATTTCGAGGTTGTTAAAATATCTCTTATGTTATCTAAATGTGGTTGAATGAAAGAGATATCTATAGGAATTATAATATCTAAAGTATCATCGGTTATTTTAAGAGAGCCAATAGGATCAAAATATATGCCTGCGTCGTCTGATGCTGGCTGGATATATCCTTGACTGTTTGATGCCAGGATAGGATAAATGAAACCAATTCTGGAAGGAAACGTAATATAGGTTATTATATATTATTTTAAAATACTAGGTTATACTACTAGTAGCCAATTTCATTTCGTCAAAATGATGTTTAACGTGACGTCTGTTTATAAGGAGCGATGCTGTGTTGTTTCCATGAATTTTCACAATCTTATATGGACCTTTCCATATAGGAGATAAGGCTTTTCTGAGACGTAAATGATTTTTTAAGTAAACAAGATCACCGACTTTATACTTAATTGGTCTCGTGTGAGTATCATAATAATTTTTGGAATTTATCTTTGATTTTTGAATATATTCTATTGCCTTCGCTCGGCAATACTTAAGTCTATTTTGGAGTATGCGGACATATTCAGGGTAAGTAGCACTTGATGTTTCTTCATAGATGGAGGTTGGTATGTATGGTTTATTTCCGAATACTAGTTCGTAGGGAGCAAAGTGAGTAGTTGAGTGGATAGCTGTATTATACGCTAGCATAGCTGTATATACAAATCGAGGCCAGTTATTTTGTTGCTCATTCACATATGATTTTAAGTACTCTTTTAAAGTAGAGTGACTCCTCTCGAGAGCACCCTGAGTTTGAGGATGATATGGAGTTGACCATAATTGTTTTATTTTTAATAGGTTACAGGTTTGTTTGAATAACTCGGCCGTGAAGTTGGTACCTTGATCCGTTAGGATTGTTTTTGGAATTCCGAATAGTGTGATGAAATGTACCAAACATTCACATGTTTCTTCAGCAGTAGTATTCGTGATTGGATAAGCAGCTGAGAACTTAGTGAGGTCATCCTGGAGAGTCAGGATGTATTTATATTTATCGCTACCGGCTTCTGGTAGTGGTCCTACGATATCAAAAGCTACTCGTTCAAACGGACGTGTTGAAAGAGAAGTTATTTGCATAGGAGCCCGATTTGTTTGTCTAAGGGCCTTATTGACTTGACACTGCGGACATTTTTTTACATAGTTTTCAATGTCAGTTCGCATGTGTTTCCAGTAGTATTTCTCTTGAATGCGTTTTAACATTCTACCAGAGCCTAGGTGACCGGCTATAGGAAGATCGTGATTTTCCTTTAGGATTTTTGGAATTTCACTTAATGACGGATATATGACAGTATTTTTATAAATATGTATAGTCATTTCTGAGTTATGGAATAGGTATAGAATCATGTTATATAGTTTAATATATTGATGCGTATCGAATGGATTATTAAAGTCAGATATGGCTATCTCGGGGTTATCTTGGCCTGTAAGACTAACGATTAATTCGTTTCTTATAGATTTCAGACACTTGAAGATATCTTCGTAAGTACAAGTGTCAAAATGATTGACTTTGGTAAATATGAAATAGTAGATTTTATTGTCTAATTTATATTTAAGGAAAGAATGTAATGTTCTTTCCAGTAAGGAAAATTCACTTAAATTAGGAATATTAGATAACACTTCTTGGGTGTACGGGATGGATTCATCCATATCTATAGATGTAGGTATTATTATATATTTTTTATTAGTTTTAGATAAGCTTTCATTGTGTTCTATTATAGTCACGTTTGGATTAAAATCTTTAGAAATAGTTTTAAGGAATTCTGAATAGTTTCCGTCTAGGGTAGAGGAACTACTAGGGCTGGAGATATCAGGAGGAGATATTGGATTTGGAGGTTCACTGGAAGGTGAAGGTAAGTTTTCATTTATATTTTCTAGGTCATCAAGATTGCCTAAATCAGGTAAGCTAGTAGGTTGAATAAGATCTGTAAGATCTTCTAGTTCAATTAAGTCATCAGGGGATTCAACTGGAGGAACGTCTGGATCATTAACAGGTAAGTTTATATTTTTATTAGAAGTACTGGGTAGAGGATTTATAGGATTAACAGATTTAATTACAGGATAACGGGATAATGGATCAGCGGCATTATTGAGTTTACCTTTCCGATATATTATTTCGTACTCATATTCTTCTAGTTTCAGTCTCCATCTTTGGAGTTTACTACTGGGATCAGTGTGATTAAATAGCCAACGCAAAGGACGATGGTCGGTAATAATTATGAACTTTCTGCCATAAAGGTATGGACGGAAAGTTTTACAGCCGAAAAGAATTGCGAGTAATTCTTTTTCCGTTGTGCTATAGTTGCACTCATTTTTGTTGAGTGTGCGGGACGCGTAGGCAATAGGTTTATCTTTACCTATTTCGCCTTGGGAAAGGATAGCGCTGATTGCGTAATTCGATGCGTCACAGCTGAGAAGAAAAGGTTTAGAGAAGTCAGGGTATGCTAGTAAAGGAGCTGTAGTTAATTTGTTTTTAAGAGTTTCGAAGGATAGCCGATGTTCGTTTGACCATATGAACTCTACATTCTTTTTCAGGAGATTAGTTAGTGGTTTTGCGATACTTGAAAAATCGGGAATGAACCTGCGATAATAGGAGACAAAACCAAGGAATGATTTAACATCTTTTGGAGTTTTAGGTATGGGAAATTCATGAACGGAGCGCAGTTTTTCAGGATTTGGTTTGACGCCCTTGTCAGTGATGACATGGCCTAAGTAAGAAACTTCCTTTCGTAGAAACTCACATTTGTCGGGTTGCAATTTTAATCTAAATTCGCGGAGTCTGGAAAATACATTTGTTAGGTTATCTATATGGGTAGGTATGTCATATGAATAAATGACGATGTCATCAAGGTAGACGAAACATTGAATGCCTTGAAGACCGGATAAGGCAGAGTTCATTAACCTCTGAAATGTGGATGGTGCATTTTTTAAACCGAATGGCATACGCGTGAACTCGTAGTGGCCTGATGGAATCGAAAATGCTGTTTTAGGGGAATCATCTGGAGACATATTTATCTGATGGAAACCGGAAGCTAGGTCTAATGTGCTGAAGTATTTACATTTTCCTAGTTGGTCTAGGATATCAGCTATGTTTGGAATAGGATAGGAGTCGCCGATAGTCACGTCGTTAAGCTTGCGGTAATCGATTACGACGCGCCATTTTCTTTGACCGGAAGCATCGAGTTTCTTTGGTACCACCCAAATTGGTGAGGACCAAGGGGACATTGAAGGTTTTATTATACCTTGTTTTAACATTTTCTCGATTTGAGAATCGACTTCTTTTTTATGACACTCGGGGAATCTATACGTTTTTACGTGGATTGGGTTATCCGAGGTAGTTTTGATTTTATGTTCTATGGCGTCAGTATGTGTTAACTGATCGTCGGGAAGGTGGAAGATGTCTGAGAACTGAGAACAGACGGAATATAGTGCTTCAGTTTCTTCAGGATTAAGGTGGGACACGCGAAGCTGTTTTAGTACTTCATCAGTGCGTTCCCGGACTTGGGATTCGCTCATGGCATTGATAAGGACTGAATCTTCTAGTGCAAAAGGTTTTAGGTATAGCCTAAGGTCAGAATTTATAGTGACGGGTTCTTCTGACGTATTAACTATAGAGATATTGACGCGGTTATTATTTTTAACTCGAACTATGCAATTTGCTACTAGTAAGTCTTTAGATAAATGTTGGTCTATTATAAGACCTTCTCTTATCTCTGGATTTGCTACAGTACATTCAATAATTGTTTCCGTACGCGGTGTTATTGAATATATAGGATCATTAAAGTGCATTTTTATTTTAAATTCGTTTAACTGTAATATTCCTTCATCATAATTTATTTTACAACTCATTGAGTTGAATAAATCGTTGCCGATAATTCCATCATAGGATAGGGTTAGTTCTTTAACTAAATTGAAATTATGTGTTAGATATTTACAATCAGTATGATTTTCTTCATGTGTATATATAGTAATGGGAATTTGTCCCAATGTGCGTAGCGGGTTATCGGTGTTTGAATCGATACCTTTTATTCGGAATATGACGTTTTCGTTAACGACGGGCATTTGCTCAATTGCGGATTTCTTTATAACACTTATACAAGCACCTGAATCGACGAGAAGATTTAGGTCTTTAGAGGATACGGGAGAATTCACTTTTATGAAAGGTAAGGATTTACTTGATATATTAGATGTAAATTCATATATTTCTTTATTAATTTGTTTTTTATTTTCAGGTTTCCGGATGCAGTCTACGGTTTGGGGCTGGTTACCCTGTTGCTTGACTTCCGTGGATTTAAAGGGTTTAAAGGCTACGGTTTGGGGCTGGTTACCCTGTTGCTTGACTTTAATGGAATTTAAGGATTCAGAGTCTACGATTTGGGGCTGGTTACCCTGCTGCTTGACTCGAGGATTTATGGATTTAGAGTTTACGATTTGGGGCTGGTTACCCTGTTGCCTAACTTTAATGGAATTTAAGGATTCAGAGTCTACGATTTGGGGCTGGTTACCCTGCTGCTTGACTCGAGGATTTATGGATTTAGAGTTTACGATTTGGGGCTGGTTACCCTGTTGCTTAACTCTTGGATTTAATTTGGCGTCGTTTGTGATGAGATTTACATGTCCCGTGCGACGCCCGTGCGGGACATGGTTTAGTTTAAATCGACAGTATCGTAACCGTCTTCATTTTCCGTTTCGACCATGTAATTGATACGGGGTTTAAAATTAGAAGTGCTCGGTTGCGCACTCGATTGATTAGTTTTATTTTGATTAAATTTTTTATTATTATATTCACGTAGTGCACACTTTTCTATGATGTGCCCGGACTTTTTGCAATATCTGCAAAATGGTTCGTTTGAGGAAGGTTTTACCTGGGAAGGTTTCTGGGATGAGAAATTATTATTATTGTTTGGTCTACTGGATTTATTATTTGTGTCATTTTGACGGAATGATTTCGTAGCCATGGATTGTTTAAATGAGTACTGCTGGAGTTTTTCTTCTGAAATCGCGTAATTAATAGCCTCATTTAAATTTTTCGGATTTCTACATCTTACAATGTTGGCGATACGTGGGGTGAGGCCCATTGTGAACGTGTGGAGAGCCAGATCCTCCATAGCAGCAACTCTGCCAGAAATTTCGCTCTTCTTATGGTTGGAGATTGAAATTTCTGTTAATAGTTTAGATAAACACGTTTCTATTTTTAAAGAAAATTGGTTAACATTTTCCTGACCCTGTTTGCAGTCTTGGAGTTCAGCTAAGAGGTGGGCATAGTGCTTGCGTTCTCCAAATTGGTTTTGAAGGAATTCTTTCAAGGATGACCAGGTGTCGAATTCCTTTATGGAGCAAGCTATTTCCGCTCTACCATCTAACTGGCTAATTATGTATTTAAATACTATATCTGTTTGGTATAGAGTGGCTAAAGATATTGCGTTGTCGCAATTGTTTATGAATGCATTTAATTTTTCTCGAGAGCCATCGAATGGTTTTATGAATTTAAGGATGACTCCTAGAGGGATGTCTTCATTCAACTCCTCTTTGACATTTTTAGAGTCTTTGGACATTTTGGGAATTTTAACAAAAGATTATAAACTTAATTTAAAAGGAAAGATAGGAATTATAATAGCTTAGAATTACGAAGAAGATTTATCGCGCACTGTATGGAGACTTAGCTGCGACGAGTGGCGAGACACAACATCCGTTGATGCGGTATGGATTACGAGATAAGACACTGACAATGTGTCGTTATTCGTGGGTTATTAATAATTTCACTGGATCACTTTTGGATAATATTAAGTTCACAACTCACAGGATTAGGATAGCGCACATTTTCTGCTGAAGGTAGGCCCGAACCTGGACCTCGAACTGGAACTGGAGCTGGAACTGGAACTGGAACTGGAGCCGAAGCTGATCGACCGTGGTCGATACCGGGAAGACCGGTGTGGTGAGCCGCCTCTTGAGGATATTGGCACTTGACACTTTTTAGCACTTTTTGGCACTTTATAGCACTTAGGAATTAGCACTTTTGGTTTAACCACTTTTTCGGAAGAGTCCAAGGATTCAGGGTCTTCGCACATTATAACAACTCAACGGCGACTCGACTCTATGCTAGACATTGAAATTTAAGCCCTGTATCATATGTTCAAGGTTCAATTTCAAAAAATGATTATAAAGTAGTGTACAACGAGTGGCCTACGCATCGTACACTAGAGGTCAACCCCGACACGTTTGTCACGCAATGACCATACGTCGTCCACGCAACGACCACACGTTGTCCACGTAACGACTATGCGTTTGCGACTGACGCGTGACGGGAAAACTGAGGTTAGACGAGTTGTCTGTTGAATAACCCACTCGTTGGCACCGCGTTGGCCACTCGTTGACACCGCGTTGTCCACTAGTGACCATTGGGTGGATCAACTAGTTGACTACTCATCGAGAGTGTGAGTAGAGTTGCTGCCGCGTTGGCGTGGAGTTGTTATAATGTGCGAAGACCTTTACAATCCCTTTTTACGCTGCCACCAATGTTAGAACCGGGAACCGAGTAGGGTTTTTAAAAAATGAAATTAATAGATGCTGGAATTAAGTACTATATTACACGGTAAATATGTACAAGTGACAAGTGCACGGGATGATGGTTGGGAGACGACTGGCGTGCTGGACCGAGGGAAAGATAGGTGAGGAGTGTCGGAATGCTGCGTCAGCAGCTAGGATGCAGCCCAGACAGCTGAGTAGGCCAAAAGGGGTACAAAGGTTGGATGTAACAAATCGTTAGGGGGCTAATTTTCAGGGGGGTAATCGTTAGGGGGTAATCGTTATGGTGGTAATCTGAACTTGGGTAATCTTTCGAGGGGTAATCGTTAGGGGGGGGTAATCGTTAGGGACCTAATCGTCAGGGGGGTAATCCTTAGGTTGGTAATCATTAGGGGGCTAATTTTCAGGGGGGCAATCGTTAGGGGTAATCGTTATGGTGGTAATCTGAACTTGGGTAATCTGAACTTGGGTAATCTTTCGAGGGGTAATCGTTAGGGGGTAATCGTTATGGTGGTAATCTGAACTTGGGTAATCTTTCGAGGGGTAATCGTTAGGGGGGTAATCGTTAGGGGGGTAATCGTTAGGGGGGTCATTTGTGTGTTGCATTCGAAAGCAATGTTATTTTGCATCTCGTACCTTTGAAAAGTGTGGGGGTAATCGTTAGGGGTAATCGTTAGGGGGGTAATCGTTAGGGGGTAATCGTAAGGGGGGTCATTTGTGAGTTGCATTCGGAAGCAATGTTTTTTTGCATCTCGTACCTTTGAAAAGTGTGGGGGTAATCTTTCGAGGGGTAATCGTTAGGGGGGTAATCGTTTGGTTGGTAATCGTTAGGGGGGTAATCATCAGGGGGGTAATCGTTAGGGGGGTAATCGTTAGGGGGGTAATCGTTATGGTGGTAATCGTTAGGGGGTAATTTTCAGGGGGGTAATCGTAAGGGGGTCATTTGTGTGTTGCATTCGGAAGCAATGTTTTTTTGCATCTCGTACCTATGAAAAGTGTGGGGGTAATCGTTAGGGGGGTAATCGTTAGGGAGGTAATCATCAGGGGGGTAATCGTTAGGGGGGTAATCGTTATGGTGGTAATTTTAGGGGGGTAATCGTTATGGTGGTAATCGTTAGGGGGGTAATCGTTAGGGGGGTAATCGTTAGGGGGGGTAATCATAAGGGGGGTAATCGTTAGGGGGGCAATCGTTAGGGGGGGTAATCATAAGGGGGGTAATCGTTAGGGGTTAATCGTTAGGGGGGTAATCGTTAGGGGGGTAATCGTTAGGGCGGTAATCATCAGGGGGTAATCGTTAGGGGGGTAATCGTTAGGGGGGGTAATCATCAGGGGGGTAATCGTTAGGGGGGTAATCGTTAGGGGGGTAATCGTTAGGGGGGTAGTCGTTAGGGGGGTAATTTTCAGGGGGGTAATCGTAAGGGGGGTCATTTGTGTGTTGCATTCGGAAGCAATGTTTTTCTGCATCTCGTACCTTTGAAAAGTGTGGGGGTAATCGTTAGGGGTAATCGTTAGGGGGGTTATCGTTAGGGGGTAATCGTTAGGGGGCTAATTTTCAGGGGGGTAATCGTTAGGGGGTAATCGTTATGGTGGTAATCTGAACTTGGGTAATCTTTCGAGGGGTAATCGTTAGGGGGTAATCGTTATGGTGGTAATCTGAACTTGGGTAATCTTTCGAGGGGTAATCGTTAGGGGGGGGTAATCGTTAGGGACCTAATCGTCAGGGGGGTAATCCTTAGGTTGGTAAGCATTAGGGGGCTAATTTTCAGGGGGGCAATCGTTAGGGGGTAATCGTTATGGTGGTAATCTGAACTTGGGTTGTAACGTTTTAATAAGCTAGGAGGTTAATAAACTTAGTAATGTTACATTTTATTTAGGAATACAAAATACAGGATAATATAAAAGATATAGTCCAAAACACAGTCCACAATGCACAGTAGGTATAAGGCCGCAATAGCCCTCAGTAGGCAGGAAGTCCCAGAGGGCAAGAACCTCCTCTAGGTTGTTAGACGCTCTTGAGTAGTCCTCTGCAGCAGGGAGTTCTCCAGAGGGCAAGATCCTCCTCTGGAGTAATAGAGGCTCTTCAGTAGACCTCAGCAGCAGGGAGTCTCAGAGGGCAAGAACCTCCTCTGAGTGGAAGATCGAAGAGTGCTGGATAGGATGTGAAGAGTTGATTAGAAATAGAATGATGTACTGGATAGAATACGTCCGAGAGTCCTGGATAGAATGTCGACAGTCCTGGATAGAATACGTTGAAAGTCCCGGATAGAATACGTGACGACGGTCCTGGATAGAATACGTTGAAAGTCCCGGATAGAATACGTGACGACGGTCCTGGATAGAATACCTCGATTCCTCAGAATCCTCGGCTTTTATACCAGTCAGTTCTTGTCAGCTTGATTTCAAAAACGTTGTTCCCTTCTCTTTTTGAATATTGTTCTCTTCTCTTTTCGAATTGAGAGAATCTGACATATCAGACCACGGAGGTCTGCGTGCTTTTACATGTGTAAAAATAGAATTTAGTATTTTAATACAAATATTAGTTACAATATTTAAATTAGAATTTATACAATACAATGTAATTAATTAGATAAATTAAATTATATAAATCAAAATGTAGCATACAAAGATCAATAAGCTAGAAGCTAAACAGTAAATAAAAATAAACTGACAGTTTGGCAGTTGACATAGCTTGACATAAGTGTCACAAGAAAAATTATTTATCAAGTAAAAATATTAATGAAGATAATGAATTAATGAGAAAAATAGGATGATGTAAGGCGTAAGTATACATAAATACTATATTTCCCCAACGACCCCGAGAAAATTTTTGGCCTGAGACAAAAATTTTGTAAAGGTTAAAATATTACCACATTCACAAAACTTCCATAACTCAATCAAACACACACTCAATCAAATTCAATCTTACGTAAAGTGTCAGGTAGGATTCACACTCAATGATCACTACTCAACCGATAAATCAATAACTTTAAGGCTTATTTTCGGAGTTGTAATCCGCTCGCGTCGAAAACCACTAATGAGATGAGATTTTTAACAATGGCTTGTTTAAGGAGTTGTCATCCGCTCCAAAAGACAGCTATGGTTTAGAGCCATAGTTATCGGACATGATGGGGTAGGCCATCATGCCGTAGTTACCATTGGGGTAGACCAATAGTAGAGAGGTTAACAGAGGCTTATTTTTAACGGAGTTGTCAGCCGCTCCAAAAGATAGCTATGGTTTAGAGCCATAGTTATCAGACATGACGGGGTAGGCCATCATGCCGCAAAGACTATTGGGGATACCAATAGTATAAAAAATGAAGTGATGAATGAATTAGAAAAGATGACCTTATAGAGTTTTAAAAAACCAAGAGAACTCTATAAGGGAAGAAAGAAGGGAAAAAAAAAGTATGAAGAATATTTTTAAAATCTTCATAAAAAGTACGAGTAAATACTTCGAAATAAAAAGTTAATACAAAATAATTCTATAATTCTATCCAGGGTGATTTAAGAAAGAGAGTAGGGGACAGTAGAAAACTCGAAAGAGTTTTTAAAGTAAGAAGAAATTAGTACTTAATTTTTCCATGCAAAAAGTTCCATACCAAAAAGTCAAAAAGTCGGAACTCTATGAATCCGTTGCTTAGCAACCAAATGATTGTTAAATCAATTAGTCGGAAAATTTTTAAAAATATTTTCCCACGAAAAATGAATTTTAGGATGTCTCCCCGATGAAGGATAAGTACAAATAAATAAATTTAAGATTTTTGTAAGAGTAATGTAGGTGAATAGGTTTTGTAAAAACGTCCACAGGATACTCTCCCGTTTCTGTCGTGAAGTGTCTCAACAACCAACTTGGGAGTGCCCACGAATGGATTAAACACACCAAGCGGCCGTTGAGTACGAATACCCGAGGGTATACGTTGTGGTGTGCAAGTCTGTGGGGATGTAGTGTAAAATTGTTTTTGTTCAGAGTAAAGTAGATGTGAGTATGAACGACTACGGGATATTGTCCAATAGCCGCCGTAGAGTAACCGATCTCCAACCTTGGTTGTGCCCACAAGTGGGTTAACACTCCCAAGAGGCCGAAAGGGTGCCGATTATCTAACGATAATGGAATGTCTGAGGGGTGTAGTAGAATAATATAATAAGTAAATAAATAAGTAAATCGGATGAGAAGATGATGAATATTTACGTTGGGCGCCAATCTGTAACGTTTTAATGAGCTAGGAGGTTAAACTAACAAACTAGGAATGTTACATTTTATTTAAAATACAAAATACAGGATATTATAAAAGATAAAGTCCAAAACACAGTCCACAACACAGTCACAATTCACAGTACGAGGCCGCAATAGCCCTCAGTAGGCAGGAAGTCCCAGAGGGCAAGAACCTCCTCTAGGTTGTTAGACGCTCTTGAGTAGTCCTCTGCAGCAGGGAGTTCTCCAGAGGGCAAGATCCTCCTCTGGAGTAATAGAGGCTCTTCAGTAGACCTCAGCAGCAGGGAGTCTCAGAGGGCAAGAACCTCCTCTGAGTGGAAGATCGAAGAGTGCTGGATAGGATGTGAAGAGTTGATTAGAAATAGAATGATGTACTGGATAGAATACGTCCGAGAGTCCTGGATAGAATGTCGACAGTCCTGGATAGAATACGTTGAAAGTCCCGGATAGAATACGTGACGACGGTCCTGGATAGAATACGTTGAAAGTCCCGGATAGAATACGTGACGACGGTCCTGGATAGAATACCTCGATTCCTCAGAATCCTCGGCTTTTATACCAGTCAGTTCTTGTCAGCTTGATTTCAAAAACGTTGTTCCCTTCTCTTTTTGAATATTGTTCTCTTCTCTTTTCGAATTGAGAGAATCTGACATATCAGACCACGGAGGTCTGCGTGCTTTTACATGTGTAAAAATAGAATTTAGTATTTTAATACAAATATTAGTTACAATATTTAAATTAGAATTTATACAATACAATGTAATTAATTAGATAAATTAAATTATATAAATCAAAATGTAGCATACAAAGATCAATAAGCTAGAAGCTAAACAGTAAATAAAAATAAACTGACAGTTTGGCAGTTGACATAGCTTGACATAAGTGTCACAAGAAAAATTATTTATCAAGTAAAAATATTAATGAAGATAATGAATTAATGAGAAAAATAGGATGATGTAAGGCGTAAGTATACATAAATACTATAGGGTAATCTGAACTTGGGTAATCTTTCGAGGGGTAATCGTTAGGGGGTAATCGTTATGGTGGTAATCTGAACTTGGGTAATCTTTCGAGGGGTAATCGTTAGGGGGGTAATCGTTAGGTTGGTAATCGTTAGGGGGGTAATCGTTAGGGGGGTAATCGTTAGGGGGGTAGTCGTTAGGGGGGTAATTTTCAGGGGGGTAATCGTAAGGGGGGTCATTTGTGTGTTGCATTCGGAAGCAATGTTTTTTTGCATCTCGTACCTTTGAAAAGCGTGGGGATAATCGTTAGGGGTAATCGTTAGGGGGGTAATCGTTAGGGGGTAATCGTGAGGGGGGTAGTCGTTAGGGGGGTAATCATCAGGGGGGCAATCGTTAGGGGATAATCGTTATGGTGGTAATCTGAACTGGGGTAATCTTTCGAGGGGTAATCGTTAGGTTGGTAATCGTTAGGGGGTAATCGTTAGGGGGGTAATCATTATGGTGGTAATCGTTAGAGGGGGGTAATCGTTAGGGGGGTAATCGTCAGGGGGGTAATCGTTATGGTGGTAATCGTTAGGGGGGTTATTTTCAGGGGGGTAATCGTAAGGGGGTCATTTGTGTGTTGCATTCGGAAGCAATGTTTTTTTGCATCTCATACCTTTGAAAAGTGTGGGGGTAATCGTTAGGGGTAATCGTTAGGGGGGTAATCGTTAGGGTGGTAATCGTTAGGGGGGGGTAATCGTTAGGGGGGTAATCATCAGGGGGGTAATCGATAGGGGGGTAATCGCTAGGGTTGTAATCGTTGGGGGGTAATCGTTAGGGGGGTAATCGTTAGGGGGGTAATCGTCAGAGGGGTAATCGATGGGGGATAATCGTTACGGTGGTAATCGTTAGGGGGGTAATTTTCAGGGGGGTAATCGTAAGGGGGGTCATTTGTGTGTTGCATTCGGAAGCAATGTTTTTTGCATCTCGTACCTTTGAAAAGTGTGAGGGTAATCGTTAGGGGTAATCGTTAGGGGGGTAATCATCAGGGGGGTAATCGTTAGGGGGGTAATCATTAGGGGGTAATCGTTATGGTGGTAATCGTTAGGTGGGTAATCGTTAGGGGGGTAATCATCAGGGGGGTAATCGTTAGGGGGGTAATCGTTATGGTGGTAATCGTTAGGGGGGTAATTTTCAGGGGGGTAATCGTTAGGGGGTAATCGTTATGGTGGTAATCTGAACTTGCGTAATCTTTCGAGGGGTAATCTGAACTTGGGTAATCTTTCGAGGGGTAATCGTTAGGGGGGTAATCGTTAGGGGGGTAATCATCAGGGGGGTAATCGTTAGGAGGGTAATCGTTATGGTGGTAATCGTTAGGGGGGTAATCGTTAGGGGGGTATTCGTTAGGGGGGTAAATCGTTATGGTGGAAATCGTTAGGGGGGGTAATTTTCAGGGGGGTAATCGTAAGGGGGGTCATTTGTGTGTTGCATTCGGAAGCAATGTTTTTTTGCATCTCGTACCTTTGAAAAGTGTGGGGGTAATCGTTAGGGGTAATCGTAAGGGGGGTCATTTGTGAGTTGCATTCGGAAGCAATGTTTTTTTGCATCTCGTACCTATGAAAAGTGTGGGGGTAATCGTTAGGGGGGTAATCGTTAGGGAGGTAATCATCAGGGGCGTAATCGTTAGGGGGGTAATCGTTATGGTGGTAATCGTTAGGGGGGTAATCGTTATGGTGGTAATCGTTAGGGGGGGGTAATCGTTAGGGGGGTTATCGTTAGGGGGGGTAATCATAAGGGGGGTAATCGTTAGGGGGGTAATCGTTAGGGGGGTAATCATCAGGGGGGTAATTGTAGGGGGGTATTCGTTAGGGTAGTAATCGTTACGGTGGTAATCTGAACTGGGTAATCTTTCGGGGGTAATCGTTATGGTGGTAATCGTTAGGGGGGTAATCGTTAGGGGGGTATTCGTTAGGGGGGTAATCGTTATGGTGGAAATCGTTAGGGGGGTAATTTTCAGGGGGGTAATCGTAAGGGGGGTCATTTGTGTGTTGCATTCGGAAGCAATGTTTTTTTGCATCTCGTACCTTTGAAAAGTGTGGGGGTAATCGTTAGGGGTAATCGTAAGGGGGGTCATTTGTGAGTTGCATTCGGAAGCAATGTTTTTTTGCATCTCGTACCTTTGAAAAGTGTGTGTGGAGTAATCGTAAGTGGGGTAATCGTTCGGGGGTAATCGTTAGGAGGGTAATCATCAGGGGGGGGTAATCGTTAGGGGGGTATTCGTTAGGGTAGTAATCGTTACGGTGGTAATCTGAACTGGGGTAATCTTTCGGGGGTAATCGTTATGGTGGTAATCGTTAGGGGGGTAATCGTTAGGGGGGTATTCGTTAGGGGGGTAATCGTTATGGTGGAAATCGTTTAGGGGGGGGGTAATTTTCAGGGGGGTAATCGTAAGGGGGTAATCGTAAGGGGGGTCATTTGTGTGTTGCATTCGGAAGCAATGTTTTTTTGCATCTCGTACCTTTGAAAAGTGTGGGGGTAATCGTTAGGGGTAATCGTAAGGGGGGTCATTTGTGAGTTGCATTCGGAAGCAATGTTTTTTTGCATCTCGTACCTTTGAAAAGTGTGGGGGTAATCTTTCGAGGGGTAATCGTTAGGGGGGTAATCGTTTGGTTGGTAATCGTTAGGGGGGGTAATCATCAGGGGGGTAATCGTTAGGGGGGTAATCGTTAGGGGGGTAATCGTTAGGGGGGTAATCGTTATGGTGGTAATCGTTAGGGGGTAATTTTCAGGGGGTAATCGTAAGGGGGTCATTTGTGTGTTGCATTCGGAAGCAATGTTTTTTTGCATCTCGTACCTATGAAAAGTGTGGGGGTAATCGTTAGGGGGGTAATCGTTATGGTGGTATCGTTAGGGGGGTAATCGTTATGGTGGTAATCGTTAGGGGGGTAATCGTTATGGTGGTAATCGTTAGGGGGGGTAATCGTTAGGGGGGTAGTCGTTAGGGGGGTAATCGTTAGGGCGGTAATCGTCAGGGGGGTAATCGTCAGGGGGGTAATCGTTAGGGGGGGTAATCATCAGGGGGGTAATCGTTAGGGGGGTAATCGTTAGGGGTGTAATCGTTAGGGGGTAGTCGTTAGGGGGGTAATTTTCAGGGGGGTAATCGTAAGGGGGGTCATTTGTGTGTTGCATTCGGAAGCAATGTTTTTCTCTGCATCTCGTACCTTTGAAAAGTGTGGGGGTAATCGTTAGGGGTAATCGTTAGGGGGGTTTTATCGTTAGGGGGTAATCGTTAGGGGGTAATCGTTAGGGGGCTAATTTTCAGGGGGGTAATCGTTAGGGGGTAATCGTTATGGTGGTAATCTGAACTTGGGTAATCTTTCGAGGGGTAATCGTTAGGTTGGTAATCGTTAGGGGGGTAATCGTTAGGGGGGTAATCGTTAGGGGGGTAATCATTAGGGGGGTAATCGTTAGGGGGGTAATCGTTAGGGGGGGTCATTTGTGTGTTGCATTCGAAAGCAATGTTATTTTGCATCTCGTACCTTTGAAAAGTGTGGGGGTAATCGTTAGGGGGGTAATTGTTAGGGGGGTAATCGTTAGGGGGGTAATCGTTAGGGGGGTAATCGTTAAGGGGTAATCGTTAGGGGGGTAATCATCAGGGGGGTAATCGTTAGGGGGGGGGTAATCGTTAGGGGGTAATCGTTAGGGGGCTAATTTTCAGGGGGCAATCGTTAGGGGGTAATCGTTATGGTGGTAATCTGAACTTGGGTAATCTGAACTTGGGTAATCTTTCGAGGGGTAATCGTTAGGGGGTAATCGTTATGGTGGTAATCTGAACTTGGGTAATCTTTCGAGGGGTAATCGTTAGGGGGGTAATCGTTAGGTTGGTAATCGTTAGGGGGGGTAATCGTTAGGGGGGTAATCATTAGGGGGGTAATCGTTAGGGGGGTAATCGTTAGGGGGGTCATTTGTGTGTTGCATTCGAAAGCAATGTTATTTTGCATCTCGTACCTTTGAAAAGTGTGGGGGTAATCGTTAGGGGTAATCGTTAGGGGGGTAATCGTTAGGGGGTAATCGTTAGGGGGGTAATCGTTAAGGGGTAATCGTTAGGGGGGTAATCATCAGGGGGGTAATCGTTAGGGGGGTAATCGTTAGGTTGGTAATCGTTAGGGGGTAATCGTTAGGTTGGTAATCGTTAGGGGGCTAATTTTCAGGGGGGCAATCGTTAGGGGGTAATCGTTATGGTGGTAATCTGAACTTGGGTAATCTGAACTTGGGTAATCTTTCGAGGGGTAATCGTATCGTTAGCCCGGTAATCGTTAGGGGGGTCATTTGTGTGTTGCATTCGAAAGCAATGTTATTTTGCATCTCGTACCTTTGAAAAGTGTGGGGGTAATCGTTAGGGGTAATCGTTAGGGGGGTAATCGTTATGGGGGTAATCGTTAGGGGGTAATCGTTAAGGGGTAATCGTTAGGGGGGTAATCATCAGGGGGGTAATCGTTAGGGGGGTAATCGTTAGGGGTAATCGTTAGGGGGGGTAATCGTAAGGGGCGTCATTTGTGTGTTGCATTCGGAAGCAATGTTTTTTTGCATCTCGTACCTTTGAAAAGTGTGGGGGTAATCGTTAGGGGTGTAATCGTTATGGTGGTAATCGTTAGGGGGGTAATTTTCAGGGGGGGTAATTGTAAGGGGTGTCATTTTGTGTTTTGCATTCGGAAGCAATGTTTTTTTGCATCTCGTACCTTTGAAAAGCGTGGGGATAATCGTTAGGGGTAATCGTTAGGGGGGTAATCGTTAGGGGGTAATCGTGAGGGGGGTAGTCGTTAGGGGGGTAATCATCAGGGGGGTAATCGTCAGGGGGGTAATCGTTATGGTGGTAATCGTTAGGGGGGTTTTTTTCAGGGGGGTAATCGTAAGGGGGGGTCATTTGTGTGTTGCATTCGGAAGCAATGTTTTTTTGCATCTCATACCTTTGAAAAGTGTGGGGGTAATCGTTAGGGGTAATCGTTAGGGGGGTAATCGTTAGGGGGTAATCGTTAGGGGGGTAATCGTTAGGGGGGTAATCGTTAGGGGGGTAATCATCAGGGAGGTAATCGATAGGGGGGTAATCGTTAGGGTTGTAATCGTTAGGGGGTAATCGTTAGGGGGGTAATCGTTAGGGGGGTAATCGTCAGGGGGGTAATCGATGGGGGATAATCGTTACGGTGGTAATCGTTAGGGGGGTAATTTTCAGGGGGGTAATCGTAAGGGGGGTCATTTGTGTGTTGCATTCGGAAGCAATGTTTTTTGCATCTCGTACCTTTGAAAAGTGTGAGGGTAATCGTTAGGGGTAATCGTTTGGGGGGTAATCGTTAGGGGGGTAATCGTTACGGTGGTAATCGTTAGGGGGGTAATTTTCAGGGGGTAATCGTAAGGGGGGTCATTAGTGTGTTGCATTCGGAAGCAATGTTTTTTTTCATCTCGTACCTTTGAAAAGTGTGAGGGTAATCGTTAGGGGTAATCGTAAGGGGGTCATTTGTGTGTTGCATTCGGAAGCAATGTTTTTTTGCATCTCGTACCTTTGAAAAGTGTGGGGGTAATCGTTAGGGGTAATCGTAAGGGGGGTCATTTGTGTGTTGCATTCGGAAGCAATGTTTTTTTGCATCTCGTACCTTTGAAAAGTGTGGGGGTAATCGTTAGGGGGGTAATTTTCAGGGGGGTAATCGTAAGGGGGGTCATTTGTGTGTTGCATTCGGAAGCATTGTTTTTTTGCATCTCGTACCTTTGAAAAGTGTGAGGGTAATCGTTAGGGGTAATCGTTGGGGGGGGGTAATCGTTAGGGGGGTAATCATTATGGTGGTAATCGTTAGAGGGGGGTAATTGTTAGGTGGGGGTAATTGTTAGGGGGTAATCGTTAGGGGGGTAATCGTTACGGTGGTAATCGTTAAGGTGGTAATCTGAACTGGGGTAATCTTTCGTGGGGTAATCGTTATGGTGGTAATCGTTAGGGGGTAATCGTTAGGGGGGTCATTTGTGTGTTGCATTCGGAAGCAATGTTTTTTTGCATCTCGTACCTTTGAAAAGTGTGGTGGTAATCGTTAGGGAGGTAATTTTCAGGGGGGTAATCGTAAGGGGGGTCATTGGTGTATTGCATTCGGAAGCAATGTTTTTTTGCATCTCGTACCTTTGAAAAGTGTGAGGGTAATCGTTAGAGGTAATCGTTAGGGGGGTAATCGTTAGGGGGGTAATCGTTAGGGGGTAATCGTTAGGGGGGTTGTTGTAATATCAACCATTAAATTTATAATCTGTGAAAAGATCGTTCTAGATTATGTTGGCTATGGTCTGTGCTCTCTTCTAATAAAATGGATTCAAGTAAAATGTCGGTTTTTAATTTTATTACAAATAAGATGTAAAACATGGCGCAGTCAGATTACAAGTAAAATTAAATGAAAGATTAAGTTTATCTGTTGATAATCGTAAGTTTACACGATGAAAATGGAGATATCCGTAAAGTTGCCACCAAATTTTGACTTGCGGTCAAATTTTTGGGGGGTAATCTTCAGGAGGGTAATCGTTAGGGGGGTAATTTGTGTGTTGCATTCGGAACGGAAGTAATGTTTTTCTGCATCTCGTCGATCTTCCGGGTTAAGCCGCGCTTGCCGAGGTTGGTCTGTGGATGGGTGACCATCTATCATAGCGAGTTTCCTCCGTGCCTCGGAAAGCACGCAAAGCCTTTGGTCCCGGCTGCCATTTGTAGATCTTTGACAGTCGTTACTGTTAGTCAGAAGCTCTAAAGTCTGACAACCAGTCTTACCAAGGGGTATCGTATTACCCAGTTACTGGGTTGTGGAGGGCCGACAGGCAGTCGCTCCATGTAAAATACTGATATCCAGCTGAATCTGGTTTGACTGGAAGCCGACCCCAATATAGTTGGGAAAAGGCTAGGCAGATGATGATGTTGCAGGAGAATTTCATAAGTAGGTTCATTGTGAAAACTCCTTTTGTAGCTAGCCGTTTAAAATTAGTAAGATAAAGGTTATTGCTTTTATGACAGATATTTTTATGATTACTGAAGTCTCCCGAACTGAAACGACGTTAGACGATGCGTGGTGTCGGGTATTTTCGTGAGGTTTTTATTGGGACTGTTGACTTGATTTGGTCGCCGCGCCGCGCCGCGCCGCGATCAGAGCCCGCAATAAAAGCTATGCAATAGTTTAAAAAAACATTTAAATTCGGTTCCTTGAGATTATGTTCTGATACTTATTTTCAATTATAGATTTACGAATAAAACAAAGTTTTATGAACTACTCCATCCCACCCACATTTGTATTGAATTAATTTTTCAACTGATTTAGACAATTTTATGTAGTGTGCACGCCTTTAATATCGACATCAATCAATCAATCGACAATCTGTCGGGGGTAATCTTCAGGGGGGTAATCTGAACTGGGGTAATCGTTAGGGGGTAATCGTTAAAGGGGTAATCGTTAGGGGGGTAATCGTTATGGTGGTAATCGTTAGGGGGTAATCTTCAGGGGGGTAATCTGAACTGGGGTTATCGTTAGGGGGTAATCGTTAGGGGGGTAATCGTTAGGGGGGTAATCGTTGGGGGGGTAATCGTTAAGGGGGTAATCGTTAGTGGGGTAATCGTTAGGGGGTAATCTTCAGGGGGGTAATCTGAAGGGGGATAATCGTTAGGGGGTTATCTGTCGGGGGAAATTTTTGGGGGGTAATCTTCAGGAGGGTAATCGTTAGGGGGGTTATTTTTGTGTTGCATTCGGAAGCAATATTTTTCTACATCTCGTACCTTTGAAAAGTTCGCCTACTTGGATTGAAAACTGAGCGTAGCGAAAATTTTAACTATTTTAACTCATAACTATTTTATTTTAAAAGAAAATTAATATGTTTGTGATGCACGACTGTAATATAGAACTTCTTTGTTGCAGGAGAATTTCATAAGTAGGCACATTGTGAAAACTCCTTTTGGATGGATGATGGGATGTAATCTGTCGGGGGGTAATATTTGGAGTGGTAATCTGTCGGGGGGTAATCGTTAGGGGGTAATCGTTAGGGGGGTAATCGTTATGGTGGTAATCGTTAGGGGGTAATCTTCAGGGGGGTAATCTGAACTGGGGTAATCGTTAGGGGGTAATCGTTAGGGGGGTAATCGTAAGTGGGGTAATCGTTAGGGGGTAATCGTTAGGGGGGTAATAGTGAGGGGGGGAATCGTTAGGGGGGTAATCGTTATGGTGGTAATCGTTATGGGGGAAATTTTTGGGGGTGTAATCTTCAGGGGGGTAATCTGAACTGCGGTAATCTTCAGGGGGGTAATCGTTAGGGGGGTAATCTGTCGGAGGGTAATCAGTGGGGTGGTAATCTTTATGGGGGAAATTTTTGGGGGGGGTAATCTCACCAGACACGGAAGTTTCGGGAGGTACCGGTGTCTGATGCGAAAGGAGGAGACGCCTGGGTGTCACCACTGCAAAGATCGCCTGGAGGACACGGTGGAGCATACGGTGCAAGACTGCCTAGCTTGGGCGGGGCACCGATGTGTCCTCACGGCTGCGATAGGCGGAGACCTCTCGCGCCCGGCATTGGTTGCGGCCATGCTGCGGGGCGAGACGGAGTGGGAAGCGGTCAGCTCCTTCTGCGAGGCAGTAGCGCTCGTGAAGGAGGAGGCGGGCCGCGAGTGAGAGAGGACAGCGTCCTCCCTCCACCCCAGCCGCAGTGGTAGGCGCCCACGGCGACGGACGTCGCTTGATGTTCTCCGGCCACCGTAGGCGCGGGCATGCGGGCAGCGAGTAAAGGGCAACTCGCTGCCCGACCAAGGACCATGCCCGGGTCGACGGCGCGTTGTGTCCCACGCGCGCCTCAAAGAGCGTCAGCATAATGACGGGGCCCCCCTCTCAGAGGGCCTGCCGGGATCGCGGGATTATTCCCTTACCGTAACCCCGGAACTTAACAGGCTATGAAGGACACCATGGATTTTAGTCAGTAGAAGTCTGACAGTAAGGGGTTGGAGGACTCATTTGATGATTCTTTTTTTTTTATTTTTTTAGCGTGGTTGATGACTTTACCACGCTAAAAAAAGAAAAAAAAAGAATAAAATAAATAAATGAAAATAAAAAAAACTATAATTTCAGTGATTTTTTTTTTACCGTTAGCAAATTTTTCGAGGTAGTTGTACGCTTGTAAATATATATTTTTGTGCCGTAAAGTATGTTGTTTTTATTTTATCGTATGTCTATGTATAATTGTATAAACTTAACCCCCCACCAATAAAACTAATAAAATATATACGTTATCGATTTACTTTTTAAAATAATCCTGTATAAAGTTCACGTGATGTTTCTTTTCAACAGTAGTCAATGTTTACAGCTACATTTCAAAACAGAGAAACTAACTATAAACAAAAACTCAACACCAGTTGAATGGGCCATTCAGAACCATTTATAAAACAACACTTGAATGCTCCTTTGTAAGCCGAGCGAACGGCGAAAAATGTTTATCTTATCGGGACCACCTGGCGCGCGGCTTCCGGTTTTTTTTTCGATGGGTGTGCAGTTGACGTTGTGGCGAACTAATTTCTTGCTATGTTATCTGATAATAATTATAATACTTCTGTGGTAATACAAATACTAGGTGCGAAGTACTAGGTGGGGGTAGTACCATTCGATTGCAGCGCTCATAGTGGCGAATAGTAGAAGTGCCGACAAGTTTGCCGCAAAGTACAGACGCCAACGGGTCAGTTATGAAAGGAGCATGTTAGGTAAAAAACTGTCCGATAGAATAAGAATTGCAACAATCAAGAAACACACAAAAACAAAAGATATCATAAAAACAATAAGAAAGCTAAAATGGAGGTGGTCAGCCCACACAATCAGAGGAAGTGAAAAATGGTCAAAATTAATCATGAACTGGTTCACAAATCACAAGAAGAGGAAACGAGGCAGACCATTTCGACGATGGGTTGATGACATCAAAGCCATAGCAGGTGGAACATGGACAAGAGTGGCTAAGGACAGAGAGCAATGGCGACAGTTGGAGGAGGCCTTTGTCAATTATTGATATACAGACTAGGAACTTGATGAAGAATTAAAAACAAACAGTGCATTACTCATTGTGAAATATTACTGAAACATGTTTGTATACAACCATAAAATGTAATAATATTGTGTCTGAATAAAGCTTATTTACATTACATTACATTACATTACAGACGCCAGCGGGTCAACCTACCCGAATGTGTCAGACTTTACCAATCAAACATTAACCTTCCACTTTTGATATAAGTTTGAAAATCGGTTAAAGAAATTTGACACATTGTGGTAGTTTGATGTGCTGGCGTCTCTACAATCGACAAAATTTTGAATTATGACCCACCAGAAGCTTATTGTTTTAAAGACACTCAAATACAATAAGGTTCACATTCGCGTTTTAACATACCTACATATCCATGGTCTTTGGACTTTCATCTTTGTAAATTTTAAGGATTCAAACTATTTATTGCCAAAATGCAAAAGCAAAATCGGTCTCGAGACTTTGTTCAACGTTTTTTGATATTCCTCATAGTTAAAAATATAGCCGTCCACGCCCATTTGAAAAATTCGCTCTGTGTATTCGACAATTTTTGTTCAAATGTAAAAAAAAAAACAAAAAAAAAACAGAAAAAAATTGAAATGTTAAAAGTTTTAAAAAGTTTCGGTTTCGGTTTCGGCCGAAACTGAGAGCAAGGCCGAAGGTTCGGTTTCGGTTTCGGTTTCGGCTGAAAAATCAGTTTCGGTCGGACACTAATTACAAGCATTTAATTTTGAACAAAATTACCTACTCTTGACACCATTTGATTTTAATGAATATACTTACTGAAATACAGCGGATCAAACTCACAGTACATTCAGCTCCGCCGCGCCGCGCCGTCGTGCATTGTTCACCGCACCGTTCACCAAGACTTGTCGTTAGGTCGATTTCAAATAACAAGACAAGTGTTAGCCCAATAATTGTAACGAGGAAATATTCCTTTGACCGTCGTTGTAAGATGCATATTGTGTGTCAGTTTATCGTTAATGTGAAATCCACAATACATAATGTAAACAAACTGGACCGGTCTTTTATGGCGCTATCTCGCGCTTAAATTAGTGACCCCGAAGACGACTGACGTCCGAAGATTATCATCACCGGCGTAGGACGTCGGTAACAAGAAGACCTGGGCTCACCTGGGTTCCATTTCGCACTCATCGTGGAAGCGACAGCTATCTACCAACTCGCCAACTATCACACAAGTTTGTAGACTCATAACAGTTTCAAAAGTGCGACCAGTGTTTAAATGTATGTCAGTGCAAATGATGTTCAGTTTCCCAAAAATAAACTTTCAAACAATAAACTCCAAAATAAAAGTTCCTCCGCGATACTAACGCCAATTTTTCACGTTCGGATTTTCGGAGAAGCTGTATGTTAGCGCGCGGAGTTTGACATTTAATTTCGACGTCCGACCAGCCGCGTTCCAGAGTCGGAGATATCGCGTTTTGCGTCACTATAGAACGGCGAGACATCAAAATCTGTAAGTTTGAACTAAACTTTTGCATGAACTTTAATGTGGACTTTAATAGAGTTTGCACTAAAGGAAGAAAAGGGAAGCTCAAAAAGCATTTGAAGAGATGGTTCGAGTAGGTACTCGGAGACCTTCTAGCAGCGCATGGTCTTCTCCACTACATCTCGCACCTAAAAAGGACGACATTTACCGCCCGTGCCCGCCACTTTCGAGCGCTTAAAGCCCGCACCATTCCGGACCGCTACCCCGTCCGTCATGGAGGGGATTTCTGCCAGAACCTTTCCGGATGCTCAGTATTCAACACTTTAGATTTAGTTAAAGCCTATCAGCAAATTCCTGTAAACCCTGACGATATTTGTAAAACAGCCTTAATTAAACCTTTTGGCCTGTTTGGATTCCCATACATGACGTTTGGCCTGAGAAATGCTGGGCAGACTTTTCAGAGGTTTATTGACGAAGTGGTGCTGGGATTTACCTTCTGTTTACAAAACAAATAGTTGTGACATAGGAGTAAGAAAAGCGTTCAAACCGACTTTACGGCGTAATAACACCAAAGACTGCAGGTACAATAACTTAGTTCTTTCAAAAAACTCATGAATCTCAATCAAGATCGTTAATTTTCAACATTTTTGAATCGGTAGTAGACTCACAAGGGATATTGTAGTCATTGACATCTAGCGATAAACATGAGTACTACATCTACAACTATGGACGAAATCAATAACGTTACTGTCAGACGCGCACGCGCGCATTAAAACTCCGACAACTTGGATAAAACTTTTGTGGATCACACACTAGATGGCACTGTATGTAGTATGCCAGACATATCAGAAATATGATGATGACGATGATTTAATTACCCAGTTAAAGAAAACTATTGAAGAGCTCACCAGTAAACGCAGTACCGCAAACGGAGAAATTGACTCATTAATTAATTGACCTAGAAATTGGAAAGCTTAAAAAGGAGAATGAAAATCTAGTTCGGAAAAACTCACTATAAAAACAAATAGCTTCGAGTCCATTAAAATCTCCTAACATCACATAAAAAACAAAACAAAGGATTACGTGCTCAAAACTCGCGGGTTCTATAAATAAAGAAACACAGACTGATCATGATACATTACACTAAGAAAAATTATCAGATAAATCTGCAACATGTAAGTATACAAAAACCAAGATCCGAGCAAAACACCACGACAGGCGACAGCCATCAGTAAGATACATAAATGTATTCTTAGCAATAACAAGGACAACAAAATACTTTCAATCTCTAACACAACTCGGAAAGTCGAGTCAGAAATATGTCACTATATTATAATGCCGTACCGTACGATGGACCAAATAATGCTCAATGTAGAAACCAAAGTGAAGTTATTTAGTATAAACGACTTCTGCATTATATTAATAGGGGAACTTAGTTTAATATTGTGCTGTTTTTTATTTTTATTCACTTAATTTTTCGAAGTGAAAACTTAATATAGGTATAATAATAGGTATAATTATACCATGTACAACTATGTACTTAACTTGTAAATATTCGTATGCCGCTTTGTGCGGTGGATATGCTGATCAAAATAATTGTAACATCTTTGTATTTACCATATTCAACGAATAAATGTCTTTGTCTTTGATGAAGACATCAACTCAGATGACCACCTAATTTGATATATTATTATAATATACGAACATCAATACCTAAATAAAATTCAACACACAAATATTACTGTTTGTGCTCCGACATAATTATAAATGTGGCAGCTATACTATTATATAAAATGGGAAGGGAGAATATTTCAATAGTCTTTTGTGCTATGACATAATATTCACCCATAAACACGCTTACTTTCTCAACTCTAACTTGAACTTGACCTATGACTATAAAAAGTTCAATAGTTGTAGGCGGAAAGCTCAATAACAATGGCATGAACTTATTCGCGACTGTTACTAGATATCAAACGTTTTCACACAGCCTCAGAGGAATCAAACAGTATATCTATAAAAATGTGTTAGTACTTTTTTTCTTACGAGCCACCGTTTCAGAGATATAACGATTCAAAAAGTTATAAAAGTTGTTATCGTCATATGCATCTAATGAGGTAGTGTACTTAGCGCGTTTTTTTTAACGTGGTTTCCCCAGTAGGCCTACTCCACGGGTCAGTTGTGATCCTGTTTATTGTAAAAATATTGCAAAATAACGGAAATTTTCAAAAATTGGGAAAGATAAAAGCGTACCTGTCCCTGTGTTCAATTTACTTGGATCCAAAATGAAGATGAAGAAGAAGCAGGAGAAGAAGATCAAGAATTTGAAACTTACGAATAAGACGAATAAACTTCAACACTTTTTTTTCATTTACATCGCTTTTCTCTTTCCCAGTCTTTGAAAATTTCCGTCATTTTGCAATAGTTTTACAATAAACAGGATCACAACTGACCCGTGGAGTAGGCCTACTGGGGAAACCACGTTAAAAAAACGCGCTAAGTACACTACCTCATTAGATGCATATGACGATAACAACTTTTATAACTTTTTGAATCGTTATATCTCTGAAACGGTGGCTCGTAAGAAAAAAAATATTAATACATTTTTTTAGATAATTTTATGATCTACAATTTTTGTCTGAGGTACTTGTATGATAAAACTTACCGTTTTGCTGAAAATCGCGAAAAACTCTTTTTTTTACCTTTGACCTTGAATATATTTTTTTCCTTACAGGGGAATGATGGGGAACTTTTAGACATTGTTTATAATAATAATTATATTTTGAACAACTTCACAGAAATTCAGCTTGCTGGGACTTTATGTAACTTCGAATGTCTAAATTGACCGGACTACTTCATTATGGCAGGATACGAGTCGTATGTAACGATATCAAGTTATCAACTAGCGGCTTCATATTGCAGAAAAGAAAGTAAGAGAGGTGGAGCATGCATCCTCGTAAAGAACGGACACCACTTCATCGAATTAAAGAAGATAGCCAACATATCAGAACCAGGAGTATTTGAATGTTGTGCAATAGGGTTACATATTTGTAACATTGTCTTGGCATGTGTGTATAGGGTTCCCAAGTTAACAAACTTCAACATAATATATGTATGGATAAATTACAATTTTATTCCTTTTGCCTTTTATCTTTCCATAGCGATTCGAAGATGTAAAAATATATCTACATCATAGCTGTCGTGTGTGGTCTCCTGACGATTTCTATGGAAAGATATAATGAGATGTATCGTGCTATACTTATATAATGTACATCTTTACATTATAGCTGCTGTGTGTGAAGCCGTTTAACAAAGAAAAGCCGTCATAATATTGTCTTTTCAGGGGATTTCAATATCGGCATCTTAAAAAAGAACGTTCAAACAATAGAATTTGAATGCTTATTACTGAATTACAATTTGAAATTAGACCTGAATCAACCAAGACGCCTAAAAAGTAAAACTTGTATTGATGTTATTGCTCATAGTTTTCACAAAGCATGTAAGGTTGAAGTCTTAACTTGCTCTATCAGACCATACGGCACAACTAATATAATGTCATTTCCAGTACAAAAAATGTAGGTAATATCAAATATTGGCAGGTCACAAGACGCGACTACTGTACTGAAAATATGACAAACTTAAAATTACTTAGTGTGTAAGTTTTTATTAATTAATTTATAAATAATAATGGGTGCTACAGTTTTGAGCCGTTTGGGGTCGAAACACTCCGGTCATGGGGCCCGAGTGCGCGTCACCTTTTAAAGGAAATTTCGCACCGATTGATCGACAGCTAGCGTGACCAGAGGGCTGGTTCCTTTTTTGGTCAAAGAATAAGCATTGCCATCCAACGTGGCAATGCTGCCAGTCTTCTGGGCACGTTTCCGGATGACAGCGATGCGGAGGAGTACTTTGACGCCTAAGTGTCTCTGCCTTTCAGTTTTTTTTTTTTTTTAGATTGGTATTTGATTTAGTTTTAGTTTAGTTGTAAATATAATTATAGTTTTATTTATTCTTATATCTAGCTTTAGTTATCTGTGTACATATTATATATTATTTAAAAATTACTTAGATAAATTCTTTACATATTTTCATTATTCTATAAATTGTGCTTTCCCGAAATTAATATCAGAATCAATACGATGAAAAAACCAAAATTACGTGGTGTGCAACTATTTATTAAAAGAAAAGACAATTCTATTGTGGCTATATAGACTTAAACCAAATCAGACAAACAAAAAAACTAACTTTTATACAAAAGTATTGTACAAAAAAATTGTAAAACTTGCTTAAAGGGCACATAATAACTATGCGATAAATAACATCAGATAACAAATCAAAAGCTACTTGGAAAATTATAAATAACTCTAAATTCAACACTCCGAAAAACAGTGTCGACAGAATGTGTGTAAAAAATGACGTCATTACTGATCCAATAGCTATTGCAGATGCTTTTCATTATTACTTCATAGACAAAATTAACCCTATAGCAGGATCTGGAAAAAATGCTGCATCGCAGATACCAAAAAGAAAAGATTCCTTTTTCTCGCCTCTTGAAATATAATACATCGATTGGTAGACAATCGAAGTATTTAAAATTATAAAACAATTGAAAAATACAAATAGTGTAGGACATGATGAATTATCCTCACGGCGCGGCGCTCGGGTCGGGTGAGCCTGAAACGTCCGTGCTTTTTCGGGCATGATTGGTGGAACCGTGGAAGGGACGAGGTACCTGTCCCCACAGTTGGAGGACAAACCTTGTTTTGGGCTCACTCCGTGAGTTGTTTGGACTCTAAGTGTTTTTGTTTCTGTTCTGAAGAACATTGTTGGGTTTTGTGTTGATGTTTTGTTGCCTGTCGTCGCACGATCATGCACCTGTTGTTTATCTGCGCACCGTCAGCGCATCGCGCCAGGTGAAATTGTCACTGGAATCGAGAAAATGAGGTAAGTAAAAAGTAAAGAGACTAATAATCTATCTAATATCAGTTACTTATCAACATTTTGGCCCTAAAATACAACCTTGAACAATCTTTTTTTTTTTTTTTTTTTTAGCGTGGTAAAATCATCAAATGAGTCCTCCAACCCCGGGCAGGGCGGGAGGGACTGTCAGACTTCTACTGACTAAAATCCACGGTGTCCTTCATAGCCTGTTAAGTTCCGGGGTTGCGGTTAGGGAATAATCCCGCGACCCCGGCAGGCTTTGGCCCTCTGAGAGGGGGGCCCCGTCATTATGCTGACGCTCTTTGAGGCGCGCGTGGGACACAACGCGCCGTCGACCCGGGCATGGTCCTTGGTCGGGCAGCGAGTTGCCCTTTACTCGCTGCCCGCATGCCCGCGCCTACGGTGGCCGGAGATCATCTTGCGACGTCCGTCGCCGTGGGCGCCTACCACTGCGGCTGGGGCGGAGGGAGGACGCTGTCCTCTCTCGCTCGCGGCCTGCCTCCTCCTTAACGAGCATTACTGCCTCGCAGAAGGAGCTGACCGCTTCCCACTCCGTCTCGCCCCGCAGCATGGCCGCAACCAATGCCGGGCGCGAGAGGTCTCCGCCTATCGCAGCCGTGAGGACACGTCGGTGCTCCGCCCAAGCTGGGCAGTCTTGCACCGTATGCTCCACCGTGTCCTCCGGGCGATCTTCGCAGTGGTGGCACCCAGGCGTCTCCTCCTTTCGCATCAGACACAGGTACCTCCCGAAACTTCCGTGTCCGGTGAGGACCTGCGTCAAGCGGTAGGTCAGGACGCCATGACTTCTCTCCAGCCACTCCTCAAAGAGGGGTCTTACCGCCGCAATTGCGGCGTGCCCGGCCGTCGGTCGCGACAGTCGTTCCTTCCATACTGCCCTGAGATCGCGCCGGAGGTCTTCGCGCCGCGCCTCGACTTCGCGAGGCAGCGGGGTCACGCCCCGGCGCTGCGCCTCCACGCGCCACTCATAGACGCGCTGGAGGGCAGTCGCCTCCAGATCCCAAGGCAGCAATCCGGCAAGCAGGTTGGCCGATTCGCCGGCAATCGTGCGGTATCCCCGGATCATTCGGATGGCCATGACCCTCTGGCATGCGACCAGCTTCTGTGGTCGCGTCCGGATGCTCAGGGCCCACACAGGGGCCCCGTAGAGGGCCATGGACCGCACGACACCAGCGTACAGCCTACGGCAGGAAGCGTTTGGCCCGCTGAGATTGGGCAGCAGTCGCCTGAGGGCGGCTGCTGTACGGTTCAGCTTTGGGGCCAAACTCAAGAAATGCTCCTTGAAGTTCCACCGGCTGTCGAGGACGAGTCCCAGGTACTTCATCGTCCTCTTGACGCCGATTGGAACTCCTTCCACCGTAATGCTGTAACTCGACTGTGGCACGTTACGGCTGCCATGAAAACACATGGCCTCCGTCTTGTGCAGCGCCACGTCGAGTCCCAACCGCCGGATCCTCTGAACGACTGTCGCGACCGCTTCCGTCGCCACGTCGGCCGCCGCCTGGTGCGACTCTCCCTGTGCAAGGACGAGCGTGTCGTCAGCGTAACAAATTACGCTGACGCCGTCAGGGAGGTCGCTGCGCAGCACCCAGTCGTATCCGATGTTCCACAAGGGCGGTCCCAGGACCGAACCCTGTGGAACACCGCACGACATCTCTCGCCGGTTCCACTCTCCCCGGTGACCGGGGTAGATGACGGCTCTGTCCGTCAGGTAGTCCTCGACTATTCGGCGGAGGTAGGTCGGCACCCGGTGATACCGGAGTGCCTCCCTGATGCAACTCCAGGGCAGGGTGTTGAAGGCATTGGTGATGTCCAGAGACACCGCCAAGACGACCCTGCCCCGGGCCACTGCATCCCCCGTCGTGAGGGCTCTCACGCGCATGATGGCGTCCACCGTCGAGCGCCCCCTGCGGAAGCCGAACTGGCTCTCCGACAGGTTCGGACCCACTCGATTCAGGTGCCCGGCGAGGCGGTCTGCAATGACTCTCTCAAAGAGCTTGCCCACCTCGTCGAGCAGCACAATGGGCCGGAATGCGGACGGAGAGTCCGCAGGGCGCCCGGACTTCTGGATCAGGACCAGTTTCCCCGTCTTCCAAGGAAGCGGGAACCGGCCCCTCTCCAGGCACGCGCTTAAGAGCCCCCCTAGTCGAGGCCCGAGAGTCCCGAAGGCCAGGACCCAGGCTTTTCCTGGCAGGCCGTCGGGTCCTGGGGCGGTATTTTTGGCTTTGAGCCGTTGTACCGCCACTCTCAGGTCTACCTCGGTCACCTCTGGAGCGTCGTAGACATCGTCGTCGCTGTGGTCCGCGTTCGCGTCAGCTTCCTCCTCAGATTCCGTCGGAGACGGAGCCATGGGCGGGGGAGCATGGTCCCCTCGCGAAGGGAACAGGGCGCTCACCACGTCCTCCACGAACTGAGGCCGGAGACTCTGCGTCAACGGGGGAGCCCAGGGGCGGAGCTTTTCTCTCACCCACTTGTAGGGGCGGCCCCATGGGTCCCCGTCCAGAGTCCCCAGCATCTCCTCGCGGGCCAATTCCTTGGCCCGCCAAATCGCGTCGCGGAGGGCGGCCTTCGCTGCCCTGTAGCCCTCATGTAGCTCTGCCTCTACAGTCGCCGCATCCGGAGGTCGGGTGCGGCGCCTGCGGAATCTGGTGTACCGGCGGCGCGCAGCAACGCACGCTTCGCGCAGCGCTGCTAACTCGCTTGACCACCAGTACAGCTGACGCCGGGCGCGTCCTTGCCGGACCCGGGGCATGGCCACGTCGCAGATCTCCGACATGGCCTCCCGGAACCACTCAGCCTCGTCGTCTATGTTGGCAGGCCTGTCCGGTGGTGACACCCAGGCCTGCACGATCGAGGCTTCCAGGAATAGCTCCCGGTCCAGCTGCTTCAGCGCCCATCGCGGACCACTTAGGTTCCGTCCACTTGAGACCGGCGCGTCTGAGGTCTGGGCGGAGACGTCGAACCGGATATACCGGTGGTCGGAATAGGTCTCCACCTCCTCCACAACGCGCCAGCCAGTGACGCGCGATGACAGGCTGGGGGTGGCGAACGTAAGGTCCACCACCGACTCGCCCATGTACCGCACGCACGTGGGGACGGAACCCCGGTTCTCGATCACCAGGCCATGCGCACTGGCCCAGCGCTCGAGCTTCCTGCCCCGCGAATAGTCCGTGTTCCGGGAACCCCAAGCCGGACTTTTGGCATTGAAGTCCCCCAGGACAAGCGCGGGGAGGGAACCGAGGGCGACGACGATGTCTCCCAGCTCCTCTAGGGAGTCGTGGAACTCGGCGATAGATCGGCTCGGGGAGAAGTAAACGCCTACCACGGCGATCTCCCCGAACCGGGCTGCGACAATCCCGTGCCCTCTCTCGACACGATCGAGGGGCGGGGTACCGGCGGCGGCCGACGAAATTAGGGTCACCGAGCCGTCCAGGTCCGCAACCCAGTCATTCCTGGGCAGGACATAATACGGCTCGGAGACCACGGCGACGTTGATCAACCACTGCGCCATGCTCTGGAGCAAGAGATCCTGAGCAGCGGCGCAGTGGTTGATGTTCGCCTGGAGGAAGCGCAATGGAGACATTAATCTGAATCCATTGCAGCCTCCAGGAATCCAGGGCCCTCCTCGAGGGCGTGGCCACGGCGGCGGCGGCGGCGGCGGCGGGAGCGGCGGCAGCGGCGGCGGGAGTGGCGGTGACGGCGGCGGCAGAGGGCTTACCTCTGCCCCTGGCCTTGGTGGGTGGGGCGCAGGCCCTGCCCCCAGCCCGGTGATCGGCCGGCTTGCCAGCCGCCGCACATGCGAAGCAGTGCGGCGGGGCAGAGCACGAGCCGGCCTTGTGACCGGGCTGGCCGCAGCGGAAGCACCTGTCGCTGCGGTCTACCTCCGAGGTGCACACGCACGCCGCGTGGTTGCCCACTTGGCAGCGGAAGCACCTCATCGGTCTGGGCTCCAGGACCTTTACCTGGGCAGCCACCCAACCAACCAGGAGCCTTCGGCCCTCTTCTAGCTTCTTGGCCGCCGACACGGGGCAGCTGACCGTAACGGTCTGCAACCTCGCGAAGCCAGGACGGAGGGCGCCCACCCTCACCTGATCGGGAGGGCACCCCCCAGTCCTGGCCACGGCAGCCACTACATCCTCCGCCGTCACAGAGTCGTCCAGACCCAATATGCGCACGTCTGCGCGCTTGGTGGGCCTGGACACTCGGGCCTCCTCCGCGTTTAAGGACGCTCTGAGCCTTTCGGCTAGAGCGTCAGCGGTAGGGCCACTGGCTGCACCCGGGAGCTCCAGCATCCGAGCCCCCGTTGCGGTGACCCGCAGTCGGAGGCCCCCGGCGATGCCGAGCTCCGCGAGGTTCACCGCCTCCCGCGCCTTGGCTAGCACGTCGCGGTATGACACGCCCCTCTTAGCCGCGTCCGGCTGCAGTGTAATCACTACAGCCGCGGTCTTAGGGGCGCGTAATCGCGCCGCAACGTCGCGCTCTTTGCGCCGCCGCCGTCTCTCCCTTCGCCTCGAGGACCTGGCCTTGTTGGCAGCCTTCCTCTTCTCCCCGGCCACTTGCCAGTCGGCGCTGGCCGGGGGAGTCTTCGGAGGAGGCTGGGCTGGGTTGGCCTGGGCCTGGGCGCCCTTCTTTTTAGAAGCCGACCGTGCCGGCCCCGCAGGTGTCGGGGTCGAGGTCGGCTTGGACGGACCCGGCGTCGCCTGGCTAGGCTTTGCCGAGGCCGTCTTTGAAGGGGGCGTCTTTGAAGCCGTTTTCGCCGTGGCCGTCTTTGCCGTGGCCGTCTTCGCCGGGGGTGCCTTGGTTGGGGGCGGCTTCGACGCGGCCACCGCCGCGTACGAGGACGCCGCCAGCGGGGGTCGCAGCACGCGGCTCTCCAATACGGAGAACCGCTGGTTGAATGCCGCCAGCTCCTGCCGCACCAGAGTCAGCACTGCGTTCTCTGATGCGGGCCGGCCTTTCTCTTTGGCACTCCCCCCACTCCCCGCCTTGGCACTCCCTGTCGGAGCCTCTCGACGGCCTGCCGCCCGAAGGCCAGCCAGGTCTGACCTGAGGGCGGCGACCTTGAACAATCTTCTGATGTAATTTATAATAATCCAAGTCGATTCATACCCATTTTTAGGGTTCCGTAGTCAACAAGGAACCCTTATAGTTTCGCTATGTCCGTCCGTCCGTCCGTCCGTCTGTCCGTCTGTCCGCAGTTTAGCTCAGAGACGCACAGTACTAGAGAGCTGTAATTTGGTGTAAATATACGGATTTGTTGTGCCGAAAAAGTGGTAAAATAAAATCTCGAAAAATATTTTTTTTTATGGTACCTCCTGTACTTACACGTAAAGTGAGGATTTTTTTTTTCTCGCGTACCCCTTAGCGTGGGGTATCATTAAATAGGTCTTTAAAAAATAATGCGAGTTTCCATTAACAATTTTTTGGTAAAAAAATTCGTTTGTAAAATATTAAGCTTTAGAGTGCTAAATTTTGCTCGACTCGAGTGTCCCCCCCCTCTACCAGCTAAACGGTTATGTTTGGGGGTGTGAAAAAATTCACAATAGTAGTATACAACGAAATTTGAAAGAAAATTATCATGACTAAGTAGGCTTTACAACTTTACGAGTAATAGTCGACCAACTTATAAAATGTACTTGGATATCATATTTTCTTAAACAAAATGTATCGGAGACAACTGCAAATGTAAGTTTGTCAACTTTATTTTTACAGCTTTTATAGGTATGTTTTTTGGGGAAAGGTAGGTTTTAATCGTCAACTATTTTTAACTAACTTCAAAAACAGGAGGAGTTTCTAAATTCGTCGTAATCTTTTTTTTAATGTATTATCCCCGATTTCTCAGACTCCTGGACCGATTTTAAAAATTCCACTTTTTAGGGTTCCGTAGTCAACAAGGAACCCTTATAGTTTCGCCATGTCCGTCCGTCCGTCCGTCCGTCCGTCCGTCCGTCCGTCCGTCCGTCCGTCCGTCCGTCCGTCCGTCCGTCCGTCTGTCCGCAGTTTAGCTCAGAGACGCACAGTACTAGAGAGCTGTAATTTGGTGTAAATATACGGATTTGTTGTGCCGAAAAAGTGGTAAAATAAAATCTCGTAAAATATTTTTTTTTAGGGTACCTCCAGTACTTACACGTAAAGTGAGGATTTTTTTTTCTCGCGTACCCCTTAGTGTGGGGTATCATTAAATAGGCCTTTAAAAAATAATGATAGTTTCCATTAACAATTTTTTGATAAAAAAATTCGTTTGTGAAATATTAAGCTTTAAAGTGCTAAATTTTGCTCGATTCCAGTGTCCCCCCCCTCTACCAGCTAAACGGTTATGTTTGGGGGTGTGAAAAATTCACAATAGTAGTATATATAACGAAGTTTAAAAGAAAATTATCATGACTAAGTAGGCTTTACAACTTTACGAGTAATAGTCGACCAACTTATAAAATGTACTTGGATTCATATTTTCTTAAACAAAATATATCGGAGAGAACTGCAAATGTAAGTTTGTCAACTTTATTTTACAGCTTTTATAGGTATGTTTTTTGGGGATAGGTAGGTTTTTATCGTCAAATATTTTTAACTAAATTCAAAAAAAGGAGGAGGTTCTAAATTCGTCGTAATCTTTTTTCTTATGCATTTTCCCCGATTTCTCAAAGACTCCTGGACCGATTTTGAAAATTCTTCTTTTTAAAATTAAATTCAGCGAATCAGTTCAAACTACGGAACCCTACACTGTGCGTGGCCCGACACGCACTTGGCCGGTTTTTAAAATTAAATTCAGCGAATCAGTTTAGTTAGTTCGCATAAGTATTTTGATGGGCAACTACGGAACCCTACACTGTGCGTGGCCCGACACGCACTTGGCCGGTTTTTCCTTTTTTATTTATACAAAACGCCTTTTTGTTAGTTGTTTGACCATCTTTATTTCTTAGTAAGATTATGCTGACTCCAGGCGCCATCCTGGTGTTAAATAGTTCAAGAAAGCTACCTTTATCACTTCTTCATAATGTCGACATGCAAGACTATGTGGCTTGAAACGTTAACTAATTCTGAAGTCTCTATATTCGTCCCCTACTCTGTGCATCGCTGCGCAAACTTTATAAAACGTTCGCCAAACACTGCATAATACACGACACAAGACCCGCCTAATGAGTGCGAGCGAGACACGATTATGTATAGCACTGGAGGTGGACAGAGAGGGGCGATGAGATGTAGTAAATGCGCAACAGTGAGAATGGGACAGCGCGATATGGGGCGCGGCGAGCTGAGAGGGAGGCGCGCGACGAGTTGCCGTTGGTCGCTGTCGTGAATTATTGAAGCGGGCGACCGCCCTTTGGGCAGCGAGTGGCGCCGCGGCGCGGAGCAGTGCGGCTGTTTGCAGGGCCACTTGCCGTGCGCCTTTCCGACGTCACACCAATTTTGAATTTCCAACCGCCATCTTTGACCAGTTTTTTGGTTTTCGTTCAGTGCAATGACCGGTGTGTTGATGTTCACTTCGTGATGGACTGTCCGTTCCCAGCTGTTTAGTATTTGTTGTGCTGTTCTATCTTCTGTGGCTGCTATGGATAGCGCTGGCTGCTGAACTTGGAGTGGCAGCTAGGAGTGCAGGTTTGTGGATTTTCCAATAATTTTCTTTCGTCAGTGATTGTAATCGGATAAATTAAACAGTGGTAGAGATAGACATCAAATGCGAATCTATCATTAAAATTAAAATAAACTACCTAGTTCTAGAACAGGAATTGATGAAGAAAAATGCGACCAAACAAAGGAACCTTCATAGGTGATCGGCAAAATAGTCTTGACAGGTCACGTAAGAGAACTCTTGAAAGTTTTACTTTTTTAATCACAGTTCTAATCTAAATCTTTATGAATATCCTAAATCCGGAATACTCGTATATCTAAATGTCTACATACAATCAACAATACTACAATCTGTAAGTAACTAACAATCACACAACAACAGTTTCCCTAACAATACGTCAAAACCACACCTAGACTACATAAAATACAACGGGGTCTTCTACAGGGTAACCCACTCTCGCCACGATTGTCTGGGTACCAAAGTAGGTATTACTTTGAAGGCTGAAAACTGAAATACCAGCTATGCTTAGTTCGGTCCAAATACTGATTTTTCTGTGTAGGACATACACAAACTGTAGATTAATTAAGCACTCTATTTGAGTGACAAATAAAACAAATTTAACAGTGAATAAAATTCACAATTAATACTTTTTTGGAGATCTTTCAAACTGGCTCGATTACTGGGCTACTTTTAATACAACTACATTGACTGCGATCTAGACTAGACCTCCTTTTCCATATATATCTTTTGATGTGTCTAATAAGACGTTGTACAGTATACCGAAGTCATCAACCACCGACGGGTTTCCAAAGCGAGTTATGAAAATTCCCTACAACAAACATGTTCTGGCATCTTAAAACGGCGATCAGACGGCGATTTTGCAGCCGACTCGGCCAGCCTGCCAAAGTTGCCAGAAAAGCTGAGCATTCCTGCCGTTCTGCGTCTAGCGGCAAAGTCAGTTGCATATAACGTAAAGCAGACCCGCCTACATTTAATATAGATACTTATCCTACTACTATTATAAAGGCGAAAGTTTGTATGTATGGATGTATGGATGTTTGTTACTCTTTCACGCAAAAACCACCGAACGGATTTGGCTAAAATTTGGTACACAGATAGTTTATAACCTGGATTAACATATAGGATAGTTTTTATCCCGATTTTATGTTCCCGTGGGATAATTAATTATCGAGTTGTAGCGGGTTCACCCCCGGTGCTCAGCGTCTAGCTTTTCTCAGTACTTAGAAGCTGCAGTGTTCCATCATTATCTGATGATGGAACATTACGCGTCACTAGGTACTGAGAAAAGCGTAACTACGCGTAACTACACTAGGTATCTCGTGGCTAAATAATTACAGCAGCACATGTCGATCATTTTGGTTAAGCCGCGCTTACCGAGGTTGGTCTGTGGATGGGTGACCATCCGTCATAGCGAGTTTCCTCCGTGGCTCGGAAAGCACGTAAAGCCGATGGTCCCGGCTGTCATTTGTAGATCTTCGACAGTCATTAATCACAGTCAGAAGCTCTTAAATCTGACAACCAGTCTTACCATTGGGTATTGTATTACCCAGTTACTGGGTTGTGAAGGTCCGATAGGCAGTCGCCTCATGTAAAATACTGATATTCAGCTGAATCTGGTTTGCCGACCACAATTTAGTTGGGCAGGCAGAAGCTGGTAGTGTTCCACTAAATGGAATTGTGAATTCGAGCAAGGTCAGATTTTTGGGTTAACTTTTGGATAAAATCCAATCCTTCTGAAAACCGTCTTCTACTTATTTTTTATAGTTGAGGGATGTTCCGATTAATCACAAAATAAGTATATATCACAACGTAACAGTTGGCCAATATGTATGCAAATTACTTAAGCTTAAGAGGAAACAGCAAAGGCTGAAGAATTGAAAAATAGGTATTTGTAAAATCTATTGCTGTCGCACAGTGCCCACAATTCAGTTACAGAGCGCGAAGGAGACAACTGCAGCTTGGACCGAAAATACCTTAAAAAATAATGGCACAAAATCAACGATTCGTAGTCCCCTGATTACTCCTCCAAAACTTAACCGATTTCACTACTTTTTCCTTTAAAAAATAAAGAAATGCATTGGCCGTGTTCCTATGTTTTCCTTTTTTTATATAATCTCGTCAAAGTTTACTGATTATTTGAACACAGCGGAAAATCTGGCCATTTTTTTAGGATTTTGAATATTCATATCTCTTTTCATATTTAATTTATGGGAAAAAAGAAAACATAGAGACATGCCAATAGTGGTCATAGATTTTTTGTAAAAAAAATATTGCTCTACTGGCATTATCCAGGGAGAAAACAGGGGACTACGTTTGTATGGAAAAACGGCAGTGCTGTTTCCTCTTAATCAGTCTTTCTACTGTATAATCGAAGAATCGGTGTCCTATAGTTGCCAGAATTATGTTTGGTGTAGGGAATTTTCTTCACTCGCTTTGGATACCCGTCGGCGGTGGACCAGGTCGTCGTCCCATAACATCGCCCAATACTACACAATGTTTAAGATGAACAAAATTATTTTTGAATTTTAAAACTGGGAACTAAAACTAGTCTCGTTCTCACGAAGCTGATATTGCCGAATTTCAATTTGGTCTACGCTTCCATTACTCTACAGCAATTTTTTTCCGTTTTTTTAACCCGGTCTTCCGGATTTATCATAATTATAAAATATGTAAATATGAAAAAGGTGAAGTATATAAAACTCCTGTCAACAAAAATCCTGTCAACGTAAAATTGGGAGTTAATACGTAATAGAAGGTACTATAAACTGCTACTTATAAAAAATTTAACGCGCAAACTATCTAGATCCTCCCTTCAAAACTCATTGAAGCAAAAACTTTTAATTTTTAATCCTTGAAAGCCTTAATGTGAACGCGTGAGAGCATGAATAAAATATTCTTAAACAATTTCTTCTCCCCTACTCGACGATTACCGCCCCCTACACGACATTGTCACAATCACTGAACGACATTACCTCCGGTCGCCTGTGAGGTATAATCTAATAACTGCCCTCTTCCCTCCGAGAGGGTTACCTGATCAGGTGGCAGGGGTGTCAGCCATGGGGCAGGGGGTGACAAATTAGCCATTGTAGTAATGAGTGAGTATGAACTCATCTGGTGAGGATCATGACACCCCTTTCAATGATTTAATGAAGTTGTGCGTGAATTATAATGAGTAAGGGAAGAATGAGTTCAATGTATAGGTTACCTGTTCCATCATTTTAATATTTTATTTTGTTTTTTTTTGGTATAGGTAGTAAATAATAGTACAAAGGAGAGTTATATTATTATCACCATGTCAAAGCTTGACACTGATTATTTTGTAGATTCTAGCTACGACCGACGGCGACTTCATTTTTTTTTTTTGTTTTGCTATTTTTAAATTTAAAATTATAAGAATTATTTGAAATTAATTCACATTTTATTCTGTGATTAACTTTAAATATCGTTTTTGCAAACTATAGTTATCAGATCAATATCACTTTTATCTATTGTTGACTAGAAAACACTATAAGCTGTTGCGGCGGCTTCGACTGCTAAAACTCGAAAATCACGGAATCATAAGAAGTGGATAAAAACTATCCTGATTTATTAATTGTGTAAAGATAAAGTTTTAAATTGCCTGTACATGTATTGTAAAATTTCACTCGTTTAGGAGTTCTTGCGTGAATGTGTAACAAACTGATAACCGATGGGGAAGAAAAGTTCTCGAGTGGCGACCACGGACCGGAAGACGCATCGTAGGCAGGCCTCCTACTAGGTGGACCGACGAGTTGATCGTTCGGCGTGGCGGTCTAAGGGGTCAGCAGTGAACGCCGCCAATCACCCCTTTATTTATATCCTCAAAAACTTTTGAATAATAAGATAAAATAAATCGAAACATTTGTACAACCGACTTCAAAATAAGAGGAGGTTTCTCAATTCGACCGTTTATTTATGTTTTTTTAAATATTATGTTCATTCACGGATAACTTCGTCGTTTATGAACCGATTTTGATGATTCTTTTTCTTTTGTTGGAAAAAAGATATTTCAAAGGTTGTCCCATGATAAGAAAATCAGGGTTTGGTGATGGCAGACCAGAGAAATCGAGGGCAACTTTCAATAATGGAAGATTTTTTTTTCAGTTTAAATTGAAAACACCTACTTACATTGGAAACTGAAAATAAACCCCTATTTATATTTCAATGAGTTATATGTTAGTCATTTCAGTTTTAAAACTCAAGTTGTCACTACATCATTCACATCATTTTGTGGTACCCAATAGACGGTGAAAATCACGTTAAATTAAGCACCTACCAAACTTTTCAATCAAATAAATCAAGTCGTTGAATACTTTTCTTGAAACTTATAGTTGTGAACTTATTAATCGTCATATAAGGGGTGTACCGAAATTTCAACATATTTTACCGATTAAAATCCAGTCCCTTAGGACCAGACCGTTACCGGACGCATAATCTATTCTCTAGCAAACACAAATAGATGTGTATCTCAAATATTTGCGGGTAGTAATTGGCGGGGGCGCGGGTTCGACTCCCGGCTGTTGACACGTAGGGTGTCGACGTCACGTGACACGAAATATATAATTACTGTGGTTAATTGGAATGCGACTTTTATAAGATGTTACACATTTTTAGTAAATAAATGTAGTATAATAATAATAGTTGTGTATCTAAACCTTGGCGGGGTGGCGGGACTTGTCTTATTACCGTGACCCCGGAACATAAAGGGATATTGAAGGACATCGTGAATTTTAGTCAGTACAAGTGTGACAGTCCCTCCCACCCTGCCTTGGGTGGGAGGACTCATTTTTGATGATTTTACCACGCAAAAATAGAAAAATAAATGTGTATCTAAACGGAGAGTATTTTGTACCAGTTCAAAAATAATAATGTAATGTAGTTTAACCCTGCAATAAATTTCTGAACCAGCACGGCGTTTTTTTTACAGTCAAACCAAAAGTGTGTTGCTTTATGGCCGGGACACACTCCAAATAATGTCATATATTGCATAGTCTGGCTACAATTTCTGGCAATATTGCCGCCGGCAATTGTTTGCAGTTATAAAATGTTGCACGTTTAGACTCACATAGGTGTTTGACATGCCTCCTTGCTTTGAAAGGTAGTGCCTGTTTCCTGATTATGAATTTACAATTATAATAACTTATTTAATAAAAGACAATCGTTCTACTTTGGAGCAGTGGCCCAGTGGTATCGGCCCCGACTTACGTGTATGTCGTGGATTCGAAGTTCGAACCACGCCAGGCGCATTACTTTAATTTATAAAATTTCATCACCACTGCTCTCAAAACGGTGAAGGAAAACATCGTGAGGCATATCCTAGAACCAAAAATTTCGACGACATGTGACATCTACCAACCCGCACTGGGCCCGCGTGGTGAATTATGGCCCACTCCCTCTCATAGAGAGGAGGCCTGTGGGCTGTGTCCCAGCAGTGGGAACATTTATAGGCTGAGGATGATGATGTTCCTTTAAATAATAAAATTCAAAACACGCATAAATATACCTACACTTTGCTACAATAAATTCCGAAGATTCGTTTTTCACACAAAACTCTTCCTTTCTAATAAATAATCCTGCCAGATAAAGTGCCAAACGTATCACTTTAGGTGTAAACACCATACAATAGTTCATACAAACGGGCGCGCTTCCGTCGGAAACACGGACACGGTCGGACACAGAAGACACGGTCGGACACCGACAAAGACGAGGATTATACAGGATTATCAGCTATTTGTTGATGTAATCTTGTAGCTTTGTGTGATCTTCTATTGCGGTATATCGCAAGGAATTTAACTGTAGCAAATTATTATGCAGACATAGCTCGTACATTTTTAAGTAATTGCAATGGCCTGTTGGTCTAGTGGTACGTCAACCTGACTGCTATGCCAAGGTCGTTGGTTCGATTCCCACCCAGGACAAATGTTTGTGTGATGAACATGATCATTTGTTCTGTGTCTGCGTGTAACTGAATGTAAAAAAGTCGCGGGCAGAAGGTAGCATCTACATAAAATACTTTCACATGCTACACATTCACAGGCATTCGACCGAAAATCAAGAAACATAATTTATATTTTTTTTCCAAAAACTGCATTTCTTCCGTATATCTTTATAAATCTTTAAAGTGAAAGTGACAAACACTTCATACAATAGCTCATCTCAACACTATGGCGATACTTCCGTCGGAAGATGTCCGACACAAAGCGATGGATTACCGACGGATTACTGAGCATTAGTAGACATTTAGCGTAATAGTTTAATTGTGGGCGGCGCGGGTTTGATGATCTGTAAATATGGAGTTACTTAACATTAAAAAGAATCTTAAAGAAAAGAAAAAATCTTTAAGTTATAATTTTTTTATTCATAAATGAATGTTTCGTTATATCCTGCTTCATACATTGAATGTATTCGTTGTTTAAAAGTATCATTGTAAAAAATATCACATATTATATCATTTTAGGTGGTCGTAGCCTATAAAATACATATAATAACGCCATAATGTTAATACTGTCAACACTCCTAGTAATTACAATTGATTTTACGTACACTTATTAGCGGTTAAACCACTCGTCCAACCAAACCTATAGAGGAATCCAATGTCGTCGTTTTGATCAAAATCTGCTAGATGAAAGTAATGTCAGTAATTTTGCATTTTTTTCATAAAATTCGTGCATGCTACATGCAGCTACTTACTACTGGATAATTATAATCAATCGACCAATCTAACCTACAGAGGCATCAATATCACTCTTATTTATAGAAAACCGCAAGTAGGTACTTACTGACAGAATTTATTCATCAAATTCCTGCATGTCTCTTTTAAAAACATTTCTAGTGAAAGTGACACAAACACTTCATACAATAACTCGTCTCAACACTGCGATACTTCCGTCGGAAGATGTCCAACACAAAGCGATGGATTACCGACGGATTACTGAGCATTAGCAGACGTTTAGCGTAATAGTTTAATTGTGGGCGGCGCGGGTTTGACCATTTGTAAATATATCGTTTTTGTAAGAAGTAAGGGACTAGTCAGACCGTTTTCTCAACGCATTTTTTTTTTCGAAAATAGCTCCAACACTATAATATCATATCTTTTTACAATATATTGTTTTACCAATATGTCAGCGAAATTTATCAGTAATCATGCAAATTACAGCTTTCTAATATCAAGCGTCTCTGTGCTAAGTAGCGGACAGACAGAAAGACAGACGGAAGAATATTGCGAAACTAAAATGTTTACTACGGAACCCTAAAAAGGAAGAATGGACTTTAAACATCGTCAAAAGGGGCAAATAAGTATTACCTACAGTCTTGATTACTGGATAAATTAATTATTTATCGCTAAAAGTATGATTGTAGAAAAGTACAAAACACTAGTGCTACGAAATTAGCTACGAGCTACGACACGTAGCGCGTGGTGCTACGAGTCGTAGCAACTTGCTACGTAGGCGGGTTACATACAATATTTAAAATCATATGTAGGGTATGAAGGATTCTATTGAAACCTATGTTTCGAATGATAATTTAAGTTAATCTAATAATAAAATTCATTCGAATTTTGTTCAATGAATATAATAATATCTGGTAGACCGAGCTTCGCTCGGTTTTTAAAATGTCTATATCTTGGGAATCGAGCTTTTCTCGAACCTGGAACCTTGATAAATCGATTCCTTGAGCCGAAAAACCCCTAATCTGTAACTTTCATGAAAATCCTTAGAGCTGTTTCCGAGATCCTGATTATATATAAATAAAATAAATATACAAGAATTGCTCGTTTAAAGATATTAGATTAGATAGATATCATCCACTAAATGCTAATTGAATTCAACAACCAAAATAATTGTACAAATCATCTTTTCAGTTAAAACTTCCCCATGAACCATCCTTTCAAACCATGGTTCCAAAATTGCAGTAATCTTTATATCACAAAAAATACGTGACAATTCAACCCACTTTTTTCTCAACACATTAACTAAACCACTCACCCACGCATTATAATTTCATCTTGAAAGACATCTTCCTTTACAATTCCGCCATAAAAATATAAAGTACAATATAAACCGCGGTTAACCCTCCGGCCGCCACTCGACGTCGCGACGAGTTCGTCGGATCACGTCAGATGACGTCAATTCGCGTCACTTTGAATCACGACGACCGGTCAAGTGTGAACGGGACGCAATTATTGACAGACCTTAGCAATGACAATGACAAGATGATATTTATATTTGTAAAGGTTTATTGTTGGAGTTATTTTATATTTGGGTTTTTTCTTAGAATTAGAATGCTTTGTGCTATTTTATTTCGTTTTTGCTTGCAGTATCATAAACGTGAAAAATTGTATGTGTGTGTTTTTAATATTTTCACGCAAAAAGCTACAGAACGGAATTGGATGAAAGGTGTACACAGATAGTTGATAATCTGAATGATCACATCGGATAGTTTTTATCCCGATTTTAAGTTTCCGTGGAATAATTTTCGAGTTGTAGCGGGAAATCAAATCAGAAATCTCTGGCGACAGCTAACTCTCAATGCATTATGTTTGATTCAGAAGTCATTACCTATCTAACATTTTCGGGTTATTAACAAGATTACACTTCTGTTCCAAACTAACATTTGCACGTAATTGACCGCAAACGGAAAGTAAACACTTTATTAACACGAAAATAAGCAATTTCCTCACAATCATAGCATTTCAATTATGAACCGCGTCCCGACACAATCACACCCCACGACAGTGCCATAAACAGACCACCACAACCAGACCCCTGACACACCCCTCACTCAACACAAACTGTTTGACGACAACCAATCACGATAGCTCAAAATAAACTGGTGCTTACTAATGACTTCTGTCGAATAGAAATATCATAGAATTGGGAGTGAGACGGACATAACATTTACCATTGGTTAGAAAGGGATGGAGGGACCGATTAAACGCATTTAGGGATTAGTCGTGACGCATGTCGGGAACAGTAATGCGGTGATTCGGGTTCGATTCCCGTGCAAATAGGAGCGTAATGAGTTGTTTATTTGACAGATGTCAGAGAGTGACGTTGAGGAGGAATGATGGGAGATTTAGATTAAGTGGAGGTTTGAAGGAGTGGCTGTTATTAATGCTTCATTGCTTGGTGGGTTAACTCTAGGAGCCAAAAAAATTGAATTGCATACGTCAAGCCTAGATGAAAAATTATATTAATAGTTTCTTTTTAATATATTGTATGACAGTGTACTCTAATTATTCTGAAATACATATCTTATTTAATTTAAAGCTAATAATAACCAACGTTTATTAGGGAAGCTACTTTTACATGTTGTCGTACTTAATTCTTTCAATTTTTCAATTCCGGACATGTGTTACTTAAGTATTTTTGGACCCGATGGTCCCTTTTTTTAAAATGTAGCAAAAAACCTCATTATCTAAGTATTTATTTTCAAAATAATTAACGTAGGTGGAATAGCTTTCTATATAATTTCCTTTTCTTAACAAATGGAATACTTTCTTTCAAAATTCACAACATTATAAATCTACTTGATCAACTCCCAACTCTTGAAATCAATTACTTAGTCAACCTTTTACTTTACAAAATGATCCATCGTCAAATAACCTTCATCCATTCAATTTTGAACCCTGCCTCCCTCACGTTACATCCCAATCTCCCTTGTAACTACTCTGAAGTGATCTGTGCCTAATCAGTTTATTATCTAAAGAGCTACAGACTGTATCGTATCTGATGTGATTCTTGCCAACGATAGGCCGACAGCCCGACACGTCCACAAGTGTAATTATGATATTGACACACTGATATCACAAAAAGGGACGGTGATATCTGATCAGATATCTTTGTGACGTGACGGCAGGTTGAGGGTTAAGAATTGAAGATTAAGTGATTAACTGATTACTGATTAGTTCCTATTGTGAAGTCGGTAGGGGTTGAATAGATACGAGTCTTATCAGTGCCGTTAGCTGATTAGAATAGGTAACAAGGAAGCTAGTGATTTAAGAGCGCATATTCTGAAAGTTGGCAACGTCGCAAATGGCTGTCAAATATTTACAAGTTTTAATTTATTTTATAAATTTACTTTATGAAAATAAGAAATATGGCTCTGTAGTGCACTAAAAATTAAGCATATAATTGTTTAGATTTAGTCAAATTAGATATAATATTTAATAAAATTGCATTTAAAAAATTGGATTGAAATAAATAAATTAATTAAATTGAATGAATTAAATTGATTGATTATGATTGAATTTATAATTATTAAAATTGAAATTGAAAAGAAACTAGAATTAATTGGCAAGCACTGCCTTTTTTAGAGCCGATACTGATATATTAAAGAGATCAATGTCCACTTCATGCTCTTTGTATGTAGCATACATTCTTGAAAGTGGACAGAACTGTCTCAAGTTGGTATGACATCTTGGCATGCTGAAGAGTCTTCTATTGGAACTTCTTGGCAGATTACGCGGCACATGGAATAAGACCCTACTGAGCAAATCGGGACAGTTCAATGAGCCCGTTACTAGCTTCTTGAGAAAAACCAAATCTAACATATTCCTGCGCTTCTCAAGCGACACCATCTTAAAATGCTTAAGTCTGTCTAGGTACGAGTTACAAGTTACTAGTAACGAGTTATATCAGTTTTCTAGTGCACTACTGAGCCATATTTCTTATTTCCATACAGTAACATTGCCAAATTAATTAAAACTTGTAAATATTTGACAGCTGCGTTGTTTGTTAGCGACGTTGCCAACTTTCTGGTTATGTGGCTTTTACGTCTTTGTCAAAATCCAGCGTAATCATTTCTTTTCCTTTGTCCCGCGTTATTTATTGAACATGTTAAGGAGCCTGTATTTTATGTAATTAAACAAGGTATTCGATTCAAAGAGCCGAAGTGATAGTTTATAATATTTACATATCTCTTGCTCTGTAAGTACACCCTTACACCCCTGAATGCCGGGGTGTATGACTATCATTACAGCATAGGTTTTGGAATTTGAAAAAAGAACTGTCATACTCATACTGCACGAAGAATATTTTTAAAAAGTTTTTTTTTTTTTCTCGGTATCGATTAATTACTCGAATCGGAATCTAGACAATTTATTTTATAAAGATTTTATTTTAAATATGGAACTATTTGTTTCCACAACGTATGTTAGATGAAATCGATTTAGAAATCAAACTGGCCAGCAAGATTTGACGCGCTTGCGCGCGTGAAAAAAAAAAGGCAGTCTACTAGTAGGCGCGAAAGCATCGCGAAAATAATTAATTTTCTTGTTTGAGTTCTTTTTCAATAGTAGATTATTAACCAAGTGAACCTCAAGTCACTCAAACTCAAGTCTTATCATCACAAACTCATATTCAAACTATAAATATACCTAAAAAGAACGTGACCATATCTCTTACAAATTGTAATAATTTTACTATTAATTTTAATTAAATACACATTTTTTTCTTCTAAATAAATTTAATGTTCATTGAAACCTGCTGTCTTGTTGTTTACTTACCTCACAATCGATATGTAAAGCAGAGTATTTATCTCGGGCGTAAGCATCAATTGCATACTCGGGTTAATTAGCGCCTTCGCTTCGCTCAGGCGCCAAAAACCTCGTACGCAATTGATGTCATACAACCCTTGGTTAATAATCTACTATTATACTATGCGTTTTTCAACGTGATTTCTCGCGTGATAATATTTTCACAGTTTAGAATAAAATGCATGTTTGGGATCAGGGCAGAAAGATGATGAGAATCAAAAATGTATATTAAATTAACGTTGTAATACATTCTAACGTTGGAAACGAATGAAAGAAATGCGGCATTATTTAACGATTTTCTTCAAAATCCTGCTGAATGGTAAATATGCAAATACCTGGTTTATTGAGGTCTTAAAACAAAACGACACAATTTATTTTTCCACAAAAGTTTTCAAGCACTCATAATGTCACATTGTTTTTGTTTTGAAAGCAATAAAGAAACTCAAACAGAAATATTGTTATTAAATACTCAAAACTCAAACATATTTCTTAACCCTCACGTAGCTACAACCCCAGTAGAACATAAAACAAAAAAACAACTTCAAAATCATTATTTTGTACGCACTCCACACTCGACAAATATACCGGTGGCAGTACTACATATTTCCATAGTACGCAACACTACAATAAAAGTTCTTACTTCAAGTGCTGCACAATGGTCTGAGTTAGGGCGCACTGAAACAATAGTGCGTGAGTTTGTGAACTAAACAATATGCTGCCGATGTATTGTTGGGTAAACATCTCGTTATAGACGGTTTGTAAAAAAATATATTGAATGCTGTTGTATGATTTATTTGAATTAATTTTTTAATCAATTAAGTAAGTACCTAGGTACGTACGCCTTTGTCTTGTTGCATAATAAATTAATGATTTAAACAAATAAATATAACTTTAAAAAAAAATAAACTACTACGCAAAAAACTGCAACAACACTTATTTTTGCGGGCATTTCTCTTCATCACACAGCATTATATTTGCGGAATTTTAAAATACATAGGATTAACAATTTAAAAAATGTTTTTTTTTTTTTTTAATGTTCCACAACTATCACACAACGCCATCTAGTCCCAAGCTAAGCAGAGCTTCGCAAGATGATCTCCGGCCACCGTAGGCGCGGGCATGCGGGCAGCGAGTAAAGGGCAACTCGCTGCCCGACCAAGGACCATGCCCGGGTCGACGGCGCGTTGTGTCCCACGCGCGCCTCAAAGAGCGTCAGCATAATGACGGGGCCCCCCTCTCAGAGGGCCAAAGCCTGCCGGGGTCGCGGGATTATTCCCTTACCGTGACCCCGGAACATAACAGGCTATGAAGGACACCGTGGATTTTAGTCAGTAGAAGTCTGACAGTCCCTCCCGCCCTGCCCGGGGTTGGAGGACTCATTTGAAAAAAAAAAAAAAAAAGCTAAGCAGAGCTTGTGTTATGGGTACTAGACAACTGATAAACATACTTATATATTTCTAAATACATACATATTATACATACATATTAAAATCGTAACGTTAATAATTAAGACTGAGATTTAAATAGTAGGTACTTAGTAATTATTTCCGACTGGGCGTCTAGACCCAGTTTTCAAATTTTAATGTAGTGTAGATGCTGAAGCACAAATAGTCATCTTCATTCATATTATTTTAATCGTCATCAAAAATCTGCATACAAAAATTCAGTTCCTTCCAATCTGCGAGTAACCCGCCCCCGCTAGCAATTAATTCTTTAAACAAATACTCCACGGCGGCGGGGTCCCAACGACCGACGACCGTCAATCACTGGGGTATTGGCGACCACACGAGCATATTCCGCGGGTTAGTCGTGCGAGCAAGCTATTGTATTGTTAATTGCCGCGATATAAGTGACACAACCCTCCCGCGCTACTTTGTTTTAGGGGTACGAAAGACCCCTTGTTTTTTATTTATTTGATGGTTTGGTTTTAGGATTTGTTTGTGTTTTCGATTAATTTTGCATTTGCTGGAATTGAAAGGAAATTTTGGAAACAACATTCAAACTAAAAAAATAAGTACTTATGAAAGAAGAAAGTATTCAACAATTCGCAAATATCCGTAAATAACTTGTAATTCAGGTCCCAGTAGCTCTTGAAAGACGACCTCGACTAAAAAAGATTGAATGTACAAAAATGTCAATTTCATCATCATAAACATCATAATCAAAACTCAAGTACATTCAACAATATCTTCAGGCACTGAAATAAAACTCATAACGGAAAAAAAGAGAATTTTTAGAAGCACCTTTCCAATTTTACGATTCAAAAGCCTTTTTAATAAAAATATTTTTATCGTCGTCTGTTTGCGGGCGATTTCTGTACAATACGAGATGTTTGTGGGTGAATGAGGGCGTCAGTCGCAGCGACTGAGTTGCGACGCCCCAACATGGCGGTTTCTCTTTTTCCAATTTACTTAAAACAAGCACAATAGTGGATCTCGCTTTGTTGCGACCGCGACAACGCGACACGGGCGGTGCGACACACCCACACTTCTTTATATCAACGCGACAATCACGTCGATTTCTAGATTTGACTGACGACCGGGTGCTTTCATTTCTATGATTACGATTCTGCTTAATAAAACACACACCTGCTGTTATGACCGAAGGGTTAAAAGGTGTACACCCACATGATGATTTGTGAAATCTTCTCCCAAATTTCCATTGACATTTATTTGTCCGTTGCAGCTAATTCGTTCCTAAAACAATTCTTTTACGTTATTGCTTTGCTTTCCCACTAAAACGAGGTCTCTTTTGTTACAGATTTAACAGAATTCCACTCAAGCCACGAAGATGCAGCCATTCCAGTCAACAGCTCGTCCCGAGGGCCCCCGGGAGTCTTCCCCCGAGCGAGCCAAGTCCCCTGACACCCCTACGGCACCAGTGCTGAACTTCTCCATCGCACGGCTCATGGAACCTGACAGGAAGAAGTCAGTGTCCCCTGAACCACCACCACCGCCAGGGTTCCTGTCTTACGGGGCACAGTTGCTAGATTCAGCGTTTAAGCAATATATCCCAGCGGCGCGAAGGCAGCTTGTGTCTCACTATCCCCTGCTGTACTACGGTCCAGACCTCGTATCTTTGACATATGCTCATCAGCTGCACTTACCCCGACCACCTCCACCGACATCACCGGTCCAGCGTCCGCCAAGTCCTCGACCTCCAGCAGCAGACCACGCCGTCTCATCCACCACAGGACCCACACCTTCACCGGCGAAAAACAAAAGCTTCGCTTGTGGAGACTGCGGTAAAGTCTTCAATGCACATTATAACCTAACCAGACACATGCCAGTGCACACGGGCGCCAGGCCCTTCGTCTGCAAGATCTGCGGCAAAGGCTTCCGACAGGCCTCCACGTTATGTCGGCACAAAATCATACACACTTCAGAAAAGCCTCACAAATGTTTGACTTGCGGGAAAGCATTCAACAGATCGTCGACTTTAAACACTCACGCTAGGATCCATGCTGGCTACAAACCTTTTGTCTGCGAGTTTTGTGGCAAAGGTTTTCATCAGAAGGGCAATTACAAGAACCACAGACTGACACATAGTGGGGAGAAGGCGTACAAGTGCAGCATCTGCAACAAAGCCTTCCACCAGATCTACAACCTGACATTCCACATGCACACACACAACGAGAGGAAACCTTTCACTTGTAGTATCTGCGCTAAAGGATTCTGCAGGAACTTTGATCTCAAGAAGCACACAAGGAAGCTCCACCTGGGTGCTGGAAGCTCTAATAACGGAGACTCATCTTTGGACACGCAGGACGAATCCACGCAAGAAGCGACCACCAGTCCTGTAGAGGACGCCAGCAGAGTAGCCTTCAGGCCGTTCCTGGGCTCCTCATACCCTCGCATCCTGGACCCCTCGCGGATGACCTCGCCCAACACCTTCTTCTCCAAGCTGTTGTGACCCGGGGCTGGATACTTCAATGGTTACGGAGACAACAAGGAGTGAATTGATGAAGGATTTGATGGTAGCAAAGAACTGTCATTTGGTGAAATATTTCTGAAGGAATAGAGTTAGTTATCAAAGTTGAATCGATCAGTTTTCTGGTAATTATTGTTAAGCCGTCCTTTGATTTACGTGTCGCTGTTTTGACATCCATAGAAGAGTTCTAGGCTTTCAATATAAATGTTTACCTACATGAAAGTAGGAAATAATGTAGACAATCTGGAATTTATGTACAACATGTACTATGTATGTAATGAATTGAATCATAGAGAATATCGCGCTGTAAATAGTTATATTGTAAATAATTTATTTTAGTTTAATAAAATTTAAAAATGTAATTAAAGATATAGTTAATCGTGGCTGCCATCTCAGTTTGCCATGGTCGTTTGGATGTTAGATATTAGTGATTTACAAAATCATTTGTTTGTAAATCCCAAATATCTATTCATAATAAATGTTCTCGTTCATAAACGAATATTACGGTGCTCCTTCACCAGGAGTATTTGCGTCTAACTGTAACATACACACTACAGATACGAAAATTACATCAGTGAGAAAGCTGAAAAAAATAACCGTCTTGAATTTTACCAACTTTTAGAGCTTTCACTGTAAATACCGGAGGTCACTTATTTTTCTTAAACAACAATTATCTTGTTTGTGAACAATCGACAGTTCTAAAGTAAGTTGTTATGAAATGAAGGAGTGTTGAAATTCTTACTTGAACAATATCATGTACTTACGGAATTACACTGCCGTGTTTGAATGTTTAGAATCTCGATGAAATATTACAAGAGTGATCATTAGCTTGTAAATAACAGTATTATATTAGAAAAATAATAATTACCAAATGCAATATTGAGTGTAATTAATACCTAAATAAATATACGCGCTGTGAAATCTACTTCTATCGTTTTATTATTAACCCTTGCTGCATGAGCTCCAAGGTAATCACACAACACAACAGCGAAGACGAAACAAAGTGCTATCTAGAATCTAGGTAGATCTAGATATAGGTTGCTTTCAAAGTATTTGCCATAAGAATACAATAATGTTGACACTCTGTGGAGCAAAGATATTTTATAGACAGAATCTAGAACCACTTTCTGTCTCAAATTAAAGTATTATTTTCTCCATCGATGGTTATCAGCGGGTGTCAAACCATTAATAGAAGAACTTATACAAATAAGAAAGAATACAATTAATAGAAGAACAGCCAATGATATTGCTCAAAATTGACGATTGAACAATTGGGAATGTTGCATAATTTGGCCTTTTTAAACCCTCAGGCATTTAAGTCAATTTAAGGAATCAAGTAGCCTTAATAATTATTAAGTAAAAGCTTATGGAAAAAATTGCACAAAAATCAAATAATTTACTCTCACTTGCTCAGCAAACAGATGAAATGGCCGCAGCTGCCGCTTCAAGTCGTGCTCGTGGGGTAAGCAGAGCTGTAACAATGGAGTTCAATCATAGTGGTTGTAAAGTGAACAGTGCGAGGCGGGTCTGTGTGCGCAAATTATAGGCAACCTTGAACTTTAAACTGCGATGCTCAAACTTATAAGAGTGTGGTCTATGCTTCCACATAGCGCGTTTTTACCCGACTGCGCCAGGAGGGTTATTTTCTTCACCGTAAAACGAATCTTTATTTTGGCGGGATTCACAGTGGTAATCATCATCATCATCCTATAATGTTCCCACTGCTGGGACACAGCCTGACACAGGCCTCCTCTCTGTGAGAGGGAGTGGGCCATAATCCACCACGCGTGCCCAGTGCGGGTTGGCAGATTTCACATGTCTTTGAATTTTTGGTTTGGACATGCCAGTTTCCTCACAATGTTTTCCTCACAGTGGTAATTCATGTTAAAATGATGGTAAAACGGTATAGCTGTCAGATGTGTACTGGTTAAAATCCGCTGTTCGTTACAAGTGATTCTATCATTACCCTGTAAGAAACTGACAGGGGTTGCTGCTCTGGGTCGTCAGTTCAATTTCCACATTTAACAAAATAATATCAGTATGGTTGTTGTGTATCTATAACGTGGGCTTAGATGTTTGAAAATCCACCTAAGATTCTTACAGCAGAATTTCCTAGAGCTGAAAAATCTTTAATTTGACTGGCCTGTTGGTTAGTAACCCTGACTGCTATGCCGGGGATCGTGGGTTCGATTCCCACCCAGGACAAATGTTTGTGTGATGATCACGATCATTTGTTCTGTGCCTGGGTGCAATTTATGTAGGTATAATGTGTATGTATTTAGAAATATATAAGTATGTATATCAGTTGTCTAGTACCCATAACACAAGCTCTGCTTAGCTTGAGACTAAATGGCGTTGTGTGATAGTTGTGGAATATTAATTCTTTCATCAAAATATTTTAGATCCTGGAAAGTGAGATGTAAGTAAGAGATGAGACAGAGAGACTGAAAATTTTAAATTAAAAAGTTTGAGAAACGCTACGTAACGGTAATCAGTGCAAAGTCAACGTCAGTAACCCGAGCCTTTTACAACTCATAATCGTGTGTTATTTTAGTACTAAATAATAGTTGAAATAATATCGCGCTGCGCTTTTGTGCGCCGGCGCATTGTCGCGGCCGGAAGTGACGTGGCGGGTGCGCGCGCAACGGCCTCGCCATATTGTTTCCTTCACAATGGCGCGGAGGTTTTAATTAAACGGTCGCTTTATTGTATTGTTTTGAGTTGATTGCGGTGCTGTGCAGATTGTAGGTTCTTATTATTGGTATGCGCGGGAGATGCGTGTGAGACACCCGGCGAGTGAGTGTGGGAGATTTAGGGTTGAACCACATCTGGCAGCACGGAATCGTATTTTTCCGTCGCGCTTTCTATATTTCTCAACAATACCTAATCTATCTCAGTTAAAAAACTTGACTCAAATAGATTAGCTTTTGGTTTTGATATTTTCAAAGAAAATGCACGTACAAAACCTAGTTCTAAATAATTCATATCACTCGAATAGCTAAACTTTTGGCGAGTTATTTCGAACAAATCCTTGTCGAGTCGAAGCTCACTAGCTCACTGTTTTACCTCGGAATTTAACTTTTCTTAAATTGAACTTGAATATCGTAAATACGACTGTGGGCACCCCGACTCGGACAGGTTAGGTTAGAAGCTCAAGCTATAACTGCGGTTGCGTAACCACTAACGATGCAGTTACGGATCATCTTTTCACCGGCGGAAAGATCTCAATGTAGTCGACAGCTAATATCCCGACTCTGCTGACACTTCCAAACTCCTGAATGCCGTAATATCACGGTGCGTGACAGCGGGAGTGACGGCACGGCTTGTTAGCGGCGCGGGGACGCGGCGGGGAGCACCACCGGCCCACGGTGCAGGCGAAACAGAAGGACCACAATCTTACTTCTTAATAATCTTAGATTAAAAAATGTTCTACCCTTGGCACGAGTTTTCACTCTTTTACTTTACAGCGTCTTTCTAGTATTTACAGCGTTTCTTGTATGAAAATATGGAACAGCGCCTCTGGTGTGCGAAGAAGGAAATAATTTTTTCCTTGGAAATTCCCAATTTGTAATTGTCAAAGTTCCAGTTTACTTTACGTCTCAAATAAAAACTCGTGCTACTGATTGCTAATAGGACACTGAGAATTGAAGCCAAAAACACATTAGAAAAAACCGGCCAAGTGCGTGTCGGGCCACGCACAGTGTAGGGTTCCGTAGTTGCCCATCAAAATACTTATGCGAACTAACTAAACTGATTCACTGAATTTAATTTTAAAAAGAAGAATTTTCAAAATCGGTCCAGGAGTCTTTGAGAAATCGGGGAAAATACATAAGAAAAAAGATTACAACGAATTTAGAACCTCCTCCTTTTTTTGAATTTAGTTAAAAATAGTTGACGATAAAAACCTACTTATCCCCAAAAAACATACCTATAAAAGCTGTAAAAATAAAATTGACAAACTTACATTTGCAGTTGTCTCCGATACATTTTGTTTAAGAAAATATGATATCCAAGTACATTTTATAAGTTGGTCGACTATTACTCGTAAAGTTGTAAAGCCATGCCAGCCAGTCATGATAATTTTCTTTTAAACTTCGTTATATATACTACTATTGTGATTTTTTTCACACCCCCAAACATAACAGTTTAGCTGGTAGAGGGGGGGGACACTCGAATCGAGCAAAATTTAGCACTTTAAAGCTTAATATTTCACAAACGAATTTTTTTATCAAAAAATTGTTAATGGAAACTATCATTATTTTTTAAAGGCCTATTTAATGATACCCCACACTAAGGGGTACGCGAGAAAAAAAAAATCCTCACTTTACGTGTAAGTACTGGAGGTACCCTAAAAAAAATATTTTACTAGATTTTATTTTACCACTTTTTCGGCACAACAAATCCGTATATTTACACCAAATTACAGCTCTCTAGTACTGTGCGTCTCTGAGCTAAACTGCGGACAGACGGACGGACGGACGGACGGACATGGCGAAACTATAAGGGTTCCTTGTTGACTACGGAACCCTAAAAATGACCCCTGTTTTAAGATTCTTACGTGATATAAGTGAACATCTTCAAGGAAAAAGATTTATTTACAAATGCGAAAGTTTATGAGGCTGGATGCATGTTTTTTGCTCTTTCAAGCAAAAACTACAAAACGAATTCGGATGAAATTTATACTTAGGTTATAACGAAGATTAACATTGATCCGATTGTAGGTATGTTCCCGTGGGGTAATGTTCTAGTTGTAGGAGGCGAAGCCGCTGGCAAATGGCTTATCTTAGGAAGTACTGATTCGAATTGGAAAATTATTTTTGTGTTGGTTAGCCTATTTATCGAAGATGGCTATAGGCTGTATAAAATCACGCTACGACTAATAGAGGTAACCGAGTAGCGAGCAAAACCGTCTAGAACGAATTTTCACTCTTTTACTTTCCAGTATTTACAGCGTTTCTTGTATGAAAAAATGGAACAGCGCCTCTGGTGTGCGAAGAAGGAACTTATTTTTCCCTTGAAAATTGTCAATTTGAAATTGTCAAAGTTCCAGTTTACTTTAGGCACGTCTTTATACTGAAAACTCATGCTAAAGGTACAGATCTATAAAATTTCGTGGTCCTTCTGTATGTATCTCTTCTGTGGCACTACGCGATGGAACAGCGCGAGTGATGACACGCAGCCGATGTGAAGAGCTCCCGGTAATAATTGTGTCATCAGCAGGTACCGTAGTTCGGGGATGCAGTTCGAATACCGACATCATAGAATGTTTGTGTAAGTAAATAAGATATGGTTTAAAATTAATACCAGGACATTAAATGATAGATTTGTAAGCGTTATTGATAAAGTGAAGAAGATGGAAAATGTTGGCTCATTTTAATGGATTTATAAAATAATCTTCCTCAGAATATTAATAGTAATCTCTGCTTGTTAAGACTATAAATGGCGCCATTACGAGTTTTACACAGTAAATTATATTACTTATTTAAAATACAAAATTAGGAAAATTATGAAGTTTATTTTATTGTAATAAAAACTAAAATGGGACTGCACGGATGAACATTATTTTATAGATAAATGATACGGAACCGTTTGTACGTGAGTCCGACTCGCACTTGACCGGCATTTTAATAACTCAGGAGTAGGTAGGGCTTTATTGACAACATGACAATACTACAAACGAGTTGAGTACAATGTACATTAACATTATCAACAGTTTCCTAATAAAATGGAAAATAGACTAGCCTCACAGTCTTCGAAACAGATAAAAACAATACAAACACAATTTAAATACAAAACATCATACCTAACATTCATAATCCTTGCTTGCCACATCACCCAACCCTTCAAAGTATCAGGAATCATCCACAGATTGTCTCAACAGCATCCCTTCAATCAAGCACGGAGCCTGATTCAACGCGACGGTGAGCAGGGAGGCATGAGGGACGGGGCGGTGGGCTATATTGCCCGACGGGCCACGGGCTCTTAAGAGAAGCATATTGCGCGAGTTTTTTGTTGCCCCTCGACGTCGGAGCGAACAATGAAAACGAATCTGCGAACTCTTGACGTTGCCGCGGGCGGGACAAAGATTATGGTACAGAATGGTTATTTCTGTCACAAACGCAAAAGCAATGAATGTGATCAAAACTGATAAATGGCTGGTAGCCATGTATAACACCTGTATACATACCATATTCTACGAACACATAAGTCAGTGCCGGTTTTAGCACTACCAGCGCCCTTGGGCGAGATTTTCTGCGGCGCCCCCTAACAGCAGTACAAAGCCATTTTTTTTAGCGTGGTTACATCATCAAATGAGTCCTCCCACTTCAACTGTCAGACTTGTACTGACTAAAATCCACGGTGTCCTTCAATAGCCCTTTATGTTCCGGGGTCACGGTAATACATACAATACGCGGGACATAAGTCCCGCGACCCCGGCAGGCTCTGGCCCTCTAGAGGCCCCGTCATCGCGCTGAAGCTCTTTGAGGCGCGCGTGAAACACAACGCGCTGTTGACCCGGGCATGGTCTATGGTCGGACAGCGAGTTGCCCTTTACTCGCTGCCCGCAAGCCCGCGCCTACTGTGGCCGGAGATCATCTGCCGACGTCCGACACCGTGGGCGTCTACCACTACGGCTGGGGTGGAGGGAGAACGCTATCGTCTCCCTCAAGCGGCCCGCTTCCTTCTTCGCGAGCATGACTGCTTCGCAGAAGGATGCGACCGCTTCCCACTCCGTCTTGCCCCGCAGCATGGCTTCGACCAATGCCGGGCGCGAGAGGTCTCCCGCCTATCGCCGCCGTGAGGATACGGCGGTGCTCTGCCCAAGTGGGGCAGTCCTACATCGTATGCTCCAATGTGTCCTACGGGCGATCTCGCAGTTGTGACACCCAGGCGTTTCTTCCTTCCTCATAAGACACAGGTACCTCCCGAAACTTCCGTGTTTCGTCGTGACGCCTATCCAGCCAATCCTCAAAGAGGGGTCTTATCGCCGCGATTGCGGCGTGCCCGAATACAAACTCATATGAAAAAAGGAAAAGGATTTAATGAAATTACCATTCATTAAATGAAATAACCATTTCTTAAAAAAATTAAACTAATCAATTAAAATTGTACCTTTCTGGCCTTTCTATCGGCGAACTCTTTTATTAAATGATCAAAATCGAGATTTTCTGCAATTTCAATGCAAGTTTGTGAGTCTAGATTGCGATATTGTCGATCGTAGATATGTTTATATTAGCTTACGCTTTCCTCTCCCCACTAGCAACCGTTACAATAATATTCGCAGAGCTATCCGTACATTTGGATAACTTGTGAGCAGGGACCGAAACCGGTATCAACAATACCGGTATTTTTTCGGTAACAACCTTTTTTTCTTTTACAGGTAATTTTAAAGATTACCTTTATTATTATTAGTGAATACATAACCAGTATTAATACCGGTTACCGAAATAAAAATTACCCCTATCTTGCACACTTCAAACGTGCCGTCGGCAATAGTCACAGGGCGCGCATCGCATGTGTGTGTGACAAAGAGTCGTTATCTTTAGTTAACCGGTATTAAAACGGTAACCTGAATAGAGGTTACATTTTTCTTCGGTCTGGTTACCCAGATAGCGGTAACCTAAATCTGAAAAATAACCGAAATTCTTTAATACCTGTACCGTAATTTAAAAAGGTTTTCGGTCCCTGCTTGTGAGTCGCGAGCTTTTATAAAATTAAAAAAAAAACCAGTGGTAACCACATTCTGATCTGGTAAAAAAGATTTCAGGCTTATAAGCTCATCACATAACATACACCCATCTATATCGGATTTAGAGTCTACATAGTTAATTTTAATTGGAGATCTCCACAGAGTGTTTAGAAGGTTAGGTTTTTCCGGAATCTTTTTCATATTGTACAAAAAAGACCAATATTCTGAATACTCGTTGAGCTGTGCATCTTTCATAGACTGAAATTATAGTAGTGGCCAAAAGACAGTTGAAAAATTCAAACTCATTTTTTTTCCGGAGAAATTATAGGTTCATCAGAAAGTAGGCCTGCGGCGCCCCTTCGTATTTGGCGCCCTGGGCCGTCGCCTAACCGCGCCTTGCCCTAACGCCGGTACTGACATAAGTCAATAAACGTGATGATATGATCAATACACAAATTAATACACACACATTCTTCTTAAACATTTCAGAAGCAGGCCTTCATGATTTCTTTAAGAACTGTAAAATGGCCTAAATATTATACCTATTATGACTTTTTTAAACTAAATCAATACCTACTTATTATTATAAAACTGAAGAGTTTGTTTGGTTATACGCGCTGAAGCTCTGAAACTAATTATTTATTTATTTATACTTCATGTACAAATCAATGGTACATAGGCGGACTTAATGCCACAAGGCATTCTCTACCAGTCAATTTTTGGGTGTAAAACAACACTGTGGTAGGGTACAAAAAAAAAAACAAAAAAAAACTAGTAAAAAGAAAAATAATAAAACATAAGCTAAACAAATAAAAAAATGTAATACTATTACTTAAATACAAATAAAATAAACTAAACAATATTATCTTAATCCCGTGCGAAACCAGGGCGCCCCGCCAAGCCAGTATAATCATAAATATATTTGGATGATTTCAAACTAGGCACAAAACAATACCTTATTTTATCACGTTACTATCTCTCAAAGAACATACCACATTGCAACCCTTAAACAAACTTACTCTATGTCCATGGTTATGATTTTTCCCTCTCATTTTGTTTATGATTTGCTCACTGGAGCGCAGTTAACACACAGTTTATTGGCGCTGTCGGTTCATTAACTAATGTTTGTTGTTTATTAACTATTACTTCGGAGGGTCAGAAGTAATACGAGTTTGAACTTTTGTGAGGGCCACGATTAATGTTGTAACAACTTCATTAAAATATTTAAAAGAGATCAGAGGAAGAGAATATTGTATAAATTGCGATACTTTTTTTTCTGAAAAGTATAAGCACTATTCGAGGTTTTAAAATTGATAGGTTCTTTCGAATTGATTTTCATTCTTTCAGAAACATGACGTCGGAAAAAAGTTTGTAATTTAATTATCTTCTTTATCTTTTCTTTATCTTTATCTTTACATATAATAAAATCGTAGAGCTGTCATTCCTGTACATTGAATATTTTTTTCTTTTTGTATTTTTTTCGAGATAAGGGATCGATTCTGATGCCAAATCAACTTTTTTTTTCTTTCGAAATTTTTTATGTTTTTTTGATTTGATCTATCTCATAAACTACTGAAAAGTTGTCGATCAAATTTTCCTCAAATATTCCTAATAATATGCTTCTGTTGATAGGCTATGTATCATTACGCTATTTTTCCTGGGAGATAAGCAATTTTAAATTTTGTTGTTTTAATCTGTTTGTTTTTAGTTGGAAGCTAAACCTTATGGATATTATTTAGTCAATTTTTCCCCAAATATTCCTTAAACTGCTCTTCTATTAATAGGATATGTATAATTACGCTATTCCCTTTGGGGATTAGCAATTTTATAATATGTTGATTTTCAGTCATTGTTGACATTTGTATAAGAACCGCTATTTGAATACACTGTCAGCGTACTAGCCAGTCTGGTTGTTATCCTGCTTGACTTTCGTGCAAGGGGTCTCTGGATCAAATCTCGCCGTTTCTTTTTTTCACTTTTTGAGTTTTCTTATATTTGTCCTGAGAGTTTCAAATAATAAAAAAAAATGTGAATACTTTTATTTCAATATTATTCGCGATTTTAAATAATTACTATTTTTTTTTTCAATAGTTTTCTAGGATATAAATATACACTGATTTAAATTGTAGGTAGTAAGTTGGATATTTTTTTAAATTGTAATTGTTTCGAGGTGTGGAATTTTAAAGATTAGAAAAAATTGTGTTTATTTATGTTTTGAATTGGTATTCAAACCAGTGCATAGATTCTGTTTTAAACGACGACAAGTTGTACTCATCGAGTCAGATAATTAGTTATTTTTTAGGTATCACGCGGAATGCAAGGGAGAAGAGCAATGCTATCGTACGTTCAATTTGCAGCGATACTGTAAATCAACCCAAAAATGATAGTCTAATGTTTAAAATAAACACGGTTCTTTGAAATTAATGTCGCTCAAATAAGGACGTTTCCTATGCAAACTATGTAGGTACCTAGATAAAACATTATTGATCTAAACTAATAATAAAAATGCAAGTATGTTTGTTTTTTACCTCTTCACGCATTACTACCTACTGAATCGATCGTCCCAAAATTTAGCATAGGTATACGTTGTCAGGAGTATAGACACGGATATAAGGTATCTTACATCCCGAATAACAGAAGAGAGCTGTTGCCGAGAAAACAATTACGTTCATATTCCAGTTGGCGCCACACGATCCGTATTGTTTCTCAAATTCTAAAATAACGCAAGCGAAGCCGCGGGCAAACACTAGTATTAATAATAAATCTATTTATTAAAAAAAAAAAATCATGATTAGATTACATACTTTAATGCGATTGTGTCTATTTATTTAGATAAATAGAGACAAGAGTAATATACTCATAAAACTGTGTATTACCTAAACAATTTTTAAACAAAATAGTACAATTAATAAAATCTAAATAATTCTTTTAATTGCTGTCAAAAATAACAATGATGTTCAGAAATAATTATATTGACCAAACCAAAAAAAATGAGGTAGGTAGTTATTTAGTTAGTCTATTTGTTAATCATTTTAATTATTATTTATTTAAGTAGTAAAATAAATGCAAATATTCATTAACAATTAAAAAAAAACTGTTTCGTGTGACTATTCAAACCAAAATAAATTTGTAGGTTACTATTGTAAAATCCCTTCTTGTTAGAAAAAGCAAAGTTGCCTTAAGTAAAGTCAGGCCCGTCGTTAACCTATTGGAGGCCTTAAGGCCCTTCGTACACACGGCGACTCAAGTTTCCGATATAAGGTATCGGAAACTTCGGTATCCAAGCGGCTATCGCAATACAAACCCATAGAGGTTCGAACACAAGCACGCGTCAATGAATACCAAAATCGTAAGGTATCGGAGACTTGCGTCGCCTAGTGTTCGAAGGAGCTAACAGTACAGGGCAACAACACAACTTCTTAAAGCCAGGCTTGTTCCACTGAGTGAACGAGATGATGCTAGACGACTTACTTGTATAGCTCTGTCACTTTCATTCACCGGAAGAAACCTGGTTTTAAGACGTTGTAATACCCCCCCCCCCTCCCCCAGGGCACTTTACATCAATGAAGCACATCGCTTGGAATACGTCAGGTTAGGTGTTTTTTGACGTGTAAACTTAAATATACTTAACCATCAACATACTATGTGGAAAAGCCAAAGAAACATTAAGAGGATCGTCTACCGAGCGCTCGTCCATACTAAAAGAGAAAACGTTTTCCTGCCCCTAAATGTTGTCTTATCTCAATGATTTTTTAGAATGCTTTTGGTTTTGACGCAGTAAAAAACTAGGTTTATAGGTTTTCTTTTTATCAAAATTTATAATAGTTTGAAAGTTACTATTGAAAAAAAAGAAAACCTATGGACGAGCGCTCGGTAGACGAACCTCTTAAAATGTAGGATGCAAAAAATTGTGTGGTTTCTGGGGATAAGTTAAGTTTTCTTTACTCGTATGGCGATATGGTACTGCGAGGTCGCTCACGCGAATTCGTTGCCCCTAAGGCCCTAACAGTCAATTAGGGTCGTCGGATCCGGCCCTGCTCCTTACAGTGAGATATCATAGATGGTTCAACTTGGTCTTCGATTTCCTCATAATACGGTTCTGAAGGTTGACTCGCACGTTGTTCCTGTTGCTCGATTTCTTGTTGACACCCATCTCGAAAGACCATGTTTTCATAATAACGGTTCTGTAAACAAAAAAATGTAAATTACTACCTTTAAACCCGAATCTATATCGGCCAGCGTCGAATTTACTCGTATATGTGGATAACAAAAATCTACTTTAAAAAAACTTAAAACCACCGACTTCCGAAAGAAAATTTATTTTGTAGGTTATTTTACCCTTTTTTGTGGTTGTTTGTGAAGTCGGTTAATTTTTTTTTTAAGTTTTTTATTTTACTCTTTTTAGTTTAAATATTCAACCCAAATTCTTGTCAAACACATCATTTCCTTACAAGTGCACTAGAATTTGTAATCCGTGGCACGCACCGGTATTAACATCGCTCATGTACACATGCTAATAAAATTCCCTATGTCAAAAACTGCTGAACAGATTTTGATGAAACTTGCAGTATTCCCTAAAGTGAACGATCCCTAGTACAACAAAAAAAGAATTTTGAAAATCGGTCCACAATTGGCGGAGTAATCGCGTTACAAACACGCAAAAAGTATGTCATCCAAGTAGCCGAAATCATTAAAAATGCTCACAAAATAAAAAGTACTGAACCAAATTGGATGAATTTTTTATGGAACCACACTGCAAGTATACTGCATCGAACAAAAAAAGAATGACACTTATCGGACTAGAAACCTCGGAGTAATCGATGTACATACATAAAACAAAAAAAAAAAAAACATACCGACCGAATTGAGAACCTCCTCCTTTTTTTGAAGTCGGTTAAAAAAAGATCAGCTTTTGCAACTGCATTTATTTACAACATGACGATTGACTTATTGACCCCAGAATACATATTTCTATGTATTCAGGCCTTTTTTTTAGCGTGGCAAAATCATCAAATGAGTCCTCCCGCCCAAGGCGGGACAGGAGGGACTGTCAGACTTGTACTGAGTAAAATCCACGGTGTTCCTTCAATAGCCCTTTATGTACCAGGGTCACGGTTACCCTAGTGAGAAAGTCCCGCGACCCCGGCAGGCTCTGGCCCTCTTAGGGGGCCCCGTCAGATTGCTGACAGCTCTTTGAGGCGCGAGTGGAACACAACGCGCCGTCGACCCGGGCATGGTCTATGGTCGCACGGCGAGTTGCCCATTATTCGCCGCCCGCACTGTTCATAAATTACCATAGGCTGATAAAATTTTCGTTTTTCCTAAATTACATTAATATAGTGGAAACTATGATGGAAAATATGGATGGGGCCCCCATAGGGGCCCGAGCATCAGGAGCCTAACCACGAGCTCTTAACGCGATCCAATTTTGACTGTGGGAAAGAGACAGAGCTATACAAGTCGTCTAGCGCCATCTCTTTCCCACAGCCTAACTGAATTCATAGAGGTGAACTTATTATGGGGAGATTGTAAGCCGAGTATGATTTAAGATTTCAGGCTGCTTCAGAGCGATATAATAATATAATAATAATTATAATATTTCACAACTATCACACAACGCCATCTAGTCCCAAGCTAAGCAGAGCTTGTGTTATGGGTACTAAACAACTGATAAACATACTTATATATTTCAAATACATACATATTATAGATAAATTACACCCAGACACAGAACAAATGATCGTGCTCATCACACAAACATTTGCCCTGGGTGGGAATCGAACCCACGACCTCCGGCATAGCAGTCAGGGTCACTAACCACCAGACCAACAGGGCAGTATATATATATGAACTGGGAACAGATCCCAAGACCTCGTGCTCTTTTATATAGTGTAAAAAGTATAAACTTACTTGATTTATTGGTAAAATTAGTTTAGAGAGTGGAGCATCGCCTTTTTTCCAACAGAAGTGCTTGATTGAAAGAATAAGTAACGCGAGCAAGGCGACTGCAGCTACAACTGATGTTATTATCATTACAGTAAAGTAAGATGGATTTTCACCTGAAACTAAATCATAAAAAAATGTATTAGGCTCAGATCAAAGAAATAGGCAGATAGAGCGCTCAGAACACGCGAGTGTGACCACCAAAGTTAATACAAAATCAAAATCTAGTACAAAGTCGCGACAGTACCAAGCTACGCGTCGTACCAAGCTGCGCGTCGTTGTTGTTGTTTTGCCAAAATATGCCGTCACGTGTCTTTAACCATTGTAGGTAATAGTTGCTCTCAAAAACAAAAAAAAAACATTATGGACTAAGTATGTAATTCGATTTGATTTTGTATTAACTTGGTGGATCCACTCGCGTGTTCTGAGCGTTCTATCTGCCTGTTTCTTTGATCTGAGGTATTAGGTAAGTAATTTAGACATTGAGGAGAATGTGATGAGTAAACAGCAGAGGCGGGCGACCACCAGAAACCCGCCGAGTCAATGAAGCTCGACGAAGACCCGGAGAACTTACTGGCTTTTTTTTATGTGGTAAAATCATCAAATGAGTCCTTCCGCCCTGGGTGGGGCGGAAGTGACTGTACGACTCTTACTGACTAAAATCCACCCGTGTTCCTTCCTATGCCCTTTACGTTCCGGGGCCACGGTATCCTGGGTTAAGAAAAAACCCGCGACTTCAGCAGGCATTTGGCGCGAAACACGACGCGCCACCGACCCATCACTCACCGTCCGCAAGCCCGCTCCGCCGCTGTGCCCTCTGCTAATCAGAGGATCGTGTTGGAGCGTCCACACGACAGGCTATTCGCATACGGGCAAAGAGACCCCTTAGGCACACAGTGCCTAAGGAAGAGTTTTTGTCCTCATACCAGGGTGCACCGGCCCGAAAAACTGGTCTTCCCCCCGGACGTATCCAAGAGGAAACTCCAGTCCACGGCCGCACGTGGAGGTTTCCTGTCATAGCACCCCATGCAGAACTTTGGATCAAAGTCGACGCCTTGACGTCTACTTACGAGTATAATTATTATGAAATGCAAAACAAACCTTTTGTGTCTATTATTGCGTTTGCGCCATTTTGTTTTCGAGTTTGATTATAATACAAAACAGAGTCCAAAAAACCCAACATTGAAACGGTATTATCGAGGCTTTCCACTTCCTCGTGTGGTGGTGGTGCTGCAGTCGTTGAATAGAACTTCGATCGATGTGATGGTAACTCGTTCTTACTTGTGAAGTATGTATGTGATTGTGTGATAGGTGTCGCCGCGCAAGACTCAGGTTCATATGCTGAAAAAAAAAAAACTGTTTAAGGCGCTGTACAGTGTACATAGCGAACAATCTGTAAACGACTAGTTTTACGTCGCAAAGTTAGCCGTATCAGTACATGCCACAAGCCAGGAAGAATATACAGTGTGTAGTCAAATGTCTATAGTAAAAAAAATATAGGTATAAAAGTGGTCGAGAACTACGAAAAAAAAAATGTCAATATGACCACGAAAAAAAACTTTTCGTCTCGAAATTCTCAATTTTTTCAGCGGTAACCATTATTTATATTTTTTGTAACTACAACAGAGGAAAGGAAAACATTCAGGCTCCATACATTTTTGGGCCTTTTCCGAAAGGCTTATTATTTTCCGAGTGACTAATAACTTAAAAGTCGACTAAATGATTGCAACAAATAAAATAACTTGCCAGCGATTAAATATTTTCGCGACTATTATATTATGTAAGGTTCAAAATTAAGGGTGTTATAAAAACTAAAAACTAGCAGCTGTGTTTAGGTAGCAAATAAAGTATACCAGTCAATTAAAATATTAGGCGAGGATCTATAAATAATGACTTGGCGACTAATAATATTAGTAGGGTAGCAAAGATAATATATTACCAACTATATTTCGTGCCGTCTAAAAACCCACTTTCAGGCTTCGCTTTGCAGGCAGCTCTAAATATTAAAACGTAAGTACTATAAAAATGAATAAGAGTTAATTATTAATATTTGTTGATCATAATTTCATGAAAACGGCGGAAGGTGCGATGGTTGGATACGGGTGTAGTGCGGGGTGGTGCAAATACGACTAATGTGGTGCACTAATGTGGTGGTGGTAAACTAATGTGGTGCAAATACGGGGTGCAAATACGACTGTGGGCACCCCGACTCGGACAGGTTAGGTTAGAAGGGGATGGCGGGGTCTTTCAGACCCCGCCATCCCCTTCGTGGTTATTTTTTTTTAAACCACCCAGAAGTAGGAGCACCGCGAAGCGGTGCTCCGTCGACGTTTTCTGACATTTTACTTAGTTTAGTGAAATGACATGATCTCTGACTTAAAAATAAATAAAAGTAATTACTCTTTTTATGTTTTTAATTTATTCACCTATAATTTTATTACCACAAAATATTTTTTCTTCATGCCATTTTAGAGTTTATTTAAAGCTATTAAAAGTCACACAATATATGTATAATATAAGCTAGTTTATATTTATTCTTCATACAAACAATTTTAAATAGAATCTGATTTATATTATTTATGAATGCCCATTTTCTATTTTATTTTCGCCATTAAGTTTCCGCTTAGATATTAATTCAGTTTCCAAAAGAAAAACTTGATGCTAGTTTAAATTAAAACGGAGCTTATTTCTGATATATTAATATGCTACCTATTAATTATTACGATACTCCTTATTAGCTGCCAACCCATTATATATGGTACCTACTATATTATTTTTTAAAACCTATATTCAGTTTACTTAGTTGCCGCATTAAATACATGCCTTTCCGAAAGTGCCGGCCAACGAAAAAAATGGTAGGTACCTATGGGTAGTACTTAGTCATTTGGAGCAATAGTTACTATGGCACAAAAGTTGTAGGATTGCTCTCGGCCAAGTTATACAAGTTCGAAGATTTGTAATTTTCATACATTTTTTAATTTCTGAAAGTGCTCAAAAACACCAAATAATGATAAGTATCGTACATTTGCTGCTAGCTCAAAGCCGCCACGACGTAGCACATCGCAAAGTTCAGCGTTGAGATTTCTTATAAAGAATAGCAGCTGACAGGCCTGCTAGTCTAGTGGTTAGTGACCCTGACTGCTATGCCGGAGGTCGTGGGTTCGATTCCCACGCAGGATAAATTTTTGTGCGATCAGCACGATCATTTGTTCTGTGTCTGTGTGTAATTATCTATAATATTTATGTATTTAGAAATATATATGTATGTTATGTCTAGTACCCATAAAACAAGTTCTGCTTAGCTTGGGACTAGATGGCGTTGTGTGATAGTTGTGGAATATTATTAATAAGTATTATAGCAAAGCTGCAGAGAACTGATAGTTTCTAACATTGCTAACTTACTTGCACATTTTCTATTCGCGTCTATGATTGCTACACATTTGTTTTTCCCCAAACAAATATTATCTGAAAAAAAAAAGTTATCTTCTGTTTCCATACCGTTTTTTTCACCGGACAACGGACCGTCAATAGACGGATATCCTTGCATCCTTTGCCGGACAGATTTCTGGTGTATGTAACACAGTCACACACACAAAAAAACAATCAGTTGTCCGGTGAAAAAACGATCGTATTATACAAATGTACAAGTGGCCTAAGGTTGGTTGTACAATACGTCATCATCTGCAAACCCACCACACTATTCCCAACCACTGCAACTCCTGAAGCCAGAATCAACAGTGACAACCACCAGAAAAGCGTCGAGACAGTGAAGCTCGACGTGTTCCGGAGAATGAATTTACCTGTCTTGGATCCTGCAACGAAATTAATCAGAAAAGAATAGTGGAGGAGTAGGAAAATATATATGTTTATGTTTTGCACAAAGGGACATTACAACTGGGAGAAGCCCAGTTGCCTAGCACCACGGGTAAAATGACTACTAATATTAATGGGTCCTAAATTGTGAGCTGTTATATTTGATTCCAATAAATAATAGGTATGGCAAAAACGCCAAAGGGTCGGCTATCATCAGATGCAGCTGAATTATCAGTACTTCATATGGAACAACTGCCCGTCGAACCTCCACAACCCAGTAACTGAGTTATACCCTATGGTAAGACTGATTGTCAGACTTTAGAGCTTCTGACTAACAGTAACGACTGTCAAAGATCTACAAATGACAGCCGGGACCAACGGCTTTACTTGCTTTCCGAGGCACGGAGGAAACTCGCTATGACAGATTAGTAGTATGATTATTTATATTTAAACTCGTTGTTTCGAGAGCTACTTCTAACAATTATTTATTAAAGCTGAACATTGTCTTACTGTAGAGAGAGTTTTTATATACACCGGCTCGTCTAGGATCCTCGGTCCCTTCCAAAATAGTTTCTCGTAGGCAGCCATCGTCGGTGACCAGTTCCACGTCAATTGTAATTTTATCAGCTGGCAGTCTCATTTCAAACAATTTCCACGACGTAAAATAATGTTTGCTCGTAACGGAATCTACGGATTTATAAAAACAGACTTTTAAACTATTCATAGCTAAAAATGTTGAGATTCAGTGTTCAAAACATAACTTTTTTCTCTCAGATCAAAGAAATAGGCAGATAGAGCGTGTTCTGAGACACGCGAGTGTGTCCAACAAAGCAAAAAATCAAAAATAAATATTAGCCATTATATCATCCATCCTCGGTACATGGAAGCTTACCTGATGTTATTTTTAAAACAGCAATCGCTTGGTTCACGTTTCTTGTATTATCCAATAAACGTAAATGCATGGTGAATGTGTCACCTCTTTGATATACAAAACGATGTGGAGTACAGAATTCTAAAGGAAGTTCATAACTATCTAGAAAAAAAAATGAAGGTAAGAAATAAAGAATGTTATAACTATTCTATTAAAAGGCATCTTACAAAATCAAAATATTTGTTTCAAGACGTTAAACATCTTTTGAACCCTTGTCTTAAGAAGTGTAACTGCAAAACGATCCCGAGTTATTCCGCTCTTCAACGTAAAATATAGTTTTGACGTTGACAGTTTTGTTAGACAAGTGGTCAAAAGATTTTTAATCTTTTTTAAACCCGAAAAAAGAGAATATAAACAACGCAACATTATATTACTTAGTAGTATACTTACAACTAAAACTCGATATATTTACTGCATGAAAAGACACCTTGAACGCCAGGCTTGTCGGCAAACAACAAACGACATAAATTATTAACCGATACATTTTGATAACACTCAATTTTCAGCTTCAATAATAATTATAATTCCCATAAAGCACACGTGTGCACAAACGGAACGAAAACAGAATAATTGAACTGCTAGGTTTGACTTTATCATTAGTACATTCGACTTAGTTTTAATAAATTTATAATTTTCCTCCACGTCTATGTGGTTATACGTCCACATAACGTTGTGCTAACCAGTGTCGGAGCTTTATTTACAATGGGGATCAGTTTGTACTAGTAATATTGAAAATAAAGCAATTTTCACTATTGTAATAATTAAATAACATCATAATCTTCCTTGACCCACAGGAAATCACGTTGTTTTACATCGCTGTTAAACCCGTGTTTTGATGACTAACATAGTCACCACCCATGTTTACCAGTTGTGTGTAACCGTAATAAACTTTGTCATTGCTTCGGTAACTACGTCTTAAATACAGGAAAGCAAGCAACATTCAGTGCTTTGTTGTCAAGAATAATGGCAAAGGAATTAAATAATAGTAATATAATAATAATAATGCCTGTCGTCACCTGCAAAACGGCATTCGACATGGATATAAGGGTAATTTTCCAATTACACTTTTTTAAGACAAGTGCTATGCTCGGCATTACTATTCTAGACGGAGTACGTAACACCGAAATCCGTCGCCGGACGAAAATCTATAACGTCGGGGATAAGGCGATATGCCTCAAGTGGAGCTGGGCTAGACGCAAAGATGGCAGATGGAGTAAGGTTTTGACCGAATGGTGGCCAAGGTTCGGCCAAAGAAACCAGGGCCGCACAAAAGCTCGTTGGGTTGACGATAGATCGCGGGGAATGGATGGTTAAGAATAAGAATAATTTTTATTTGCTTAAAATACAGGTACTACCACCAGGTGTTATATTGGTGGTTTTGGCACAATACCATATTTTGCCTGTTTAGGGCATGCAAATTTCTTGACATTATAATATGAAAGGTACATTATGTATAAAAAATTCTTATGCTAATGTTGATAATTAATTAATTTAAAATTCTTATAAAAGTAGGTAGGTACATTGTAATTAAATTTTATTTTAAGAGACGCACAGAACAGAGAGATATGGCATAAGAAGGGGGAGGCCTATACCCAGCAGTGGGTGATCCCGGGCTGATATGATGATGATGACGAAGACAAGTGTGCAACAAATTCAATTCATTGTTCAATTTAACTTTTTGTGTTAGTCACATAAAGTCTTAAACGCAACTCCTGCTAAGCCTGGGGTTCTAAATTCCATTCTCAGATCAAAAAAAGTTTGGCAAAAGGCAACAAGCTCGCCAACCCTCTCGTAAACAAAACTGGCGAAATATGTGTACAGCAGGGCTATTGGCTAAGCGGCACTAATCGGTGGCCAACGGTGGCTATCGGATTGGTTATAGTTTGCTTAATTCAAGCACTAACTTGACACCTCTATATTTTATTGACTGTTATGCGGCTAAGTTGAGGAGTGCCTCTAGAGCGTTAAGCCTCATTTAAACGATGCAAGAACTCGAACGCGAGTTGCGTTACATTGTGGAATTTATAAGTAAAACAAATTCAGTTAATGAAACAAATGCCGCAATGTAGTGAAACTCATATACGAGTTCTTGCTCCGTATAAATGGCGCTTTAAAATAGTTGATTTTAGGCAGTCAATGAAATATAAAGGTGACCGCAGTACAGGTTGTCAGCCGGGTAAGTTGCAATCAATTCAGCCAATAGCCCTGCAGTACTATTAAGCACTGCGCAAACGAAGAAGCTTTATTGCCGACACGGCACACCATAACAGGCATAGTACATGATTAGGTGTTAAGTGGAAAAAACTGGACACAAATAGTACCTACTTACTTAAGTATTCTGTGGCTGGGAGTGGATAATTTTATACTGGTTCTATAGAAATCAAATATTGTATCTCACACAAGACATAAAAGTATCCAACATTTGCGCCTTAGGGGCACTACTGACGTACGTCGGATCAAGTGAGCTATGCAAAATAATCCGCTACTTACGCAAAACCCCACCAACGCAACATTCGTGTCGTTCGTGGAATCAATTGTTTGTTTACACATTTGTAACTGTCGCTCCCTCTCATTCAATCTCCATTCACATCCAATAAACACGTCTAAAGATATTACGGACTCATCCACCCACATACAAACATCCATGCACGTTATCATCCATCGCTACATACTCGTAATAGGCTTAGCGACCTCCGGCGTATTGTGCGTACTACAAAACGCGGGGATTACTTCCATTGTGGCGTTTTGCTCTGAAAACGCGTATTTTGTACAATTTTGAAGAGATTAGTGGACGTATTCTGTAATATTGGGGAATTATTGGTGTTTATTTTTTTGGAGGCGGTTCTCAAGAGTTCATTTCCGAGATTCATAGTGTCTATCGCTTTGTTATAAAAGAGCCAGGTGCTGGTCCAACGTTTATGTATCAAAGGATTAATATATTTTAAAATTTTACCTCCTTTTTCTGACTCGGTCTAGTAAAGCATTTCATAACTTCATTAGCGTCTTTTTCCTGTTCCATTTAGAAGCTCGATCGTGGAAGGTAATTTATGTAAGTTATTTATTTAGAACCGTTACAGCCATATTTTCCAAAGATCATTAGTTTTTTTTTGAAGAATATTTTTTTTCTATACATATACCTTTTTTTTTTAAAAAAAAAAAGAGTAAGGCATACCAGAATAGGTTTATTCTGTAGAGCTCGTACGAGCCGGCCATGTGCACATTTTCTCACGTTATCAACAACGAATAAAATAATATTTTCATTTGAGATCCCGTAGTGTTATTATCTATTGCTTTGGAAATTCACGTTCGGTAGATTTTGTGGATGAAATTCAGTGAAAACCTTTTTTTATGTCTATAAACAATATGAAAGAACAGCTGATGTTTATGGAAAAAATAGGGATAGTATGAATTCAGTCGTGATTACCATCGTTACAAATCCAGAAAGTTAGAACCAGAGCTTTTATTTTCAGTTTTCATTATATAAATCAATTAGAGGTAAATGAACTTGTTTGAACAGCTTCAGGCGCGCTCTTCAATTTTATAAATCACACAATGAAAAATGAAACTTCACCACAAAAACTTTTTAACGATCAGCAAATCCTTTGTTAATTACCAAATACGTAACTCTATTCAATTTCACGTAAATAAGAATTTATTGCACAATATCTATATTTCACACAATAGGGGCCAACGTATTGCCCTTGCGCACGGAAGCATCTATCCTTCGGCGGAACTTTAATCCGGATCAGAGGGGATTAGGCTCCGTTTGCGGTCAAGCGCGGCCGGAATTACGGCGTATTGCCGCGCGAGCATTGTGCTATAACACCGGACAATGTTTGTGGGTGTCGGCACAAATCTAAAGAAGAATTGTGGAGGTGTGTGGAGTTAAGTCGCCATTTTTTTGGTGTTAAGGAGAATGTGAGATGTTGTAAATTTATTAGTAACTCTGTCTTGTCTACTTACATTACCTCCTTTCTGCTGTCTGGAAAGCTAACCGTACCCTTTACTCTAGACGGTCCGTAAGTGCGTTTGTGCGACAATGGGTAATATTTTTAAATATAATATATTTATTATAGGTAAGATATTTGTATTTTTTATAGGTTCGATCGTCAAGCAAACTTCCTAGCATTGTACTCGTTTGTTTTATGTTTAACATATAAATACAATGAACAGCGATAAAATTATCATTAGAAAGCGAGCAGTTAGGAGCTACTTTTTTAACAAAATTGCATACTCGTAACTGCCCCTTAACGCTTTACAAAATAATTGTATTGTACACACACCCGCCGACATAGCTCCTCACCGGAACTTGTATTGTACAACAACATTGCATTCTAGACGGTGAACAGTTACGAATTACGATCAGTTAGATTATTTGATATTATAGTTCATCTCGTATTCTAAGGAAAAATGCTCAAGTATTTTTATATTGGTTTTGCTATGTGATGTTTAATTTATGGAATTATTAATTATGTTGAAAAATTCTTTAGCCTTACCAAGATGTTAACATTTTGCTAGACAAGGCCTGCAAAGTGAAAAAATGGAGGGCCGCAATTTAAAAAGGTTTATCATAAAAGAAAACTTTCGGTTTTTAAAACACTCACCGGCCACAAGGAGATAGCTGTCCAGCGTGTTGCCGATCACTTCCATAACCTACTGTGAATCATTGGACTCAGCCAGTACCTACAATTTGCGCAAAAGTCAAAGGTACACATCCAGAAATAACCCTCCTGGCGCAGTCGGGTAAAAAGTTTATGATCACTAGCATAAACTAATTTGTTTTTCATTCAACTTTCCCAAAAAAAATCTTTGTTGAGCGATTTCTTTAGACAGAGATACCCTGTTTGAAAATAAATTACTATTTATTTTTTAATCTACCCTAAACAAAAAATATTGTGATCGCAGTCTTATGTTAGTATGTAAGAAGGAATGTAATATAAAGAACAAAGCCACACGGAACAGAATAGATGTCTCATCCTTTGATGTTGCGATGTTAATCCCAGAATGTGGATAGAGATACCACACGGACACAATCTATACTATAATATTATAAAGAGGTAACATTTGTTTGTAAGTTTGTATGTAGGGGGTAATCTCCGGAAGTAATGAACCGATTTTAAAAATTGTTTTATTGGTAGAAAGCTACATTATCCGTGAGTGCTATAGGCTATAAATTATAAAGATATCATGCATATTAGCCGAAATATCTCAATTTTTATCAAGCCGGGCGGAAAAAAATTGCTCTTCCAACACAGTTATTAGCATGCGCTGCCTTAACAGTTGTATATAATTGAAAACAATGTATGGCAAAAATGTCCGCTTTGAATAGTTCTACAATAAAGTCCGCGACACCATATTTTTATCTTTTATATTTTAGCAGATATAGCAGCTTTTATGAGTTAAAAAAAGTTTTTTTCGATGTACTTGCCTTTGGACGATTTTTTACACAACAAAACACTAAACCTTATCGAAAAAAATATTATTATGATCACAATAACATCATAGAGATATGATTTTATTTAAAAAGTATGTCAATTGGTTAAATAGTTTCGAAGATAACATAAAATTACTAAATCGCAAAATGCCGCCGTCCATTCACGAACCGCGTTAGAACACGCTTTGTACGCACGTTTTATCTACGAGTATTTACCTACAGATGGCGTTGTGCAATTACGTATGAACAAAACCCTCCTTTTGGCAGACAGGAAAAAAAAATCATAGCACTAAGTACTGGGGTGCTATGCCAGGAAACCTCCACGTGCGCCCGTGGACTGGAGTTCCCTCTTGGATACGTACGGGGAGAAGACCAGTTTTTCGGGCCGGTGCACCCTGGGATGCGGGCAAAAACTCTCTTTGCCCGTATGCAAATAGCCTGTCGTGTGGACGCTCCAACGCGTGTCCCTCCGATTAGCAGAGGGCACAGCGGCGGAGCGGGCTTGCGGACGGTGAGTAATGAGTAGCTCGCCGTCCGACCAAGGACCAAGCCCGGGTCGGTGGCGCGTCGTGTTTCGCGCTAAATGCCTGCTGGGGTCGCGGGTTTTTTCTTAACCCAGGATACAGTGGCCCCGGAACGTAAAGGGCATAGGAAGGAACACGGGTGGATTTTAGTCAGTAAGAGTCTGACAGTCCCTTCCGCCCCACCCAGGGCGGGAGGACTCATTTGATGACTTTACCACATAAAAAAAGCACTAAGTATTAACCGAACCACACTCATAATTTCATCACAAGTTAAAATATTAATGCCCAACGAAGTGGGCACGGGTCAGCTAGTGTATTATTAAAGATATTGAAGCACTTCTTTCGAATTTTGTGATATTATCAATGGGGAGAGCAGTGGTGGCCCAGTGGTATCGGTCCCGACTTACGAATTTGTAGGTCGTGGGTTCGAACCCCGCCAGGCGCATTACTTTGTATAAATTATTTCATCACCACTGCTCTCAAAACAGTGAAGGAAAACATCGTGAGGAAAACTGCATGTCCTAATAGAACCAAAAATTCGAAAACATGTGACATCTACCAACCCGCTCTGGGCCCGCGTGGTGGATTATGGCCCACTCCCTCTAACAGAGAGGAGGCCTGTATCCCAGCAGTGGGAATATTATAGGCTGATGATGATGATGACGCTCAATGAGGCTCGGGGTCGCGGGACTAGCTCATCAGGTACTGTGTCCCTGGAACGTAAAAGGCTACTGAAGGATTACCGTGGGTTTTAGTAAATACGACAGTCCCGTCTTGCCCTGGGCGGGGAAGACGTATTTGATGATTAAACGACGAAAAAGAAAAACCCTTGAGGCTGCCTTTTAGTAGGTTTATATTTGTTTACTTTGGGTACTGGAGGCTCTCATTTAAAATTGCTTTCGATTTCCGACTTTCGTTTTTCGACTTTCTTTTTTCGAGTTTCGACTTCCGAAATTCAGCATTCGTTTTTTGTGTTTCGGCTTCTAACTTAGTTTCCACTATCAGTTATCGAGTTTCTGTTTTAGAATTTCGACCCCGAGTTTCGTGTTTCAAATGTGCTTCGACTTTCAACTTTTGGTGATGAGAGATAACTTCCGAGTTTTGACTTACGAGTTCCAACTGAGTTTCGGCTACCAGTTTTCGAGTTTCGACATCTGACTTTCGGCTTCCGTGTTTCGATGTTCGAGTTTCGTCTTTTGAGTATCGGTTTTCGAGTTTCGACATACGAGTTTCGACTTTTGAATTTCGATTTCCGACTTTCAAGTGTCGACTTTTGACAACAATTTAGTAACAGGGTCCTGTTATACTCTTTCGGTAGGAATTACGGAACCGTAAAAATGAGACAATGAGGTTGAATTCTCTCACACTCACGACAGGAACTTTAAGGACATTCATTTTTGCATTTCAAAACATGAGGGCGGATTAAAAACTTCATAAAAACTGAACACAACATTTATGAAAATGAGTAAATTTCCCACGTAGCACAGTAAGTTATCGAGATGTGAAAGTAATTAACCGACACACGCCGCCCGCGGTACTCAATCAATCGGAAAGTTGATTGTTTGTAACCAGGAAACACCGAATTAAGAGGGAACCACTTGATTATAGGACGTTAGTTGGTTATTTATTTGTTTTCTTTTTATATTTATTTATTACTAGCTGTTGCCAGCGGCTTCACCCGCTACAACTCGAAAATTATCCCACGAGAACATAAAATCGGGATAAAAACTATCCTATATGTTAATCCAGGTTATAAACTATCTGTGTACCAAATTTTAGCCAAATCCGTTCGGTGGTTTTTCCGTGAAAGAGTTACAAACATCCATACATCCATACTTACAAACTTTCGCCATTCTAATAGTAGTAGGATTATTTTGTTTTTAATAAAAAAACGTTGACCCACCCTAGGAATTTCTCCTGTATAGTGGATGCCAACGACGATATAATACTAGAGACTCCTAATAACAGGCGACCGATGTCTGCCAACACATTAGGCAAAAAAGTCTTATATTCGTCTCCTTTCGACCAATCCTGTGAGCCGTAAACATACGTTGAGACAGCACAGACCTTGAGTTAGCCAATCACAACGCAGTACCCCGTCCCCCTCGCTTACGTAGTACCTCAGCAACTTGGCAGAATAGTTTGTGTTCTTTAGATCGTGCATGCGGAGTCTAGTATTATATCGTCGTTGGTGGATGCGTTCACAAACTTAGAAAATCACATACACAAACACCCAGACCCGAAACAACTACATACAACTCATACAAACTGAAAAGTTGACGTTCATTTGATAGAAAAAAGTACCTCTTTCATACACTCTGCTCTTATTTAATTTTCCATAAAATATTTGAAGTACGCTGTGAATTAAATACAGAAACTTTTGTGCTAAGGCCTCTGACCATTACTTTACTTTTTACTACAATATAATTGATAAGTGAACTAAACTTCTATTAGTATAAATCTTATACATGTAATTAACTAACGGTATTTTTTTTATCGTGGTAAAATCATCAAAAATGAGTCCTTCTACCCAGGGCAGGACGGAAGGGACTGTCAGACTCGTACTGACTAAAATTCACGGTGTCCTGCAATAGCCCTCTTTTTTTTTTTACGTGGTAAAATCATCAAATGAGTCCTCCAACCCCGGGTAGGGCGGGAGCAGGGTTGGAAAAAAAACAGTTTTTTTTAAATTATATAAAACAAACAGTTCAAAATGTTTTAAACAAGTGTTTTTTATGTTTTTTTTAGTGTAGGGCATTATTTCAAATTATTTCGACTATGTTTGTATTCTAGACTAGATCTTTATAAACTCGCCATAATAAATAAAAATTTACAAAAAAACGATCAATAGATACCTACCTAACATTTATTTGTAGTTACATAATCAAATGCTTCACATTCACCCGGTAGGTATGTTCTAATGTTGATTTTATATTGGGCGACGACACTAGGAAAGTCCCTAGACTTTCCTAGCGGGTCAGGCGGCGCGCCTCCTATAAGTAGAAATAGTTCATTGTTCATGAGGTGAGTCCCCGTCCCAGTGCGCGGGGAATCACCTTATGAACAATGAACCACCGAAGAAACACCGACCTACTCTAAAAAATGGGGGAATAACCAATAATCCTTTAAATTACTTTCTATCGTCAGGTGAGCCGACATTAGGGATCGAAGTTTACGTTTTTTATATGTTGTTTATTAATTAAAATTGGTACAATTTTAATTGTTTTGAAATTATTATGAATTATGCTATTGAATCAAAAATAGGTGCTAATACATACTTATTTGTTTGATTGAATGAATTACACAACATAAAAATAATGTTGTCGGGGCTGGGCGTTTTTAGTGAGGGGCAAAGTTTTCTTTAAAAAAAAATTAAGTTAATTACAATTCCAATGAAAGTTCATAAAAATAACAGCAATAGAGACTCTATTGGTTTTATGTTGAACTATTCAGATTCAAATATTACTTTATTTTCATTTTGCGCCATGAAAAGTAGTTTTAATACATGTTTTTTTTTCATATTGTTTTATACAATGTTTAAAACTTGTTTTAATCTTTGTTTTTAAACATGTAATAAAAAACACTGTTTAATTTCAAACTGTTTTAAACACTGTTTTAAACATGTGTTTTAAAACAACTTGTTTTAATCATGCCAACCCTGGGCGGGAGGGACTGTCAGACTTGTACTGACTAAAATCCACGGTGTCCTTCGATAGCCCTTTGTGTGCCGGAGTCGCGGTATACGTATGTCCCGCAACCCCGGCAGGACTGTGGCCCTCTAGGGGGGCCCCGTCACTATGCTGACGCTCCTTGAGGCGCGCGTGGGACACAACGCGCCGTCGACCCGGGCATGGTCCTTGGTCGGGCAACGAGTTGCCCTTTACTCGCTGCCCGCATGCCCTTTACGTTACAGGGTCACGGTAATGAGATAAGTCCCGCGACGTAACTAACGGTCTACCAAACAGATTGCATAGTTGCTATCATGTAATCTGTCCACATGTAAACAGGATGCCGCCAGTTCAAGCGAAGCACCTTCGAGTGAGGACACTTGTTTCGTCAATTGTCGGCATTTGTTGCAGCCGCCCGCATCGGACACACACATCTATGTAACACACACACCTGTAAGATAGTCATACGTTAAGTAAAATGTTAGGGACACAGTGATCGTGAAAATTGAATGAGTGAACGGGAAACTAGGTTTCGTTCACTCATTGTAGACATATTTGATGAATTAATACAAAAAAAAAAAATACAAAAAATTGGCTTGTATTATTCCACGTATATTTAAATCATTTTAAAACTAAGGACCCCTCGGCGGGTATAGGCCTCGGCCTCCTCCAACAGTTTCTGTTCTTTTCTTTTCTTTATAAAAAGATACAGACTTGGTTTATGTTTCGACAAAACGTCTAATTTAGGTGTCCAATTTTCACATTAGAAGGGGTGGTTTCAGTTCCAGAATGGACTGAAATATTTGTACCTACATACAGGGCGCAATTGAATTCATGGGCATTATTTTAAACCAATAAGCCACTACTCATGATACTAATTGCATTACGCAAATCAAAAATGTTATAAATGCAAGTGAGTATCTATTATTTGATGTTTGTTTACTTTTCGTAACGCGCTGTACTGCGCTTGAGATTTTGATACTTGAAAACTTATTGGGGTATAATATGATGTAATTTTTGGAACGAAGTTCCTTATCGCGCGTTGTGAAAGGGGGCTAGACGGAAAAAATTCTTACGAAAAGTTGCCACGACACTTTTTTGCCTCGCCCCGCACCTCGCGCCTTCACCCCGCGCCCCGTACCCCTCACTCAACCCTTGTTCCTCGTGACTCTTGTCGTATTGCGGCGTGCACATGTTTCTCTGTCTCTCTAATAGAAAGCAAGCCAGATATTTTCGTTTCGTCTTTCTATTTCGCATTGAACAGTGTGGTGTTGCGACGATTATTTTTGTTATCTTCGTTCCATCCGGGTGTCCCTTGACACCTCTCAAGTTTTTTATTACTTTTAATGTTTATTTGCATTAATAAGCCCTTTGCTTACTACATTTTTAGAGTGTTCCATATTTTACAATAATAATATTTTTGATTTGCTTATTATTAGGCTTAATGCAATTAGTATCATGAGTAGCGACTTATAGTTTGAAATAATGCCCACGAACTTTTCCACCCTGTGCATACTATTTTAAACACAAATGGACATCGTAAAACGTTGGACTTGTACACACATTAAATTTCCCTATAGTAGTGGCAAGGCTAATGCGATAAGTTCATTGATAGGACTGCTTTAGACCATTTGAAGACATGGAAACCATTTTTAACGGACTTCAAAAAAGGAGGAGATTCTCTATTCGTCGGAATCTTTTTTTTTATGTATGTTCCCCGATTTGTGGCTAAAACGACAATGAAAAGAAAAAAACAAAGGCACCGACTTCCGAAAGAAAAGTTATTATTTAAAAGTTGTTATTTTACACTTTTTTGTGGTTGTTTTTGAAGGCGGTTACATTTTTTTTTAAATAAAAAACACACGCTTCTTCACCAGTATATGTATGTGTGTGTGAATCATATAAGAACAATGCGCAAGAGCAGCCCTGTGTACTGAATCAATTGATTGTTTACTCAACGAGCTCCTATGAAGTGGATTGCAATTGAGAGCAGCTGATTGGTTGATTGATATAAACTGAAATTAAATTACAATCAATGTGCTTCGGAGTTGTTGAAAGAACACTTCTTATTAAAGTTGGTATAGGTATTGAAAATGAAAAGTATGAGAAAAGTCAAGATCTTTTAAATGACATATTTAGCCACGGAAAGTTAAATATTATGTAATTAATTCTAGGCCACCGTGCTACACTGTCGACCACGTCTTGGCTTAGGTGAATGGGTGGTCAAACACGAGCTTATCGATAAATAAAAAAAATTAGCTACACGCTACACCTAATCCTATAAAAATTATTATCATTATTAAGATAGAAAATATGTGGTTGACCGAGATTCGCTCGGTTTTTAAAATGTCTATATCTCGGGAACCGAGCTTTTCTCGAACCTGGGACCGATTTGATATATCGATTCCTTGAGCCAAAAAACCCCTAATCTGTAACTGTCATGAAAATCCTTGGAGCCGTTTCCGAGATCCTGATTATATATAAATAAATATACAAGTATTGCTCGTTTAAAGATATTAGATAGATAATTATAATTCTTCATCTGATATGATCGATGATTATTTTTATACTACGCTACGTTACGCGGTATGCACTAAAACGGAACCTTTTGCCGTTCTACGATACGCCTGCTTGCTACACAAAGTGGTGCGGTGGGTGCTACATCATGCTACGCCGCGCTGCTACATCATTATGCTACGCGTTGCTACACCATGCTACGCAACAATACATTGTGCTACACAACGCTACGCCGCGCTACGCGTCGCTACACAGCTCTACGCGTCGCTACACAGCTCTACGTGTTGTTCGACTACACACTAGAATTAGGTATTCTATGACACTAGTTTATTTATTTAAGTAACCAACAGCGATACATAATAATGTTTTACAAAATATGAATATTGCAGTTTATACGGCCAAATTATAGGTTTCCCTGTGTAACTATGTTTTATGATTACATCGAACGGACAATTCCGGTCTTTACAAAATTAAATACGAAAGAAGGACAAAAGGGTTGTCTTTTTTTTAAAGTGATATAAATAAGTTTGAGATATAGATGAAATTAGAGAGGCATTCTGTCATTCGTCGCCGTCTATAGATTTCACTAATCGTTTTTTGAATGTAGGTTTATTACAATAGGCTAGTTTCCTAAAAAAATGTAATTAGTCCGTCTTTTAGATTATTCAAAAATAAGGGACACGTATTTTTTTTATTTGTAAATTAGACCAAAAATGACAAAGATATAGCCTATTAAAGTTACGTGGTACGTCACGATGCGTGGCATTTTTCGCGCAGAGTGACGTCACAGGTAACTTAAATAGGCTTTTATCTTTGTTCTTTTTTGTTTAATCGAAAAAAGAAAAATACGTGTCCAATATTTTTTTATAATCTAAAATATGGACTAAATAGAATGTAATTATTTTGACCCAGGAAACTGTAAACTATTAAACTTATCAACCTCTGAAAATTCTGAGTTATAAGTTCGAACAATGCGATTGAATACACTGTTACTAGCGTAGTTAGTGGAGTCCCGAGGTACGTCGAACATTGGCGTGTGACGGACGAGTGCGCCGTAGGGGAGTGTTGAAACTTATTTCAGCAACCCTAACCAGGTATATACATATATTTCAAACAACTCATAAAATTATCCACACAAACAAAGTAAAGCGGAGTCAATAAAGATAAACATCTACCTCTCACCAATCGGCCTCGTCCGACACGTGTCCGGCACGCGTCCGGCGGCCGTCCGGCGCGGCGACGACACGGATCAGCTCGTTATTGCCGAAACTAATTTAAAGCGGACATTATAAACCGGATGTAGTGATGAGTTGTGATATGTACTTGTATAGGTAAGTACCTGTTGTGATGGTGAATGTTTGAGTGATCGAGGGGGATGTTAAACGGTTGTTATTAGAATTTAATCGAAACTATAATGTCTAATGTTGTTAGTTTCGATATGTTTGTTTTAATATTGATACAAGTTTGAATCATTGACCCATTTAAATAATTGATTATTTAATTAAATATTAATCAACATGCTGCTCAATCAGTTTCTGAATATACAACAGTTACAGAGGCGGATTATCCCTAAGGCAAACTAGGCATCTGCCTAGGGGCGCGAATCTACAAAGGGGCGCGCGGGCGGAATTGTAAAACAAAAAAAAAATATACAGTATAGCATAAAATTAATTGTGTCAAAATGTAAGCCACCACTTAGACAATAAAACTATTATTTTTGCACACAATCTCAATTTGCTTCAATTTGTAACAAAAAATAAATTATAAGATGGCACTGACTAAAACTTATGCCTACAAACAACTTTGTCGATGGTACATGATCTCTGATTGAAGTTGGAAAGATGCGACTGCAATGTTCGTCGCGTCGACTGCGAGTACACGGCGACTTGCCAGTGAGTATCGGACGGATTCTGACGTTCCTGCTTCTAAAATAGCGCAATGAGAGTGCGGCTCGTGGGCTCAGCTAAGCGATCAGGCTCGAACGAATGAGTGGAGAGTGTCACGGACTTTCGATTTTTTGTCGTCGGTTAATATTGATTTTATAAAAACACAAGATGAACACTCTACGTCTAAAAAAGTCCCTAAAAATGAGCGCAGCATTCTAAATTGTGCCGTCATTACAAATAGTCTCGCGTCGCTCGTGCCTGGGGACTGAATATAACAAGCAATGTGTGATTTTGATTTGATTTTTCTAAAAACTTTATTCAACTCTCCAAATACAATACGGCCATTTTCAATGGCTGCAGGGCCCCTGCTACCTTACGTGCAAAGTGTGCAACGCACACGAGCGCCATCCTCTAAGGGCACCAAAGCCAAGGGCCCAAAATTAAAAAAAAAACCGATCAAAAATAATTCTAAAATAGGAGTTGATAACTTACGAGTAATAGGATTAGGTTTAAGAACTAAATACTTCAATTAATTGATCTCACTTTTAGATTAAAACTTGAAATCCGGAAACGTTTAATTTTAGACTTGACTGCGTTCGCTTTTCTATGAAATATTACCTTGTTCTATACCAAAAACCTAAAAAATTTCGCGATCGCTTCGCTCGCGCTACTAATATGTTTTTTTTTTTTGTGTTTAAGTTCCGAGGCGGCAAGCTTTACAGCCCAAGGGCGCTGAACTTTAAAATACATCACTGACCTACCTACCATAAAAAGATAATTCAAAATGCTTTAAGTGGCGTCAAAACCCTTTTTTGCACACAGGTGACACAGGCGCCAGTAGCCCTTACGGGGGCCCTGAATGGCTGCTTCTTCAGTGTTAGAACAAAACGCGTTACAGTCTCCTATTTATTTTAGTCGTTTTTTAAGATCTGTTCAACAGATATCGATCTCATGTAAACTGATGCTCTTTTTTTGTTGGCCCCATCTCACCGCGTTTACCTAAGGTACATCGGTTTTACCACTGCGAAGATCGCCCGGAGGACACGGTGGAGCATACAGTGCAAGACTGCCCAGCTTGGGCGGAGCACCGACGTGTCCTCACGGCTGCCATAGGCGGAGACCTCTCGCGCCCGGCATTGGTCGCGGCCATGCTGCGGGGCGAGACGGAGTGGGAAGCGGTCGCCTCCTTCTGCGAAGCAGTAATGCTCGCGAAGGAGGAGGCGGGCCGCGAGCGAGAGAGGACGACGTCGCTTGATGATCTCCGGCCACCGTAGGCGCGGGCATGCGGGCAGCGAGTAAAGGGCAACTCGCTGCCCGACCAAGGACCATGCCCGGGTCGACGGCGCGTTGTGTCCCATGCGCGCCTCAAAGAGCGTCAGCATAATGACGGGGCCCCCCTCACAGAGGGCCAAAGCCTGCCGGGGTCACGGGATTATTTCCTTACCGTGACCCCGAAACAGAAAGGGCCAGTTGGAGGACTCATTTGATGACTTTACCAAGCTTAAAAAAAAAAGGTACATCGGTTCTGGTCAAACTACAGTATCTAGTATCTACGAGTTATTTTTATATAGGGGCGCCGATGAGATGCTTGCCTACAGCGCTCTCAACGTTTAATCCGCCACTGAACAGTTAGTTTCCCAGTTTGCTTGACTTTGATTCATTTTATTCATGACTGTTTTATTGATTGTTTATTCTCGTTATAGTAACAATTCGTCGTATAACATTCTTTCGAATATTACATTACAGAAAAACAAACGAAAGCGTCTTCGCGAGTATTCTAACGAGCATTTTGCCGAGCCGACTGTTAAGTCTGACATCTTTGTTAAAAGAAAACATTTTTGAAGACCTACTAGAATACTAGATCTTCGCTAGAAATATCGTGAAAACGTTCGAGACTGTGTTCGTTGTTCAGTTCGACAAAATCAAAAAAATGATTAATGCTCATGTTCTATTACAAAGCTTCCAAGTGAAATATTCAAGTATATCAACACCTTAAATAAAATCTAATCTCTATCTTATCAAGTCAGTTTAATATAATTATTAATGTTTTTTTTTGCAAAGACATTAAACTATATACGAGCAATAGAGACGGGACATCACGAAGAAAGTTGTGATCCAAAACATTTTACCAATAGGTAAAAAGTCGCTCAGTCTAGTAGTCACGTTGCTATGCAACGCTAGATAGTGCTACTGACACACGGCGTCAACAATTTTGTATGTCAATTTTCCCAATGCCCGCTCTATAGGTTCTTTTAAATCTCTTTGTGTTTTTGAATATATGTTCAGATGTCTCCTTCCTCAATCGTTTAAACAATATTGCCCTCAATTAAAACTCATATAATTACCAAATATCAATCCGGGTGCCCGGGGGTAGGCAGCACCCCAAGCTCGTGTCAACAGCCGCGATGTCAATATTTACACGCAGTAATCGGTTTGGGAGTTCGGGAATCGAACCCGCGACGAAAGGTCTCTTGGGTAATGACGAGATATTATGCAATGTCCCTTGTTTATAGGTGGTAGTTGAAATATGAGAGGGTACAAATAAAACTGAACATTTTTTTTTGTAATTCAGATTTTTTCCTGTATTGTAATTTTTTTATTTCAATTCAGTACAAATCAAATCAAATCAAAGCATTTATTTCAAGTAGGCCAGTTACAGGCACTTTTGAAGTATCATAGACAAATAAACATAAATAATTTAAACACTAAAACGTTATGGTGTTACAGTCCCAGTCACAAGACATAAAAACTGTGAAAGTACCGTAGATGCCCATTCCAAGAAGTAGATCTCTATGGAGAAGAATGCGCAAAAAACTCCGCAATGCGAAAAAAAAAAATCTAAGGCAAAAACACTGAACAAAGAAATTCAAAGTAAAATTATTTATACATATAATTAACGGAAAACAATAAAAAAGAATATTTTGGTATTTCTAGTAAAAATTGTAGTTGGGGCACAAAAATAAACAGTGTTTTATTTAAGAATTGAATAGTATTATGACAGTTAGTTATAGAAAGCTTATAGAAGGACTACCTCACTTAGTTAGGATCAAAGTTTGATACTATAAACGGTATTTAGAAAACTGTTACTTTCAGTATACCAATTACGACTGGCCTGTTGGTCTAGTGGTTAGTGACCCTGACTGCTATACCGGAGGTCGTGGGTTCGATTCCCACTCAGGACAAATGTTTGTGTGATGAGCACGATCATTTGTTCTGTGTCTGGGTGTAATTTATCTTTATTATGTATGTATTTAGAAATATATAAGTATGTTTATCAGTTGTCTAGTACCCATAACACAAGCTCTGCTTAGCTTGGGACTGGATGGCGTTGTGTGATAGTTGTGGAATATTATATTATATTATTATATTATATTATTATTAGTATATCAAGCGTCGATGTAATCCTGCGCGGTACATAGATCCTTTACTCGGTCAAACAGATATAAAGCTACCGCAGAACAACTCAGCAAACTAAAATACAATTTCCTAGAATATTGACTGAAACTGAAAACTCCATCCACATTTGCTGTATAATATAAGTACAACTCACCTATATACATCGCTTATATACCAGTACATAGCGGCTACATAAAGAGCAAACTTGTTTCAAAATCGATGTGTGCGAAGGCTTTAGCGAAACGCGAAAGGGCGGTCGCGACTAAATTATTCACTAACCAAGCAACACTGAGCACCTATACCCTTCTCTCTCCAACTTAAGACCTCCATATATCGGTATCTCGCTTTCCCTTTGTATGGTAGGTATTGCGCTTTCGGCCGCCACCTATAGTGGTCTCCGTCTGCCTTGTAGGTAGTTGGTATGTGCGTCTCGCTCGCTCTCATTAGGTTAGTCCCGGGGATGTGTTTGCTGACGCTTGCCAGTCGCACTTTGTGTGGCGTTGAGTAGAGTAGGCGATGGAGTCAGAGATAACGAAGAGTAATTGAGTTAGATTGAAAGAAAGGAATTCTTTGTGTAACAAAGTATTTAATAATTTTAATTTGGTTTTAGAATATAAGCAGGTGGGATGACATAATTTATGTCTTTATAAATAAGAGCAAAATGCAAGACAAAGATAAACTTTCAAAGACAATCATCATCATATTGGCCGGAGGATGTCCACCACTAAACATAGGCCTCCCCTTTAGATTTCCAATTGTTTATTAGGAAGCGTGCACCAAAATAAATGATTGCAACGAATGAATAATATCTACTATCCTCCGCTAACGGCCAATGTTTTGCTATGATATTTGCAGTATTGCTACGAGCGTAAATATTGCTACGAGCGTAGATATTGCTACAAGCGTAGATATTGCTACGAGCATAGATGTTGCTACAAGCGTAGATATTGCTACAAGCGTAGATATTGCTACGAGCGTAGATATTGCTACGAGCGTAAATATTGCTACGAGCGTAGAGATTGCTACGAGCGTAGAGATTGCTACAGGCGTAGAGATTGCTACGAGCGTAGATATTGCTACGAGCGTAGATATTGCTACGAGCGTAGAGATTGCTACGAGCGTAGAGATTGCTACGAGCGTAAAGATTGCTACGAGCGTAGATTTTGCTACGAGCATAGCGTTACAAGTGCTACGTCACTTCAAATAGCTACTAAGTAATCTATTTTTGTTGTCCTTAAATATTAAATTCGGAAAAACTGATATTGATAATGTATGTGGTCTGACAGCTTACAGTAACGTACAATAATTGAATCAATGTCGGATCGTGATGTCTGAAGCTGCGTCCATAATTCGTTGGATGAAACCATTTGTGAATCTGATATTTTTAACCATTTCAAAAAAACCGGCTAAGTGCGAATCGGACTCCCCCATGAAAGGTTCCGTAGCAGCAAGTAACAAACGTTCTTGTAGTTGGTTGTAACTTTGAAAAGTGAATTGCGGATTACGGTTTATGACGCAATGACGCTATCACGCGCTGACGTTAAAAAAACCAATAACTTGTTCTTGCTCAACCAATTTTCAATTAAAGTTTGCATGGTTATGTATACATCACTTTTTTTTTGTTTTATCGTTCTCATATTTTAGAAGTTACAGGGGGGGGGACATGTTTTGCCACTTTGGAATGGAAGTGTCTGAAATGAAATGATGAAATGATGTTTATTTATGCAAGTAGGTTATATCAACACTTTTACACGTCTTTTCATAAAACTAGGAGGGGCCGGTATCTCGCGCAAACTGTTCAGTTTAGAAAAAAATGATGTTAGTAACCTCAATATCATTTTTCAAGACCTATTCATAGATATCCCACACGTATGGGAGAGGCAAAAAAAAAGTATGGGGACAACCCCCAAAATTAGTTGGTGTTATTTTTATTTATGTCTGAAAATACTAATGCGGTTGACTCAATTCGTCTGCCTACCAAGTTTCAACAGGATAGCTCTTATACTTTCGAAGAAAAAGGGCTGTGACATACGAACGGATAGACAGACAGACATGACGAATCTATAAGGGTTCCGTTTTTTGCCATTTGGCTACGGAACCCTAAAAAAGGAGGAAATTAAATAATCTGCAAATTTTACAGGGACCGATTTTTTTAAATTCATTAAAAACGTTGCTTCACAATAGAAATATCGTTTGTATCGTAATAAAAACACATTCGCAAACACTCAGACCCAGAACAACTACTTACATAATATAGGTCATACAAATATAATAATTATGTTCCGTGCGATGTCAGTGCGGAGATCGAACTCACGACGCGACACACAACACTCAATTGCTCAACCATGCGTCAACCAACAACCGTGCCGTCAAAAGAAAACCCACAATAATAAGATATTGTTACAATCGAAAGCAAGAAATATGGTAATCTTTCTTGCTGTCTTCAAAATCTCCCTTAGTTAATTCAAATGCCCACTTCAAACTGTTTATCTTACAACCATTATTTTCTTAAACATCAATCAGAATAATTACACAAATATGTTCACCCCAGCCCCTCTCTAAGGGGGCTGACAGAGCTTTGATTCCTCAGTATTTCTAGGTATGCTGGTACTTCAGTGCCCAATATATAAAAATAGTACGTTGTCAAAGCGAGTGGCGGGTAACGAGGGCCTTCGAGTGTGCTCACCCCTCCGCTCGAGTCGTGAACATATGAATAAACAGCGCTTTTTTACGTAAAGTGATTTTACCGAGTTATGATTGTCTTTGATTACTTGTCGACATCAGTCGATGGAAATCAATCGTTATCGTGACAAGTTACGCGAATTTGTCAGACGTGTATCTGTAGGTACCCTTATACTTAAAGAGTTTTCACTATTTTACTTTACAGCGTCTTTCCAAGTTTCCAGTATATACAGCGTTTCTTTTATGGAAAAATGGAACAGCGGCTCTGGTGTGCGAAGAAGGAACTAAATTTTTCTTTGAAAGTCAATTTAAAAATGTCAAAGTTCCTGTTTAATTTACGTCAGGATAACTGAAAACTCATGATAAGTCCTCTGAACACGTAATGAGATGAACTGTTATACACATAATGCCAATGAATATAGCCTATGTTTTCTTTAATCTAATTCAAATCATTTTTTTTTTTTTTGATATAGGTAGGTATGAAAAAAGATGGTAATAATAAATATAAATTTAAACACATTTCACCATAAAAAAGGCATGAAAATACTAGTTTTAGGTTACACTTCGTTAATTTTACATCAAATAGACTTCTAAGATTTAATAAAGCTACACGAAATAAATGTTTGCTGTTAACTATTTGTCAACATACAAATTAAAATAATACCTACTGAATGATCTGGAAAAGTTGTACTGAATTTACTTATTCCTTGTAAGTTGTAACCGCAATCCACGTAAAGCCACATGTTTACCGAACATTAATAGATTGTTAATTAAACATTAATAGTTGTTTTCCTCGAATTCAAATGACGCAATTAATATCCTTCACTTAGCGCTATTAGACCAGTCAACGAAGGCTGAAAACAAGGTAAAGAAAATTAATAAATTGTTTTCCTAGAATTTCCCTAGATAAACCTACTGTTTGCAAGTTGAAGTGGCAATGGGCAGGCGACACCGCTCGTAGAACTGACAACCGATGGCCAGGTGGGGAAGAAAAGTTCTCTCATGACGACCACGGACCGGAAGAAGCAGCGTAGGCAGGCCTCCCACTTGGTGGACTAACGACATCGTGAAGGTCGCGGGCAATAGATGGATGCAAGTGGCGAATTGTTGTTCGGCGTGGCGGTCTAAGGGGAGGCCTATGTTCAGCAGCGGACGTCTTCCGGCTGGTGATGATGATACTACTTATTTCAACGTCGTAATCTGCCATTCTTATAAGACAAGTATGCAACAGACGTTTTTGGTACCACGGAAAATGTTTATCAATAAATCTAGTTGGTAGATATTGTCTCCAAATACTTGTCACTACACAGCGAGCAAAAGTATGGAATCATTTCAAATTGTTTTAATAAATGTTTTATTCAATAACAAAGTTCGTTCAACAATATTGAGGTTGACCTTTCCTTTTAAGTGTGAAAACACTTGTGCCAGGAAAGGCCGCTCTCCCTTAACTTGATTTCATCTATTTATATGGATAACTTAGATATTAAATCTATAAATGATGTACAAAAGTGAACTAATTAAACATAAAAAGTAAATTTATGTGAGCACGCACGCAATGTACGCACTTGTGTGTAGAAGGGTGCGTTATGGTATTTGTGCTTGGTGTGTACGGCTGTGTCGGTGGGTGAGTTTGTTTGTGTGTTTGTGTGTGCATGTGACTGTGTAGTGTGTGTGCGTGTGTGAAGAAATATGGGTAGTTGATGATATGATTATTTATTGTTGTATTTATGTTTCATACATACATAAATGTATTCGTATTTATTTACTTAGGTTATTTTATATATATATTTATAAATACATACAATCGTATACATGACTTAACGTGACATAATAAATATAATAGGTACCTTATTACTTATATGGATAATCATTTTCTCAGTATCTTCGTAGTCTAGGGTTTTTAGCCATTCAGCTACCATCCGTTTACATTCCGAAGTAGTTCTTTTGTGTATATTTTAAGAATTTTATTAATGGAGTTATACATATAGATGCGTAGATTAATTGAATTAGATGAATTGATTCGTGACAATTGCGTAATTTAAATGACTATGGTTACATATCAATTTGAACTTGACAGTCACTGACGATTGTGGGAGGCAGTGAGGCACTGTCATCTGTTGTAAAAATAAAGTGCCACGATAAAGTAAACCATTATAACGAACCGTGCACTCGTATTTCAGCTCACTGTATCGACACAGGTGCGACACTTAACGCTATGTACATTATGTATGTTTGTTTGAATCGATCAGTCTCCACGAGTCGAGAGCTGTTGTCCCTCATGCAAGCAGTAGTGTCGAGTTGTGTGTGCATGACAAACACACAGGTGAATCATACATGTACTGTTACCACTATGTTGATTGGTGGACGCACGCAAGTGCTGGAAATGTGATGACATTCTTTCATTTCAAGATATTAAGTTTGAAGAGCAGTGGTGGCCCCAACGTATTACGGTGGCCCAGTGGCATCGGCCCCGACTTACGAGTTGTAGGTCGTGGGTTCGAATCTAGGCATGCGCATTACTTTGTGTAATTTATTTCATCACCACTGCTCTCAAAACGGTGAAGGAAAACATCGTGAGGAAACCGGCATGTCCTAGAACCAAAAATTTAAAAACATGTGACATCCATTAATCCGCACTGGGCCCGCGTGGTGGATTATGGCCCACCCCCTCTCACGCAGAGGAGGTCTGTGTCCCAGCAGTAGGCTGATGTTGGTGTGAGTTTATACCACAGTGGCCGCTTTAGCGTTGACTACTATGCTGATGACCGCTGCTGGTTCAAACACCAGATAGATACAAAAGATATAAAAATGGTCTGTATTTCCTGACAGCTTTAACCTTGGGGTCTCCAACATAAGAGTGAAGAGGTTATTTCTAGGCAAGCGTGCTTCATCGTCGACCACATCATCGTCACCAATCACCATCACCGTTACGCGAGACGGTGGTCAAACGTGACAATATCGTCAAAAAAAAGGCAACCAAATATAGGTACTTTAACATTTTATTACTCGTTTAAACCGACTCATTTACCAACCATCATTAATGACCATGGTTCATTCTAAAGGCGCTCTCTCACCGCGAGCATTCACCTGTAAGCGCTCATGTACACGACGCCGCCGCCGCGCCGCCGCCGCGCCGCTACCGCGCCTCTAGGCTGTGTACACGGTCGCTACCGCGCCGCCGCCGCGCCGCCACCGCGATGCCATTCGCTAGTGTTTTATTTATCTAACAAAGGAGATGTCTCATTGCGGCCATATAATGTTTTTTTTTGATAATTCAAGGATAACTTCTTCGTTTATGAATCGGTTTTGATGATTCTTTTTTTGTTGGAAAGAAGGTATTTCAAAGGCGGTTCCATGATATGGAGATTAGGGTTTGATGATGGAAGACCAGAGAAATCGAGTGGAGCTAAATAGTAAGAAATATCTGCTTTCCAACAAAAAAAGAATCATCAAAACCGGTTCATGAACAAAGAAGTAATCCGCGAATAAACACTAAAAAAAACATTATGGCCGAAATGAGAAACCTCCTTTTTCAGATAAATAAAACACTATCGAATTGGATTCGCGGTGCCAGCGCGGCGGCGGCGCGGCGGCGGCGCGGCGGCGGCGCGGTAGCGACCGTGTACACAGCCTAGAGGCGCGGTAGCAGCGCGGCGGCGGCGCGGCGGCGGCGTCGTGTACATGAGCCCTAATGTAACGTTACAGATTCAAACATTCAACAGTGGGGAATCTATACTAAATGTAACCGAATGCTCGTCAGTCAGGGAGGTAGTATTGTAATGTAATTAGTGTCCGACCGAAACTGATTTTTCAGCCGAAACCGAAACCGAAACCGAACCTTCGGCCTTGCTCTCAGTTTCGGCCGAAACCGAAACCGAAACTTTTTAAAACTTTTAACATTTCGATTTTTTTCTGTTTTTTTTTTTGTTTTTTTTTTTTATATTTATTGACACAAGAAAAATTAAAAATTGTCAAATACACAGAGCGAACTTTTCAACTGGGCGTGGACGGCTATATTTTTAACTACGAGGAATATCGAAAAACGTTGAATAGAGTCTCGAGACCGATTTTGCCGAAAACTAAAACTGTATCATTGGATTTTAGAAAAATCAATAATCGTGGCCAAAAACAGAACCCGCTAATTTCGAAAAAAAAAACACAACCTGTATTATTACACCATTTGATAGTGTTAATAGTAATGATCAAATTCTGGGTAATAATGAAATGCGGCAAACTTATGGATAGATAGTTTTTTTTTTTTTTTAGCGTGGTAAAATCATCAAATGAGTCCTCCAACCCCGGGCAGGGCGGGAGGGACTGTCAGACTTCTTCTGACTAAAATCCACGGTGTCCTTCATAGCCTGTTAAGTTCCGGGGTTACGGTAAGGGAATAATCCCGCGACCCCGATGGATAGATAGATAGACGATCTTAAGAATTGCTATTTTTCTATGTTATTTAACTTCTACTGAGTCCATAATCTATTCGAAATTATAAAAAAATCATTGTTTCTAATGTTTCACTAGATTTGAAGTCTCAACAATCGCACTATATTAATTTAGCAATACGAAATACTGAGACATTAGACTGAAAAAATTGCATTATTTCAAAAAAGAAACCGTTAACTTAATTAACTTTCGAATACCGCCTAATCCTAATCGCCTTGATGATTGATAAGTTTTTAATCATTAACGTACGTAACAAATATTTTTTATTATGACGTGAATATACAAGACTTGGGTACTCTTGGCAGTAAACTCAAAAACATAACCTCGTCTTACGAATAAACGGACGGTGGCAAACTGAGCCGGGGCCCCGCCGGCGAGCAAATACGTGTTAGCTACGAATTTTACCGAACGACGCACGAAAATGCAGGAACACTTGAGTTTCGGCGGGGCCGAAAGTTTCGGCTATATTTTGGCCGAAACCGAAACTAAGGCCGAAACTAGATATTTTGGCCGTAACCGGCCGAAACCGAAACCGAAACCGAAATTTCGGTCGGTCACTAAATGTAATGCTCAAAGTTGAATCTATAATGTTACATTACACGCGAAAGCTCCCAGTGGGGGACCGCCTTAAAAAGAACTTTTGAACAAACACTGTTAAACAACGTAAATTATGCGAAGCCTCCTTCAGAGAAGCCGTGTTTATACTAAGACTCGCTTATATTATAATAAATCTGAAGCAGTCGACATCGTTAGCATGTCAAAGAGCCGCCCGCGCCGCGGTGTCCCCGCCATGTCTGATTTATAATGTAATGCATTATGTATTAAAGAGGTGTTATGTAGTTTGTGAGGTAAACGGAAGTAGTTAGGAAGGTGTGAATGATGACTGTAGCACACTGTAGGCAGTATGATGTGAGCAACTTATGCATGGAGTGAGTTATTTTTATGAGAGAAAAGAATGTGTTTGAAGATTAGATATACCTACCTCTAGGTCTATTTTAGAATTTAAAATACCATATTCAGCTCAGATCAAAGAAATAGGCAGGTAGAGCGCTCAGAACAAGAGAGTCCACCAAAGTTAATACAAAATCAAAATCGAATACTAGGACAGTACCAAGCTACGCGTCGTACCAAGCTGCGCGTCGTTGTTTTTTGCCAAAATATGCCGTCTCGTGTCTTTAACCATCGTTAAAGTTGTTCTCAAAAACAAATAAAACATTATTTATGGAATGTAATTCTATTTGATTTTGTATTAACTTTGGTGAAGACACTCGCGTGTTCTGAGCGTTCTATCTGCCTATTTCTTTGATCTGAGATATTCAGCATGTTCATTTTTCGTTTTAAGTTTCAGATATTTCGGCACTGGATATTATAAGTGCAATGACCACGGATGAACTCCCAATGAATATACCGTTTTAAATTCTAATAAGTTTGTGACCAATTCCAATATAATATAATGTGACCTTAGTGAATTAGTGATGTGTGAATGTGATATCACTTTAAAAACTTACACATTTATATTGCAATCAATATAATATGTAAGTATCGTCAATCTATCAATTCGAACTTATTTTGCATGATCAATAGACGTGGTGTTCACAATCCCAAATTATTCAAAAAAAAACTCTTACTTCACATCAAACCCAGCTTTCAAGATGAGGTGAGTAATTAAAAGAAAACCCTACACGTACTCATACAATAGAAGAAGGGTGACAGCAACGTTTGAAGGCGGCTCCCTTCAAAGAGGGCGCGCCACTCGTCGCGGCAATAAAATAAAAATAATGGCTTCCTGTCCACAGAGGAGGATTCAATTAAGTAAATCCTTTAATAAGCAAATAAGCAGAAGTCGATGAGAGGAGATCAAAGCCCTCTCGATGGCACTTCTGCCGACCCTCGCGACACCGGCACGCTATACGTACGTAAGTGGGCTGCGACAGAAAGGGCGCGTACTCTTGTACTACGTCGAAGCTTCGCAAAAATTCTAGGAGTAGGACTCAGTAAAATTTCCAACTAACAAGGCTTACCTACAGCTCGACATAAAAATATAGAAAACCGGAAGTCGCCACTGTCTTCGCGCTACCAGCACTTTGAATGATTTTATTTTAATTTTTATCACATAATACGTTAGTTTTATGGCACGATAATAAATCTAACAAACCTGCGGTCTTTGTTTAGGTACATCAAATATCAAAGATTTTGAAACGCTGTCAGAAAAAAAAATGTTAGTTCCGTTCCTACATTTTTATGTCAAGCTGTATATAGGTAGTAGGTACTCAATCATCATCCGAAATCTCTATGTCCTTCGTATAACTCCTCGCAATTCGGTGGTAAATCCAAATCGTAGAACACAAGTGCCACATTCAAGCTGCCGTGTTACAGCGGTATGTTCGTATCTTCATCAGACGTCTTGCCACAGATCTTGCTGTCAGACTCCCTCTCCCCCCCCCCCTCCCTCTTACCCTGCCTTCCGTATAGCACCCCGCTCCCTCACACCCCTCGCATTTCCAGTAATCGAGATCAGATCGCGCCTTCGAAGGATTCGCAGGGCAGGCAGATACCTAATTTATTTATTTATAAAGATAACTAATCTGAGACCAAATGTTCGCTCTGGTCGACTCACTCTATATGTTATGCTCCATAGTACAATGTAGAGCTTAAACAAGGTCAAGCTGGTTGAAATTTGAATGCTCACACACTTAAATTATATTTGTAAATTGTGTAATTTCAATATCTAATATCTTTAAACGAGCAATTCTTGTTTTATATATAAACAGGATCTCTGAAACAGCTCCAAGGATTTTCATGAAAGTTACAGATTAGGGGTTTTTCGGCTCAAGGAATCGATTTATCAAGGTCCCAGGTTCGAGAACAGCTCGGTTCCCAAGATATAGACATATTAAAAACCGAGCGAAGCTTGTTCAACCAGATATTTTTGTTAAAATGTGAACGCCATGTACCTTTTTGCTTTTTTATTTCTTATTATTTTTTAATTTTTAGTCTACATTTTCAAGGTACATTGCTTTGACATTAATTATTTCAAACGCTGTTAAAAAATATTGTAAAACATTTTTTTTAAAAGAGTAAGTATGGAGTTTCTTGCCCATTCTTCTCCATACAACCTACCTTGGCGAATGGGTGTAGAATCAATCCCTTCCCTTCCTATTCCCCTTAAATTTAAATATCGACGTTCAAAAGTGCCTCTTTGATGGCCTAATTGGAATAAATGATTTGACTTTGACGAGGACCATGCAGGCAATGTCTTTTGAAGAAAGAACCACACTTTGAGTGGACCTGTCCAGTCAGTGCAAGCATTTGTCAGTTATCGTGGAGCTCAACTTATAACACAAGGAGCTCAGCCACACGACGAACAATACCAAAGAAAGGACTTGTTTAGGCCGCTTAAGTTACTCAAACTGTCAGACAATCATTATAATGAATAAATAAATAAAAAACAACAGCTGGCCCGCATGGGTCCTCGTATTCACAGTACTAAATAAAAAAAATAATTAAAATTTAGTGTAAAATAAAGTACATAATGTCAGTTTGTATATAAAAGAAGAAAGAAAGGAAAAAATATAATACAAAAAAATGTTCATGCCAGATTGTATAAAAAAAAATCGTAAATGTCAGATTGTATATAAAAAAAAAACTGTAGGTATATAAGGTTTTAACAACCGGAAAATTGTTTCGTCAATACATGTGAGAATTATGTAGATTCTTGTATGAAATGGTCTTTTTAAGAAAGAACTGCAAAGAAAACCTTTAAGTAGACCAGCCCCCCTAGACAAGTCGCAAACGATAATCGTTAACGTTCGGTTCTCCCCAATAGATTTTCAACCTTATTCCTTGGAGTCTTTAGTTGAAAATCTATTTAGGATTTCTCTAAACGTTAGCGACTGGAACTAACGACAACGCCATGTAATCTTAAATAGATTTTCAACTAAAGACTCGAAGGAATAAGGTTGAAAATCTATTGGGGAGAACCGAGTGTTAACGATTATCGTTTGCGACTTGTCTAGGGGGGCTGTTCAGTCAGTGCAAGCATCGGTCAGAGAATGAAAGCTCAACTCAGTACGTAAGGAGCTAAACAACCTCTGATACCACATATTCCTCACATGATCAAGAAATCATAAAAAGTCATAAAAAGTTTATTAAAAGCGATTGACGAAAACTAGAAAAACCTATACTAGATGCTTGAGGGTGCATTGGAGCAGCTTACTCCCAGGCCATTTTGTCATCAAGATAATCTTTGATTTTATAGTAACTTTTTTTACATAGTTGCTGTTTAGTAACTGATTTAAATTTGTTTAGGCTTAGTTCTTTAACATGGTTTGGGAGTTTGTTGTAGAAACGTACACTTTGGCATTTAAGGGGTCAATAGTTGGGTGTTTTACCTTATATGAAAAAAGAAAGTATGTTCGACTTCGAATTTGATAGATTGGAGTAGATCGATGTGCTGGCGTCTATACTTGTATGTTTATGGATATCATCTGACTTACATGATATCCAAGAATTCTGCAAGCTTCTGTTCATCTTTGTAATTTGTCTTAGCTCTGTTCACTTAAGTCCATAATCGTTGTTATTTCTTGTTTATTCCACTTTTACACAATCCGCGACTGTCAGGGATTCATTAGTACCTGCTCGGCTACGAGGCGTAAGCCAGACTGAGTGCTAGATCCAAAAACATAATTTTAACTTAATTTTGAGTAAAATCAAATGCAATGAGGGTAGTGAGAAAATACTTACGTACTGATTAAATAATCGTTATTTGACAGTCTACCCTATTTTTACCTTTTTTTTAACTACACCACTTGTTTGTGTACGGCTATAATACCTACCTACTTAGTTTCTGTATTGATGTTCACCGATTTAGAAAAATAAACATTAGGCCTCTTCAAAAAAAATTTTTTTTGTAGAGGTTTTGCCCGCTTCAGGCGCCCGCCTAGCAGCGCACAGCCTAAATGTAGATAATAATTATTGATGACTCATTTGTCACAAAGATGTTCTAAATCGCGCTATTAAAGTTTTCACTAAAGCTTTGAAAGTATACTGTAATTCTTGGCGGTAGATCGGAGTCCAGGGCCTCACGGGAAGCCAGTCTTCGCCAAGCTGGTCTCAATTGGCGTACAGTCAGATGTGCCCCAGTGGTAAATGTATCGACCGATCATCACCCGTGAGGACCATAGAACAACACCATGGTCAAACTCGACTCCTTTTACGAAAAACATTTTTTTTTGGAACGAAGTTCCTTATCGCGCGTTGTGAAAGGGGGCTGGACGGAAAAAAAATCGAAAAGTTGTCACGACACTTTCCGATTGCGCGACGCAAAGGAGGGTAATGTTTATTACCATGGAATGGACTGGACTGGACTGGACTGGAGTGGAGTCGCGACGATTATTTTTGTTGACTGTTTACAGTAACTTCGTTCCAAAAACTTTTCGTAAATTTTTCATAAGCCTCAACATTTAACTTTGCAATAAAGGTCATTTACATGAATCTAGGTCTCTTGGATTCAAAGATTATTTGCATTTTATTGTACACACCCCAGTTCGACAGATACAAAAATTTAAATGGCTGCCATTCGCGAAGTATTGGAGTAAGAATTTTTTAAGCATTTTTATAGATGAAAATGAGCCTAGAATATCCACTTCAAATATTGCTAACTCGTGCCCGGACACACTATATAAATAAATATACAAGAGTTGCTCGTTTAAAGATATTAGATAGATAGATTAAATAGATACACTACGTATCGTCATAATATCATGTTTAACATTTTTATAGATCTTTTCAACTAAAATTAGATTTATTTGAACTACAATAAGCAAACAACCAAACAGCCATGTACAGTTTACGTTACGTATGTATACACTAACCAGTATTCAAAAGCGATGTGCTGCTACCATATTGATTAAACGTGTGTCTTTTAATTAGGCTTCTGAAATAGAAAAACATATTTTTAAGGGTTCTCAAAATAATAAGAAACATAACTTTTTTGTAATTTCTTTATTTTTTCACCATTTATCGTAAAACTTTCCTACGGCACACCGCGCGTCGCAGTCGCGCACCAATATTCCGCCTTGTGTATGTCGAGCGATCGTCCACGCGTCGGAGGCGCGGCGCCGCACGCACGCGCGACTGTGCGGCAGGACGCGACCGGCGCCGCGCCGCCGCGCGACTCACACCACTCACGTCACGACGGCTCGGTCGTACGCAACACGTCCACACAACTACCCGCTACTTATTAGTACTCGGTGGCGGCCGATAGATGGCGCCCATTTACATTATTATAAACATGAACGTGTTGCGCTTACAAGAACTAAGACATGGACAGTTTGACCGAAATAATTTTGATTAAAAATATAACAATTTCACTTGCAAGTAAACAAAATAAATAGGCGATAATTTCAGTAGTAAAATAGAAAAAAAATTATATCCATCGTAAGTACACACAAGCACCATCTAGCTGCAGTTTAACTGCCATCCTCACTCATACGATAATCAACTCTCCGCGCTACAACAAGGAGTTGAACATTGCTTGGCAAGTTTGTTATTACAAAACTTTGACTTACAGTCGTAGCGCGAAGTTCCATTTCTTTCCTTCAAAAAATATATATTATACATACAAAATGAATGTCACAGACACTGCTATTAATCCATCGAATTTTGAATTTAATTGTAAGACAGACCACTAATGGCGGCTGATCGCCAGTTAACTGACGTACAAAACTTTTCAAGCAAATTACACATTAAAATTCGATCGGGAGATCTGTCAATGTTCCAAACATCACCGTTACACTGCCTAGTGTCAAACAATAGAAAACAACAAGTATATAAAATACTAGTATAATAATAAACCTATAGGAAGTTATACATCACACTATACAATCTTTGGATACAAAATCTCACTGGCGTACGAGCGCCGCTTACAACTGCTACTGAACATAATTATCGTCATGTTATTGAGACCTGCATCACTTCAAGAGATGTTAAGTAACAATTACACTTTCTACACTGATGTACTCATTCAAATAATTTCAACAGCAGTTGTAACAGACTTGCCTCGTACGCCGGAGGCGCCGGGCGCGCGTCTCCTGCTCGTCATCGCTTGTCGCGACACGTCACGCGTGACGTCATCGTGTGTCGCGGGCAGCCGCCGACAGAGGGCGCGCGCTCGCCGACCTTCACACCGAACCAGTCTCATACTAGCGAGCCGTGTCTTACACGAATTGAGAAATTTTGACAAAAAAAAATATTCAAAAAAAATTTATCCTCATCACATGAGCCATGTCAGTCCCAGGGTTCCAAACATTACGATATCGACATTACCAACTAATCCATTGCATATTGGGTGCCTTTACTTAGACATCTGAGTTTAGAATCCAAGTAAATTGGATACTTTTTGAAATATACGAAATGAATACGAACAGGCAAATAATTAAAACTTCGACCGTCCTAGACGCATCTTATCTAAACCTTCCTCCATCGATATCACTCCACCTAGTCACTTTCCCTCTCCATACACAACACCCAATATGCCGTCACCATTATACCTAACAACCACATTTATATTGCAAACTATTTTTTTTTACATCTTAGCTTCATTCGCGAACGCAGTCCACGTTTATTAAGGCGTCGCAAGCGGGCGCCCGCCTCCCGGGCGAGCACCCGCGCGCGCGCACCCGGCAATCCTATCTAGACAACGCCCTGTCGATCGGTACTCTACAGAACACAGTTTGTATCCATCGTCCTCTCCCTAAGGAAAACATTAGCCGGTGGGCGACGTGTTCAAACAGCCACGAGCGAGATGTATCAACTAACTCCTGAGCTATTGCAGCGAGATGAAGACGTTTGCACGTGAAGGCACGAACCGAACTGAACCACAAGCAGCGGCCGACGACCGGAACAGACGAGTGAACATTTGAACAACACCGACCCACCGAATGTATCGATACTATACATACATATTTAGGACACAATATCTCAAAATTGTTATTTTTTAAAGTCTACAAATCATTTACCATTATTAAATATAAACTACAATCGATTGGCAGTATCATTTTTATATAACTCCCCCTGACTCTCATGATATTATCGTGACGTGAGTCACGGCCGCGGCCCGCGCCGCCGCGCGTCTGCTCGCGTGCGTAGCGAGCGAGCGCGCGGCGCCGCGTCGCGACCACGGACAGCGCGAGCGAGACCTTCACTAATACCGTCCGACGCAACTTTAGCACTTACCATACCATCCGAGCGCGGCACCGGCCGACGAGCGCCCGCGGGACGCGCCGGCCCGCGCCCGCGCTCGGGACGAACTTACGTACAAAAACAGAAAATTAAACAAACTTAGTCATCGATCTATGTTGACAATGACGTGAAACTGAAGCCGTCTCCTTCCTCCTCATGGACGTAAATACAAGGGTACCCTAATACATACATGTGATGAAGCCGGCACGCCGCCGGTGACGCACACGTGTTATGGCACGTCCTAAGCATACATGAAGGCCGGCGCGCGCGGGCCGTGTCCGAGCCGCACGCCGCCGGCCGCGATACTCCTACGCCTATGAACAACTCTATCACTCGCATGTGATCCCTTCAACCGTTTACCCTAGCGGAGGCCGCGGCCCCGGTGTCTCCTACCGCTGTCCTCCTCGCTGCTCGCCGGCAAGCGTCGCAAACAAACGTGACGACCTAGCTGCCTGGTAGACGCTGACGATCGACCGCACTAAATAAACACATACCGAACTAAATCCACAATGAGTTGCAAACCGATCCTGTTTTGTTACTGCTCTTCGAAAACCGCCGAGTACTTGTCTGTATTGTGTCCAACCGCTATTTTCATACTATTACATTTTTAATAATTTTCTTTATTTCAATCTCAGGTACTGTGGTATTGCTTACATGTAATTATAAAATGATTTTTCACAAGTTTATATTTTGTACATTGGCGGTTAATTGGTGTGGGGAGGCTGACCAGAAAACTAAAACCGACTACTACGGACCTACTTACAATATCGAGATAACATTTTACGTTTTCTGGTGAGCGCTCGCAAGTGCATCGTTGCGATGCATGCAGTGTATACGGGAACAGTAAAACAATGAATGGTGTCAGTGTAGTTGTCGCAGTAAAACAATTCAGTAGACTCGCGACATCAGACGTAACGTACAGATAAATTATCTTTTAGCAAAACATCAATTAATATCAGAAATATAATTAAAACTAACGTACTATTATAACTCTGATTTTTTTTTAGTTTTTAGTTTAGCAGTTGATTCGATTCGTAACTATAGTGACCTATTTAACACTTAGGAAGCGGGGGGGCGTGGCGCTGCGTCGCCGCTGACACACCGCTCTGATCAAACCATACGACATACTTTTTCTAATCTTGTATTACCATTTAAAGATGATGGCATGTGATCTAACGGTGGCGTGTTCTAGTGGAGAGGTAATGAGTGGTGGGTGTGCCAGCGGCGGCGCGTCGCGGATCATGAATATTATAATAATTGACTATCACCACCAGACATCACTGATCAGACTGAGCTCGAACTAACACAGCGCTGCACAACACATACGTTCGCTATCGGAAACTACCACGACATACGTACGTAAAGTTACGTTACAGACGAATTTAACAACTTGAACGGCACGGTCGCTGGTCACTAGCGAGGTCGAAGTGATTTTGGTCATTCGGTTCAAATCGCTGACTGGCTGACCAAACATTATAATTCAATGTCACAACCGAAGTTTTGAAATCATTTCGAACAAGCAGACTTCGTGACCCAACATGACCAAGACCACTTCGGTCTCTCAACCACCGGACCACGCAGTTCATACTCTAATCATGCATGAACGTCAAGAACGGACAGAGGAAGCTCACACACTGCTCTAAAGCGAAGTCTCAAGGGATAGTTCGAGGAGGTCACAGGCTGACCGAAACTGGCGACAATCACGAACGTATGCCACAGTTGCTGGACTAACAGAGTAACTGGCAAGCGGGGTGAGGGGCGGGGCGGGGCGGGGCGGGGCGGCGCGCGGGGGAGGGGGGCCGCGCGGTATCACAGGGGGCAGCACCGCTCTCAGCACGCAGCACGTCGGGGCCACGGCGGCACACGACACACGGACCGCCGTGCGCGTGCGCACATGGACGGCGGCGTCGCCCCGACGCGGCTCGCGCACGACTGCTCACCGCCGGGGTGGACCCGTGCGATAGCTAGCTCCGACATATAGACTATTATATCGTACGTTATACATCTCATTATACACATAGCATTAATTTATTTATATTTTATTGACCGAGTGCCAGGCCGGCCGATGACCGAGCGAATATAACCTCTTTTATTTCAAGTCTAAATATAAACTCTGTAGATCTTAAACGTCTATGGAACTAAAATTACATTTTGTACCATAAATTGTTTTGTTTAAAATTAAGCCGCTGGACGCGGGGCGGGTCCCGCACCGCCCCGCACAGCCCGCGCGCGGTCCTGCACGCGCTCGAGTGCCCGCAGCCCGCAGGCCGCACGCAGCCCGCAGGCCGCACGCAGCCCGCAGGCCGCACGCAGCCCGCAGGCCGCACGCAGCCCGCAGGCCGCACGCAGCCCGCAGGCCGCACGCAGCCCGCAGGCCGCCCGCAGCCCGCAGGCCGCACGCAGCCCACAGGCCGCACGCAGCCCACAGGCCGCCCGCAGCCCACAGGCCGCACGCAGCCCGCAGGCCGCACGCAGCCCACAGGCCGCCCGCAGCCCACAGGCCGCACGCAGCCCGCAGGCCGCCCGCAGCCCGCAGGCCGCACGCAGCCCGCAGGCCGCACGCAGCCCACAGGCCGCCCGCAGCCCACAGGCCGCACGCAGCCCGCAGGCCGCCCGCAGCCCGCAGGCCGCACGCAGCCCGCACGCCACCCGCAGACCGCGCGCTCGTCCCGCAGTTCGGGTCACGGTAGTGTTCGCGCGGCCCCGGTCGCCGCGTCCCGCGCTGACAACGCAAACTATCCTAACTTACGTTACGGCGACTACCACGCGACGCCCCCGCTACGTATAATATTTCGATATTTTTATTCGTATAGAGAAATGATTTTTTTTATATAGGTATTTTTATCTTTTTTTTTCTATATGTAACACTTTATCGGACGTCACCAACTTATGTCACTCTATATAGATAGAATGGTCTCCAGAGGAAAATGTACTGTAAATTAACCTACGTAGGTCGCGCCGGCCGGTCGGCGCAGCGCGGAACTATGTCTATGTAACCATAGAGGGTGAAATACACTATTTGTTGAGTGAGGACGCGGCGACAGACGCAGACCGCGCCCGCACTCTGCACTAACCACATACTTGTGTATTACTTCATAAGTCCATGGAACAACGTAAAGTACCGCGCACTAGCTGCTGCGGCGGTGCGGCAAGCTGTGACCGCTACACTAGCGCTGCGGGGACCTGCGTCCGCCACAGCGGTACACAATGAAACATATATACAATATTCTCAAGTAATCGCATATCGAAAGATACAATATTCATTTTATAATAGATCTCGCAGTCCATTTTATAATAATTTCGCAGTCAATTAATTTTATAACTATTCCACAGAAAATTTAAAATGTATAATAATGTACTTATATTCGTTTCACACGAAATCTCAGAAACTTGAGAACTGAGCGAGAGTTGAGGGCACACCGGGGAACATAACATAACGAGAAGTCTGGCTGACTGTCGCAGCGCTGCAGTGTGAAACAAACCTAAGTACGGTATAGATAGCCTTCTGATTGAGATACAAGCAGCCATGTTGGACGCACGTTGACACCGAGCCAGCCGGAATACATGGAACAATTCATAATGGAACACTCTGGACGTTGCTATCGTCGTCGTCGTCGGCTCGGCTCGCGTGTCAACACACGACCAACCAGATACACTAGTCGTTGGTTCACAAGTGTTGACACAGCAATACGTTCCAATAAAAGTTCGTCGCGCCCAGTATCAACCACTGAACACACAAACTAATACAATAATACACACACATGCAAAGTTTTAAAAACAACTTCATAATATAAAGAACGTGTTCACACACAAATGATATCAGGCCATAGATACACAACGATCATTTTATTGCATTATTCACATTAGGAGATACATTGAAACGCCAACTTACGATTGTTACTCATTAAGTCCATAATTAACAACAAAAGAAATCCAGTATTTGATACTGAATACGTACAATACAGTATTTAAATATAAAGCTACAGCGGATGATGCGACCGCGTTGCGGTACGCCTAAAAGCTACCAATAAAGGGTGAAACTTCCGGAGTGATGTAGTCATAATAAAAAATGATAATTACGAAAAACAAAAAAAAATGCATAAATACATTAGTAAAGTAAGTTTGAAGGCACCGCCGACGCCTGGTGTAGTGCTGACCTTATACTACTGCGTCCCGCGCACTCATGTACATACTTACATACATATATACACACGCACACTCGCTCACGTGCCCCCCCCGCGCCGCCACAGAGCAGCAAGTCAATGGAGTGCTCGTGCGGGTGTCGCTCGGACTACTCCCGCAGTCAACTTTCCACCACTGGATAAACGAATGTCGCGGCGATACGCGGCTGGCACTCCATAAACCTACTACTCTTGTGTATAATAATTATAACCGCGTGCGCGTGGAGCGGGTGGGGCGTGTCGCAACACAGGGTGCTTACATAACCATACTTAACCTACCCATGTACGCGGCCGCGGCACATAGGCGGATACTACACTAATACGTGTCTTTTGTTAATGGCAGTGATAAAGCAATACAATTTTGAGCGAATTTTCTCGAAACATACAATTTTAGAATACTTTTGAAGTTTCAATCGAATTGTATAATTTTTTTCCTATTAGGCTGTTTCGTTCCTTGCTGATGACTTTTTGGCAGTGTTTGAGCAGCTGTGTGTTCAAATGTCAGATTTCAGAATATTCAGCTCATTGCTATAAAAATCATTAATTCCTAAAATGATCACCAAACATCCAACAAGCTACGAAGCCGACCTAAACTTCATAATTCGCCAATTAATAAAATTTGACAATTATTTTTACAATTTGGATCCGAATATAATTCTACCAAATAACTCGGACATGTCCGCGGCCGCGCCCATCTCATACGTAATAACATTTTAAATCCGTCGGATCGTACGCCTATGAATATCACAGCAGTGCGTCATTAATCTAATGATTCGAGTACACCGGCGACACACCGGCCTAACGAGCCCTGTAAACACCCGGTGCCTTATGTTACATCGGGGGCCCGAGGGCTCCGCCCCGCGACACTGTCGTTCACAGTAAGGGCGGTGCACAGTCGGGCCCCCCGCACACACCCGTGCCTGACGTATCTCAGTGTAAACAGACAAAAAAACACTATAGTTAAATAATCCATATTAAAAAAAAACACATACACCTACAAACTAACTAAGTGGGCAATTTAAATTTTATCGAAATTTTATTATGTTGTTACAATTTGACCAAGCCAGGGATCCTCGCATTTTATTTTCCCTATTCACCGAATAATACCAAACATATCGACATATTGATGTCACCTGGCCGTATAATATCATACAACTTAAAAAAAATATGACTTATATTCTGGAATTACAACTCCATCTCGTTATAGTGTATCAACATTCGTTCCACTTCATATTCTCGATATCATGTGCCGAAAACTATTTACACAAATTAGACAAAAAAGACAAAAAGTAAAGTGATAATTTAAAAATAAAGCTCAAAGCCATCTAAAGTTAGATTTTTTTTCAGAGAAATTAATATAACGCCCTCTCGGAGTAGCGGTACAAGTAATAATTTAGATTTAAAAGGCCACGAACAAGTGTATTATGTAAAACGCGAGGCGTGCGCACTGAGCGCAGTGAGCGCACGGCCTCGTCCGCACAACGTAACCTATCACATAATAATGATCAACAAGAAATAAAATTGTCAAAGTGCAAACATTATTAGTACCATGTGAGAGCGGAGCGGAGCGCTCGCGCCGCGGCCGGGCTGCCCGGACAGCCCGGGTGGGTCGTCGTAGCGCCAAATATATAACATACTACATAATAATCATATAAAATACTATATACACATAATAATAAAGCATCAGTTTTCGTGGGATGTGGTACGTGCGGACAGCCCGGGGGCCGGCGTGATGTGCCGCGAGCTGGCCGCGCGTGCCGAGCGGAGCGGAGCGAGCCGAGCGGAGCGGGCCGAGCGGAGCGGGCCGGCCGAGCTCAGTACCGGGCGCGAGCGCGCTCACATCAAATCCGGTTCGGCGCGCTGCCCGTGAATGTGTCCTGAAACACGCGACACTTTCGTTGGTCGATGTACTGTGCTAATGAAAATGTGTGAAGCAACATGAAACGCATACAACATTCACTGGATATAATGTGCAACAAATGTAGAATGAAGCTGTTAGTGACCTTTTCGTCGAGTGAATGTTATGTGCTATTTATTCGCAAAGATATCATGAGGATGAAACTTTCTAGCAAATTATAATTTAATCTATATAACGATAGGTTAAATCAAAATTATTCCCCTAAATAACTGTTATTATACATGTTTTCACTATTAAAAGTTGCAATAGAAGCAGTACATCGATTCATCTCCCTTCATCATTCAGCATGGAAAACAACTTGTTACTAAGCTACTAGACATCCAGGGTGGATACCCTGCTGTGTTAGGCGATTCTCACACTGCCCCGCATGATGCAGCGTAGCGCGTGGATGCGTGTTCTTCCATTGCTTGTAAGTATCTCCGTTTGTATGGAAAACACGCACAGTCCAACACCCTGAAAATGCATCCACGCGCGTTCATGCAGATCACGCGCATACACGCGGAGAAACACGCACCCCCACGCGTAGGTGCGGGGCGAGACGCAAGGTATGGCACACCGAATCCCGCAGTGCCGCGCGTGATTTTGAATGCTCAGTACTGCACGACCACCACAGAGAACGGCGAATAAATAAATGAGAGCCGCCGTGCGTGAATCTACAAAACGCACCTACGCGCGTGAGTGCGCAAAAAACCCGCACGATGATGCAGATCTGCACTCCCGCAGGAACGCGCGTAGGTGCGTCGACACGCAATATGCAACATGATGCGGGGCAGTGTGAGAATCGACTTACAGCTCGATAAATCTCTTTTAAAGTCGGAAGAGCCAAAATACATGAGGGCAAATCAAAGGTTCTAAAAATACCACTTTCACAGAATCAAAATATTTATACAAGAATCCATTTTACGTATTTTATCACATTAGACATCCTGATTCTGACGAGTGGCCTTTTTAGACCGTTTAAAGTTAGTACTCCATTAGCTAACTACTCCGTGTTAGTGAGCAATGTATGCAAGCGTGTAGGTCAGAGAGCTTAACTCATGACGCGACGCAATACAGAATTGCATCGATTGGCGATATCGGTGAAATATCACACAAATGTTTGCTAATAAGGTCGCACGTATTGACGATATCGCTCACAGATCTGCTCGATATCGAATTGTATGTACGTCTTAATGTTAATGCACATGATTCTCCGTTCGAAGTTCGATTGCGGAACTACTCGCCACTGGCGACATCTTTTGTGTTATGTTTGCAGCGCCTATATGTCGCAGTAGTAAGGTAGATTTTCATAGTTCACGGTCGAATTACATCGCATCGCTCCATTAGCAAATACATGTGCGACTTGAATCGGCAATCGACTCGATATCGCAGGAGTCGCGTCGCGTCATGGGTGAGGTCCCTCAGAGTGTACGTACTATGTTGGAGGCTCTCGGCGCGGGCTGGTCCCTGGGCTCCCCCGCCCCCGCGCCCGCGCCCGCGCCCGCCGCCGCGCCCGCGCCGCCCGCGTAGCCCGCCAAGCCCGCGCCGCTAGCCCCGCCCTGTGCCACCACAGACTGAGCTCAGACAACCGTCCCATCTCATGTTAGCCTAGTACCTATTTACATTGGGACAGAATTGTTGCGCTAAAAATTCAATACAACGCAAGTTACGTGGGGCAATCATTGTGTAACATCAAATTTTCGCCTACAAGTGAATTGTAATTTTAGTGCGGATTTCCAAGGAAAAAAATTACATACTGGTTTTGCTTTAATAGTTTTAATACATAAGGCAAATTACCGAAGATTTATCACCGCCAACTAAGTACCAGGGTCACATAAAACACATACAGGTGCGAACAAAACAAAGTGTTATCCGTTTCAACTAGGAAGGTCAGTGTCTATGGTCTTCATCTGACAACTGACACTTCAAAAGTACAGATAGCAGTAGTAGTATAACCCGGTTCATTGAAGAAAGGAATCTAAAATGGCGGCTTGTACTTGCGTTGACAGATAGTACAGTCAGCTTATAAGATTTCAAGTTAAAGTTTTTTCAAATTAAAAATAATAAAAACAAGACAATCATTACTCAAACTTAAGGACGTAAATACGTTTGAAAGAACACAATTTCTGTCAATTTGACAGCGTGATGCCCCACGAATAAAAACAAAACACTAACGAAACAGCTATGCCTCGTATACCAGAAAGCACACAACATGAGCTTTTGCCACTTTTGTTTCGAATAAACAAAGTAAGATCCCGGTCTTCTAGACACTACTTATTTTCATAAACGAATGGATAATATGATAAATATATACCTATCAAAATAAAATAAGAGCCACTCAATCAATTACACTTTAAACCGCACATTGTGTCACACTGCGAATTGGATATGTTTGTAATTTACAAAGTGTGCATTATAGAGATTATTCAATTTCATTCTTAACAAGATAATTTACTCGTATTATACGAGTAAATTATCTTGTTATGACATCTTTCAGGTGTTGATTTTGTTTCTAGTGACTAATTGGAATTCATAACTTTTTAATTAGATTTTTGTAATTATTTAGAATTTACGATTTGGTGTTTAAAATTTTTCAAAATTTTTCTTTGACTTTTACATCAAACAGTCATTTATGCCATCTATTCAGAGATATAATTATGGACGCAAAACCAGCCACTTGGGGTGATTAAGGTGACATAGATCCATAACTATGTCACCTTAATCACCCCAAGTGGCTGGTTTTTATCTCCTTAGATATAACCAGAAATGGTCGGTTTAATGCTCGAATATTTCCAACCAGTGGTTCAAAATATTTGAAACTAGTGTCAATTAAGAGAGGGGTAATATCACCAAACGCCGTGATCCAGGAAGAAAGTGAGCAAGGCCCAAGAAGACGTTAAACCGCGCAAAGAGAGCGATAATCTACTACGCAGATCATACAAAGTCCATTGCGACCAGCCACAAGACAATTTCGAATCGACACCATGAAGATTAAAAATATTCGAGAAGATTCTGGGTTCCCCTGCAGTTAACTGTGAGCGGATGGTGCAACTCGTTAAACATTTGCAAAGGAGAATAATTATTGAACTGTTTTGACTGGGCTTCAGTGTTCTTATACTGGGTTACAGCTGGGTTATTTTTTAATAAAGACCGATCTATCAGAGTGTAGAGAAGATCTAAACAATAGGGTTTCAGATCATTTAACTCTTGAAACAGAATGTTTCGGTGAGCTCTAAATTATAATCTCTATCTCGCAAAACTGAGGTTTCACTTCCTAACGAAGTTACGTAACTGGTCAAAATTGCGTAGAAAAGGTGGTTCAACTCCACATTATTCCATTCGCACAGCAAGTAGTACCTGAGTTCATCTTCGATCAATCGCGACTACCAGTGCATAGATTCGTTTATGCTCGGATTACGATTCTTCAATTGGTCACTCAGGCTTTTTACCTAATTTCTATTGAAACGGTATAGAAAATGTTCGTTATTTAATAGATAACATTTCACCTTTAGTAAAATAACACAGGGTTTAAGAGAAAAAAGAACATTATTTTTTCGATTTCATTATTTTTTAAGAAACTTGACACATTCCTGTAATTTCTCACTTTTCATTCAATTTCGCTTATTTTTACGATTTATTGGAATGCTAACTTATTTTTTTGTATGTTTTATTCTGAGTAGTATCTCATCATCATCTACATCATCATTAGCCGGAGGACGTTCACTGCTGAACACAGGCCTCCCCCTTAGACCACCACGCCGAACGACAATTCGCCACTTGCATCCATCGGCTGCCCTCGACCCTCAATATGTCGTCGGTCCACCTGGTGGGAGGCCTATCTACGCTGCGATTTCCGGTCCGTGGTCGCCAATCGAGAACTTTTCTTCCCCATCGGTTGTCAGTTCTACGAGCGCTGTGGCCTGCCCATTACCACTTCAACTTGCAAATTTTATGAGCTATGTCGGTGACTCTGGTTCTTTGCGCAATATCCATGTTCCGGATTTTATCCCGCAAAGATACTCCGAGCATAGCTCTTTCCATTGCTCGTTGAGTGACTCTTAGTCTCTCTAAAAGGCCAGCAGTCAAGGACCACGTTTCGGAGCCATATATCATCACTGGCAACACACACTGGTCAAACACCCTTGTCTTGAGACACTGTGGGATTCTCGATGAGAAAATATCACGTAGCTTCCCAAACGCTGCCCATCCGAGTTGGATTCTTCGGGCGACCTCTTTCTCGAAGTTGTACCTACCTAAATGTGACACTATTTGAACACTATTGAAGAAAAGGACGTATATTTTCTATATTTTTAACATTACCATGCTTAAAACGATAAAAATATTTCTACGTTCTGTTATTTTGTCTATTCTTCCGTCGACAAAACCCCTTTCTACGGCGCCATGCTACGCCTGCTGAAATCGGATGGACATGGTGGCGTTTCTATACAAACACTTCAACACTTCGATATACCTATAGTCGTGACATCGTTGGAGGGACTGCAATACTGCCCAGGTTTCGATTGAATCGAAGGCTTTTTCATAGTCCACAAACGCTAAACACAATGGTGATACGATTATAGTCCTCTGTCTTCTGTATAATCTGGCAGAGCGTGTGTCTGTGGTTTATAGTACTAAAACCTTTTCCGAAACCGGCTTGTTCGGGAGGCTGGAAGTTATCAAACCTGCGTTCTCGCGACTCTTGAGAACAGCTTGTATACATGGCTCAGAAGTGAGATTGGCCTGTAGTTCTTCAACAAGGTGTTGTCACCTTTTTTGAAGAAAAGAACAACCACACTGTGCCATGCTTCTGGCGTAGAACCTTTGAGTATGACGGAATTAAATAACTTCTGGAGGACTAGAGTAGTACCGGTTTTCCACCCGCTCTCAGAAGTTCTGTTGAGATTCCGCCCTCACCCGGCGCCTTGTTATTCTTGAGCTGTTTAAGAGCCATTCTAAACTCGTACAGGCTGGTGTCTGGGATATCCTCAATGTAGTGTCACGTCAGTTTAGCTCTTGCGTCTCAAGATGTACCGACACTGGGTTGTCGTATTGATATATATAACTGTCCGTAAAACCTCTCAAGCTCCCTTAAGATCTCTGGTTTAGTCGAAATGATGCTGCCGTCGTTAATCTTCAGCTTTGTCATTTGGCTCTGCCCAATAGACGAATTCTTTTGAGCCCCGGTTCCACTCGATTGCCTCTTTGATCCGTGCCGCACTAAAGGAGCGCAGGTCACGTTGCATTGATTTAGAGATTCGTCTATTGAGTTTGCCATATTCCGACATATCAGCTGAAGATTGCAGCCTCATCTCGGTCCGGTCCTGCATCAACCGGATTTTTCCGTTCGAGAGCTTTTGAGGCTTATTGCGGCGCGGGGTCTTAAAGAACTTGGACCCCACAGCTTGGACAGTTTCCACCAACCCATTGTTAATCTCGTCCACAGTTTCACATTCGGTTAGGCACTTGAAGCGATTGTGCAGTTCAAGTTGGAAGTCTTCGGGGTTCCTGAGTAGTATCTGTTTTTTGTGAATTTTATTCATGAATAAAATTCACAAAATAATATCAGGCAAAAGAGCTATAGCCGGTTGAGTGCTTGAGCTTCAATGCTGATAAGACGTGAATTTTTCCGCAAAAAGGAGCCAATCCGACTCGGTTCTATCTTTCTGAGGTGTAACCGTAAAAATGACAGGCTATCTTGACCTTTTTGGGGTGCCGTTGACATCAACCCACAATATTAGTCCTCTTATTGAGTTGGCTGCAAAAAAGTTAGGTACATGAAGTGGTACAGGTTTGCCAAATCCCAACTCGATGCACTTGAGTCAATTTAATAGCGCCCGGCATTGATCGAGGCCACGATCTGCGGGGCAAGACGGAATAGGAAGTAGTCACCTCGAATCCTCATGCAAAGCAGTCATGCTAGCGAAGTAGGAGGTGGAACACGTTAGGGAGAACAGCCGCGTGACTTACGACGACGAGAAGAGATTTCTATTTGAGGGTAGGAGCTTGCCTTGGTCACTGGACTGTCTTATCAGGTAACGGTGACCCTGGAACGTAAAGGGCTACTGAAGGGTCACCATGGATATTAGTCAGTACTAGAGTCTGGTAATAAATCCGGTCCCGCTCGGGAGGACACATATTTTGATGATTTTACCCAAAAAAAAAAAATACAATGCAGCTACCAAAACGGAATACAAAAAGTTAAAACAAAACTTTTCTCTGGGTTAACCGCTACCTCAAAACGATCAGATCAATTTTTCACGGATTTTCGGGGCGCACGTTAAAGAGCCAAATCCTGCCGGGCGTCGCGGAATTGTCTTATCGGGTATCCATAGCCTGGGATCGCAATGGGATATTGAAGGACACCGTAGATTTTAGTCAGTACAAGTTTGTATGTCCCTCCTGTCCTTCCCAGGGTGGAAGGGCTGATCTGATGATTTTACCACGTAATAAAAAGCCATACCACCAGGGGCATGACCGGTGGTATGGTGGGTCCCGCAGCGAGCTATATTTTTTTTTTTCTGAAGAGCTATAGCTATTCAGAAAGAAGCTATCAGAATTATTTAAATTGATTTTTTTTATTATTTACATTATTTTTTATTTACAATTATATCCTCATTCGAATATAGTAGGAAAATTCAATCAAATTAATTCAAAATATTAGCTAGTATCAAGAAAGGTAGGTTATGCTGTATTCTTGGCGACTGGGAAAATTACTGGCCACCACTCATGACCTGCGGAAAATTCGAGGTACTACATTTTTCACATTGAATTTGATGTCATGACAAAGACACTGGCGCCGCGTGTAAAGGTCATGAATGGTGGCGTGTATTTTAAATTTTAATAATTACGTGACTAATGTCAAAATGGTTGCGAGCGATACGTCCTCCCTCAGAAGGCGCCCCGCGCCGTCTAAATCAAAGAACAAACCGTTCTTGGTTTTATATTGAATTTTGTCATTGCATATTATAATTGTTTAATACTATTATTTTACTTTTAAATGAGCTAATTATTTTTTCAATGCAAGCTAACATAGTAACCTTAGTTATTCAATACTTTTTGATTGAATATTCAGTAAATCTTGATAGATAAAAAAATATAATTTCGGACGAAAATTTGTCAATATCTTCCTGTTTTGCGGAATTACTTTTGGTGTATTTCTGAATGAAAAATAAAGAAATATTGTCTATGTCTTAAAATAGACTATACTTGCCTACTTTCAGTAGTATTAGGAATATTAAAATATGTTATTTGTAGAACAAAATATGTTCGCAAACACAACACGATATGGTAAACATGGCAACGGCAGATCGATTTTAAAGTATTTAAACCTATCATTTTCAAGAAAAGCTTGTCTATCCTGGGAAGATAAAGAACCAATCTGTTTGTATTCGTTATTAGTTTTATTCGATTTGATTCAGTTTAGTAAGAATCGGTACCGAAAAAAGGCATAATTTTGCGTCAATTGTAAACGCGTCCTTAACCGAACAATAAAAAAAAAATCACCAACAATAATCAAGAGGTAACAACGGAAAAATAACAAAAAACTATAGTAAACATTCTTATAAGAGATCACTGAGCGCGTCAAGACAGCAAGACTAATTTTTTTTTCTGCTTACGCTACGCGCGGGAATGAGTATAGACGGCACTAGTGTGCGAGCGAGAAAACACGATAAGCGCCGCGATTTAAGATTCCTTTCTTCAATGAACCAGGTTATACAACTCTTTCAATTTGACAGTTGTGACGTCAGTAGAAGGTGACCTTCTCAGTTGGATGCTGGGTTACCGCCGGCACGATGTGGCCACCAGGGCCACACGGGTGCAGGCAGGTGTCGTACATACCTGGTGCGAGTCGGAGGGCTGGTGCGCGCGGCACATCTTGTCGCAGTAGTCCGCCAGGATGTCTCTGAAGCGCGTCCAGCACTTCTCCGGGACAGTGATGGCCGTGCGGAAGTTACTCTTCACCTGAAAACGAGTTCATTTACCATCTTATTCACTAGAAATATTAAATGTGTATCAATACTTGTTAATGTAGTACTAACTTCTTTCCAGCCTCCTGTTTGCTTTGGGGGAAAATTAAAACTGGTTTTATTTCTAAGGGCCGGCGCACACCTGGCGAGCCGCCGTCTAGCGCGGGGTTCACTGACAAAACAACATCAACTTGACCCCTGTCTGCAAGTACATCAAAGTAGACAAAAGAACATGATTTAATTGATTGATTTTTAACTTTAACTCAATTGTGCTAAGTTGATATTTCTTTGACAGTGATCCGCCAGGTCAGCGCCGGCCCTTTTATTATTTTCATTACGTTATCGGTGCAAAATTTATTTTTTCAATTTCTGGTACTTGCTGAGTCAATCAAACGGTTCAAACATCAAACTGATTAGTAACCATTTTTGAAATCAGATTAACATGGTAGGTTTTACAATAGAAAAAGAAATGATAAATAAACTTTCTAATAAAAAATGAAGTGATAGATTTAATATGATTTAAAATGAATCTAGTAAAATAAATAAATCTGACTAATCTTGATTCCAACAACGTTATCTTTAAGCAATAATACTGGTTAATGTGATGTGGTGACAACAAATTGTTAATTACATTGTTTTCAATGGACACAAGCGTTGGGTATCTTAAGAAACTAGTGGCGTCATATAACGCCATAAACAAAAAGTTTTTTAACACCGTCATTTAATTTACGACTACTACATAATTATGGTTGGAATCTACAACATCGGTGTATCTTTAGACTGTTGAAAATCCAACAGAACGCTCTATTATGTTCAATTGGATTTTCAACTTTCTCCACCGAGCCGAACATCGAAATTACAATGCGCTCAATTTCCCTAGACATTTAAAATTGTCAAGGCTCTGTGAAGCCTCCGTTTCCTTAAGAAACCCAAGTTAATGTGAGAGTGAGTGTAGACTACACGATCACAACATCGATAGCATACAATAGAGGCGAGTGAGCACGACATGGATGAGGCGGCGTGGCATGCTGTAACAATCAGTTAGTGATCACCTCGCTGACTTTCATGTAGATGCCGCGGTTGTTCTGGCCGATGTCGAAGTAGAAGTTCTTGTTGTCGACGCGCAGGTGCCGGCCCTCGGGCAGCTCGCCCTTGAACCTGCAACACGCGTCACGTCACTGCGGCCCTCGCGCGCACACACACATCCAGCATGCACGCTAGGGCACTATCTCGCGGCCTACGTCTCAATCTAATACTTTAAGCATCAAACGTGTGTGTTACAGAGTCGGTACAACAACAATATACGGCACCATTCCCCAATAATGAAAATCATACCATTCCGGCTCAAACCAAGCCTCAGGCGGGTGTTCGCTAACGGCGGCAGTGGCAAGAATCAGAAAAAAGAAAGTCCCCGTTAAAAACATAAAGCGGATACAGTATACACGATGAGAAACAAAACAAATTATAACAATTATATTGTGCGTGAGCCAAGTTCGGTTATTAGAGAAGGTTATAGAATAGTTCGTGTTAAAAACATAATTAATTAGCCGCCGCTTTGGACTGAAGCTGGGCTCGATCCTAGGTCCTAAGTTCCGGATGATTCTACAGATATATTTTAGTCGCAGCCTGCGGGCTTTCGAGATTAATCAATTGTTTACAAGGGACCTTTTCTTTGTTGGGTTTATTTAAGGGTACAACCGGATCTGCCGGCCGAATTAGCATTTTCCCGCAAACAATTTTCTTTGCTCTATCAAATATTTCAGAACGACCGAGAGATACGACACGAGACAGATCTTTCACTACTACTATGACTTGATAGGCTTGTCAAACAATTTGCAAATAAAAACAAGTAAACAGAGATAAAGAAAGTTGTGATAAAAATCTATAAGTGGATGTAACAGTTCCATTAATGATCGGTGTAATCACCCGATAGCGGGAAGTAGGTCACAGCCGCGCGGCGCAATCAAACGCGCGATAACATGCGACATGTCATCTTACTATGTGCGATTTTTTTTTTTATGAAACGTAGTTTAACAACGAACATTTTTTTTAAAGTTATGTGAATTAGAAGTATTTAACTTTTGTGTATTTGTGTTGCTGGTTTTGCGCGTGCCATCCAAAATATTGATATAAGTACCCAAAAGTTTCAAAACCTAGCTTTTAAAATAAATGCGAAAATGGGTGTGAATGAAATTGTTTCGTAAAACATAATAATAATTATGACCTGGTTGATCACGTAGGTAGGATACTTTCTATTCCAAGTTGAGCGGTCCCGTGGGACAGTCACAAAGCCGCATGCTTAGATTAAAGAATGTCCAGATTCCGTGTTCGAAACAAAACGAAACGCTATAGGTGAAGTGACTTTTTTAAATATGTGTGAGTGAGCGCCCCGCCCCGGAGTGTATTACGTATCGGATTTGCGTTTGTGTGCAATGTACGTGTAATACCAGTGGCGGAGATTACCCTTAAAATGTGGGAGATTTTTAGTATTTTACGTACAGTAATGACATGATTTTTATCATTACGGTTGATGAGTTTTAACATTATTTCTTTATTTTGTGTATTTTGTCATGAGCAACTTTACCGCTTAGGAACACCGCAACACATTCAGCGATTCATTTCATATTATAATGTAAGTACCTACTACATTATAGTCTGGCAGAGTCTGACTGAGTCTGACAGTCTGACCGTGTCTGACAGAGACTAACCGAGACTGACCGAGTCTGACAGAATCTGACCGAGTCTGACAGAATCTGACCGAGTCTGACAGTGTCTGACCGAGTCTGACAGTCTGACCGAGTCTGACAGACACTAACCGAGACTGACCGAGTCTGACAGAGTCTGACAGTGTCTGACCGAGTCTGACAGAGTCCGACCGAGTCTGACTGAATCTGACCGAATTTGACCAAGTCTGACAGATTCTGACCGATTTTGACCGAATCTGAAAGAGTCTGACTGAGTCTTACCGAGTCTGACAGAATCTGACCGAGTCTGACAGAATCTGACCGAGTCTGACTGAATCTGACCGAATTTGACCAAGTCTGACAGATTCTGACCGATTTTGACCGAATCTGAAAGAGTCTGACTGAGTCTTACCGAGTCTGACAGAATCTGACCGAGTCTGACAGAATCTGACCGAGTCTGACAGTGTCTGACCGAGTCTGACAGTCTGACCGAGTCTGACAGACACTAACCGAGACTGACCGAGTCTGACAGAGTCTGACAGTGTCTGACCGAGTCTGACAGAGTCCGACCGAGTCTGACTGAATCTGACCGAATTTGACCAAGTCTGACAGATTCTGACCGATTTTGACCGAATCTGAAAGAGTCTGACTGAGTCTTACCGAGTCTGACTCTGTATTTGACCCCGAGTATGACTTTTAATTCGACTCTTAATCTGAATCTGAGTTCTTATTTGAGTCTAACTTATTAGACTTTGAGACAATGGACAGAGCGTTCTGAATTCAGTAATTTAGCTAACGCGGTTACACTCATAAAAAAATATCTTTCGAAAAAAACTCTTTTTTTCATAACTCGTTTCTTTTTTTTCAAGTCTTTAAAGTTACAAATAATCGGTAAAAAACTTTATGCCCATGGCAACCCTCAACAGTTGTGGCGTCCGTCACAGTGTCAAATTGTTCACTTCTTTGTTTACGTATTTAAAATGCGGAAATAAAAAAATGCATACTGAAATTGAATGCTAACATAATGAAATGATATATTATGGCATATTCCTTTTTTTGGAATGTTATTATAAACCATTTCACAGCAAAAACTTTTATTTTAAAATATTAAAACACGGACTCGTGACGTAGTTTACGCGGGGAGCGTTACTAGGCGACTGACGTATGGATCGTACGACGCGGGAAATTTTTCCCCCGTGTTTTTGGCTTCAATTCTCAGTGGCGTACTATCTATCTGGACATTCTTTAATCTAAGGCCGCATGTTTATATAAGCTAGTATGAGGTAAACGTTTCCTTAGCCACGCAGTGGTGTGGCTAGTTGGTATTCTTTACATCCACAGATTTTGCTTGCTTACTAGGCATATTAAAAAGCAAAAATTACCCTTACGGGTGACTCGGATCATGATAACTGGATCAAAAACCATTCAAAACAATTTGGGCTTATTCAAAGTGTAACGTTAAAAGCACAAAACCTCTCGTGGGGTAAAAAAAATCATACTTTTGGGTCCGATCAATTTCAAATTTTGTATGAAAAACCTTTATTTTTTTGGCGAGTTTCCAAAAGTCTTAGAACAAATATTGTTCAGTAACATGGGCTGAGTTACCCCATGAGAGGTTTTGCGCATTTAACGTTACACTTTGTATACAATACCGCTTAATTTTTGAACAATCTAAGAGCACTTTAGTTTCTTTCTAATTCTACTTTATTTTATTAACTGACTTCATTTTTACTATCAAAATAGAGCGTAGCAAAATAGACGGGACCATTTTACGAATAATTTTGTCTTTTAAGACCTCCTGTCCCTCGAAGAATGTTCATAAGAGGAATCACCGCATAAAAGGTATTGCGTTGCGTAGGTACTGCAAATTATTCTAAAATAATAAAATATACAACATGTAACATAATTAACGCACACCCTCAGACACCCCAATTAGAATATTATGTTATAATCATCATACATATATTGAATTTTTAATTTAACATGTAAATGCATTTGTTATTAACTAAATTAGTTATTTTGCAGTAAGGTATATTTTTCTTTATTTTGTGAATGAATGACGGAATTTGCATTTATACAAATAAAATTGCACTTTTAAGTCTTGTTGCCTTGATTTACGGTCTATCTTAGTTTGTTTTGACTGTAATGTTTAATTATGTTACATGTTGTATATATATATAATATATAGTACCTATTTGCAGATATTGTTACTGTTACTCATTGCGAAATATCGGCTTATCTAGGCCAAGTTTACACGTGCTTTTTATTCGGCGTTCATTGAATTGATATGGCAAAATTAAGGTCAGCCTCGAATATAACCAGATAATTGTACAATATCACAATGTTGTGCGAGTACATAGGACTCGCCCTACGACTTCCGTAATACTATAACTATGGTTTTTATGAATGCCTTTTACTAAATAATTATATTGAGACTCAAATCTATATTTAACTTACACAAGTAAAAAGCACAGTGATAATAGTAAATATAATTATTAATAATAGACTCATACTTGAAACACATTGTAGGATATGGTACTATTAATTTGAGACTACTTTGGGTCTTACCAAAAATTTTGGAATGCAACTATCTGTATAATTGGCAGCACGATTTTCTAGTTTCTGACCATTCCTTACTTCTGTAATACTAAACTAATATAGAGAAAATACATCAAGCAATATCTTGATCCTACTATTAAACTGTCAAACCGTCAAATGAATACCGGTCGGTAGCTGTAACTAAGTTATTCAGTAGAACATGTCATTTCCCATCGACCTCATATTTTGCCCCCAACAATGGAACCACTTAATAGCGCATGCATTCTTGATAGATGCACCGCCGTGCGCTCTGTGTCGTACCGCGATCGATACGCATTGCCGATGTCGCGCGCCAGGATAATCTAATTATGTATACTTTATACTTCAAGAACAACTTATAACTGCAGCCTTCGAGATGTTTTAATGTTTTGTTTACATGCACACTGATTTGTTTCGTTTTACTTCAATGGAAGTACAGTTTTCTTTGTTATAAGTTGGTCGTAGTTTTGTGGTTTCAGGGCATGGAACTTTTGTCTGCCAGGGTCGCGAAACTAAACGCGCTAAAGGCTATTGAAGGAACATCATAAATATTTTAGCCAGTACCGAGTCTTATGGGTGATGGACACGTTACGAAAAGTCGTTTGAACTGTACCGCCCAATCAAAAGGATTTTTCGTAACGTGTGTAGCGGTCATTAGTCCCTTTCGCTCCAAACTGGGCGGGAGGACTCATTTGATGATATTACCACGATAAATAAAGAATGGCTATGTTTATTTTAAGGATTTGAGTTGGAAGTTTTACATTTAAAAATATAACTTTCTTTTAGGAGACAAATATTTTTTTTACAATGAACAATCGACAAAGTGGAGTTATGACCCACCATAAGCTTATTTTTCTACACACATTCAAATACAATTAGGTCCATATTCGCGTAAACATACATATTAATGGTAACGACTTTGATCTTTGTCAATTTGACGGATTCAAACGATTTATTGTCAAAATGGGTCATGATTCCACTGTGTCGATTGTACATTTAATCAAAATAACAATTTATTTTCCCGATATACTCCGATTAGCAATATAAGAAAAATTGCTTGACAATACCTACAAACAGTGCACAACACTGGATAAGATTACAGACGACCTATATTTTAATCATAGTTAACGGCCGTTTACTTAATTTTGCAATTAAAACTAATATTGGAATGAATGCACTCGTGTATACAGCGTGCTCCAGAAAGTTGTGAACACATTTAAAGGTGAGGTAGACATTATCGGATTGAAAATGTATAACCACTTTTTTTATTTATTTTTTTAGCATTGTAAACTCATTAAATGTTTCCCTCCCGTCCTGAGTGGAGTGAAAGGGACCGTCAGACTCAAACTGACTAAAAACCACGGTGTTCCTTCAATACCAGTTTACTTTCCAGGATCACTGTCTTGTCCAGAAATCAGGGTCTTGATTGCCTGCCTATTTACAATTTGACAAACCCCCAATTTGACAGATAACATTCCTAGACGAAGACGTATACTACTGAAATGGCCTAAGAAGGTATTACGAAGTCTTGACCCTATGCACAGCACAGACTAAAGAAAAGCGCGGAACAGAGTACACCTAATGATATTGAATTGTATACTTTTCTGTTGAAGTCATAAGGTGCAAAGTTGTCGGCGTCGTTAAGAGCGAATTTCACTTATAAATCAGCACATCTAAATCGTGTTCCATAACTGTCAGTGTTATCACATTGCTATGGTTTTTCACCCAGAACACAGGATGACAAAATGTAGCTCATATAATATATTTTATCACGTGGGGAAATCGAATCTGTGAGATGCGCAGCAGCCAATCGCTCAGCCACTGCACCACTCACACTGTGAAAATACTGTTACGTGCAGCTCTTGAACACAGTTTTACAGAGAAATTCGCCCTAAACCTTCGCACACAGCGACTTATCGCTACAGTGGATACTGTATGTGTGACCGAAGCGTATGACACTGACAACAAGGTTCATAATCGCGCTGGTCTTTAGTCTCTGAGGGACTTTACCCATGACGCGATACGATTACAATTCGACCGATTCCTACTACAAGTGAAAATCAACCCTGCTACTACGATACAATGATGTAATTCGATTGACTTGACGTCGTCGTGGCGAGCGTGTTTTGTTTTTCACCTACCCTTATACAACCGCGCAATTTTATGTCATATGCCATAGCGGTAAGATTGATTTTCACTTGCAGGGCATTTTCAAGGGGTATGGGAAAAGTCCCGCGGCCATACATACCCTCCGTCATCAGTGCCGAAGTCGTCGAGCAGGTCGGTGAGCGCGTCGCGGAACTCGATCATGCCCTGCGCCGGCAGCGCCACCTGCGAGCGCGGCCCGCCGCGGGTGATGGTCTGTGACACGCGCAGGAAGCGCCCGCGCGAGTTCTCTTTCAGGTCTAGGTAGTATCGTCGGTTGTCCTGCAGTACAACATGTGGAATTCATTATATTATTTATTATTACAAAATCCACAGCTCTTTAACATACATTTTAATACTTATTGTACAACTATTACAGCCAATTATGGATTTACAATTTCCTAACTTTACAGAGATACATTGCTACAGAACTTAAACAATTTTGAGTCGTGTGAGATATAAGAGTGTGCATTACACATGTACATTACACACAGCCACACGGCTGTGTGTAATGTGATTGTAGCCTCCACTCAACATATAAGGATCCTCAAAAGATTCAGTCATTCACTGTGTATATAGCTAACTGATTCATACACTAGCTAACCAGTTTCATCAGTTACAACTCGAAAATCATCCCGTGGAAACATAAAATCTGGATAAATACTATCCTTTGTGTTAGTCCGGGTTATAAAATATTTGTATCAACGAAATCCGTCCGGTGGTTTTTGCGTGAAAGAGTAACATACGTCCATTCAAACAAACTTTCACGTTTATAATATTAGTAGTTTATGATTGAGGGGTTCTGTTTTCTTAGGATCTGACTATACGTGTACTAGATAAACTCGCAAAACTTTAAAACAGTTTTCGAGCAGTCCTGGTGTTTTAGATAAAAAATCTCGCCAAGTGTGGCTGACTGAAAAAACACTACTTTTATATAAATAGAATTTATAAAGTCGAACGATTATGTATACAATTTGAGATGCTATTTTACAATTGTTGCTAAGACTATCTTTGATAAGTCAAAACGTCTCTAAATGTCAATAAAACTAAAGGAGGTGTTTCTTGTTTCCCTACAATAATGGCCAAGCCGTGTGCCTCAAGGAGAAACGTACGAAATAATAGGAAAAAAATCGTAGATTTTAATTAAAATATTTTGGATTTATTCGCGCATTTGTACCACCAGAAATTGTCGATCAAAGATGTTAAAACTTGCAACCCAAAAATTGATTTTCAATCTAGCAATGACATAAGTCTCCGACATGATGCGTTTCGTTACTTCATTTATAAACGTGTGAAAACCCAAAAATGTACTTTATAGAATTTATTTATGTATTTCAAATAAGTTTTAATTACTAGTACACATATTTTGTGAATAATCATGGGAACAATAATTTAAAAAAATGCATTTATTTCACATTTCGTATTATTTTTTGCGTTTGGTTATCTGCCGGTCAAAAGCCAGGGTTCCCGACCTAGGCCGATAGTTTTTTTCTATTGTTGTTGATATTCATTACTGTCAAAAAGCTGTCAAATAATGAAACACCGATGTCATATTTTGACGTGATTTTGACAGATGAAACAGATTGACAGCCGTAAATGCTGTCATAAACGTTTCTTTAAACGCAGTTCCGTTGCGAAGTAGTGTTTTTTCATATGCTTTTATTTCTATCTAGTATTGAAGGATTTTAAATACTGCTAAAAATACTAATTATTGGGAGGGATTTTAAGGGGATAGGTCAGTAAAAATACGGTTTTTATTTTTTACTTTTCTTCGTACATATCTGGACTACAGATCTTACAACTTGGAATATAGTTATTGACTATATGATCTAAATTCTCACAAAGTTGAAAACACGATTCAATTAAATTTTCTCGATACAAAAAAAATGCAAAGTTCGGTCTATCTAATTTAGTTTTTGGACTTTATGGAATAACTACTATGAGTTATTGAAAGGATGTTGTTTTAAATTGTATAAAATACTAGTATCTAAATTCTGTAAAGACATTTTTTCAATTAATAACAATTTTAATTCATAAAAAGACGTCAATATGTTTGGGCACATACGCCGTTTTATTCTGAGCACACATTCACTATCGTCCTCTCATCTTTTGCCTTTTAAAAGTAGTGTCATCACTTTCGTTCCTTGACGAATCAGTCAGCCAGCGTGGCTCTTACAGGCTAGACCTGCGACACATTTTTTCAGATCGCGGCTGTCAGATTTTCGTAATAATAAAATTGGAATGGATAAAAAGATCGAGAAAATAAAAACGAATGATACGTAGGCTTATAGATTATTGAAAACTATGTTCCGCTGTGTTACATGGGACGTGATTAAACGGACTTGACTGTAAATAAGTCACGTAAACTTTCTATTTTAAATAACACATTATTTTGATGAATAAATAAAGAATAAAATAAACCAAACTCACTGAAAATCATCGCAGGAAATTCCTGACGACCCCTACTGAGCAAACAAGGGAAATGTTAGAATACGTATGATTCTATACATTACGAATTGTTCCTATCATCAATTATAATAAATTACTCACAGTGATATTATATCAATGCCATCGTGATGTCGTACTATTGTTGTCGGATGGATCCTCTGTGTCCATCCTCCTCCCATCTAATCTTTATGCATCTAAATACCATTTCACATAAACTAATGATAAATGCAGATTTGCAGTCAACATTTTGAGATAATATGTAACTGAAAACAACTTCTAATCGTATCAAATTGCGATATAGGATAAGAAGCACTTCACTTTTATTATTATTTATTTACTTTCGTCACAGATTTATAACAATTTCTAAGAAACAGGATTAAAATAAATTAAATGAAAACTGCTGTTGTCATTTTGAATACTTCAAAATTACTTGTCAACTACAAATAAGGCATAGCACCCATCACCCGGTTAAATATCGTCTATGATGAGAAAAATCGGTGGTCATTGCTGTCTCACCGCGTGTTCGGTACAAGTTGCTTCTCGCTCTATTTATTGCTTTGGAGTAAAAAAAGATCAGTACTGGGTTCATTTTGGAGTGGCTGGAGAGAAGTCATGGAGTCCTGACCTACCGCTTGATGCAGGTCCTCACCGGATACGGAAGTTTCGGGTGGTACCTTTGTCTGATGCGAAAGGAGGAAACGCCTGGGTGTCACCACAGCGAAGATCGCCCGGAGGACACGGTGGAGCATACGGTGCAAGACTGTCCAGCTTGGGCAGAGCACCGACGTGTCCTCACGGTTGCGATAGGCGGAGACCTCTCGCGCACAGCATTGGTCGCGGCCATGCTGCGGGGCGAGACGGAGTGGGAAGCGGTCGCGAAGGAGGAGGCGGGCCGCGAGCGAGAGAGGACAGTGTCCTCCCTCCGCCCCACCCGCGGTGGTGAAGCCCACGGCGACGGACGTCGCTAGACGATCTCCGGCCACCGTAGGCGCGGGCATGCGGGCAGCGAGTAAAGGGCAACTCGCTGCCCGACCATGGACCATGCCCGGGTCGACGGCGCGTTGTGTCCCACGCGCGCCTCAAAGAGCGTCAGCATACTGACGGGGCCCCCCTCTCAGAGGGCCAAAGCCTACCGGGGTCGCGTGATTATTTCCTTACCGTGACCCCGGAACAGAAAGGGCTATTGAAGGACACCGCCGATTTATCAGAAAAGTGATTATTACAACCTTGTCCCAAAAAAAAATACTGTGGATAAGATATTATAGAATGTAGATTTAATTATAAAGAGGTTACTGACATTAAATTGTTCTAGTGTCCGTCATTACATCAAAATGCATCAAAAATTAGTACCAACACCAGATGGTGGAGGACAGGGTGTCAAGCACCCTTAGCTTTCCACTCTCGAACATATTAAGATATCACACAACCAGCTTTGTGAACGCACGTTAATAAAAGGAGCGTGTGTTTGGGGCTTTTTTTAGCGTGCTAAAATAATTTACCAGCCCTACCCAGGGCAGGGCGGGAGGGACTGTCAGACTCGGAATACTTACTAAAATTTACGATGTCTTTCAATAGCCCTTTACGTTCTGGGGTCATGGTATTCGTTAGCCCGCGACCCAGGTAGGCCCGGGTGCCCTCTATCTGGCAGAAACTTGTTGCTCCGAAACTCATTTGGCAGAACTCACTTGGCAGAAACTTTTTTAAACGAACATTGTTATGGTATAAAAAATGTTTAGTATAATTGTTTTTTGGCCTAATGTTTTTATGTCCGAATTTAAATTGGGATACTTTTAAGATGGCAGAATTGTATTGGGCATAATTACCTTTGTCAGAGTTATAATTTTGCATATTTTCATTAAGCATAACGTTTATTTAGAGCGCCGATTATTTGGAATAATTTGACTTAGTACACTTCGAAGATCACAGAATTTCAGAATAGAAATAATTTAATAGTCATAATAAAAAATTAAAAAATTGTTTTATAAAATCAATATGGTGTGCTACAAAAGTTAGTGACAGAAATGAATCGCTGCAAAACCGACTTCACGTAGTCTTGTCTGCCCTACCCCTAGAGTGTAATTTATAATCGCGTAGGCGCGGAGGGGCGAGGCGGCCCGCGAGCTGAGGAGCAGGTGGTTTTAACGCACACCGCCGCGGCTGAGGCTGGCCGGCTTGCCGGCCAGTAAGCCGAAGCTGCGGTGGTGGGCGTAAAATCATCTGCGACGATTAGCTCGCGTGGGACCGCCGGAGACCCGCAGCGCCGGAGCCGTGACAGAAGCCATGCCTGCTGTGAATTTTCTGCGATATGATTATACTTTTGATTATTATGGATATAAAATATATGCCAAAAGATGATTCTGGTTGTGAACTTTCTACGATATGATGGTTATACTTATTGATTATTATGGAAATGAAATTTATGCCTAAAGATGATTCTGACTAACAAAATTATGGGTTTCGGTGTTATGGTAAATGAGTGTATGCCAAACGATTTTCTGCGAAAAGAGGTTTATGCTATCCGTTGCTATGCAAAATAAAATTATGACGTAAAAAGTTCTGCTATAAAGGGTGGACCCGGTAGGCCCTCTATAAGAGAGCCCCGTCATTGCCATTGTGCTGACACTCTTTCAGGCGCGCGTGGAACACAAAGCACATGCCCTTGCCCGTGCGCGCGTGTGTTTGGGGCTTAACGATAATAGGTTTTGTCACTTTCGTAAGGTATGCCAATTATCATTCATTTTCTACCAAATAGGTAGTAGTTATTTTCGTTATCTCGGGACGTCAAAATCTGTGTCAAAGTGCTAAAAAATAAATTTAAGACTTTGAATGATAAAAATATTACAAAATATTTATCCACATCAATAAGTATTTCTATCATTTTGTTTTAGTAAATGTTTCGATATCCTTATATCAAAATATTTCTACTAGAGTAATACATGTATTTTGGGTAAAGGGAACACTTTATGAAATGTCGAAGTTGACGAAATGAAATACATAAAACTTTGGATTGCGTTAATTTTGCGATACAGGCGCCTACTGGTGGCGGTGCGTGGCAACTTTTCCGACTCATCAAACGACGCTTTCGCTTGACCATACGCCGTTAATAGTAATTTGTACCTCGGTAAATGTTTGGGCCGAAAAAAAAAACGCCTCCTTTATTACATTCTCCCCCACGAAGGCAGGTCAGCCCCCAACACCGATTGGACGTCGTGCGCACACCTGCCCAGACTTAACAATAAATTGTGGCTGTCAACAATTAGAAAATACCTCCATTATCAAATATCTTGGCATCACTCCTGACAGCAACCTGATATGGAACCAACATATTAGTTCAACAGTTACGATGACAAACCAAAATTACGATGACACAGAGAAACTTGTGGAGATATGAAATATTCATCACTCCCTCACACCCCTACTAAATCACACACAACACACATTATGTCATAAACACACACACAACACACTTCATTGACACACTCCCACCCACACACCCCAAATGATTATGTTTTGTACTTTTTTGATTTAATTCTTTTCCTTTTTTAACTTTTTTTTTTCAGTTTTGCTTTAATAATGTTCTTAATTAAGAATATGTTTAAATGTATAAAATGTACTTCTATGTCATCGATTCCATTCTGTTTCTGTAGAAGGTCGCTGCAGTTCTATACTTTTGCAGCTATCATCGATCTACTTGTTTGTATTTATTCTTTTGTTATCGTTCCGAAATCAACTTTTTAATCTTTTATAAGGGTCAATTCACATCGAGACGCGACGCTGCGTGCACATTTTAACAGAGCGATTTAAAATCTAACTTTATTTTCTATACGAAAAGATACACATTTCCAGTATCGTTTCTAACGGTATCAAGTTTTGGTTTTGTTCGTTTTTTTTTTAAGCGTGGTCATGGCAGTCCCTCCTACCCAGGGCAGGGCAGGAGGGACTGTCAGACTTGTACTGACTAAAATCCACGGTGTTCTTCATTAGCCCTTTACTTTCCAGGGTCACGGTGACGGAAAGTCCCGCGACCCCGGCAGGCTTTGGTAATCTAGAGGGGGGCCCGCTAACGCTCTTTGAGGCGGAGGGAGGACGCTGTCCTCTCTCTCACGGCCCTTGGTTTTGTTTGCTAGAGAAAGGTTTAGGCTTTTGGTTTATTCTTTGGTAGGATTGGGCCTGGTATTCATTATCTTAATTTTTGATACATAGGTGCTGATAGATATGAGCATGTCTTGCTAATGTTGTATTATGGTCGAAACATGAACGCGGATGATGTAAAAGAAGTAAGGATCTTTGAGTGGTGTTTTCCACTGACTACCCACTCCCATGTGAAAATAAGGAGGTAGGTAATTAAGTGGTAGTTATTGTAATAGTTATTCCAACTTGAATGCATAATATACTACAGGATCGGAATATGTAGAATTATTACTTGAAAAAAATTTAACGCAAGATGAAATAAATTACTAGAAGTATTGTTTCGAGCTAAACGTATGTGTGACAAAGAAAATAATATCCGTATCTAAATAAAAACATGAAATTAAAAACTAGTTATAGAAAGTCAAGAAAAATACTAATATTTACATACTAAAATTTTACAATACTAGCTGTTGCCAGCGATTTCGTCCCTCAACAACTCGAAAATTATACCAGGGAACATAAAATCGGGATAATAACTATCCTATGTCTTAATTCAGGTACTATCTGTATACCGAAAATTTAAGCCCATTCTATGGTTTTTGCGTGAAAGAGTACTCGTAACAAACATCCATCTATCCATCCTCAAAAACTTTCAGTCTTATAGATAACTAGCTGCTGCGGTTCACCCGCTATAACTCTAAAATTATCCCACGGGAACATAAAACCGAGATAAATCCTATGTGTTAATCTAGGTTATAAACTGTCTGTGTACCAAATTTTAGCCAAATCCGTTCAGTGGTTTTTGCGTGAAAGAGTAACAAATATTCCATCTATTCATCCTCAAAAACTTTTACGTTTGTAATTAAGTAGTATTCAGATGAAAATGAATCGCTTGAACAGTGACTGAGTGGTCAGTGGTCATGACCAGTGGTGTCGACTATCGACCTCACAGACCTTCAGTCGGTCACGCTAGACGCGCTCTACGCCTATCCGTTACAACTAGATCACAATCTACTCTCCGACGTCTGACTTTAAATTTAAATCGAGTTCCCTTTTTTTTTTTTTTTTTTTTTTTTTTTTTTTTTTTTTTTTTTTTTAGCGTGGTAAAATCATCAAATGAGTCCTCCAACCCCGGGCAGGGCGGGAGGGACTGTCAGACTTCTACTGACTAAAATCCACGGTGTCCTTCATAGCCTGTTACGTTCCGGGGTTACGGTTAGGGAATAATCCCGCGACCCCGGCAGGCTTTGGCCCTCTGAGAGGGGGGCCCCGTCATTATGCTGACGCTCTTTGAGGCGCGCGTGGGACACAACGCGCCGTCGACCCGGGCATGGTCCTTGGTCGGGCAGCGAGTTGCCCTTTACTCGCTGCCCGCATGCCCGCGCCTACGGTGGCCGGAGATCATCTTGCGACGTCCGTCGCCGTGGGCGCCTACCACTGCGGCTGGGGCGGAGGGAGGACGCTGTCCTCTCTCGCTCGCGGCCTGCCTCCTCCTTGACGAGCATTACTGCCTCGCAGAAGGAGCTGACCGCTTCCCACTCCGTCTCGCCCCGCAGCATGGCCGCAACCAATGCCGGGCGCGAGAGGTCTCCGCCTATCGCAGCCGTGAGGACACGTCGGTGCTCCGCCCAAGCTGGGCAGTCTTGCACCGTATGCTCCACCGTGTCCTCCGGGCGATCTTCGCAGTGGTGGCACCCAGGCGTCTCCTCCTTTCGCATCAGACACAGGTACCTCCCGAAACTTCCGTGTCCGGTGAGGACCTGCGTCAAGCGGTAGGTCAGGACGCCATGACTTCTCTCCAGCCACTCCTCAAAGAGGGGTCTTACCGCCGCAATTGCGGCGTGCCCGGCCGTCGGTCGCGACAGTCGTTCCTTCCATACTGCCCTGAGATCACGCCGGAGGTCTTCGCGCCGCGCCTCGACTTCGCGAGGCAGCGGGGTCACGCCCCGGCGCTGCGCCTCCACGCGCCACTCATAGACGCGCTGGAGGGCAGTCGCCTCCAGATCCCAGGGCAGCAATCCGGCAAGGAGGTTGGCCGATTCGCCGGCGATCGTGCGGTATCCCCGGATCATCCGGATAGCCATGACCCTCTGGCATGCGACCAACTTCAGTGGTCGCGTCCGGATGCTCAGGGCCCACACAGGGGCCCCGTAGAGGGCCATGGACCGCACGATACCGGCGTACAACCTCCGGCAGGAGGTGTTTGGCCCGCCGATATTGGGCAGGAGTCGCCTGAGGGCGCCTGCTGCCCGGTTCAGCCTCGGGGCCAAACTCAGGAAATGCTCCCTGAAGTTCCATCGGCTGTCGAGGACGAGTCCCAGGTACTTCATCGTTCTCCCGACGCCGATGCGAACCCCTCCCACAAATCGAGTTCCCTACAACACTTTATTTTGGTACTGCTGCGAATGCCCGTCACTTTATTAACACACAATTAAACCAAATTATTTTTCAAAAAAGAAAAGTGTTCGCAAATGACTTATTCGTCCAGGCACACTTACATAACTTAAAATGGCAACTATACGTACGTAGTTGCAGAACACTTTGGTCCTATGTCCTATGTTTTTCGGTTTTGGCTGGTGGAAAGTATGAAGGCGTTAACATTTTTTGGTTCTTCGATTTTCTACCACTTACACTTTCTGAAGTTCTATCACCAGCAGGATCCTGTAGATATTCTGCTACTATCAATCAACATCAGTTAAGGTCGTCTTGTAATCTCACGCTTACCTTAAACGACTTAGTGTGGGATCCCAGTAAAATCGACGAAATATGGGGCTGGCCTTTATCCAGCAGTTGGCAACAGTAGATTAAGTTCATTATCTCATTGAGCATCGACTTGGATTTGAGCTTGCCGTCGTTGGGCACATTATCGGGGTTGAGCGGGCCCCAGCGATGAGTACAAGTCGCTGGAGCAGTACCACACACTACAGTGCACTCTGTCTCACCTTGAGCATCATCTCGGACTTGAGCTTGCCGTCGTCAGGCACATTGTCGGGGTTGGGCGGCCCCAGCGACGAATAGAAGTCACTGAAACTCGACAAGTGGTCACGGAACTCTGCTGCCGTCGACATGGCCAGGAAGATCTGGCTCCGCCGTCCGTCTGCACCGATCTGAGGGACAATCACTAACTTAAGGATTTTGCTTAAATTAAATCATCATCCTACCTTTTCCCAACTATATTTGGCTTTCAGTTGAACCAGATATAGCTGAATATCAGTATTATACATTATAGCCGATAGGCACTCGCCTATCGGGATGATTCTCACTAGTTCCACCATCAATTAGTTCCATGGACTTTGATAATGGAACAAATGATACAAAATTTAATCAACCTCGTCTCACTAGTTCCACCGTAGTTGTTCCATGGAACTAGTGAGATTGTTTTTTCCCAGTATGTAATTCTATTAGTTCTTTGGATCATGAAAAAGGTTTTGCCTGAACTCAATGCGGAATTTAAACTAAAAGTACTAGGAGAACAGGATCATAAACAAGATGTTTCTGTTGCCCGCTCTCTTCACCAATAAAAAATATTTTCAGTGAATCCTGGATACCCAAAAAAAATTACAAACTTTCGCATTATAATACTAACTAATTATGCCATTATGCCATTAAAAAACACTTTGAACGTCAAACTTTCAAACAAAGAAAATTTATTTAAATGAATGCCCAATACCAATTACCTCCACCTTTATCGGTGGGCTATGTTCTTTGAAAATAAATTATTTTAATTGAGTGGAACTGATTTTAACAGATTTGTGATATCAGTCGTACTTATAAAATTAAAGAGAAAGTTAGCCATGCTAATCAATGGGATGCAATTAAAAGACAAATGTTACTATAATATACAAAGAAAGCGAAAACTAATCATTTAGCAAAATGAGCCGTTTGGATGTGAAGTGTAACAGAATTTCCATTTGTTTCCACTTCCACTCCACGGACGCAGTCCCAAGTTAGCTATGAAGAAAAAATAGTCCGCTTTTACCCCGACTGCGAAGTGTCTATTTAACAGCCTATTTTATAATACTTCTATTTTGCAGCATGATCTTGGTACACTTAAAATTTCAGGCGAAGGCACCCTCATCGGGAGTAATGTACGTTATAGATTCGAGCATAACATCAGTTAGAGAGTGCCATACCTTGATACAACTTGTAAAATCAATGCGCTCCACTTGTAATCAAATGCATCTCACGGGCCGCATACGTTACATTACACACGAATGCTCGTCGTCATAAGTAGTATTGTAAGGTTATGCTCAAAGTCAAATTTGAAATTTTACGCGAATGCTCCTGGTGAGGGAGCACCTTTATTCAAAACTTGTGTTTTCTTCTTTTTTGTAGTGACTGTACCTGACCTACATTTGAATTTATAGTGTAAATTGAGCCATTAATCCACTAATTGACCAAAACAAGAGATCGTTAGCGAATCACTTAGTAAGACAAAATAAATCCCGAAATCTAATATCAAGTTTCCAAGTAAAGAATAGTGGTGTCGTTGCCAAGTCAGAAAATGTGCAACCGTTGGTGTTGGGTTGCAAACTACATAGCGTCGGCTAAACTAGGGGAGGTGAATGAAATCAATAATAAATTGTATGCTGGTCGGCGCTTCTCACGGCCGGAGGACTAGTCCTCGTCAATATTATATTAGACGTACCGCAAATATAACTCACTTTTGGTTTGATATAAAACAACGGGTCAAACTGTGTTTCACCTGGTTTTGATAAGCCAGATTTTGGAAGGACTCGAATGTCCTGTGTTTTTAAAACAAAGCTGATCGCTAATCAGGACTTTAGTACCCTTAGCACGAATTTTCACTCTTTTAGCACTCAACTAGAGCGGACGTGTGTATTAGCAAAATCATAAATTAAATGGCGTTACAATAATATTCGAATAACCAGTGACCTAGAAACCGAGTCGTTATTTCCGCTTAGTTTGTGATTTACTTTGATCAATAACAAGTACTTCATATACCGTAATTATGAGTAACATCTAAAAAATGTCAAATATTGAAAATAGCCCAAGGAGAATCCCGCCTCCCAGCAGCCCTTCGAGTACAGTGCAAACACCTCATCATGCGGCAGAAGAAAGACTTGACGCTGTGGAAACAACTGATATTAGCAATTGGTTGATCTCCATCGAGAAATGCCTGAATGAAGTCTGCGCCATCGCACAAGAAGGGAAGCTGAACTCGGAACAAAAACTGAGGATCAATTCCCTGTCACGTAAGGTAGGACATGGCGTTTCACAAATGGCAGTGTATTACCAGGACTTGAAGCTCAAAGCCAAAGAACTACGAAGCTCAGCGTTATCAGTGGCCGAAAAACGCAACATCACGGACTGTCTGGAATCATTCCAGAAAAACATTCAGACTAGTATTCAAGAAAACTGCGTCAAAACAAAAACAGAAGAGAAAGTTTCGTTCGCTGACATGGTTAAGACCAACAAGAATAGTTATCTGCGCCCAAATAACCTTAGCTCTATAGCAATTTATCCAACAGATAAATTAAAATCAAGTGACGACACAAAATCTCTCGTACAAACAATCATACGCCCTGAAAAAATAAAATTGCACGTCAGAGGATTGCATAAGACAAAGAACGGGGGCGTCATAATCAGCACAGAAACTAAAGAAGATATTGAAAAAGTTCGGAAATCATGTCAGATGAGTAATTCGGGCCTGAAAGTGGAAGAGCCCCATAAAAGAAGACCAAGAATCACAATTATAGGAGTGCCAACCACGTTAAGTGATCAAGAAGTGTTCAATTGCATATATGAGCAAAATTTAGTCGACAAGTTGCCTAATTTACCCCGAGACCTATTTATGACCTCCATTAAATTAAGTCACAAGTCCGGTACAAAAGGAGCACCGACTTGCAACTTTATTCTTGAAGTAAATGCAAGCATAAGAAAGACCTTAATCAACCAAAATCGAGTGTACATTAATTGGACATCCTGCCCAGTGAGGGACTTTACACTTGTGACCAGGTGCTTCAAATGTCACCAGTACGGACACGCTGCAAGGACTTGCCGGGAGACTACCGATACGTGTGGAAATTGTGGGGAACAAGGCCATAAGTATAATGATTGCACTAAGTTACTTCAATTACCGACGTGCGCATCATGCTTGCGTTATAAAAAACCAAGCAACCATAAAACAGGAGATCAAGATTGCCCTGCAAAGAAAATAGCTGAGACGAGATACATCAATTCAATTGATTATAATGACATCACATAACAGCGCTAATTTAAACTTACCAATCTTTTTATTCATTGTATTCTTTATAGTTTCCTCATTATAACAACTCACATAATTAATATTTATGCAATCTGCACAGTTTCGTACTTTTGTTGACAAGACATTTTTGTTTGTGTTTAAAATATGACCTAGTTTTAGTTTTATGCATCAAACTGTATCTTTCTAGTATTAAAACAATATTAATTATAGTTTATTAGTATGACAGTTATTTGTTTAAGGAATTTTAGAAAGCATTTTTTACAGACTTAATAAGTTACCTGAGATACAGGTTTATACCTAGTTCAGGTACAGTTCAATTTATTATTAGGTACCTATAGTTCTAAGGCCCAAATTGTAAATATTTTTGTCCATCCATTTATTTCAATAAACAATTATTATTATTATTATTATTATTAGTATTTACAGCGTTTCTTGTATGAAAAAATGGAACAGCGCCTCTGGTGCGCGAAGACGGAACTAATTTTTTCCTTGAAAAATGTCAACTTGTAATTGTCAATGTTCCAGTTTACTTTACGTCTCAAATACTGAAAATTCCTGCTAAGGGTACAGGAGTCTCAATTTTCTCGATACTTTAATTTATTTTTTAAAACTACAAAATTATATTCAAAAACACAAGGACTTTACATTCCGCAAAAAAAGTGCTGTTCCCGAAGAACAGTAATGACGTTCTTATAATCATGGAGAGCTCTAAGTTTACAACGGGGAAAAACCTAGTATTAAGTAAGTTGCAAAGTGTAATCGTAAGATTAGTCTTTTTTCAGGAAATCTGTGTCAGTAAATGTCTCTTTTTCTTAAAAATTAAAATGAATTCGTTTGGAAAGATAAAACTTTTCTTGTGGAAACCTTTAAAAATGTATTTTTCACTTCAGTAGCTCAAACATGTAGGTTTTGCTCCCTGAAATCAGTGAGCAAAATGCGATTTTGCTCACTAGTGAGACAAAGTAACTTTTTGATTTTTGGTTTCAAAAAGCCACGAATATCATATTCAGCCTTGAGTTAATCATACAATTCGAAACATTAACACTCTATCTCTTTCCCGCCAATAGAGAGAGAGAGAGACAAACACCAGCCCTTTCGAAGTTCCGATTTTGAATTTGGTCTCAAAGACAAACACGTTCGGAAATTTGTACTAACCAAAGAAATGCAAAACGATAATAATGTCTTCGAATGTATTTTATTGAATTTTTAACTTATTGCTGTATTTAAATGAAAATAAGCATTTACTGTAAATATTTATTTCTAGTTTCAATTTATGTTAATAAATATTTTGAATAATAAAATATTATGGGTGCTATTTCCGAACACGCCTTAATTTAAAAATAAAAGAGCGGGAATAAAATTTCATGGCTGGCGTAAGTTGAATAAACTAAAAAAAAAAAAATATTACTTATTTTAACATAACCATTTAAAACAACAAAATATTAATGCAGAATTAAATTTCCTAACTCTAACTAAATATCTGAAACCATACCATGTCTTCAATGAATGGAGACTTAACAAAGAGCGCAAGCAGTTTTTCGGAGACGGTGTTGCTATCTTATTTTTTAGATTTATCACAGACGAGACGATTATCTACAATGCGGAGTATTTACTTATTGTTGAAAGCTACTTTTAAAAAAAAGTAATTTTAATCTATTCCTATTTATTATTTTATCTCCTAAAGTGTTCTCGCTGCTGAAGTGAAAAGTTATGTGTGTTACACGAGAGCAAAGTTTTTTGCATCTCGTGCCTTTGAATCTCTCGCTACACTCAGGATTCAACTTTAGAATCACTCGCTACGCTCGTGATTCAATCCTTGAATCTTTCGCTTGCTCAAGATTCAAAATCAGCACTCGCAGCAAAAAACGACTTTGCTCTCTTGTTGCACAAATAACTATTGTATTCGTAGACTAAAACTTATCTTTACTAATACGAAATATTTCAACAGAAGAGTTTATTCGTAATTAACTGAATGCCCGGGTATACTCGGGTTTTTCAGAACCGGGTATACCCGTGTGAATGCCTTAGACCCGTTTTAGAACCCTAGAAATACAATCAATTAGTAATTTATTTAACACAGGACCCTCTTAGCAACATTTTTTCGGGAGGGGCATTTATCAAGCGCAAGATTGATAAGCCGTTACTGATAATGATAACAGACTAGCATAATTAAGCATTTTGGAACAATGCTGTTATCAGCGTATCATCAGCTGTTGCTATCTATTATGTAAATCGTTATCTTGTACATAGGCGCGCTTACGCAATACATAAATAAATATCTCTATGTAAACATTCATCGCTCACTATTTTTATTACATTCTTGTAGTGACACTAATAAATTAGGCTTAATTTGTAGTCCATAGATCTTTCAGAGTATAAATTAATACTCTAAAATTGTAGGTGTTACTTCAAGACATAATCTACTAGACTAGCCAACGTGCTGTTCTAAAATGACATTAGGCCTAGTTCAGACACGGCGGGAAACGCGCGATTCTCGCGCGGGAATCGCGCGGTTATGTCTGAACGATTACTTAATAACTCATACAAATAAGACTCACGCGATTTCCATGCGATTCTGAACTCGCGCGGTTCCCGCCGTGTCTGAACTAGGCCTTAGTAGAACTTCTGCCCGATATTTTTATTGTGAATAAGCTTATCCCACAGTCATAGTCAACCATCTGTGGGCGTCAAAGGTCGAGGGGAAGTTATGGCAACTTCTCACATCACCAGCTATTGTGGCGCAATCTTTACTAACATTACCCGAGTTCCGTCATCAGTCGCGAGGGTGTTCAGTCAAACCATTGTTTGTCTCCCTCCGAGTTTAAAATAAACACTCCTTTTCAAACAATTTATTACGAACTTTTTATAAGTTCGCTAACTTTGGATTAATTCAAGGTTAAAGTTTTATGTTTTCTGAACATCTGTGGTTTTATAGAACTGAAGTCGTTTAGACCTTTGACATTGTTTCGCCGTGCGTACACATGACGCATATAGCTAAGACTAATGGTGAACGCACATCTAGCCGCACCGCAGTCTCCGCAGTCCCCGCATTACGAATTCTTTGTATGAAGTTCTATGAAACCTCGCACACTTATTCGCATCGCAGTAGCCGCAGAATCGGTAAGAAAACAGACTGCGGAGACTGCGGTGCGGCTAGGTGTGCGTTCACCATAAGGTAGGTATAATTCAAGATCCGACCTTAGTCTGCTAAAAGTACAACTTACATTAAACTAGACTTACAGTACCACGGACACAACCACAGTCAACCGCATGCTAGTTTGACCATGAAAGCGTCTTTATTCTGTAGAAGGGCAGATTTCGTTGTACAACTTATTAAACACACTTTAAAGCCATGTATTCACTGAGCAACAGTGTTTCGGATACACAGTTTCTGAAACATCACGTAAAGTATTTTCCGCCGCAAGTGGGGGGCACCGAAACATACCGATAAACACGTCGTGTTTACAGAAACAAAATTATTTGTTTCTGAAACAAAATTATTTGTTTCAGAAACACGTACCTAGATTTTGTTTCTGAAACAGAGCTTATAAACAATTGTTGCTCAGTGAATACGTGGCTTTACATCTAACAGGCAACATTTGTAAAACTGACACTATCTCCAGCTTACGACTAATGAGGTTTTACCAAGATTTTACCTTCAGATCATACAAAGTGTAACGCCAAAAGAGCAAAACCTCTCGTGGGGTAACTCAGCCCATGTTACTGAACAATTTTTGTTCTAAGACTTGGAAATTCGCAAAAAAAATGGTTTTTCATACAGATGTGCCCGATTTCTCATTTTGCATGAAAAACCAAATTTTTAACACGGGCTGAATTACCCCACGAGAGGTTTTGCGCTTTTGGAGTTACACGTTTTATATACATTCCATTGCTTACGACACGGTAAGCTACAGGCCTGCGTGAATGCTTGGCATTTCCTCGGATGCTGATATTTCGTTGAGGCAGATAAGTACGTATACGTACCGATCGGTATGGTGGAAAATCTGCCTAGAGTAACCTTCATGACTTGCCGTTCGGTCAACGCTCAACCCGCATGAGTCGGTACTGATAGTCGGTACGACCTGTGTCTATACATACTCGTAATTATGCGACACTAGATAACATGGGCTTATTTTACCAGACCGATCTATGCCTCTTTATAAAAGCACCCTTGTTTATACCACGACGCGCGACGCCTTCCTGATACTCATGCGCCAAAAGAACTATGCAGAACACAAACCATGCTCATCTAGTGGTGTCTAGAACATTCTACGACAATGTGGAACACCTATGAGTGATGAGAGAGATGACGTACGCTCACCTCTGCGACCTTGATGAACCGCCCGCGTCGGTTCTGCTTCACGTCCAGGTAGAACCGCTTCGACTGGATTTGCAGCATTTTCGTCGCCAACTCCTGCTCCTGTGGCTGCTGACCTGCACAAAACAGACAAGAACTCTTGAGAATTAGTTTACACACAGACAATATAACATTCCATCACACACATGTACCTATTCCTCGAAGGGTGAAACCTGGATCCCACAATATTTTTTTTTTCATTCATCGACAGGTGTGCGTTTGACCACTATCTCACCAGCTGATAGTAAGCAAAGATGTGGTCGAACGGTGAACCACACTTGTCTAGAAGCTATCTCGGTCGGAAATTGATCTTTCATCAGAAATATTTCAATAGAAAAAATCGATATTTTAGCTTTATCACTTGAGACGAACACTCAAGTATCAGTATGTCTACAGCAAGGAAACATTGGTTAAATCATCAAATGAGTCCCACCCAGGGAAGGGCGGGAGGGACTGTCAGACTCGTACTGACTAAAATCCATGGTATCCTTCTGTAGCCCTTTATTTTGCGGGGTCTCGGTGATTCCGACCCCGGCTTTGTCCTTCTATAGAGGGGCCCCGACATAAACAGCAAGAAAACATAGGCGAAAAATGTTTATTTTTTTAAATATAGTCCGTCTGTTTACAATCGATTGCTTAAATCCCTTAAATCCAATCCTAAAAGGAATAAATATTATAAAAAAAGTTACATCTCTCCATATTATCTACCCTTTCCTAAACTAAATCAGTTGACTATATACTACATCTGAAAGTCTAGCTATAGGCACATAGGTAGCAAAGTGTATGACGTCATAAGACGCCTCTCTAGATCTGCCAGACATGCTCCAACCATGGATAGCATCATAATATAAGACGTTTACCGAGGAAGATACGAACACTCAATATTTATAGTGTTTTTATTATAAACAAGGAGTGCCAATAAAACTGAAATATCCGTCGCATTCTTTATTATCGCTTCATTCTTACAAAACGGTATATCTTTAAAAAAAATAATGTATATCGAAATGTGATATCAAATCGTTAACGCCATTACGGATCAGAAATGATTTATTTTAATGAATACTCCGAGCATGTCAAAGAATCAACACAGACAAAACGCAATCCTTTGTCAATAAATCAAATCAGAACGAGGCACAAAGCATGACAAAGAAAGTAGTGAAACGCAGCGCGCATGACCGTACCATCTGCAAGGGCTGCGAGGAATCTCATCAAAAGCGAACTGATATTACGTTCGGCACTCAACGGGGCCCAAGTTATCGCAACAAAGGCACCTCCGCTAGAAATCGACGTGTGATCGATTGTGGTGCACGCAACGCGTCCCGGACGGCTGCACCGGTGTCGACAACGCCCCTCATTTCGGCGCTAATTACTGAACACTTCGGCACAGTCTAGCTGCTAGACAGACAGCTAATAGGATCGCCGGAGGGCGTGGCTCGCTCACTGACGTACAATTTCACTTGTTTGATAACCGCCGTGTTTAATGTCTTTATTGATAATTTTTGTTTGTTTTGTTTTGTCTAGGTGTGGCTGCGGATGCTTGCTTTGCTTTAAGCTCCTAATTCTAAAGTTAGAAAATAAACTAGGTTAACTGGGTGCGGAGGTAAGAGGGTAAGAGGTCAGTGTGTGATGGTGCAACCGAGGCCTTTGTCCCCCGCACTGGACTGACGCTGAGCTCATTGTTTGGATAGCTCAGTGCTAACTAACAAGTCTGTCTCTGAAAGTTTTGCTTGCATAAATATTTGATCAAAATATTTCGGTAATGGATCAAACTGATCCTTCTGCGTACGTAATAAGGACCCTGTCTGCGAACTGTTTACTTATTAGTCTGCGTCTAGACTGGGATTACAAGCGATACAGCTATTTGTATACTTACCTAATTATTTTTGTAATAGCTTAATGTCATTATATCGTAAGTAACATTTTGAGCAATCGCAAATATCTGAAAGGAAGCAACAATTTACCAACGCGTATTAAATTATTATTTTAATTTGATTGGTAATTGCAATAAGAAGTCGAAATATTGGACTTCAATACCTCATCGTTTTTTTTTAGAAACGGTTTTAATGCTTTTAGTAGGTTCTTGCGAAAGGAGTTCAAGCTGCATTTAGAATCTTTCTCTAAAAGCGCTTCCGTGCGAAAAATTTAGATTTGCGCTTCCGTGCGAAAAATCTACAGATCAAAAACCTATCCAAGCCACAATTGACACTGTCTCCACACCCAGGTGTAAAGATAAAACAGTAGATTAATTAAATGAAGAACATTGTGAATGGCGGCAGTGGGCGTCCGTCTGCCCTCCGGCAACCTTCGCAGAAAGCGCCGGCTGGTTGCATAGCAACCGCGTGATTAATGGCCGTGGATACGACGCCTTTAGGACAATACCAGCTACGGATGCTGTAGGACTTGTCTGGACTAGACTACGTAATCTTCATCCGCATTGTCCTGTGTGTGATCGTTAGAAATATAATTTATTTTTAACCGACTTCAAAAAAAGAGCAAATCGAATGTTTGTTACCTCAGAACTTTGGACTGGACGAACCCGACGAACCGATTTGTTTTTTTTTTTTTTGTTCGGTTCACTATACCTGCCGTTTTTGAACAGGTTTTGAAGTTTACCATAAAATATTTAAATAATGTTGATACAGTAAATAAGTTAACGACTGTTAATGAATGGCTGTTTGTAAGATTACGAATAAAGAAAAGTCAAAACATTTTTTTAATAAATGTATGAAAGTAATGAGATCGAATTAAAAACGCGGGCATTAAATTAATTCAAAACGATAATTGAATTTCTGCCAAATGTATTTAGCATCTAATTTGGTAAAAATATCATTAGACAATTTCCGGGGGAAACGTCCCTTTTCCTCACGGCTCAGTTGTTGTAGACCTCCCCCCCCTCCCGCCGGGTCCTCCGCCCTACGACCTGTGCCCCCCCCCCCCGCGCCGCAGCCGCCACCCCGCACCGTCTACAACCTACCCTCATAAAAGATGCTCAATAATTCTCGCCACTGTTATGTCTGACATATTATTTGAACTATGGATTTCGAGGATTAGCACAAAAGAAAATAATATTAGAATTAGATAATTCGATCAATGACCCCAAAGTTAAGCGGTTAATCCTAATCAAATAAAACATGTTTTAATAATAAAATAGAGTATTTACATTAGTCAACACATCTGTGGGAACGACGGTCATTACTTTAAATAGTCTGAAACTGTCAGCCTGTTATCATGAAAGATATTACGAGGTAGTGTACAACGTGTACACAGAAGGATCAATCCATACTGTAAGTACCAACATTACGTTAACCTTTATAAATAGTAGCCTGTGTTTTCTGATAGTAATTGCTTTGATATTCAAAATAGTATCTAAAGACATAAAACTTAAAGTCCCATTTGAAAATGTTCCAAAGATTTCTGCCTCAAGAATGAACCTTCTGCGCAAAATGTACAATGTGATAACAAGGTCAATGAACTTACCGGAGTCAAAATTATTCCCGCCAGCGTCCATACTTTGCCCATGATATTCTGTAACACATTGACAAACACACTTACATTAGTTAACGAAATACATTACATGGTATTTTAAAAATCTATTTATAACTACCTATTTGGGGCCGTCATTGGGCATCAGGCTTTTTAAACGCGCCGGGTGCAGCGCGTTTTAAAAAAGCGCGTCGACGGCGCGTTTTCTTTAGAGCAGTTTGTTGTCTTTTGTTTTAGGGTGCGTCTGACTTGCGTGCGTTTCGCGTCTGTATCGCGTCAAACGCGCTGAACCGGCGCGTTTTAAAAAACGTGGTGTGCATACGCTCTTAAGGCTGAACTTTTTAGCTCAGTATCATGCCACATCAGCCGTACTATACAGTACTGCAAACTTGTCAGCGATTTTACCAGGTGGTGGCCTAAGCTACAATGAGCGAGAGTAGTTCTGCTGAGGGAAAGAGACAGCTATACAAGTCGCCCTCGTTCCCACAACGGACAAACTAGTCAAAGTTTCTGTAAACTGATGTAACAAAGGTTTTGTAATGATTTTAGCGATCTAAAAAGAGTGTCCGTGGAGTTTCTGGCCAGTTCTTCTTCATAGAAATCTACTTCTTGGAATAACCATCTACGGTACTTTCACAGTTTTTATGTCTTGTGACTGGGACTGTAGCACTTTAACTTTGTACATGTCTTTGACAATTCAAAAGTTCTTGTAACTGGTCTACTTGAAATGAATGCTTTTGATTTGATACAGTATAAGCCGCTCATTTTATCCAGATCATAGATCTCAAAATTGGCAATTCACGACTGTAGAGCCTAGACAGTAGACATGTCTGCAGTCTGTTCATTGACGCCTGTCAGTCGTCGTCTTACGTAAGACAATTGCCAAACGTGTCGTCAGTCGCCTTGGCCGCCGCCCGATGACCTCCCCATACCATTACCATAGGGTCGAATAAATTAAACAAGAATATGCTTCCAACTCTTTATTAGCGAATTTTACAGCATTTTGCACAACACCATCTAGTTACTTGTGAGGCGTGTACGACACGGTATGACGGAGGGGTATGATAATTGATTAATTGCAACACTCTAATTAGCATGTATCAGGACAGAAGACAAGCAAGCAGTCACCTTATAAGGAAGGTAAGTGCTAACCAAACGTGTTAGAAATGTAATTCTTAGGCAACTAGAACCAAAATCACATGTAAATTCATTACAAGTGAGACATTACAACACCTTTTTTTTGTCGTGGTAAAATCTTTACAAATGAGTCCTCCCGCCAGGGCGAGAGGGACCGTCAGACTTGTACTGACTTAAATGCACCGTGTCCTTCAATAGCCCTTTATATTCCAGGTCACGGTAATTTGACAAGTCCCGCGACCACATTACAACACCTTCAATTATGTTTTACAGTTTTACCATAAATAATCAGTTATTGGAAAAAATAATGTACAAACTTATAAACGAAATACCAAAATATCACAAAATCTATTATTTTAACCAAAACTTTGGAAACTTGGTTTCATAGGTCGTTTATCTTCATCCTAAACCAAAGCATATTCAAGCAACTCTTATCAAAGAACCAACAAAGCGGTAAGCGACGATCCTTTGTGCTTGACCATGCATCAAATCAAAATTCAGTTAGAGACCGTTTCAGGAGAGGTCGGCAAACTAGGACGAGGCATGTTCTAATAAATTCGTGAGGCAATTACCGCCGTTGCAGCTCAGAGCACGCAACACGCTGCATTTAATTACCACCGCTCCATTAGCTGATATAATAATTGCAGGTGTTGTCCGAAACATCCTCCGGTATGCATATTAATGTGTGTTAAAACCGGCCAACGTAATTCAGTACTCGATTGGGCAACATTTTTTTGGATACGCTCTTCAGAAAGCATGAAGTTAAATTGTTAGCTGTGTTAGTTGGTTTGGTAGTTACTAGTACTACCAAACCAACGTGACGAGAGGTGATTATCCTGACAAATACCTTCATTAATCGATGGAATTTAACTTTTCAGCGAGACTATACTATTGACTAATTAAAATCATAAAACATATCTCAGTTATTTCTTTGTTGTTCTCGTGTGTTGAGCACCAGTTATTAGGCTCGTATCCATCTGTCAAACTGACAGGCAAATTCGAGAAAACTACAAATTCTGATGTGCACGCGAGCATACAATGATCGATTACTTATAGTCTCGCAAAGCTAAGGCGAAAATTCGCTAATACCGTACTTGGACATTTAGCAAAGTCCAGATCTGCTCGATTAGGAGTGGGAATAACAAGTTTTGTGGAAATTCATTATTTAACTTAATATCTGACAGCACCAATCAACTGAAACCTTACTAACGAGTATAATAGCAAAGGCTTTTTTTTTTTTTTTTTAACGTGGTAAAATCATCAAATGAGTCCTCCCACCCCGGGCAGGGCGGGAGGGACTGTCAGACTTGTACTGACTAAAATCCACGGTGTCCTTCAATAGCCCTTTATGTACCGGGATCACGGTAAGGAAATAATCCCGCGACCCCGGCAGGCTTTGGCCCTCTGAGAGGGGGCCCCGTCATTATGCTGACGCTCTTTGAGGCGCGCGTGGGACACAACGCGCCGTCGACCCGGGCGCGTATTTCCAAAGCCTATACTATTTCAGTCACGAGTCGGACTGTAATCGATTAGCTTTTGTTTGTGCATATTTCTCAACAAAACCTAATCTATCTCAGTAAAAAACCTGACTCAAATAGATTAGCTTTTGGAATTGATATTTTCAATGAAAATGCACGGACAAAACCTAGTTCTATATAATTCATATCACTCGAATAGCTAGACTTTTGGCGAGTTATTTTAAAATAGTAATAGTGTATCTCAGTAAAAAACTTGACTCAAATAGATTAGGTTTTGTTTTGATATTTTCAAAGAAAATGCACGGACAAAATCTATACCATTTTAGTCACGCACGAGCCAAACTCTAAAAAAAAAGACCAGGTTTTGTTTATACATGTCGCAGTGAAATGAGGAAATCAGGGATTTCACGAAATCCAATTATCAAGAAAAGTATCTAGTGATAATTATGACAAAAAATACTAATATAAAGTCAGAGATCATGTAATTTCACTAAACTAAGTAAAATGTTAGAAGACGTCGACGGAGCACCGCTTCGCTTCGCGGTGCTCCTACTTCTGGGTGGTTTAAAAAAAAATAACCACGAAGGGGATGGCGGGGTCTTTCAGACCCCGCCATCCCCTTCTAACCTAACCTGTCCGAGTCGGGGTGCCCACAGTCGTATTTACGATAATCAAGTAGTACTATAAAATTTAAGAAAAGTTAAATTCCGAGGTAAATTTACTCATATAGCTAGTGAGCCTCTACTCGACAAGGTTTTGTTCGTACGTAATGTTTTAAAATAACTCGCCAAAAGTCTAGCTATTCGAGTGATATGAATTATATAGAACTAGGTTTTGTCCGTGCATTTTCATTGAAAATATCAATTCCAAAAGCTAATCTATTTGAGTCAGGTTTTTTACTGAGATAGATTAGGTTTTGTTGAGAAATATGCACAAACAAAAGCTAATCGATTACAGTCCGACTCGTGACTGAAATGGTATAGGCTTTGGAAATAGGCGACCCGGGCATGGTCCATGGTCGGGCAGCGAGTTGCCCTTTACTCGCTGCCCGCATGCCCGCGCCTACGGTGGCCGGAGATCGTCTTGCGACGTCCGTCGCCGTGGGCGTCCACCACCGCGGGTGGGGCGGAGGGAGGACGCTGTCCTCTCTCGCTCGCGGCCAGCCTCCTCCTTTACGAGCATTACTGCCTCGCAGAAGGAGCTGACCGCTTCCCACTCCGTCTCGCCCCGCAGCATGGCCGAAACCAATGCCGGGCGCGAGAGGTCTCCGCCTATCGCAGCCGTGAGGACACGTCGGTGCTCCGTCCAAGCTGGGCAGTCTTGCACCGTATGCTCCACCGTGTCCTCCGGGCGATCTTCGCAGTGGTGACACCCAGGCGTTTCCTCCTTTCGCATCAGACACAGGTACCTCCCGAAACTTCCGTGTCCGGTGAGGACCTGTGTTAAGCGGTAGGTCAGGACGCCATGACTTCTCTCCAGCCACTCCTCAAAGAGGGGTCTTATCGCCGCAATTGCGGCGTGCCCGGCCTTCGGTCGCGACAGTCGTCCCCTCCACACTGCCCTGAGATCGCGCCGGAGCTCTTCCCGCCGCGCCTCGACTTCTCGAGGCAGCGGGGTTATGCCCCGGCGCTGCGCCTCCACGCGCCACTCATAGACGCGCATCATCATGGAGGGCAGTCGCCTCCAGATCCCAGGGCAGCAATCCGGCAAGAAGGTTGGCCGATTCGCCGGCAATCGTGCGGTATCCCCGGATCATCCGGATAGCCATGACCCTCTGGCATGCGACCAACTTTAGTGGTCGCGTCCGGATGCTCAGGGCCCACACGGGGGCCCCGTAGAGGGCCATGGACCGCACGACGCCGGCGTACAGCCTACGGCAGGAGGCGTTTGGCCCGCTGAGATTGGGCAGGAGTCGCCTGATAATAGCAAAGGCTAGCAAGAAGCTCTAGAAGAAATAGCTATGTTCGAAAAAGCTTAAATCTATGAGATGAAGATAGGTTCCAAGGTATTCAAGACGTACCTGCCAAAGGAAATCAACAATAGAGGTCTTTACACACAGACATTATATGTAAGTGTGTTGATTAATTTCCCAGTAGGTATCAAGAGTGCGAACCACGTTCACGAGATTGGAATGAGGATGGATACGCTCAAAATATTTATTGCAATACCCTCATGAAAATAATGTAACCAGAGGTGATGACAAAAATGTGAACGAATTGTGCCGTGTTGGAAATAAATTAAGGATGAAATTTAATAACAAAAAGAATATCCCGGCGCCGCCGCCGTTGTACAGTAACGCGGTCACATATGAATTACAAACGGTACATGTATGCCTCAATCGCGCATAAATTTTCTTCATTTATTTTGCCCTAAGCGAGTATGCAAATCGAACTGCCACATTAATTTCTCAATACATAAGTAGATTCTCATGATGTAGGTGGACTGAACCACGATCGTCCCGTTCTGAAGCCTCTTAGGGATCTTCGAATCTCATTACATCCAGGAAGCTTAATTCTCAATTTGATACAATGTAGGATCTCGTGTGGCATGCATGCTGCATACAGTAAAGATAACTAAGAACATCTGTACTACAAAATCAAAATCAAAATCAAAACGTTTATTTCAACTAGGCCAATTACAGGCACTTATGAATTGTCAAAAGACATAAAATAAAACAATTACAAAAATAGTTATGGTGCTACAGTCCCAGTCACAAGACATAAAAACTGTGAAAGTACCGTAGGTGCTCATTCCAAAGCGTAGATCTCTATGGAGAAGAATGAGCAAGAAACTCCATGGACACTCTTTTTCAATCGCCAAAATTATTACAAAACTTTTGTTACATCATTCATCATCAGATGGTACATTACGTGAGAACGATGTGGCAAGTTAATAGTGTCCATAGTAAAATGAAAAGACAATTCAAAATAAAGTTACTAAAAATTAAAACCTACCTGCTAACTACCACTTATATTTTGACAAGCTCCGATTCCGCACGGCCCCGGTACGGTTATCATAATATGACAGTGTCCGACATGACAATCCGTAACGAGGTGTTTCACCCACTTCAAGACTGACAAATGATCACCCGGACATCTGTGAAACGTGTCCGGGAAGCGACCTACACAATAGATCCGTATAGCGCGTAGAAATCTGCTACGAAATATGGCCGGAGTTCATTATATTGTTTTCGTATCCGATCGAAACGGCAAACTTTGGCGATTCTCACCGCAGCCTAGCGTATGTATGTGCCAGGCCATACTTATGTCATACAATAGAAGGTAGGCTTTAGAACTATGAGATCATCACGGATTGTGGCGGATACATCAAAGTAGGACAAATGCGACCACTCGCTAAAATTTCAGAACAGCTTGGTGGCATTTTTGGATTGTACGAGCATTTGTGTCGCTAGCGAGTAGCAAAATATTTTCAGCAGCACACGTACATCTATCTATACAAAGTCCATTCACGCGAAATGCTGGGAAATACTAGTAGCGCCACCGGTCTGAAGAATGAGCTACCCACAATGTTGGGAGTGCAGCCAATACGTGCGTATCTAAGAAAGCCAAGTATCTGTGGTATCGGCGAGTCACAGCCGACTGGTCAGAGGTCGGTCGTGTAGTGTTACCGATACACACACCGTGGCCAACTTGGCCAAGCCGCACTCGACCGACAAGTGCTAACTATGCACTGATTAGCAACCAACGTATTAATGTGCGAAATGCAACAACAGCCCATGAACACTAAGGAATTGTACGAAAGGATCCAAGTGCAATATGTGGAAGCGAAGCTAAACAGAGGTGAACGTGTAACCTTGGGCGATGCAATGGAAACGATCAATGAAGACTGCGTCTGCGTGCTGTAGGTACACCAACATAATATGCTGATGTACACGGTGCAGGCGACCCACCAACTGACACGACCATCTCATTTGTACTAGATAATCAGTCAATTGTTAATTTATAAAATCTGTAGGGATGGGCAGGTACGAATGATGGGAATGGGACACACAATTGCTCATGAGTGGCTTGCAGTGGTTGAACAGAGATTCAACTACAAAAATAAAGGACTTAACGACTAGGCAACAGCACTGTCCTCATATATCGATAGCCATTTATGGCAGATTATGGCTATTAATTCAATTTTCTTTCAAGCAATTATAAAATAATTACTTGTGGCACCATAAACGATCAACAACGACTCTTCACTAGCGACCAGTGCTCCTTTTCTATAAAGCGAGTGGCAAAATTGCCACAACCACCACTACCTTACCATTGTAAGCCAAATTCCGTAGTTATTTTCATCTGAGTTTTTTTCCGCAATATGCGGTTTTGGAAGACTGGGATGACATGGGTCCTGTGTCTATCTAACCAAATCAGTTCCATCAGTCAGTCCCACAATGATATATCTGGAGTCAAAAAACCTTTAGCGTGTATTTAATATTCGTTCAGAGTGGCAAACATATCGCGTGTGCTGTCTGCAGAAAACGACGATACAAATTACTTTAACCATATAACGATAACGGCCATTCTCACAGTACTTATGGTGGATTAAACGGTTTACGACCACTTCGTATCGTAAAACTTTGAAAATTATAAATCTGTATGTAAAAAACCATCGTGGCAGCATTGGCAGCACATTCATCAACTTTAACGTCCGTCTTACAAATCCAGCAACCTTCAGTTTCTTTATGAAAACAGCGACTACCAAGGTTAAAGAGATGTCGGAGTCTAGAGCCTTTATCTCACGAATCTGGTTTGAGTAGACTTGTCACCTTAGTAGGTACTACCTACAACGAAACGCCTTGATCCCCTCAGTGTGGAGTATTTAAACAAGCTCTGTGATCCCAAATTCGACAGCCATAATAGATTCAGTGCTTTGTGTCCAACTATGTATGTATTAGCTGTGAAAGAGATCTTTTGTGACGTCGCCGTTGTCGCAAATCCTGTGCGCTGAGCACAAGGAAGTGGCTTTATCATTACATGCTCGGCCCAAATTCTGACGTGATATGACGGCTAAACTTAGATGTTCGAAAGAATTGAGAATTCAAAATCTAGGTCATCAGCGTCGTAAAACTGAGAGTGAACTGCCGCGGTTCACGCTAATACACTTTTTTATCTTTGAATCTTATCCTTTGTTGCTAATATTCGTATGACAATATCTGGCGCGTCTCATTCAAGTGGCGCATATTAATAACCTTACGTCGCACCGCCATGTTCACACCGGCCCTCATTTATTCACACATTTTTTGCCAATCTACTTGTAAGCGTTGCGCATGACCCGAATAATAGCAAACAGCGGCGTAGTGCTCCGACGAGGCGGCAACGTACGCGCACGATAAAAAACCTATCAAATCACCAGACAATTAATTGCGAAGTCGTAAAAGCTCTAATAAAAAGATAACTTCCATTTTAAAAGTCGGTTAAACAATTCGAGCGGCACAGCGGGGCCCGATCTAGGGTGTCTATCACTAAGTTAAACAACCAATAAGGTGTAAGAGTGTGTGCCAAGAGACACTTAAAGTAGTTATGTAAGTAGTTCAAGGCGGTTCATTGGCAGCAGACGATATTGTTGCAGACATAAGCCAGACGGACAAAAAAGTGAAACCTCTGTTTTTCATTAAAAAAAAACCGCAGCCGCAGCACGGTTGGTATAATGAATGAAGAAACGAAACGACAGTCACGTTATGAGCCACAACTATGAAACGTTAACTTGGAATGTATCTAATTGTTGTTGGGTCATTTCTTTGATTAATTAATTTCGCGCTTATTTCGCAATGATTCTTTTGTGAGCGATTGCAACATTGATAGATGAGGAAAAAAAAATATCTGAGACAAAAACATTTCTTGTCAAAATTATTAAGTTGATTGAGAGGCGGCTGATGCCTGACGTAATCGCAAGTCGTGATTGTTGGCAACCTCAAGCGAGAAGTGGACCTCGAGTGGTCAACCTGCATCACACACTATTCATTATACCATCATATCGGATGAAATGATACGTATACTAAATTCAAAAACATCTTGCGGTCGACAGTTACCGACATAAAAATCTTTGTGCGGCCTAATAGATTCCACCTTAGTGGCCCTCACGGTCCGGAACCGAGGCGCAACTATACCTCTTTGACATATCAACTTGTTTTATCAAACTATACTTTGGAGAATCCTTGGCAAACGTTACAAGCGTCGAGATAGAGTTTGTGATGGTTTAGCATCTCTAACGACCAATAAACCGGTTTTAACTAAATAAGATGTCTCACAATCGAAACCCAGAAAAAGACAACTAAGGGAGACTTTCGTAAAGTGAAGAATTTCAGCCAGAAACTATGATCTGTTGAGGACAACTATTTCCTAAATACATATTAGGTATTTCCAATTAATTTGTTTAATAGACAAAGGAAGATCGCGCATAATTTGTTCAGCTAATGTCTATAGGTACCTAATTCATATGTATATTTATGTAAGTTGATCAGTACGAAACAAGTCCTCGGTTGTTGTCAAACAAGATGATTATATATTTATTATGATTACCTATTTCAAATCATCAACAAACTTTCATGTTTAGGAAAGTAATCACAGTCTCTACATTGTTTTATGTCGTCGGCGACAGCACGACCATTTTCACGTTATTGCGGCAATAATTTCGCAATCCTAAAAGCCAGATCTAGTAAAAAAAAGGCAATCATCAATGTTGCCATAATAGCGGCATGCTAAGCAATATGACTGAGACAAAGTAAATGAATGGTGATATGGCGACTAGTTATTAAAACGTAAACTGATGATTCTCTGCAATTAAGCTACTAAGGTCAGATTTAAATTCAGCAGTAAAATAGACCAATGAAACGCAGATCAGCAGGCTTTCTGAACTTATTTAAAACTAGATACCAATTCAAACGCCGGCTTTGTAAAAGTAAACTTAAACCAAAATATAGCCTTTATTCACTCAAAAATAATGATTCTACTTAGAATTTTCAAAATTCGATTCAGCCAATTCAGATAAACAAACTCTTCTCTCTTCTAGTATGGTTTTTAGTTTTTATCAGTAAACTATTTTTTATCCCAGAACAACTCTTTCCGTGAGCCAACAGCTAAGGGGACTATCGATTGCTGTATTAGTCAATCAGAAACAATATCATAATCATGTAAATCCAAGGGATATTTATAATGGAGGCACATATGAAGTGAATGCAAGTCAAAAAGAAATTGAAAGCATGCCAATTTCCAATGTAAACTCACAGAGCCATTTTTAAATGGATTCCCAACATGCCTCACACTTTCTGAAGTCAATCTATTTAATTACTTCCATTTGATTAAAAATATCGGATATGATCACTAGGTTCAATGAAACTTCTTGAATGGCCCGTTTCCTTCCAAACCTCTTTATTTTGGGCAATTTTTGGCCATGTCTGCCACTTAACATGATGATGCACATCATACAGAAGAAATTGGCAGAATAACACCTTAGCAACATTGAAATAATGTAAAGCAGCTGATAAAGTGCTCCAGGTCAGCCTCCTTAATGAAATGCAACAAAATATAAAGGAAATAATATATACCCTGCTGTGCAAACAATAATTCAATCAACTTCAATTCTGAATATAAATGGACTGCAGTACCATGCTGTTGCTAAGCCTGCAATGGCTAACATGATCATATTTTTCAGTTAGAATAACCTCAACTATTGATATGGAACATAAACATTTGTTTTATAACCAAGGTACATTCAGTACAAAATTGTTATAGCTGAACCGAAGGTTGCATGAAGTGAATTCATGCAGTTTATTACTGCATGAATGCACTCATGCAACTCTGGTTTACTCTGCGTGAGGCTGGTGGTGGGCAGTTTTCACTGCCAACTGATGAAAAAGGAACATGCAACCATTGTAATTAAAGAATGGAATATGAAAATTTTGTTCTTGCAGACAGTTCTGGCTTCCAAGTATGTTTAAATAAGAAATTAGGAATCAAATAATATGATGTGTCAGGACAACAATACTAATTAATCAATAGATTGTTTCAATCAACAATATTATTAGAATCTTGTATTCAATGAACAGCTGATAAATATAGTAATGTGACAATATAGAATCTGTAGTGAGCATGTCACGCAACACTACACCTAGCTTACATTCATACAACAAACTTACAGTCTTCAATATTTCACCACCTTGTATTGTATTGTATAACGGGCTGGTATCCGCAACTTCACGTCATATGAGCATGCTAAAAAATTTCACCACCTTAGATAAGTTCTGCACTGGCCAATGTTTGTGTGGGACTATTTACCCAAAAGAATAAATATTAAAGAATTAATACTATTTGTTTTCAACGAGAAACTGAATGGATCACATTCACAAATGTAATTTGATTCACATTGACAATTGACATTATGAGGTTGCACAATTGTTGGAAGGAACAAGATTTAACAAAAGTAATATAATATGACCAAGTTCTGTACACAATGGACAGAGCTGCAGGACTTGTAGGACATGGGTGATTTTATAACCAGCAAGGAATGAATACTTCTCTTTCCATAAATAAAACTAATTGTACACTATAACAATGTTACACATAGAACTAGAAGCTCCTATGGTCCAGCGATGATGGTTCAATGATATTGATGATGAGGATATACCATGGATGATGAATGTGCTCAGCACCACACTGTGGAACGGCACTCACTTACGACACACAGAGATCTCACCGCCACTCCTGTCAACACTTCACCAACCCCCAGAGATGCTTCATGTTACCAGGACATCATAATGTATTCTTATCACACACTTAATTACTACTAGAATCGTCTTGTAGATGATGAACACAACAGATCTCTTTGTTCAGTAGCTCAGTCCAATCAGATGTGCACCAAAGTCTTTGTTCTTGTAAGTAGGTGTCTGCAGGCAATCCATAGGGCACAAGTAGCACACTTTCACTATTGCACAAGGGAACACTCGCCGGCGGCCGCAGCACTCATCACCAGCACGGTAGCACCGACCACGAGAACAAAGAACTTGCCAACAAGGGGCCCGGCCCGGGCCGCGTCTGCCGCTTGCGGATCAATCACACCCGGTCTAATAAGATCAGCGAGGTCAGTGGGTAAGCATGGGAGGCGAGGGCCAGGGGAGGCGCGGCCACTGACCTGCCATGGTGGCGCGCCGCTCAGCTGACGACGCGGTCGACACAAAGCGCGGCGCGGCGCGGTCCGGTGCGGCGCGGCGCAGCTCGGCTCCCGACACCAGCCCGCCTCCGCCGAGCCCGGAGCGTCTCGGCCACCTCGGCCGCCGACACCGGCCCGCCCGACGACGAGAGGTCGCAGACAAAAAAATCGATAGGTCGTCAACCTCCGCCGGCGGTCGGCCGGAGCCGGTCCCGGGCGGGCCGGCGCGCCGCCACCCGCTAGCTGAGGGACCGTCCCGCGCGAAGATCCCTCCGAAGCTTCAGCGTCCGAGATATAACAGACCCAAATTCGCCATTTTGAAACGGGAACAATGAGATATTTACTTTTGAACGTTAGGACGGCCGGGGACGTCGTCAGTGACGGTTAACGGACGCGGCGCGAAACACGAGATAACCCAGACGCTACACCGCTGTAAATAAATACGTACTCTGACTAGAAATCCCTTCGTCACCGCTGCCAATATCCGACATCGCAATCCACACCGAAATCTACAGGCGATCCACCGATCTTTTCGGAGACTCTCGGACAGCACAAAATAGTCTATGGTTTCGAAGCCATCAAAATTAAGTTGTTTATGACGTCAACTTCAACAACTCAAAGAAATATTTTTTAGTTTTTTTGTGCTATTGATTTTTATTCTGAAATAAAACTACCTGTGTTTAAGTAATTAAGAATGGTTTAAGTTAAAATTGATATTTTTTATAGTTTTCTCGGACAATTCAATAGTTCACTTCCTATCTGGACATTTAAACAGCCTTTTTAATTTTTTGACGCAACCTCTTGCACTCTAGATTGTCAATGGTACTGACATTCTTTGTCAAATCTGGGATACTATAGGTAAACTCACATAATTCTCGTTACATCGAAAATTTTGTGAGTTTACGTTCTAGGTTTATTTACTGGAAATTCACTAACAAAATTTAATATACCTACTGCTTCGCAATTATGTAACACAGATAGTTTTAATAATATGTGCAATTATTACAGCGCCACGCAGTGCGGCTTACAGTTGTGTGCTCTTTATACGATTAACTAGAAAATCGACTCTTTAACAATGACAAGAGTGATACTTCTTGGAGCCTAACCAGCTATGCTATTCAGTAAAGGTTTTTCTACAGATTAATCAATGCCTTTACCAAATGATCTGTGTTATTTTCTACCTTTTTTTTAGGTCCATGATTTTCTATTCCAGAGTAGTGTGATACTTGTGGTGATTTTAGATGTCACTTCTTTACTTCGTGGTCTTTACAAAGTCACGTAGATGGCGCTGTTCGGTGGTCTACTCGACTACCTACAGCTTGGCCATAACGGATTGAAACGGAACTAATCTTTTTGTTTCTGACAACGTTTTAAAATCTTTGATAGGTATTTGATGTAAACAAAGACCGCAGGTTTGTTAGATTTAATATTGTGCCATAAAACTAACGTAATAAGTGAAATAAAATAAAAACATTCAAAGTGCTGGTAGCGCGAAGACAGTGGCGCCTTCCGGTTTTCTACATTTTTATGTCAAGCTGTACTCGGGCCATTAGTTTGATTGAAGAAAATGAGAGTTCTCAAAGATATAAGTTCAATTTTTGAGTCCAGGACCTAATAATATGATATAGAGATACAATACCTTATTTATTGATATTTATATAATAAATTATTCTTATTTTCTTCAGGGGAATGCTCCAACCAGCCCGCGAAATTCAAATTTTCTTAAATTATACTAATTGGGATGGTAACTCAAAGCTAATCGTAGATGGCGCTGCGATAGTTGGTCCCCATGTCAGATTACTGTCTACCTTGTACAAAAAACAAACATAATTTATTGTTATAAAAATTGAGTATAATTACAAAACAAATATGACTTTATGTTCCGGGGTCACGGTAAGGAAATAATCCCGCGACCCATGGGAATGGGGATGGCAACTGGGGAACTTATGGCGCTAGTATAGCTTGTTCCAAGCATCGTCATTGGTTCAAATCTTAAAGGTACTTCAAAATAGTACTACGTCATTGGTCGGATTAGGACTAAGCTATGGTGGCGCCATCTACAATTAGCTTTGACTTGCCTTCCTTGTGTCATGATGTTTGGCCCTAATTCAGATGTTCGTCTACATAATTATTACACGACATGTATAGCGGGAAACGGCGGTAGCCCGTGCGTGGGTGGCTCTCGCCCCAAGCCCGGTCTATCGCGGTTTACAAAGTTTCATGTCGGCAACTTGTCTCAGGGATGTCATTTTTTATTTGCTTCGTTCTCTATAACAGTTTGTCTAAAAAATTGTCTGATCTCGAAAGAGTTGGGACTTTGTTGGTATGGCGCCGCGATTCTACGTACTGCTCGGAGGGCGCGCGCGCGGGCTGGACCCCGGCATGCGACGCCACTGCACTATTTGGCCAGTTCAATCCTCGCAGTGCACTATTGAGAGGCTTTTTGCTTGTAAGGGTAGGATGAATGACGGGAAAGCTCAGTGAAATTTGGTAAGGAATGAATGAAACAACACTGTAATATTACAAATGACTATAATTTTTGTCACAATTTTTCCATACAATGTTAATAATAACTTTTTACCTTATATCTATTTATAATACATTACTTATTTATTATTAATGTTGTATTTCAATATTTAAAATTCTTCCTGTTTAATTTCTAATTACATTTCACGGAGTCAGTTTCAGATGAGAGACATTTATAATTTAACCAAATATTCCGAAGGATCGTACAAAGTGAAACGTAATTTTGAAAACTCGACCTCGAATAGTTTATTATGATACACTATGATGTAATTCGATTAGATCTTATTATACTAAAAATATTTCTTGCTTAGTCACTACGAGAAGTAGTTTTATCGTTAAAAACTGTACAAACATATCAACTTTAGTGTTACGCTAGCGTAAATATTATAAACGGACACACGAACCAATCACGATCAGATGAGAACATGCGGCATCGCTCAACAGTCACGACGCTGTAGACATTCGTAATTAATACATGTTAAGGTAATTGTACTTTATAATGCGAACCAGCGGCGCGCGGCGCGGTCGCCGGGGATGTAAATAATTGACGAACGGATTGCAACTGAACCGCGCTCCCTGCGGCGCGGTGCCGCACTGCCTGCGACACACTCAGTGGAACACACAGCACACTCCGAGCACAACAACATGCGCAGGCGCCGCCGCGCCGCGCGCCGCTGTGTGATAACAAGCACCGTAATCAAATGCGAGTTGTTTGAGTAATGCAGGCTTCTGGAACTAACCCTTGGCTGTCTTCGCACTGGGATTACGAGACCACTATGATATGCGATAAACTTTACTTACATGTACTTATAACGTTCAACGGTTCAGTTAAATGGAGCCATGAGGCAGCCAAGGTTCAAAATAACTATATTTCAACGATGAATAACAAGCAAGTATAATATAATAATTAATAAAATTGAGCTAGGATAAGAACTCCGCCTTCTGCAGGGCGCGACGCACGCCCCCCCCCCCCCCCGCCGCGCAATGTTCGCCACAATGGACTGTTAAGTACATCATATTATGTAAATAAGAGTGCCGCCTGCAATAGTCACAGGTGCCATTATTTCCTTCCTAAAGATCCTTATTAAAAAATTAAGTATAATCAAGTCAGCCTAAGTAAATAAAAGTTCGTTAGGTACATCAGAAGGCAGTGCGGTGCGGGAGGGGCGCGGGGGGCCGCGGCTCTCACAATAAATGCTACGTGTACGGAACTAGTGAAGTGACGCTACAAAGTACTCTGACCAAATAATTTTAGTAGAGAGGCGAAGTACAGAGGGCACAGCTGTGCAGCGTTCACTCGCCGAGATATTATTGCTTTCATTCGAGACTATATAGTTACGATATTGCTTTGTTACTCCTGCATTTACGTATGATTTGGCACGACAATACTGAGTGAAGCAACACGGATGAACGACGTCACGGCGACGGAGTGGGGGCCATAAGCGATACTAATTCACAACCAAGCGGCGCCGGGGCGCATTATCATACAACTCTAACGGACCTCACGGCCTTTGCGCCACACTTCTGAATAAAACTCAGTACTTCCGAGAACTAAACGTGTTTATGGAGTCGTTATAATGAAGCCAGCTTCATCAATTTCTTCAAGTTCACAAGTGTTGCGCAGACACGTTCAGAGGGGCCTAGAATTCGACAGCAGTGCGAGCTCGTGAGTCGTGCAACTATAGTCGCCGCTAAGATGCATATCACAACTTGAGTTATAGATCCATGCTACATTTAAATGCTTCGGTTTTCCCTATAAAATGGACCGAAAAACTCGAGTTGTGTCTGTAATCTTAGCGTCGACGTGGATGGTATGCTCACGTTGATTTAATGACACTATAGTAATGGGCGAACGAAAATTGAAAAATGGTTCTATAACAATTGTACTAGTTTAAATATTATAGATAATATTTCAAAATTTCATAATATTGCCTCGAGTTAGAGTGAATTTTACAAAAATATACATATTGTACAAATAGTTGAGCGACTCAATGCATACACTGGTCAACCCTACGCCGCGTGAGACGCGCGCGCGTGACGTCACGCCAGCGCGGCCCACGCGGACCTACTCAGATTAAATGCTGCCGGAGGCGCACGCGCACGCGCGACTGGCGAGCATACGTGCGACTGGCGAGCATACGTGCGACACGCGACGCATGCGGCGCGCGCCTCCGCGCGTGTTATGTGTGTACAAGACTAACACTAACTCGTTGATAGAGACTTACATTAAGCTACAGTTTAGTCCAGCACGACCGACCTCCCCGCTCGCCTCTATTCTAACGTACAAATCTAATCTTTATGCACCTGATAGGAAAGTCGAAAGTCACTCGTGTTAGCCGAACGGTTAAGTGCAAGCGGCCCTTAACGACACTATAATACACGATGAAACTACAATTTAATAATAAAAATATAATAATAACAAGAGATAATAATTACGAGACAGAACACTAATCTCCCGACATTGCACTCCGTTGCAGGAAGGAATATTGGCCGATAAGTCTTATTCGAGAGACGAAAAACTTAGAAATACAACTAAGGTTCAGTGCAGACGGACCAAGCAAACAGAGCGTGACCTTCCACCGGACACATCAGCTCTTAGGAGACAAGAAATAAACATCACGATTTTGCGCGTTGAGAAGTTTCTCTGATCGTTGTATTTGATTTTCTCTTTAATGTTGTATGTCTACATGGACCGTCTGCGCTCAACACTACAGATCACGAGCGAGGCCGCGCGGCGCCACACGAGCAGCTCGCGCGGGTGTCGCACCGCGCGGCGCCGCACAAAGCAGTGGCAGCGTGTGTAGGCCTTTATTTCGTTGACAGTGGATGCGCCACGACTATCAAAACTCAAGTTACAAAAAGAATAAACGATTGAGTGAAAGCGCGACATAGATTGATAAAAATTGATTTAAGTACAATAATATCGCTTGTAACAGATCACAGCTCGTAATATAAATGGATTTCAAAAGAAAACGAGAACAAGAACGTTCGCGCACAGCTTGCGAGCGGCAAACTGTGCGCCAACGTGGTGTTCACGAGGTTGAGAGTCGTGGCGCCGCACACAGTTCACAAGACATCCGGTCGAGCAGCAGTCGTGAAAGTAATGCAAAGATATGCACACATACCGCCGCATTACTATCAAGAGTACTCACAAACAGGACGCGAACAAAAACGTTTCAATCACATACAGAATACACGACCTGTTAATGTACAAAATAAAAGCAAAAATATAGAAATAGTATTATTGTAATATTTATTTTTAAATAAAAAATATAATATCAAAAAAGCGTAATAAAGCACTCATTATGTACAAGGCGTTGTTATGTGAACCGTCGTCGCGCGCGCTCGCCAGCCAGGCGGCACTCACATGGTATGTCAGTTGCTTTCACTCGAGTTCAGATTGGTAAGTTTTAAATATTCGAGTTAAATACCCAAGTTACTCATCAATATACAATTTATACCGAATTGAATGAACGTGAATGCGACCGTTCCCTGTCTGGCCGAGGCGCGGCAGCGACAACAAAACTAAATAACCAAACATCAGTAACACTAAGCACAATGGCGCCGCAAGCACGCATCGTCAATAAGTCACAATAAATATAAAATAATATATCTTAAGCAATCTTAAATACCCTGTTGATTTCTTTTTTTAAATTATCATGTTTCCCCTTTTGAATTACGAAAAAAATAATAAAAAGACGCATTGCAATAGTGCTGCGGTACGAACTCGTACGTAAACCTAATCCTAGCCAGACCAGAACGATATTGGAGATCATGTTACATGTGACGACACTCTCGCGGGACTTCATACGGAGTACTTACAGTACTAGCAGCGGGAAGAGACGCACAGAGGTCGCTCCACACGAGCGAACACACACACACACGCGAGCATGTGCAGCGAGCGCTAGCATTCGTTTGAGATCCTGCAGTCCGCGTCTGTGTGTGCGTGCGACAGATTACGCTTATTACACGGAGGCGACTCTCTGTACCTATCTTTTTCGCTCGAGTGTGTGTATGGCGAGAGAGAACAGTCCAGTTGAGTGTAGTAGGTCGTTGTGTCACGTGTGTGAGAGCTGTAGCCGCGGCACTATGCGCGCACGCAACACATTGAGCACGATCCGACGATCACGAGACCTCTCCGGCGACTATCCCTCCACTAACTATCATATAAATTCTTCCGAGTAAACCTATCATTAACGTATATGTCTTTATTACGTATGTTATTTCGTTTTTAGCTTATATTTAAGACTTTAAGACTTTTATCATTTTGTGCAAAGAAAAGACTTTTACTAATTTAAGATTTTTTGTACAAGATTGTTTTGACTCCCGATGTATCCTCTATGTACACGTGCACGGGACCGCGCGGGCGCGGGCCTCGCTGCAGGACCTCGTGTCGTAACATCTATGTACTCTTTACACGACCCGATACCTAATACACCATCAAAATGAAACAAAACTTCAACAACATAGTATAAAGACTGGCGCACTCGCGCTTGTATAAGGAAACTATCGAACCCATCAGCACCCTATGTAAACATTATGCATCGCGTTAACGTTAAATTAAACCTAGAGAGGTTATAACCAGTCGTACGGTACAACAAGAGGCGCGGCCCTGCACGCCGCACCACGTGGTAACATGGCGGCGGCGGCGTGCAGGGCCGCGGTAGCTTACAATAAAATGGCGCGTGTATAATAAAATATAGGTTACAATATTATGTAAAATTATGCTATTCACTAGCGATCCGAAACTAATGTAACTGTTCGGGTAACGTTGTGTAAAATGCACTCGGCGTGACGTCACGCAGCCACCTTCGCGGGGCGGTATTTGTGCAGTGGTAAAGGTCAACGACCGCTTACAATAAAATGGCCGCCTCCTGCGACTGTAAAAATATAGTTATCAAATGCTAAAGTTCAATTATAAATAGCGTCGACCGTGCGACAGTAAGTAAACTAAAATCTAAATAAAGTATACATAATAATATATCTCATAGGCCGTTGTTGTGACTTAGATAACAAATGAAGGGAGCCGCGGGCGGGGGCGGGGGCGGGGCGGGGCGCGGGTACTTCACAATTTGACTAGCCCACACGAATTAGTAAGTGACTAGAACGCGAAACACATCATTGGCAAGACTTCGTATTACGAGCGCACTCGGCCGCTAATTCCGAACACTAGTTATTTTTCAGTATGGCAATAAAAATGGCCATCATTATTAGTTAGACATCACTGAAGATCACAGACATTCCGAATACAATAAGTACAGTCGGCCGCCCCGCCGCCGCGGCCGCGGCGCCTACCGGAACTACCACCACGACCGTGGTGTTCTAGCGATCGGTTAAATAAAACATGTGATGGACCGAAACAAAAAATACATACAATATTTACAAATAAATCCTACAAATTAAGCTCCTCAGTTTGAAAAAGATTAAATTACATCACTAACGATTGCTTTACAAAACATTCCTCGCGTCGAAACTTCAGTCCAATTTGCTACTTACTCTAGGAAAGTACTCGCCGCGACCGTCTCCCGCGCCGTCGCCGCCACACTACACCGTCATGGCCGACCTCTACAATTGGATCACGTCGAATGTCCATTTCGAGCGCATCATTCACACTCACACGGTCACCGTCGCAGACATAAACATTGAGACGCAGGCTGTACCAGTTCCTCGTGCGCTGCACTAACAGAAGCCTCCGAAGCCGACGGAGGGCACGGAGGGCACCGCGGGCACGGCCGGCACTCCGCCGGAGTGCTCGCCGTTCTTGTGCAGGTCGATGAGCGGCGGGGCCGACAGGTAGTGGGCCTGGAACACATGCCGGAGATCAACTTCCTGAACGCACATTAAAAAGCGAAGATCCTGCGACCATGTGGCTGTTTTTGGCGATGTAGGATTTATCGCTTTAGTTCACGCAGCCACACATTACCACATTTAGGTACACCTCACGACTGCTGCAAATACATTTTGACAAAAAGGTAGATTGTTATATACCCACTTATTACACTTTTCAGTGTCCACACAAGACCCACTTAATTTCACATCAGTAATACATATTGAATTAGCCACATCGCGATATTCCAAAGCATATAGTAATCCGTTGACACTTCATGATGTATTCAGTCAAAAGTGAGGCAGATGCACCTAAATTGGTTGTATTTTTTGTCGTAAAAAGGACTTGAGGTTCTCTGGATCAGTAGATAGGATACAGGAGACTATCGACGGTGCCCCGCTTTGCAGGGCTCCTACTCCGAGATGGTTTGTTGAAGTAACCGCTAAGTAAGAAGCATCTCTTACCTGTCTAGTGTGGTCGTTATATAATAGTAGCTAGCGGTACCTGCTGGTGGTGCGCGGGCGGCGGGCCGGCGTACCCGTTGTAGTAGGGCGCGTTGTAGGGCGCGTAGCCCGCCGGCACGGCCGCCGGGTACCCGTACTGCCACTCCGACAGGTAGCCCGGCGTGGGCCGCATCACGGCCGCGCCCCAGCCGCCGCCGTAGCCCACGAACGGCGCGCCGTACCTGCAACACGAGGACGTCATACGAGGAACCGACACACACGCGACTGGCACAGGCCCGCGGCGGCGAGCTACTGACCCGTTGTTCCCGTAGGCCGCGCCGCCGTAGGCCCCATAGGGCGGGTAGAGCGCGGGCGCGTAGTCGGGCAGCGCGGCCACGGCGGCGGGCGCCTGGTCGGGCGCGGGCGCGGGCGCGGGAGCGGGCGCGGGCGCGGCGCCGGGGCCCTCCGCGATGGACGGGATCTGGTCCACCAGCGACTCCAGCCCCGACAGCGACTTGGACGCCACGTCCTGCGCCTTCGGCTTCACGGCGCCCGCGTACTCCACCGGGGACCCTGGGGGATCAACACGTTCATATTGCTATGAGAACCTGGCACATCAATGGATCAAATACTATTTATATACGACCATGATTTTACAGTTTTCCATCTACAATTTTTAGGGTTCCGTAGTCAACAAGGAACCCTTATAGTTTCGCCATGTCCGTCCGTCCGTCCGTCTGTCCGCAGTTTAGCTCAGAGACGCACAGTACTAGAGAGCTGTAATTTGGTGTAAATATACGGATTTGTTGTGCCGAAAAAGTGGTAAAATAAAATCTCGTAAAATATATTTTTTTAGGGTACCTCCTGTACTTACACGTAAAGTGAGGATTTTTTTTTTCTCGCGTACCCCTTAGTGTGGGGTATCATTAAATAGGCCGTTAAAAAATAATGATAGTTTCCATTAACAGTTTTTTGATAAAAAAATTCGTTTGTGAAATATTAAGCTTTAAAGTGCTAAATTTTACTCGATTCGTGTGTCCCCCCCCTCTACCAGCTAAATGGTTATGTTTGGGGGTGTGAAAAAATTCACAATAGTAGTATATATAACGAAGTTTAAAAGAAAATTATCATGACTAAGTAGGCTTTACAACTTTACGAGTAATAGTCGACCAACTTATAAAATGTACTTGGATAATATGTTTTCTTAAACAAAATGTATCGGAGACAACTGCATTTGCAGTTGTCTAGTAAGTACTAGTAAGTTTGTCAACTTTATTTTTACAGCTTTAATAGGTATGTTTTTACGGTATGAAAATACGGTACTTCAAAAAAAGGAGGAGGTTCTAAATTCGTCGTAATCTTTTTTCTTATGTATTTTCCCTGATTTCTCAAAGACTCCTGGACCGATTTTGAAAATTCTTCTTTTTAAAATTAAATTCAGCGAATCAGTTTAGTTAGTTCGCATAAGTATTTTGATGGGCAACTACGGAACCCTACACTGTGCGTGGCCCGACACGCACTTGGCCGGTTTTTTTATCAATAAATGTATCCTCAAACCGCTAAAAAAATTCAGATAATCTAAAACAACCAATTAGCAATATTCTTAATGATTCAGTTTGTGAATTAATAATAAAGAATAGCCGAACACTTATTCATCTTATATCCATAGAAAACAATGATTTTATATGAAGACGCGTAAGCATCCGTTCAGCTCTCCGCGTCTATTGAACTTTCGCAGCAAACAAGTATGAAATGAGGACAAATTCTTACAACGCTGGATGCGACTAATAAAAGCGGAGCTGTATAAAGGTGAGCAAAGACGATCAACAAAACGCGAAACGAGAAGTGTGCGTGATCATAAAGTGGCCGTTTTAGACCTTCAGCTTTATAACATTTTGTCGATTTATGTGAACACAAATATTAGAGTCGAGCCTTTTTCAATTTCAAGATTTATTTTGAGTTTTAAATGGGGATGGCAACTGGGGAACTAATGGCGCTAGTATGCAAGCATCGTCATTGGTTCAAATCAGTTCAAATCTTAACGGTAATTCAAAATAGTACTACGTCATTGGTCGGATTAGAACTAAGCTATGGTGGCGCCATCTACAATTAGCTTTGACTTGCCTTCCCCATTGTTAATACTGAGTACAAAAAGAAGAAGTTGAAGATAAACAATCTTGCAGACCAAAAGATTTTTGTTATTCTTCCACCCGTAAACTAACTCAAAGGGTTTGTTTCACTGGCATTTTATAAACTGAATTAAGAAACACGCTACTTTTTATCCCAGTACAATGTTTCTGTGGGATAATTACCTAACTTTAGTTTAAGTTTAGTTTAAAATAAAATTCACCCTCCATTCCTAAAAGCTATCGTTATATTTTGTTTTAAAATCATATAGAACAAGAAAGACTGCTTTTATGAGAACACTTTCTGACTTTGTTCAATAATTTAATAATATGCATGTGAGAACTACAATGTGTTTCACACCTGTGTCTCGTTAAAGTCAATATTGCTTTACATAATTAAACAATGCCTCAATGCTTAGTGACAGCAAACAACTACTGTGGAACATGTCGTACTGTTCTAGAAGCATCGTGTCCAAAAGGAATCAGAAATTTGTCAGTTTGTAATAGGCTAATTTCCAGCATTCATACATTGCAAATGTAATTAGAACGTAAGTTGGAGTTTTGAAAATAATGAACACGTATTTTTTTTTAAATTATTGTCCGCGAAATGTTCTTTTTTTCTTTTACTTTTAGGTAAATCAATGTTCACGGAGATACAACGCTTCAAAAATCACAAAACGTCAATCGGTCGGTATAATTTTTTGGAATTTCGAAGGTATTTTTATATAAGTAATTTAATTCTTCACACCACCTACTCGTAAATGTCCAATTATATGTCATGCAAACCGGCCGTAAAGCGAGGCATTGTTCCACCCGCTCGAGCCGGGCAATAATATTGTACTGAATTTCATTATTCCCGTGGGAATAATGTGATTTGAATTTGGAACCTCAAACAAAACATAGTTTGAACGAAGGAATTGAAGCAGCGGCGACTGCCCCCCGGCAGTCGCCGCTGACACAGGTGATCATTGTGGTGGGCACCACAGCATGCTCACGGTCGAAGCACAGTCTAATAATCCTACAGTCGTCCGACGAAGACGTCTAGACAGGGCAATCGTGCGGGGTGTGAGAGGTGAGACGCGGGTAAGCCGAGCCCAACTTGGGAACAAAACGATGTTACTATGTTGGGCTCTATCATTCAGGGCTATCGCGTGTGACGTGCGTATTTATTTTTATTTGTTCATTTAAAATGGCCGACCCGCGCACGCCTTTTTTTTAATAGGTTATTGCACAGGGCATCTGTTTGGAAATTCTACTAATATTATATTTATATGACTGTGTTATAATTTGTATGTCCCATGACAAGATCCCCACCAACGTGTCTCCACGTTGTCGTCGTGGTGGGGCTTGCGTGTCTCGATGATCTCTGGGCCCCTGCCGGTAGAGGCACTCGTGCACTCATGCCGGACAGGCTCAGGGGGAGAGACCAGACCAAGAGGGACACACCGGGGAAAAGCGCGCCGCCTGGAGGATCGAGCAGTTAGCTCGAGCTTTCAGGCGGCGCGGGCCCAGTCGTCTGAGATTGGGTCAGGGGCGGGAAATGTTCACTTCCGGTACGCGTCTAGTCTCTAGACGTAACCGTGAAGTGAACCGGGGAGGGTAAATCGGGTGTAGGTCAAGAGGAACTCACCTCTATAAAAAAGTAAAAAACGCCATGGAAAAAGAGATTTTTGCAAAGACTACCCAGGCGGGTCCCAGCCGCTCAGCAGCTGGGGAATCCCGCACCGGACACGTCCGGTCTGCCCCAACGTACTCTGGGGGGGGCAACAACAATCTATTTTATCCCATTTTCGCTCCGGCAGTCGCCGCATCGAGCCAGGGAGGCTCACGTGCCCGTGAGGAGGAGTCACTGGACTTGTCCAGTACGTCCGACTCACCGGCACCGAACACCGAGCGGGCACAGAGTGCCGCTCCGAGGAAGGGGAGGAAGGGGGCGATGGTGCTTGAGTCGGATTCCGACTCGGCATCAGACGCCGTGAGCTTCCGGAGCATAGTCTCCGGAAGCCCAGCGAAGAGCGACGAGGGGGGCGCAAACAGGAGGTCCGAGTTCCTGAAGCGCCCCCGGGAAGATATCTCGTCGTCAGAGGAAGGACTTGTCTCGGCCCGTAAGATCCCCACGAGCGTGCGGGGTAAAGGCCGAGGCAAGTCCTCGGGAAGAGGGCCCCCCTCTGGAGAGCCCAACGCAGGTTTGGCCTCGAACGAGGCCAAACTGGCAGAGGCTGTGGAAGCCGCCATACGCACCGTCGCCCTGAAGCGAAAAAAGAGCAGTAAGGAGGGTGCGATCGGCGAAGCCACGGCCTTAATCATGGCGGCCACGCGGATTCACGGCGGGGCTCCGGCTGCAAGGGACGATATGTCCGAACTGCGGTCGGAGGTCACCCGCTTGACTGCCGCCATGACGGAGCTCCAGAGGGAGAACGCCGCCCTCAGGTCTGACCTGGCTGGCCTTCGGGCGGCTGGCCGTCGGGAGGCGCCGGCGGGGAATGCAAAGGCGGGGAGTGCCAAAGAGAAGGGCCGGCCCGTACCAGAGGAGAACGCAGTGCTGACTCTGGTGCGGCAGGAGCTGGCGGCATTTAACCAGCGGTTCTCCGTATTGGAGAGCCGCGTGCTGCGACCCCCGCTGGCGGGGTCCTCGTATGCGGCGGTGGCCGCGTCGAAGCCGCCCCCAACCACGGCATCCCCGGCGAAGACGGCCGCGGCGAAGAAGGCGAAGACGGCCCCTTCAAAGACGGCCCCTTCAAAGACGGCCTCGGCAAAGCCTAGCCAGGCGACGCCGGGTCCGTCCAAGCCGACCTCGACCCCGACACCTGCGGGGCCGGCACGGTCGGCTTCTAAAAAGAAGGGTGCTCAGGCCCAGCCCAACCCAGCCCAGCCTCCTCCTAAAACTCCTCCAGCCGGCGCCGATTGGCAAGTGGCTGGAGAGAAGAGGAAGGCTGCCAGTGCGGCTAGGTCCAAAAGAAGGAGGGAGAGACGGCGGCGGCGCAAAGAGCGCGACGTTGCGGCGCGACTGCGCGCCCCAAAGACCGCGGCTGTGGTGATCACACTGCAGCCGGACGCGGTCAAGAGGGGCGTTTCGTACCGCGACGTGCTAGCCAAGGCGCGGGAGGCGGTGAACCTCGCGGAGCTCGGCATCGCCGGGGGCCTCCGACTGCGGGTCACCGCAACGGGGGCTCGGATGCTGGAGCTCCCGGGTGCAGCCAGTGGCCCTACCGCTGACGCTCTAGCCGAAAGGCTCAGAGCGTCCTTAAATGCGGAGGAGGCCCGAGTGTCCAGGCCCACCAGGCGCGCAGACGTGCGCATACTGGGTCTGGACGACTCCGTGACGGCGGAGGATGTAGTGGCTGCCGTGGCCAGGACTGGGGGGTGCCCTTCCGATCAGGTGAGGGTGGGCGCCCTCCGTCCTGGCTTCGCGGGGTTGCAGACCGTAACGGTTAGCTGCCCCGTGTCGGCGGCCAAGAAGCTACAGGAGGGCCGAAGGCTCCTGGTTGGTTGGGTGGCGGCCCAGGTAAAGGTCCTGGAGCCCAGACCGATGAGGTGCTTCCGCTGCCAAGTGGGTAACCACGCGGCGTGCGTGTGCACCTCGGAGGTAGACCGCAGCGACAGGTGCTTCCGCTGCGGCCAGCCCGGTCACAAGGCCGGCTCGTGCTCTGCCCCGCCGCACTGCTTCGCATGTGCGGCGGTTGGCAAGCCGGCCGATCACCGGGCTGGGGGCAAGGCCTGCGCCCCACCCACCAAGGCCAGGGGCAGAGGAAAGCCCTCTGCCGCCGCCGTCACCGCCACTCCCGCCGCCGCTGCCGCCGCTCCCACCGCCGCCGCCGCCGCCGCCGCCGTGGCCACGCCCTCGAGGAGGGCCCTGGAGGAGGACGCAATGGATTCAGATTAATGTCTCCATTGCGCTTCCTCCAGGCGAACATCAACCACTGCGCCGCTGCTCAGGATCTTTTGCTCCAGAGCATGGCGCAGTGGTTGATCAACGTCGCCGTGGTCGCCGAGCCGTATTTTGTCCTGCCCAGGAATGACTGGGTAGCGGACCTGGACGGCTCGGTGACCCTAATTTCGTCGGCCGCCGCCGGTACCCCGCCCCTCGATCGTGCCGAGAGAGGGCACGGGATTGTCGCAGCCCGGTTCGGGGAGATCGCCGTGGTAGGCGTTTACTTCTCCCCGAACCGATCTATCGCCGAGTTCCAAGACTCCCTAGAGGAGCTGGGAGACGTCGTCGTCGCCCTCGGTTCCCTCCCCGCGCTCGTCCTGGGGGACTTCAACGCCAAAAGTCCGGCTTGGGGTTCCCGGAGCACGGACTGCTATCGGGGCAGGAGGCTCGAGCGCTGGGTCAGTGCGCATGGCCTAGTGATCGAGAACCGGGGTTCTGTCCCCACGTGCGTGCGGTGGACGGGCGAGTCGGTGGTAGACGTAACGTTTGCCAGCGCCGCCCTGTCACCGCGCGTCACCGACTGGCGTGTTGTGGAGGAGGTGGAGACCTATTCCGACCACCGGTATATCCGGTTCGACGTCTCCACCCAGACCTCAGACGCGCCGGTCCCAAGTGGACGGAACCTAAGTGGTCCGCGATGGGCGCTGAAGCAGCTGGACCGGGAGCTATTCCTGGAAGCCTCGATCGTGCAGGCCTGGGTGTCACCACCGGACAGGCCTGCCGACGTAGACGACGAGGCTGAGTGGTTCCGGGAGGCCATGTCGGAGATCTGTGACGTGGCCATGCCCCGGGTCCGGCAAGGACGCGCCCGGCGTCAGCTGTACTGGTGGTCAAGCGAGTTGGCAGCGCTGCGCGAAGCGTGCGTTGCTGCGCGCCGCCGGTACTCCAGATTCCGCAGGCGCCGCACCCGACCTCCGGATGCGGCGACTGTAGAGGCGGAGCTGCACGAGGGCTACAGGGCAGCGAAGACCGCCCTCCGCGACGCGATCTGGCGGGCCAAGGAATTGGCCCGCGAGGAGATGCTGGGGACTCTGGACGGGGACCCATGGGGCCGCCCCTACAAGTGGGTGCGAGAAAAGCTCCGCCCCTGGGCTCCCCCGTTGACGCAGAGTCTCCGGCCTCAGTTCGTGGAGGACGTGGTGAGCGCCCTGTTCCCTTCGAGAGGGGAGGAGTATGCTCCCCCGCCCATGGCTCCGTCTCCGACGGAATCTGAGGAGGAAGCTGACGCAAACGCGGATCACAGCGACGACGACGTCTACGACGCTCCAGAGGTGACCGAGGTAGACCTGAGAGTGGCGGTACAACGGCTCAAAGCCAAAAATACCGCCCCAGGACCCGACGGCCTGCCAGGAAAAGCCTGGGTCCTGGCCTTCGGGACTCTCGGGCCTCGACTGGGGGGGCTCTTAAGCGCGTGCCTGGAGAGGGGCCGGTTCCCGCTTCGTTGGAAGACGGGGAAACTGGTCCTGATCCAGAAGTCCGGGCGCCCTGCGGACTCTCCGTCCGCATTCCGGCCCATCGTGCTGCTCGACGAGGTGGGCAAGCTCTTTGAGAGAGTTATTGCAGACCGCCTCGCCGGGCACCTGAATCGGGTGGGTCCGAACCTGTCGGAGAGCCAGTTCGGCTTCCGCAGGGGGCGCTCGACGGTGGACGCAATTATGCGCTTGAGAGCCCTCACGACGGGGGATGCAGTAGCCCGGGGCAGGGTCGTCTTGGCGGTGTCTTTGGACATCACCAATGCCTTCAACACCCTGCCCTGGAGTTGCATCAGGGAGGCACTCCGGTATCACCGGGTGCCGACCTACCTCCGCCGAATAGTCGAGGACTACCTGACGGACAGAGCCGTCATCTACCCCGGTCACCGGGGAGAGTGGAACCGGCGAGAGATGTCGTGCGGTGTTCCACAGGGTTCGGTCCTGGGACCGCCCTTGTGGAACATCGGATACGACTGGGTGCTGCGCAGCGACCTCCCTGACGGCGTCAGCGTAATTTGTTACGCTGACGACACACTCGTCCTTGCACAGGGAGAGTCGCACCAGGCGGCGGCCGACGTGGCGACGGAAGCGGTCGCGACAGTCGTTCAGAGGATCCGGCGGTTGGGACTCGAGGTGGCGCTGCACAAGACGGAGGCCATGTGTTTTCATGGCCGCCGTAACGCGCCACCGTCGAGTTACAGCATTACGGTGGAAGGAGTTCCAATCGGCGTAAAGGGGACGATGAAGTACCTGGGACTCGTCCTCGACAGCCGGTGGAACTTCAGGGAGCATTTCCTGAGTTTGGCCCCAAGGCTGAACCGTGCAGCGGCCGCCCTCAGGCGACTGCTGCCCAATCTCAGCGGGCCAAACGCTTCCTGCCGTAGGCTGTACGCTGGTGTCGTGCGGTCCATGGCCCTCTACGGGGCCCCTGTGTGGGCCCTGAGCATCCGGACGCGACCACAGAAGCTGGTCGCATGCCAGAGGGTCATGGCTATCCGAATGATCCGGGGATACCGCACGATTGCCGGCGAATCGGCCAACCTGCTTGCCGGATTACTGCCTTGGGATCTGGAGGCGACTGCCCTCCAGCGCGTCTATGAGTGGCGCGTGGAGGCGCAGCGCCGGGGCGTGAGCCCGCTGCCTCGCGAAGTCGAGGCGCGGCGCGAAGACCTCCGGCGCGATCTCAGGGCAGTATGGAAGGAACGACTGTCGCGACCGACGGCCGGGCACGCCGCAATTGCGGCGGTAAGACCCCTCTTTGAGGAGTGGTTGGAGAGAAGTCATGGCGTCCTTACCTTCCGCCTGACGCAGGTCCTCACCGGGCACGGGTGCTTCGGGAGGTACCTGTGTCTAATGCGGAAGGAGGATACGTCTGGGTGTCATCACTGCGAAGATCGCCCGGAGGACACGGTGGAGCATACGGTGCAGGACTGCCCAGCTTGGGCGGCGCACCGACGTGTCCTCACGGCTGCGATAGGCGGAGACCTCTCGCGCCCGGCACTGGTTTCGGCCATGCTGCGGGGCGAGACGGAGTGGGAAGCGGTCGCCTCCTTCTGCGAAGCAGTAATGCTCGCGAAGGAGGAGGCGCGCCGCGAGCGAGAGAGGACAGAGTCCTCCCTCCGCCCCAACCGCGGTGTAGGACGCCCACGGCGACGGACGTCGCGCGACGATCTCCGGCCACCGTAGGCGCGGGCATGCGGGCAGCGAGTAAAGGGCAACTCGCTGCCCGACCAAGGACCATGCCCGGGTCGACGGCGCGTTGTGTCCCACGCGCGCCTCAAAGAGCGTCAGCATAATGACGGGGCCCCCCTCTCAGAGGGCCAAAGCCTGCCGGGGTCGCGGGATTATTCCCTAACCGTAACCCCGGAACGTAACAGGCTATGAAGGACACCGTGGATTTTAGTCAGTAGAAGTCTGACAGTCCCTCCCGCCCTGCCCGGGGTTGGAGGACTCATTTGATGATTTTACCACGCTAAAAAAAAAAAAAAAAAAAAAAAAAAAAAATGTCCCATGACAAGATAGTGGACTTTTTTTATTAATTACCAAGGGTGAATTTCGAGATGGCGCACGTATTTTAATTTACCAAGTACGGGTATCAATTTTGAGTTTATTAGGGGTCCTTGTTACAAAAAAGCCATCCTTTTTGAAATCCAAGATGGCGGAGGTCATTTTCTTCTAATTTGATATGTGTGTCAATTTCGAGGTTATTTGGGGTGCTTGTTACGAAAAAGCCATTCTTTTTGTAATCCAAGATGGCGGACGTCATTTTTTCCTTAGAATTTGATATGGGTGTCAATTTCGAGGTTAATTGGGGTGCTTGTAACGAAAAAGTCATTCTTTTTGAAATCCAAGATGGCGGACGCCGTTTTTTTCTTAGAATTTGATATGGGTGTCAATTTCGAGGTTAATTGGGGTGCTTGTTACGAAAAAGTTATTCTTTTTGAAATCCAAGATGGCGGACATCATTTTTTCTTTAGAATTTGATATGGGTGTCAATTTTCGAGGTTAATTGGGGTGCTTGTAAAGAAAAAGCCATTCTTTTTGAAATCCAAGATGGCGGACGCCGTTTTTTTCTTAGAATTTGATATGGGTGTCAATTTCGAGGTTAATGGGGTGCTTGTTACGAAAAAGCTATTCTTTTTGAAATCCAAGATGGCGGACGTCATTTTTTCTTTAGAATTTGATATGGGTGTCAATTTCGAGGTTAATTGGGGTGCTTGTAACGAAAAAGTCATTCTTTTTGAAATCAAAGATGGCGGGCGTCAATTTAAATGTATTACGCCAATTCCGTGATAAATTGGGGTGCTGGTTACGAAATGCCATCTAAATAACTGAAATCTGTCTCGAGTTGGTCCTATAGTAAAAGTTGTTCATTTTGGTAGTCTGTAGCAATTTTTTTTTTCACATGTATGTAAGTACCCTTTCGGTTAGAATATACTTATTATTTATTAATTTGTATTGTATTTATGATATTTTTTTATTTGGAAGTTAAAATTAAAAAAAAATCGCAGTCCACGTCGTCAGTGTCACATAGTAACTATTTATCAAATGCATCAGTTCAATTTTTAAATCTCTTAGTATACGTCTTATCTGCATTTTTTATTTTCATTCAACTTCTTAATAATACATGCAGTAAAGAGGGGGTTAAAACTTGTTTTCATTATTATATAAGTGTTTAATATTGTTTTCATTATAATTCTGCCATCCATGTTGATCTGCAATAAATAAATAATTTCATAAATATTCTTTACTTGTGACAACCCTGGCCGATGCATAACTGTCTAGACGATGTCGGCATTTTACCCGAGATCAAAGGCGTCGTCCTACTGTATGATTTCTATACTGTGGTCGAAGGTTGTCGTACCACATCAAATTTCAAAATTCGAATTTATTTCCTCGCAGGTGCTGTGAAAAGCAGAGTACTCACCTCAGGAATAAAGCTGCCTTTGTCTTGGGCTCACTTAAATCCCTCGCTACACTAAGGATTCTTAGCTTCTCTCGCTTCCCTCGTTTCACTCGGGAATTAACACTTGAACCTTCTCGCTGCGCTCCGGAGGTTCACCCCCAGAATCCTTAGTGTCGCTTCGGGATTCAATACGCCCGTGACGTAAGGCACTGCTTTATTCCCTTGGTGCGTAATCTACTATATAAGGCGTCGCGTCGCGTCGCGTCGTATCGTCAACTTTGAGGGACTAATTAAATATTTGGTAGGTACTAGCTGTTGCCAGCGGTTTCACCCGCTACAACTGTAAAATTATCCCACGGGAAGATGAAACCGGGATAAAAAATATCTAATGTGTTAATCCAGGTTTTAACTATTTGTGTACCGAATTTTATCCCAATCGGGTCAGTGGTTTTTGCGTAAAAAGTAACAAACATACATCTATCCACATCCATCCAAACAATTTTTAACAGTGCCGCATGGTTCACAGTTGACAGTAGTCGATTTACCAGGTTGATGGTGATGGCTAGTGGCGTGTGCGGGGATTGCGCAAGTCGTGGCAAGGATCTGCCTCTCCGTCTTCCCAAGACGCAGGAAGTCCATGAGAAACTCCACACGTAAAAAAGAATTGTCGAGCTGCTGACATACTTACCAGGTTGATGGTGATGCGGCGTGTGGTCGGAGTGCACGGAGTGCGGCGTGTGCGGGGTGTGCGGCGTGTGCGGGTGCTCGGGCGGACGGAACGCGGCCGAGAACGACGCCTCGCCGCTGTGGGGCGGCGTCGACCTGCTGACATACCGCACCACTCACTATACACGACACACTCAACTGACGGAGATATTCATGACGGTACACATATTATTTGATGAAGGATCATAATCATCATCAGCTTATAATGTCTCCACTGCTAAGACACGCCTTCTCACTGCGAGAGGAAGCGGGCTTTAATACACCACGCGGACCCAGTGCGTTGTGGTAAATGCAGTAAACGAAGAAAACAGGTAGATGTCATAAATGTCTTCCAAATTTTAGTTCAAGGTCGTGCCAGTTTTCTCACGATGTTTGCCTTCACCATTTTGAGAGCAATGATTGACATGAATTATAGAAAGTATTGCACCTGGCTAGGCGGAATCGTAAATCGTGGCCATAATAATGACAAAACGAAATCAGAATTTTATGTCACATAAACAAGAAATAATTGTACCAAGTACTTTCGACTTACCTATTGAAATTGCTAGGATACATGGACGAGGGATGTTGATGTAACTGGTCTAATCTGGGACTGTCTCCGACACCAGCACCTGGAACCATGATAATTAAGTTAAGTTACGAGAAATAAAGGGAACTTAAAACCTAGAATTAGCTGTATGCACAGCACAGTATGAAATATGAAGCTTTTATGACTTTGGCGATCCAACACTGATGGTACAGACGGCGCCAGGATTCTACGGCCGGCCTTATGCCTACTCGGTGTCGTAGTGTCATTATAGATATTGTCGGGAGTAGGTTTGTCATCGATTTTTTACTGGTGAATTCGTATTTGGTGGTTTTTAGAGTGTACGAGAAAGAGGTGAAGAATGTGTAGAGTGATAGTTATGTGACATACCCTGCTCCTGCCGGTAGTAGTGGTCCTGCTTGTCGTGCGGCGCGGGGCTGTGCGTGTGGTGCAGGTGCGAGTACTGCAGGCGCTGCTCGCCCTCGTACAGCGCGCCGCCGAAGCTCGCGCCGCCCACGCCCGCCGGGGACATCTCGCTGCCCGCCGACGTCTTGTTGTAGTCGGAGAGCGAGGAGTTGGAGTTGGAGCCGGGGTGCATGTCGGTGCTGCCCATGGGCGAGTCCCGCTCGGGCTCGTCGGGCCGCTCGCGCGCGTCCCGCGGCGGCTCGAAGTCCAGCATGGCGGGCGACACGGGCGCGGGCGACGAGATGGCGGCGCCGATGTCGTGCGACAGCTCGCCGCCGAAGCCCGAGCCGCTGCCCGAGCCCGACGTGCTGTTGCCGCCCTGCAATCACAGACAGGCTTTACGACCTGCTCAAATAACTACCTAAGGGAGACGTGTATTTCGAAATTGTCAGATAACCACTATGTACAGATTTACAGATTGCTAGATCAGAAAATGGTAATCCAATTAAATTCAATGAAGGAAAGAACTTCGTACTTTTTACATGTGAAAACGATGTTTAACTCGTCTTTTGAGTGTACTACGTGTGTGTAAAACGCGTTTAGCTAGGACATATGACATAGATAGATTACCTGCGGCTGGAAGTGGTGCGTGTCGGTGTAGGTGGGCGTGCGCGAGGGCGCGGGCGACGAGTGCTGGCTGTAGGGCGTGTGCGCCGGCGACGGCGTGTACGAGTGCAGCGCTGCGGGCGACGCCGCGGGGAACGGCGTGGTGCCGCCCACGCCGCCCACGCCGCCCACCACGCCCGCCACGCCTACGGGCGCCGGCGAGCGCGAGAACGGACGGCCTTGAGACTGAGGGGGATACGTGGTGAGCTTTGCGATTTCTACAAACTAAAAATGAAAATCGACCTTACTACTACGACATAATAATGCAATTCTATTGACATGACGTCGTCGTAGCGATCGTGTTTTATTTTTCATCTACCCGTGGACAACCGCTCATTTTATGCCGTAGTGGTAAGATTGATTTTCACTTGTAGTTGGAATCGGTCGCATCGCGCCATGGTTAAGATCCCGTATGGTGAACATCAGACAACATCGTTTCATTGCATAATGACCCAGCTACACGATCCGTTTAGCCTGCGAGCATGCGAGCACAAACCAGTTTGCGCAAGTAAGCGAATGCGTGTGGAAAATTTCCATGTGTTGTATAGTAATGATTGCATAATGTAGCGTGTAACCGAGTCATTATGGTATAACATACGTTTTATTGGAGCTGCTCAAACTCAGCAAATCATGATTTCCCCTCAGTTTTTTTCGATTATTACAGTTTACATTTACGTTTACATTTTCTATGAAAATTTCTTTTTTAATATGAATTGTTTTATGGTAGATATATTAAACTAAGTGAAAAAAAATTGACATATTTTTATTATTATATATAAAGTCAAAAGCTTTACGACGGTGGGCCTGTGACAATATTCTAGTGGTTACCTGTGGCGCGGGCGAGTGTGAGTACGGATGTGGGTGGTGCGGGTGTGGCGACTGAGAGAAGCGCGCCTGCGGGGCCGGGCTCTGTGGGGACACAGATTGGTTACACACTGTCGTGTACATGGACTAAACAGTCTTGAGGCCTTAAGAGCATGGAGAACTTCATCTCTAAGTCACAGTCACATATAAGCACGATATAATGTCTAAAAAGTAGTAAAAGAACATTGTTAATTAAAATGATTTTCTTAAATAAGACATTTCAAAAATATTCTCTGACAAGTTTTCCTGTGTGTATGGTTTCTATATAGAAACAGGTTGTCGGCACAGACAGGTACGTACGGATCTGTAATGATCGGTGCAGGCAGCTCATGTCATCATAATTATGCGGTCGCCGCTGAAGGTAGTGGACACGTACCTGTGCCTGCTGGTGCTGGTAGGACGCAGGACTGTGCGCGTACAGCGGCGAGCGGCCGGAGAAGGGCGCGGCGCGGGGGGCGGGGGAGCCGTAGCCGCCGCCCGAGCCCGCGCGGGGCGGGGAGGGGGCGCTGAAGGCCGCCGGGCTGCCCGGGAACTGGTGCATCAGGCTCTGCTCCTGAAAACGGGACACTGGTTAATATCATGAAAATAATGCTACTCTTCAAAATGTTCGTAACTGGGTGACCGAGCATCAAATTAAATAAACTGAAAAAACATAGTTGGTTAACGATGTACAACATAAATGGAGATCGTCTATGAAATTTTATTTTAGCAACACAAGCGATATTATTTTAAGGTGCGGTATGATGAGTGGATCCGTTTACCTGCGTGCTGAACGTGTCCTGTACCTGCGGCTGCGGCGTGGCGGCGCGGCGCGCAGGCGACGGCGAGTAGCCCTGCGAGCGCGGCGAGGCGTACACGCCGCGCGGGGACGCCGCGTACCCGCCGGGGGAGCCGTAGCCGCGGGACAGACCCAGCCCCGCCACCTCCAGGGGGGACTCCATGCCTGCCGACAGAACGATAAGTTAAACACCTTTCACACTAATTGCATTTTGCCTAGAAACCTTATCAGAATCAATCAGAGTTTCAAAAAACGTGTTGTGTTGTGGACATTGCTAAAATCGAGCTCTAAAGTTTTCTCAAAAACAGAAATCTTGAACTGACGCAAAAATCTAAATAAGATGTCGATACTACCGGTTTGGCGGCGAAATTATTTCTTTGTTCATAATAATCTGCGAATATAGAGCAACTGCTGCATCTTACTGTAAAAGTAATTAAAAAAATACAAAAATGTAATTGGTCCCAACAGTGAACCTTGTGGTACTCCACGTGTTGGGTAACAAACCAGTGATGCATAATCTTTTAAAACCACTCTTTTTTGCGTTTTCCCTAAAATACAATTTAAACAAAAGGAATAAGTGACACAATATGCCGAAACCATCGAACTTCGTTAAGAGAATTTAATGATTCACCTTGTCGAACGCACTGCTGAAATCGGTGCAAATTGGATGAAGTTACGTAAGTAAGCCGCCCGCCTCGTGAGTGTAGTGACATACCTGAGTTGGGCGGCTGCTGCTGGAAGTAGTTCCCCGAGTCGTTGGTGAGCTGCTGGTGCTGCGGGTGCTGCTGGTGCGGGTACAGCAGCGAGCCCTGCGACGGCAGCTGCGGCGGGAACTCGCCCGGCGCCAGGTAGCCGCTCGACTCATGCGCGTGCGCATGCCCGTGTCCGTGGATCGGCTGGAGCGACGACAGCCCACTGCTCTGTTGTACCATCGCGTTTGTTTGCTACGGGCGACGAATAAAATTTTAAAAACATAACCCTCCTAATGGCGCAGTCGGGTAAAAATACACAGCTCACATTCTTATTTACTCACACGCTCAGAAAGATTCTATTTATCATTCGAAATCTGAGCGCAAAACTCCATTTTTTGCGCTAGCGCGGAAAGTGTTATCCAAATTCGAACACGTTTTCGCGTGAAAAGTTGTGTGTTGCACTGGGCAGCAAAGTGATTTTACGTCTCGTACCTTTGAAAACTTCACTACGCTCAGGATTCATTATTTGAAAATCCAAGAATACTTCAGTTGCTCAGTTTTTATTTCAAGTACTCGCGCCAAAAAACTACTTTGCAGCCCTGCATTACAAATAACTGTTTTCATTGTCATTTGAGGTCATTTAAATTAGTTTATAATTTGAACAGCAGGCGATCACAGCTTGCATATTATGATGTTTATAGTGAGACAGTAGTTGGAAGACAAGATTCTCGAAATGTGTTATTTAAAAAATCAAACAATTTGTTCAGTCTTCCCGAAAATTAGGACTTGAAAGTTTGTATGAAATGTCATTGGACGTACACGGTCTTAATCACTATGGAATGGTTTTCTATAATAACGATAAGTAATCTGTGCTTTAACTGCAACGAAGTAGAATCAAGTTGTATTGGTGTATGTTGTGCTTACTTGTTGCTGTTGCTGGTGCTGCTGGTGCTGCAGCAGGAACTGCTGCTCCTCGGGCCGTATCTTCTTGGGCCGGCCCCTCTTCTTCTTGGGCGGCTGGTCTCCGTCCAGCGCGGGCGGCGGGCGCGGCTGGCGCGGCTGGCGCGGCGCGGGCGGCGCCACCTCTCCGTTCTCCAGCTTCACCTTCTTGGGGCGGCCGCGCTTCTTCTTGAGCGGCACCTCCGTGCCGTCCTCCAGGATGATGGTGTCGCCCGGCTCCGGCTCCATCGTCAGTCTGCAACGTGCGGCGTCACTCGTCTGTCCGGCCGGGCACCTACCGCCCTACTCTCACCCCCCGCACGACACTAACGTACGTCTCCACGAGACGCCCTCGCGTGCCAGTTAAGTACTATATTATTGGCATAAACGAGGGCTACAATCAATTGGAACTATGAGTGTGTAAATATATTTGTCACCAAACTTAATCCCAGTGTTACAGAGAGCTCGCTCAGGGTTGAATGAGACCGACACGCGGAGGCAGCATGTTGCGCATGCATCACAGTGGGAGTGAGGACGCGGGAGACTACAAGCGGGGCAGCGCGCGCGGCACCAGCGGACGAGCGCGGTCGTGGTGCGGCGCGGGCTGGCGGCACCATGTCACGGCTGAACCTCGCGCACACGACAGCTGACACATGACAACAATAGACACAAACCCTGACATCAACAGCTACGTGTTCCAATAGTTTAAGCCGTGACATGGTAGGTGTATCGGTCGCCTACAGAACATACAAAGCGTGCAGGTCCGACTCAACCCTCGTCTACAGTTTGACATCAATCCTACGCCAATTGCTCTAGTACGCTTCTAGCAAGTTTTGTGCTTCACACAGAGAGCTAACTACTCCTAGAAGTCCTACGACCTACTCGCTAGCCACCGGAGTGGGTCAAACTTAAAATAATAATTGATGTCAATGTCTGTTTTGAATGGAATGTTTTGTATCGTGAACTAATCAAAGTTATGTTAATGGCAGCGAGTTATATTACCTGCTGGCTTGGCTGAAACAATCGAAGAATTTGAAATAAATGGGCTAAGTTCAATCAGTACAAAAACTAAAAATCTTTAATAATTGGGAAAAGGCCAGCGTGTCATTACCGGAACAAAAGGATCGCAAAATTTTATTACAATTTTTTTTTCTACTGTTATGACATTTCTATTTGTTAATTAATAATTTGGTCTCATTTATTTAATTAGTGGCAAGGCTAACAGATCTGATACTAAAATAGTAAAACAATGATTTTAAAATTCTACAAAAGTTATGAACAGTTATCTGGATCGCTCGTGAGCCAGTTTGGTGACAAATCTATCACACTAACGAGAAGAGCACAAGATGAAGAAGGGACAGTGAATATTAATAAAAAGGACACAAATACGAAAACACGTCGCTTTGTTACACTACACTATCCCACGTGTGAGTCGTGTCGAGCGACTAATGGCCATGTTGTCGAGCATGAGCCGGCTAAGCTAACACCGAGGAATATAATCAGGCTCCGTGTCTAGCGTATGTGGACAAGAAAGCATTTGACACCGCCGACACCAGCACGAGTAGCATCACCAATTCTATATCCATCCTACCAAGAAGAGACAAAGCTATTTCTATACAATTCGACTGTTTTTTGCGCACGAGTATGGTAAAATCCGGAGACCATTGAAGATTAGAAAAAAATCTTTTAATTTTTTTTTTATTGCTATGTTTATAATGGTTCAGGCAACTCGCTGTCCGACCATGGCCCATGCCCGGGTCGACGGCGTGTTATGTTCAACGCGCGCCTCAACGAGTGTCAGCATGATGACGGGGCCCCCTCTAGAGGCCCGAAGCCTGTCGCGGTCGCGGGACTTATCTCATTACCGTGACCCCGGAACATAAAGGGCTACTGAAGGACACCGTGGATTTTAGTCAGTACAAGTCTGACAGTCCCTCCCGCCCTGGTGGGTGGGACAACCCATTTGATGATTTTACCGCGATAAAAATGCTTGTAATGGTAAAAATCTTTCTACATTCTGTCATTTTGTTGTCTTTTTCGTCGATAAAACCGTTTCTACGGTGCGATGCTACGCGTGTTAAGCTGCTGCTATTTGACTTCAGTTCTGTTGACGGCTGATGGAATACGTTGATAACTTTACTGGAACCAGTTCCATACAAGTAAAGCAAAATCTCGTACGAACCCAGTTCCGAAACTCAGATTTACATATTGTGTTCAGTAGTTCCCGAACACAACTCCTAAGAAATAGGAGACAAAAACCCTGCTGTTACCGCTTGTCATTATCATTTCCTTAAGCATTGAGCATTCTGACCTATTTTTAGCGATATCCTAATATTATTATGGGTTTTCCTGTTATGTTAGTTCAGTTCATACTCTTTCTATGTAGTGAGGCTTTTAATGCTTATCCGTGAGCAACGCAAATGAGTAAAGTTTAATATAATGGCTAGAGTCAACACAGGCGACAGACTAAGCGAACGAGTGATGATATATTTTGATACTCAAATTATTGTTGATGCGTTTTAGCACGGCATGTCAGTCATTCATGTTTATATGAACATACATTGGACGATACATACATTCTTCTATGTTTTTACATGAGAACGTACAGACCCTTAATAAAACTCAAATAAAGCCTTGTATCATTAAGTATTAGAATGGTGATCTTCAACTTTTGTGGTTCGATCTAAGGGTCAGCTCAGACCGAGACGTGACGCTGCGCGCACATTTCAACAGAGTTATTCAAAATGTAACTCTATTTTCTACACGAAAAGATACACCTTTCGCAACGAAGCGCGACGTAGCGCGGCGCCGCGCTGCGTTTCAATAGCGATTCAAAATCTGACTTTGTTTACAACAAGAAAAGATACAAATTTGAAGTATCGTTGCGTCACGTCGCGTCTCGGTGTGAACTGACCGTAAAGCCTAGAGAAATAGTCGTTGCTTCAAGCGAAAGTAATACTTTAATGTCATGTTTCAGAAGCCTTCACAATATACGCACAATATAGCTGAAGTGAGACATACGGGTATCCACGTTTTGTGACCGTCACAATATATTAGGAAGTAACAAATGAGTCGTATGCAAAGTTAGTAAGTGAACCCCTGTCGGCTCTCGCTCAGTGCACTCACCGTCGTATCTCCATCTCCTCCTGCGGGCGGCGGCTGGTGTTGTCCGGGAACACCAGCTCGCTCTCGTCCACGTGCGCCACCAGCCCGTTGAGGTAGTCGCGGAACTTCTTGAGCGCCGCGTAGAACGGAACCTTGTCGGCGGCGCGCGGCAGCTGCGCGCAGCGCGCCGACGACGACGGCATCACCCACATGTACTGCGGGGAGGACAAACCGGCTTATTTGGTGTATTACTTTTAAACAACTCCTTCACTTGTCTTCCAATAATCTCTGGGAAGTTTATTAACGCCCCCAAAGATAATATCTATTGATGACATTTCCTGAAACTGTCAGATCTCAAGTGTATTTGCGCTGTGTCCCCACAGACAATGGCCCACCTTCTATCCTGCATTGCCACGCTAAGAATAAGCACTCAAGTTCGCTTAAAAAGTTAAGGTCTACATTATAAGGAGCAAGCCAAATGCTAATGGCATTAGGCCACGAATTCAAAGACCGTGGCTCCTACTGAGGAATTCCCGAAAAACCCAATAACACTTTGCCCGATCTAGGAACGAAACCAGGATTTCCTGTGCATGCTTGTCATAAAATACCATAATATAAAAACCATCAACATGCCACTCACAGTATTAGTCCCAGCTATGGTGTCGGGCTGCTTCCCGAAGCAGAAGTCCTTCTTCCCCGAGAACACCTCGTAGATGAGCTTGCCGTTGAAGACGGCCACCTTGGGCCGGAAGCTCTGCAGCTTCTCCAGCAGGATGGCGGAGCCCTCCTTGATCTCGCGCCGCGTCAGGTCCGCGCTGCCCTTCGTCGGCCGCGCCACCATGTTCGTGAAGCCGATACCGAAGTTTAGCAGCTAGAAAGAAAATTGGTGGTAAGGAAACGTAGCTTTTGTTTGGTCAACAAAGCGGTTGTAACAGAAAATTAATAATTTTGACAATATTTTTTCTTAAACTCAATACTTCATATTCTGGAGATCGTACATAGATAAAAGTGAGTCTGAATAATCCAAATAATAACTTCTATTTTTCTTTTTCAGCTTCTGGTAGAATTTAACATAACATCGCGCATGTTAACCCTGAAGGGTTAAGCAAAGGCTAACCGTGATGGTACACCCACATTTTAAGGCAAACCCATTGTCATCATCCCGGCACGAATTGACTCCGTGGCCGCTAGAAATTCTGCATTGAAACCCAGTGATACCCAGAACACAAATTCAGCAGTCGCACCTGGATATACCAACAAATAAGTAACAACTAGATAGAATTCAATATTCAGTGTTTTTTTTTAAAGTTTGCCTGAATAGGAACTACTCCTGTACCGTAGGTGCCTCACACAACCATCTCCGGAAGAATTACTTGTAGGTCGTACAATATAATATCCGTGCGGGAATCGAATCCGCGACACACACACATAACAGTCGACCGCTCAGCCTATTCATAATTCTATTGTCCCAGTTGGAAAATCAGCGGTTTTTTACAACAAAGATGAGAAGGTTCTATACTTTGCGGAACCGCAAGGCTTAGAAGGTCATATGAATTTAATCAAGTTGAATTTAAATAATTATGCTTTGATTCATCCAAAATATATAATCACTTTGATTTGTATTCAAGCGACGTCGTAGTTATATGTAAATAGAATGTATTAGCCATGCATACTCGCGGCGGCCCAATATTGTTTGTAAATATTAATGCCTAGTAGTAACATATGAATGATGAATGATATTTACTACACTTGTACAACTCAATACGTCAAGAGTTAGTGTAGTGTCAAGAACAATAATATAGTACCTATACTCTTAGCTAATCTTTTTTTTAAAGATTTAGTATCTCGCCTCATGGTGGACCGTCTTAACCTGCAGAGTTTCTTCCGTATTACTTTGCGAAATTCATAGGGGATTTTCTACTATTGTATTGATTAATTTACGCTTCACGTTTTCACAAACATGGTATTTTGAAGAAGAAATAAGTAATATTAAATCAAAAGTATCATTATATGAGAAAATTATTTACAACTTGTTTTTTTTTGCGATTTTTCTTAACTGTACGTTAAATGTTCGTGACTGTACGTTTAGATATTTCAAATGGTTGTATGGCTAACAGAAACCTACAAGTTGTCAATAAAAACTGTGATACAAATGAACTAAGTAACAGGCCAGGCACACTAAAAGTGCATTTACCTTGATTCAATTCTATTGAAAAAATATCGAACTATCTTTGAATGTATAACGTTGAACGACAATACTGTAAAAAGACTGAGAAAAAAACTAAACTTCGCCTATCGCTACTCAATTTCAGACATAAACGTCTCTTTAATAGAAAACTAGAAAGTGCAGCACCACGCTGTGCAGTGCGAATGCACTCGTGCGCACCTAACGGTTCTTTTTTTGGAGATTATCTCTGCAAATAATGGATGACCCTTCCCGAGTTTCCTTATTCTGTTTTAATAGACATCATGGGTTTTTGTAAATTCATTGTAGATGGTGATTAGAATGACAACAGGCCCGGATTGTTAGCAGAGTAGCAAACAATAGTTATCTTGTGAGGGTTCTATTTTTTGAGGACCTTTAAAACAAATTTCTTCTGCGTAAAACTGGTTCACATGCTTGCATGTTAATGTCTAAGACATTATGAGGAGCCTTTTTTTGCAGAATCGAATAAATTGAATATATACAAATCCGGTTTCGCAATTAACAATTTTAATTTGAGTCTAACAAACTCTAGCACTTTTAGCATCATCTTAAGCCTCTGTTCAGACACGGCGGGAACCGCGCGTTTCCCGCGCGGGAATCGCGCGGTTATGTCTGAACGATTACTTAATAACTCATACAAATAAGACTCATGCGATTTCCATGCGATTCTGAAATCGCGCGGTTCCCGCCGTGTCTGAACAGAGGCTAAGAACCTGTAGTAGGCTGCGTTTCCACTGAGGCGGAGCGGAGAGCGATTCACCAATCACACGACTTGAAATCGACATCTCTTCTCCACTCAAGCCGTGTGATTGGATAATCGCTCTCCGCTCCGCCTTAGTGGAGGAAACGCAGCCGTAGGTTCTTTATAATGGTACAGTTTGAAGTTCTCAACAACTAATACAACATTCAATGACCACAATACAGTGTGTTAAAATGCTCATAAAATAAAAACTGCCGTGCCGAATGTAATGAAATTTTCATGTGACCAAATGACAAATTTACTGCATTAAAGCCTGCTCTGTCCCACTCCTGGGCAAAGGCTTCCCTCCACTCCTTCCAGTTCTCGCGAGCCTGCGCGCCCTCTTTCCAGCTCGGAAGAAACCTATCGAGTTCGTCCCGCCATTTCCTTCGTGGCCTGCCGCGACCCCACCTCATTGTCTCAGGGCACCAGTTTTGTGCTATTTTGGCCCACAGTTGGTCTGGCATGCGACAGACATGTCCTGCCCTGTTTCATTTCAGTCGGGCAGCCATCTGAGCCACGTCAACTATATTCGTCTCATAGCGCAGTATTGTGTTTCGAACGCGATCCGTTAATTTAACGAAAAAAATAATCTAGAAAAAATACACACTGAATTGAGATCCTCACCTCCTTTTTAAAATCGGTTAAAACATAAAATTACTAACCTTATAGTCCTCGTCGGCGCTCATCTGTTCCCGGGTGAGGCCGGACAGGTACAGGCACTTCCAGAAGTGGTTGCCGGGGCCCGCGTAGTGGTGTCCCTTGTACGCCGCGAACAGGCCCGGGTTGATGCCGATCTGCAGCCACAAGCACACTTGTAGATATACATCTCATAATAGGCAAGTTGACCATCAAGTTTAATTAGTCAGTCATTGTTTTGAAAAAAATATGGATACGTTTCTTTTTCTTTTGTTAAATTATGCATATTTAAAATGATATAATGCATCAAAATTGGAGAAGCAAGTGAAAACTACACTTGCTAGTGACGTATTGACAATTTTAAGTGTCGTATCTTCATCAATTTTGATTTATATGACAAAAGAAAAAAAAGTGTCAAATATTTTTTGATAATATATTTGACGGTCTAACTGGATTTACATTAGTATACGCTATAGTGTTTCTGTTAATAACGTCTGTGACAGACAAACACACAATTCAGTTCATATTTTAGAATGGGACCGTAAAATTGTATCACTAGTGTATGAAACGAATTTTGTGTGAATGTGTTTCATACATTGAAAGTACCATCAACCGCAGTTTTTTACAGCTCTTAAAAGCTATATTATAAGTGGTTTTTTTAACATGCGCGATTGACTGTATACTTGTACAAGTTACATAACTTAAATCTAGAATGTCATTGGTTATGAATCTGTAATTATGGGAATAGCTTCACATACTATAACATAAAAAATAAAAACCGGCCGAGTGCGTGTCGGGCCACGCACAGTGTAGGGTTCCGTAGTTGCCCATCAAAATACTTATGCGAACTAACTAAACTGATTCGCTGAATTTAATTTTAAAAAGAAGAATTTTCAAAATTGGTCCAAAATCTTTGAGAAATCGGGGAAAATACTGTATCATAACATATATGATTATAAGAAGTGTATAAAAAAAAGATTACGACGAATTTAGAACCTCCTCCTTTTTTTTGAAGTTAGTTAAAAATAGTTGACGATAAAAACCTACCTATCCCCAAAAAACATACCGTAAAAACATACCTATTAAAGCTGTAAAAATAAAGTTGACAAACTTACATTTGCAGTTGAAGAGCATGTTCTCCGATACATTTTGTTTAAGAAAACATATTATCCAAGTACATTTTATAAGTTGGTCGACTATTACTCGTAAAGTTGTAAAGCCTACTTAGTCATGATAATTTTCTTTTAAACTTCGTTATATATTATACTATTATTGTGAATTTTTTCACACCCCCAAACATAACGGTTTAGCTGGTAGAGGGGGGGGGACACTCGAGTCGAGCAAAATTTAGCACTTTAAAGCTTAATATTTCACAAACGAATTTTTTTATCAAAAACCTGTAAATGGAAACTCACATTATTTTTTAAAGACCTATTTAATGATACCCCACACTAAAGGGTACGCGAGAAAGTGAAAAAACATTTCCACTTTACGTGTACACAGGAGGTACCCTAAAAAAATATTTTTCGAGATTTTATTTTACCACTTTTTCGGCACAACAAATCCGTATATTTACACCAAATTACAGCTCTCTAGTACTGTGCGTCTCTGAGCTAAACTGCGGACAGACGGACGGACGGACGGACGGACGGACATGGCGAAACTATAAGGGTTCCTTGGTGACTACTGTACACCTCTGCCGTACCGTTGTTGAAACGCAAGCGTGATGTTATGTGACGTAGACAGCGTGTGAGGTGCAGTCGACTGACACGTGAGCTTCACAGTGGGAAACATAAGTGGGAGGACGAACGCACGTGCTGATTGGTCGGAAACTTGTCAGGTGGTCGTGACTGATGCTGACCTTAACTATAAGAACCGGGGGATTACGCGCGTATTATTAAGAGAGCATTTTTTTGAACCCACGTCATGCAGCGCAGCAGCTAGTCCTTCAGCCACTTGGTCAATCATGCCATCAAACGATGAGTCCTAACTAATACTATTGGTCCCTTATTCCGCAATAGTCCAACTCCAACAGGGGGTTGTCCTTGGAAATACTGGCATAGTGCATACAGGGATAGCCACCGGTTGGGGCCTCTTTTCACTTAAAACGCATAATGGGCCTCTGCAAGATAGCTTCGGCCCCTGGCACGCCCTCCAAAAGCCCGGGATCCCATGAACCCGAGATGTCAAAAGATACAGTAGAATAATAATATAATAGTCCACAACTATCACACAACGCCATCTAGTTCCAAGCTAAGCAGAGCTTGTGTTATGGGTACTAGACAACTGATCTTGCAAGTTTCACCACATTGCGATGTTCCTTTGATCAACTGAATTCATACCATGTCCATTAATACTCTGCAATAGAGTAAAGATTTTTTTTATCGTGGTAAAATCATCGAATGAGTCCTCCCACCCAGGGCAGAGCCGGAGGGACTGTCAGACTGACTAAAATCCACGGTGTCCTTCAATAGGCCTTTAAGTTCCGGGATCACGGTAATTCGTGAGTTCCGCGACCAACAGAGTGAAGACATGAACAAAAAAAATATACATGTCGAATTGAGAACCTGCTCCTTTTTTTTTCTTCGGTTAAAAATAGTATGGCAGTTTAAATAATGTTCCCACTGCTGGGACACACGCCTCTCCTCTGATAATAAGAGTGGTCTGAAACTATTCACACGTGTACAGCGTGTTGGTAGGTTGTCTATTATTAACACTAGAGCCATTGATCCAATTTCTTTTGTATATCTTGAAATACGTGAAATTCATAATGTATGCTATCTAGCTAGGTGTTACATTACAACTGATAGGCACATTATACAGGAAAGTTGAAAAAACTATTTAACCGTAGCCAAATTATTTAGATATAGTGTACGCAAAAAAAAGCACGACAAGTGCGAGTCGTTCTCGCAAATGAAGGGTTATGCACCATTTTCTATAAAAACAGCATAAAAGACATGCTAGCTATCCGACCACGGACTATCCCCGGGTCAACCGGGGCCCCCGCTAGAGTGCCAAAGCCTGCCGGGGTCGCGGGACCTATCAAATTACCGTGACCCTGAAACGAAAAGGGCTATTGAAGGACACCGTGGATTTTATTCAGTACGAGTCTGGCAGTCCTTCCTGCCCTGTTCTGGGTGGGAGGACTCATTTGATGATTTTACCACGATAAAAAAGGCAGTCCCCTTAAAAATATATTTTATTCTGTGTTTTAGTGTCAGTTGTTATGATAGCAACAGAAATGCATCATCTGTGAAAGTTTCAACAGTTGACTATTACGATTCATGAGATACATCCTGATGACAGATAGACAAAGGGACGGACAGCGGAGTTTTTGTAAGAGGATCCTGTTTTGCTCTTTCGTACGGAACCCTAAAAAAGTAAGAAAGAACGCGAGTAAATAGGCATTATCTTCATTATTACAGTTAAGTATCAACTATAGTGAAGAAGTTTCACTATACTTTTAATCTTTTGGAATACATAATGAAGAATGGAAGTTAACTATCACAATGTTGTTTTTATTAAACTTTAGCAGCTGCCTATACTCAAACCTGATAAGTTTATACTCAAAGTTAAGAATTTAGCATCGATACTCTATACTAGTATTATCTATCTAATATCTTCGAACGAGCAATTCTTGTATATTTATATATAGTCAGGATCTCGCAAACGGCTCCAAGGATTTTCATGAAAGTTACAGATTAGGGGTTTTTCGGCTCAAGGAATCGATTTATCAAGGTCCCAGGATCGAGAAAAGCTCGGTTCCCAAGATATAGACATTTTAAAAACCGAGCAAAGCTCGGTCAACCAGATATTAAAGCTTGAAAGAGATGTTTATTTGGTTGAACGTACCGATCTCAGAAACTGCTGGTTCGAAATGAAAAAATAAAATGTTCTGAATAGACTGTTTATCAAGGACGTGTTTATGCTGTATAACTTTACGCTATGACCAATAGAGGCCGAGTATCGGGGATAACCGCGAGAAACAGCTATTGACTTACAAGATCACCCAGTTTAACTAGGATATATCCGAAAGTCTAAAAATTTCTAAGGTTAAGCTATAGTATAAGGTACTTTTATTAATATTTTAACATCAAGGAGCACGCAGCTGTGAGCTGGGCAGAGGGCACACCGCACGATAATGTAAGCGTCCCATCACTCCATGAGTACAACATACTTACACACGTATGTCCAAATTAGCATAAACACGGGTGAGGGGTCACGAACTGTATAATTTGTAATTAGTATTGCCAACAAGTTCCTAATCCGTCGCCGCTGTGCAACCAACCAGTTTGTACATTTTTCTAATCATTCGCATGATTTATTTTTGTGTTTCATAAATCAAGTCGCGGATCCAGCCCTCAAAAAAGGTTGTGGGCACAGCCAACCGAAAATTGGCAAAGTGCGAGTCTGATAATGAACTTGAAAGCTTCGATTCCAATAAAAGCTTGCATTGAAGAGTGAGCGAAGCGAGCTTGGAGATTTCTAGACCGCGAAATATATCAATTAAAGACGAATGAATCAATAGACCATGAAAATGAAATCTTACAAGACTTAGCAGGGTTGTGTGCACACCCACTGTGTCCACAACGGTGGCTTGTATAAATCTCGATGATTTCAATTTCATGTGATATTATTATCAGTCTCCTATCTTCGGGTAAAAACAGCTTAACTTCCTAAAGTGATTGGTTTGCGAGGATCTTCCATACCTTAGCTTGTCTGGATGTGGAGAACCGGAAAAATATTTACCAATAGGATTGCACATCTGTAGAGGAGTGGCGATGCAGTTCAATCCTATTCGTATTTCTCAGTTTCTCCACTTCGCAACCTCGCTCGACTACTGTGGATAGGCAACCGTACAACCGTAGGTACCGTACCGCGTTTGCAGCTTGTCGTAGCCAAAGACTTTGGGAACCGATCACACATCTTCTTCGCCAGGAATTTGGTTGGGTTAGTTTGGATAGTCGAATGTTGATTGAGCATTCCAATTCGGATAGATTGAGTGATTACATGAAACAATTTTATACCTATTTTTGATTCCTTTGTGTAGCCTGACGATTAGATGTGTGTCGATTTTAGAGGAACCGCGCCTGGCAACATTATATAGCAAACAGGCAATGAGCTTGGTTTGCCTCTGTATTATGTGAGCTTCGATACTTTATTTTAATTACCTATTGATTATTTTATTGAATTGTCTTTTTTATTTTTCATGTGGACACTTTTGATTTGCTACATCTCAAAATGGTTGATGTAACAAAGGTACTGCAAAAAGAGTGTCCATGCATGGAGTTGCATGCCGGTTCTTCTCCATAGAGATCTACGCTTTGGAATGAGCACCTATGTTACCTTCACAGTATTGTTAGTATTACGACTGTAGCACCATAACTATTTCTATAATATTTGTGCCTGTAACTAGCCTACTTGCAAAAACTAATTTGAGTATCATGCCAAGCTCGTCTGAAAGTGCAGCCACTACCGCGCACTGTTCACTAACACTAATGTCTAGTAAGAATGTGTGAAGTAAACGTTGATCATACTCACAATGATGATGTCGAGGTTCTCAGCGAGGTGGTCGGGCAGCGTGCGGCGCGACACCTCCTCCTCGCTCATGCCGTTGAAGCGGTCGTGCTTCTTGCGCTCCTTCACGACGCGCGGCACCAGCGTGCCCTCCATTCCCTCCTGCTTGATCTCCATGCTGTCGGGATATTGTAAATTGATATCATTTATAACTACTTGTATTTCATTTAGGAATAAGTTACAAAATCAAACAACTGCCTGTTAATTGATTGGTACCTTTGCGGTAGTAATTCTATAATGACAGCGCTGTCAAGGTAGCAAACGAAATAAAGATGATGTTTTTAAAACGGGCTGAGATTATTACTCGTTTGAATATCGCGTTTTGATTTTTCTAGTGAATGCACTATGCAGTAGCTGACTTATAAAAAAGTGCTATATTTATCCGCCTAGTATGGATCCTTTAGGCTGTGTTTCCACAGAGGCGGAGCGGAGAGCGATTCACCAATCATATGGCTTGAAATTCATATCTCTCGTCCACTCAAGCCGTGTGATTTGTGAATCGCTCTCCGCTCCGCTCCGCCTCAGTGGAAACGCAGCCTTAGCAGGCAAGCAAGTGTTCTGTATATCAAATTAAGTAAACTGTGCAAAAAATATTGCTGGGAATCTTCTTTTTTGTGATATTTCACATTTTACTCTAAATACACATTGAATGCATCACGCACCGAGTTAATGGAGTTATTTAAATTAAAGTTGGAAGTATAAGGTTTTTAAAACATTGAAAATATTTCTTAGAAAGTTCTTTAATTATTTTTTTTACCTATAATTACACTTACAACGTTCTTTCTTTCATAAGAAGTTCCTCTAATTCATGCGTTTGATCTTAGGCTATCTTTACACCTATTCTATCGCGGTTTTCTTAGCTTGTTGCACATAATTATAACGTAGATGAGAAAAAACACAGTATGCATCTTACGTAAAATGTGGGTGTGGCATTGCAGAATGCAGACTATTAATATTATAGAAAATAATTCAACGTCCAGTGCTGAACATAGGACCGTTCCTTGCAGCCCTGGCGGAATTTCGCAATTCAGAAAACATGAATGTTCAAGAGATCGTGTCAAAAGTTGTAACTTACCACATCATGTAGGCTCCGCTAGGAGGGCTTGCAATGTTAAGCATTACATTCATTATAACCTTGACTCACTCTCATATACGTCACTTGTGCTTATTTAATTGCAAGTAAGTATATTAAGTTATGGGTTGTTTCGTTCACAAAAGGTGGAGGTAAGTACACTAAAAATGTCTTAGAAACTGTCAGCAATTTGTGTCAAAATCGCATTAGAGATTGTGCCCTAAAACGCCTAGCTTCTATCAAGTTGTAATCTATCCGAGGCCAAAAAACTTTTAGAACTTAAAATCAAACCAACAAAAAAGCCCCATGATATGATTGTCAAGGGGTTCACTATTAAATTCGTTCCACTTTTGACTTTTGACATACTATTATCTATATATATAAAAGCAAAAGGTCACTCACTCATAGGACACGAAATCTCGGAAACTACCAGTGCTAGGGGTTTAAAATTTTGCATAGGGGTTCTTTTTAGGACGTAGGTACCCGCTAAGAACGGATTTTGCGATATTACGCCCCTAAGGGGTTGTTTTTGGGGTTGACAGTTTGTATGAAACTTTTTTGCTACAAGTACTAGGAGTTTCCAATTTTGCATGTGGGCTCTTTTTAGGACGTAGGTGTTACTTTAGAAAAGGGTTTTTCGAAATTCGCCCCCTAAGGGGTTATTTTTGGTGTTGAAAGTTTGTTTGAAACTTCGTTATTACACGTGCTAGGAGTCTCAAATTTTTCATAGGGGTTTTTTTAGGACTGAGATGCTTACTATGAGGGGGTGATTCGAAATTCGAACCCTAAGGGGTTGTTATTGACGTTGATAGATACAGGTTTCAAATTTTGCATGGGGATTCTTTTAGGGACGTAGATGCTCACTAAGACGGGATTTTGCGAAATTCCACCCCTAAGGGGTTGTTTTTAGGGTTGATAGGTTGTATGAAACTTTGTTACTACAAGTACTAGAAATTTAAAATTTTGCATGGGGTTTATTATTAGGACTTAGATGCTCACTATGTCGGGGTGATTCGAAATTCGGACTCTAAGGGTTGTTTGTGATGTTGATAGATACAGGTTTCAAATTTTGCATGGGGTTTCTTTTAAGGACGTAGGTGTTCACTAAAACGGGATTTACCGATTATCCCAGGGGTATATCTTTAGGATGTAGGAGCTTATTAAGCTGGGATGTTGCGAAAACCGACTGCGAAAGGGATATTTGTGGTCGAATGAGAGAGAATAGAATTTTAGTTGCATATTGATTTAGATTTTCTAAAGGTATTGCATAAAGAGGGTGGCCGGAGAAGAAATTCACATATTATGCAAAGCTCTAAATAAGCGCGCACGAAGTCGCGGGGGAAGTGCTAGTATATTATATTCTGTGCTTTTGAGCATTTGTATTTTTGTGTTATTTGGCAAGTGCCATTATTATTGTCTTATTATTGACAAACAAAATTAACTTATAGAATTTACTTCAATACTATTATGTATTACTTAGACAAGAAGTTGAAACTGGACAAAAGCGCATGGAACTACAAGGATACTCCTAAAATTATGTTCAATAAAACACGAACTGGGATCCCTTATAGTTGAGTGACCAGCCCTCAGCCAGCAATGTCCAGGTGGACGTCACACTAACATGAAAGTCACCTCCCATTGTAAGAGGAGAGCTTCCAATTGTTGAGCTAATGAGTCAGCTCGCCGTATCAATTTAATAGATGTCCATTATACAATAATGAAATCTGTCGAGTTGCGAGCGCAGCTTTCATTGCCGGCGAGTTTTCTTTAGAAATTACTACGACACCGTAAATGTGCAGTTAGCTATGTGATTTCATCCAGACTTCATGTGGGACATTCGCTTGTTCTGAATTCTTTTACCCAAGACCTGAGTCATGGTGTAGGTGATCCACAAAATATATTGCACTTCCCTAGCTACTTCGAACGTATGTAAATGTTAATCTCGATACCAGCGCCACCTATCCTATCTTTTAAGTTGGAACTAAAGATCCAAATTAACAAAGTCAAAGATTTCGTTTGGGCGGCATCCATGATGAAAAACATGGCGATACGTGATTTATATTAATTAAGATATAATGTCCACCAGAGGAGTTTCTTCTGCACGAGGACGAAATTGCCACAGGGTGTTCTTTTGCCAAAAAAAGGTTATAGAAACAGGAATTTGACGTAACGAATGAAGCAGACGCGAGCGGTAACAGACATCGGTGAACACAATAGATTTGCGACATGTGGTCACGGTAGCTCTGGCGCCGCAACCTCCGGCAGACACCATTGTGCGACAACAAAGTGCATATAAAAGCGTGCAGTACATTTGCATTCGTCGTCGCGAAAGTATTGTCACACTCCGTCTGCCTCAACGAAGTTTTTCTTTCGTTTTTCTATTGCAATTTACTTTCTACAGACTTTGGTGCAGCAGCGCCGGCGCAATCGCCAGAACTATGTTTAGAATATTCGCTAAACTTTACACGTTTGACCCAGTAATCGTTTCCACGGTTCCAGTGTTCAGCTGCTATTCGACTGGGTGACCCAAAATTGTTAATTTTGGAAAGTGTTATACATAGCGTGGTGGATACGCTTATTACAGATTATAGCTATACTGTTTATTAGTTTAGTTCATGCTACAATATTTATCAGCGGAGAGCGGTGGCGGCGCGACCGTGCACAATCGGTTTCCACGTCTGACGGCCCTAAACAAATAGATTGTGATAGAAAGTGAAAATCATCAGCTTTCCGTTTCAACGATTCTACCTTGATCTGATTATTTCGCTCGGATTTTTGGCTAGCGATAGTGCGGCATCGGTTCCGGTACCGAAATACCCCCGCGACGTAAACACTATGGCGGCGTGCGCGCAGCCGCACACAACATCCAGCGCTCATTAGCTGGTGTGTTGACGCCGCTATCACCGCCCGCGCGCATCAACATATACATGAACAGCCATGCGTGCGCACGGGTCCACTTGTCATTTGCACCGCTAGCTCACCAACATCAAGAAATAATCTTTAATTTAGTTTGATAGCAGTTTTGGCCTCATTCATCTGCGGCACTAATGTGCGCCGGAATAAGCGGAGCTTATTACAGTCGTGATGTTTCTAAAACCATCCCGCTAATGAACGTAGTCAACCAATGTTTGCATAAAATCGTCAGTATGTTTCAGCAACCGCGGCGAGGGAAGCAATCTAATCGGAAGCGACTGATTCAGTTTCAACAGAACGTTTTTGATCTGACCTCCAGAACGCAATTACGGGGATCCCGAATATAGCCAGCGGAACTACTAAAGACATTATCAAGGTGTTGGTTGGTCGGCGGGTACGACACACGGGTGCGTCGTGGTGTGTGGGGGCGCGGGTTCCGTGGGGAAGTGGGTCGCGCGCGCGGATCGCTAATTCGGGCGGGGTCAGCGGCCGGCGCACTAATTGTGTCACCATGCTGCAGCGCCATGACATGCCGCCATACTACCCTCAGTTTTACGGCCGCTGTTATACCATAATCTAATGCAGTTAATTAACGGTAATTAGTATCGATAAGCCCTTAAGACTGATTGGCGAAGTTGGCCAATTCATTCGGTTTATAGAGATTTTAAATTATGTAAAATTACCCTTTTCATGTATGAGCCTTATGAGCGAAAGCTATAATCTTCTGTGATGTGCTACTGTTTAACGAACGGTTATGAACTCCTTCCCTGAAGGGGATCACTTTTCTACTGTAAGTTCAATTGGTGCTGAAGAGTCTGTCTAATATCAGTAATGTGTATCAGAAGGTGGTACTGACCCGTTCTCGTCTTTAATCTTCTTCTTGCGGCCCCTCTTCTTGGGCTGGTTGAGCATCATCTGCTGCGGGTGCATCATGTGCGCGTGGTGGTCGTGGTGCTGCAGGTGCGGCGGCACGTGGTGCGCGGGCTGGCCCAGCATGGCGCACATGGCGTCCTCCTCCACGAACGAGTAGGGGTCCTCGCACTCGCGCTTGATGCCGTTGTAGAGGTCGTCGTCGCGCTTCACGGGCTGCGCGTAGCCGTGGTGCTGGCTCATGTCGTACGGCACCTCAGGCTCGCGCTTGAATGCGTACGGATCGCCGCCATACTTGGGGAAAGGGAAGTGCTGGTACTGCGGCTCGGGCTGCGGCGGCGGCGGCGCGGGCGGCTCGAAGTGCCGGTAGGGCTCCGGCTCTGGCTCATAGTGCCTCATGAGCGGCTCGTAGGGCGCGTCGGGCGGCGGCGAGGGCTCGGGCGGCGGCGCGGGCGAGCCCTCCGCGCTCGAGGGCTTGCGGCGCGCCGCCTCGCCGCTGTTGGACGTCTCGTACCCGTCGTCTTGGTTCTCCGTCGGCTTCGGCTTCTCTTCGCCCTCCTCCCTGGAACACACACACCACACGGTTATTGTTATGTTCTTACTGAGACCTCAGTTACCGCACACAAAATCCAACCGGATCGAATTCCTATAGCTGTGTTATAAGAATTACAGGACATGTCTGTCAAAACTTGACACACAAGTGATGATTCAAATGCAAAGAGAGCATATGGAAGATTTCTTCCACTTAGTGCCGACCCAGGTAACAGGGGACAAAGGCAGGTAAAAGAGCAGCGTATACAGTTGTGTCGCGGTCGGTAGTAGGAAGCATCTCTAAGACTGGGTTGGGTTAGTAGTACCCTTCTTGTGAAGTGTAGTGTACAATACAATAAATTACACTTTCTTTAAAACATAAACCCACAAATCCTCCTCAGGCCATAAACTGGTATAATGAGCAGCGTGCCACAGTTCCGAACGCGTCTTAACACAGATTACATGCTATAACATAAAATTAATCTTAAACAAATTACGGACCATTATGTTCGTTAAACAAATACCTTATTTTACTTTTAGTACCACAACGAGCAGTGAATTAACCCATCATTTGATTCGGATCGAGTTTATTACAAGAAATGGACTAAAGTAGCCGCAGCCGAGGACAGCTCGGATCTCTGTACGTGTTCAGATTTTTTTTAGCCTACACTAGGATTTCTCTGGTGTCGTGGGTACAAATATCTCGCCATACATCCCAAACATTTAGTTTGAAAGAGTACCTAACCGCTGATCGTGCTGTCTGGCTGATTTGTGGCGACGGATCATCGTTCCTTTGATAAATGTTCGTCGTGGACAGCCAGTGGCGGCCTAACGTCTTTCGTCACGCACATTTTTCACATCACTCTCACGCAAATTCCTGCCAGCGGTTGAGCCCGAGCACTGACTGAGAATTATATCCAACGTGGAATAAAGCTTTTTAATAAACGCCGCAATCGATTGAAGAGAAGTGTGGGTGATTGAACCAGCGACACGCCAGAGCAAACTTGACCGTGCGGAGCCAGCGCACGACACAAACTCCAAATGGAATATTTAGATCAGCTGATCACACGAGTGCAGTCGACTCGCATCGGACATTATGCCACATGTAATAAACATAAACGGCGCTCGACGAGCTCCATTCATAAAAGTGCTCTCTTGAATTATTACCAGCTCGCTACTTACTTATTATTGGAATTGATGTAGTAAACACATAGTAGCAGCCGATATTAGTATTCCGTTATGTAACTATTTATGAACTATTAACTAAAATGAATTGTTTATTTAAATGCTCAGATGTTAAATGCTAATTTGTTGGATAATAATGTTATTAAAGTGTATTTATGGGTATGCGAGCAGTGGTGGCGTGTACTCGTGTGCTCGTGAACATGTAAATACGTATAAAATGTTGTGGTTGTTGGGTGCGGGAGCTCGTGTTGTGTTGCCGGTGCTGCTCGCGGGCTCACGGCGAGGGGTGGAATCTGAGAATGTGGCGGCAGGTGGGGTGCGTTTGTAATGTATTTATACATTTTGAGCGCAATACGAGCGCTTCAAATACCGCAGCCCGGTGTTGGGGATACGTGTGATCCCGCTGAGGGATGCCACGCTGGGACGTGGGACCTACAGATATTGTTCTATTTATCAATAGTTCAGTTGTAGGTACTGTAATCTGTGGTACTGTAGCGATACGAGAGCAAACGTTCCGCAGCTATCTGTTGGTTCTTTGTTGCAGCTTGTGCACTCTTACAATCTTTATGGAGGGCAAATGACTGTTATTTAGTTGCATACTGTGTCAACGCACTCTTACACTTTAGTATAGGTTCCAGTCCGGCAACACAGAGCAGCGATGGCCAGATCTTTACCGACATGCAATTCCTATCGCCATGTTTGGAAATCTTAAAGAATACTTCTTTTAGGTTTTAAATACCTCATTTCAATATGCTTTGACCTCCAAGGTCAAGATACAATGCGTTGTGTAACGTGTGAGACTTGTTGTTTCAAGTAAACTGCCTGGCTGTGAGCTACAGTCAGTCACCTACACGAGGCGGGGGGCGCGGGCCGGGGGCTGCGGGCTGCGGGGTATGGTACAGTGCAGCACTCGCACAGAAGAGCAACGACCCACTTCTGAGCAGATAACACCGCAGATATTGACTCGATGATTAAACTGTTCGCCGCACGTTGTGATAACTCGAAGGCGCGCTGTCCTCACTACACAGTACACTCCTACATTACTTATAGAACATGCTATACGTAGCTGTGTGTACTACGTATAGTTATATGGCACGAGTCGTCGGCGCTTGACGAACGAGCTCTTTATCTCGACGCTCGTTGCTAGCAGCTCCACTCGCGCTGGTTTCTGCACACTGCCAATAGGAAACCAGGCCAACTTGAGCCTCATTTCCAAACTCTTATTGACCCGCTTTGAAAACGTTGTGTTTAGAAGCAGAAATGGTGTACAATTAAATTGCAACGCAGTTCTTTGCGGCGCGGCGTGCGGACACGTCATCGTCAGCGAGGGAGGACACTTCCTCCTGTAGATATACATAGTACGTATGTGTGCAGTAGGTACTGTATACTATCGCTGCGTCCACATTCGCATTTCATGTACAACTCTGTCGATCGTTCGCGATTCCACAATTTAGCAATTCTTCAAAACGGTTGCTGCGAAGTAAAATTAACGTTATGCCTGCCTAGGTACCGTTAAGCTCTTTAGTTCGTTAAGAATTCGTATGCACATGTTCGATGTCGGACTGTCGGACAAAATGATATGCCAACAAATAAGGTAAAACGAAAATGTATGTTTGACCACCGTGCAAATACCTACGCTTAGCTGAGGTGTGCTGTCCAGCTATTATTATTAGACGATGTAGTCGCGGCATGCGTGTAGACGTGGATGCGAGGATGTCATTGAGTAGTGTCGGTCGATGCTATGATAAAGGTTTCGTCCTACAAGTGACAGGGAGACGCCGGGAGGTGACCGGCCGCCCGTAAAAACGAACCCGGCCGCATCACGCCAACCGACACACCTACCTATAGCAGCGCGAACACTCGCACAGCTGTATGTACTCACACTATGTGGGAGTGAGCCCGACCGACCTACACAGACCTATGTCCCAGGGCTTCATTTACTGCGCCCGTACTAAGGACCGAGTTGTGAAGTCATTCAAACAACTCCGAGCGGAATCATAGCGGAGTCCTTGTCAAAACTATAAACACCATATCTACACAAGAGTTGATTAGTCTTCAAGAAATGAAGCTAATTGAATCGATATAACTGAAAGAGTTTGTGAATTCTTCAGCCCCAGCTGCAGATAAAGAAATGATCCCACGAACGTACACCTAAAAGTGTGACACTTATCGGATTAAAGAAATTTCGAAAGGCGGGTAGGTTAGCAACACAAGAGAGGAGCGAACAGCAGCTACATATCTGTGAATAGTTAATTAGGAAAGTATTCGAAACGATGCGATAGTGCGTTTTGTAAATGAGTTTTAGCGAACAGTAGTTATGTAAGTAGGAGTAGCGAGCAGGCACTGAGGCACACTGGGGCACCGGCAGCGAGTCGAGCTCGGAGCTCCGAGCCGGCTGGGAGAGGCAATGTGTCTTGTTTCGACGTCGCCGTTGCTATGGTTCGGATCGATGGCGGTCGCCCGATCTGACGGCACACACTTATTAAGTACTCAGTATCTTTGTACCTCGCTGCTGAATATTGTATGTGATAAACGCTGTCCCTTTCCTTACTTATAAATTACTAGTTGCCGACGAGCCCCGACCACCGCTGCGAGTGTACATGTAACTTACGATTTAATCGTGTTTTTCAACATTTTGTAGTTTTAAGTCTTCTCTGGGGAGCCGGTTGCAACTTTTGAAAAGTTCCGAAAGATTTTGATGGACTTCTTCTTTTGAGTATAATTTAGATACAATGTCCTTTGTTGACGCATTTCCAAGCGAATTTGTAGCGTAACGCCAACTTTCAGCGGTAACAATTAGAAACCTTTAAAATTGTGAACAAATACTTGGTCACGTTCCGAACTTCTAGAACATCAGGTGAAGAGAGACTCATTGCTACATTGAAGATTGCAGTAGATAATGTGCACAATCGTTCGGTATAAGATTCCCTGATCGTTTTAATTATTAATTGAATGTTCATGTTACACTTCATCAAGTCTCCGAGTTCAGCCGCGAATGTGAACACATACTTCCTAAAGTAAAACAGCTGCTTTCAATGTCATTTTACTTTGTTCTACTAAAACGTCTCAATTCTTATTTCGTCGTACGTGTGTCACATGTCGGAGATAGATCCCTCTTTAGAACGGCCCGCATCCTTGGACTGCAGTTAGCTAAGAAGACAGATTGCCAGCCTCAACTTTGCTTCAAAAACTGGTTTGAGCTCATTAGCAAGTTATAAACACTTGCACTTGGCGTTACCTATACGTAAACGTATAAGTTGAAGTACATCAGGTGGCCGAAGTAACAAGTCTTCAAGTCGTACTATGTGTAGGTATCTGTGTGTCTACGAGATCGGAGTACGGACGAATAAATTTGCGTGGCTGTACGGTTTCCGTTCACAACGGAAAAAGTTTTTATAAGTGAGTTGAGTTGAGCGTGTGTTTGGCACAATCGTGCTTGATAGAGTAATGTCAAGTGTCAAGGGTAGGGCTGGCATTAGTGCGCAGCGAGTCTTTCCTTATTGTCTCTGAGCTTGCATGTAGGCAGTTAGTTACCTATTGTGCACACTTAATTAACCAAACGAAGCCCGACATGGGACAGAATAATACGCTCAATTTTTTTTTCTGGTGATCGCTTTACCATCTCTCGCATTCCGAGTAAGAATTTTAATACCAATACCATTTGGATAAACACGCAAAATTCTCTTTCCGCTCCAAAAAGGATCGAGGTCACAGGTTTTCTGCCTAGAATACTGTCTTGTTAAGTGTATTCGCCTGCTTGTGAAAACGACACGACTTTGCGCCTTGGAATACGGTCCTAGGTTTTCTCAATCAATAACTGAACTACCACAAAGGCCAATGGCCTAGAACAGCGCAAAAAAATATATGAAAAAACTCGCTTAACACCATATTTGGTTGTCTTAGCGATTTTTTTTATGATAAAACAGATTTTAGAAGTTCTATTATCCGAATTTCTTTTCTTCCCCTTTTGTTACGTTTCAATGTCGAGTGTGGCGGCAAACGACTTGAATTTGCATGTTCGCCTAGCAACCCTACTCACGGGTCATAGGCCAATGGGCGTTTTTCCATTAGCCGGCACCGGCACGGCACCGGCGACGGCGCCGGGGCCGTGCCGGTGCCGGGGAAGCAAGAATATATGAAAATGTATGACCCGCTTTTCCACTTACCGGCGCCGGCGCCGGCCCGGCGTTGAGTCCTGCCGGCGCCGCGCCGTCGCCGGCGCCGGGGTAACAAGCTTCCTAGTCGGTGCTGGCCTGGGCGTTTTTCCATTAGCCGGCCCGGCACGGCGGGGAAGCAAAAATATATGAAAATGTATGGCTCGCTTTTCCACTTACCGGCGCCGGCGCCGGCCCGGCGTTGAGTCCTGCCGGCGCCGTCGCCGTCGCCGGGGTAGCAAGCTTCCCAGTCGGTGCCGGCCGGCAAATGTGCATAATGTGTGTATGAATTGTAGCCGTGTGCGTGTGTGAGTGCGCAGACGTGTGAGGACGCGGGGCGGAGGGCGTGAGACTCGGTTTGTGGCTCGTAATAAGGCTAATTTAGCCTCTTTACTTTTGAAAGTCTAATGTCATGTTATTTTGTTTTTAAGAAGAAAAATAAATATGTTCTTGTGTGTCATTCAATGTTAAATTACATGAATGAAACATAATATTTTTATTTACTATTTATATAAACATAATATTTGTTATTTCATTAGTTCATTTTTCATTCAATTTTAAATTGCCGTCGCAGATATAAAAGATATCTATCTATCTATACATATAATAAAACTGTAGAAAAGTAATTTTTGTACATTAAAAAAAAAACTCAAAAAATAATTATATAGCCAGGGTGTTAAAGGACAACCAATAGAACCCATTTCTAGAATTTTTGTCTGTTTGTATGTTTATTTGTGCGGGCATCACGTAAAATGTACGAAAGCTTTGTAAATAACTATAATACACAACGACTGACTGTGGAGGGGAGTGGAGTGGAGTGGAGTGGGATGTGATGGAGTGGGATGTGATGGAGTGGGATGTGATGGAGTGGGATGTGATGGAATGGAACGGGATGGGATGGGATGAAACGGGATGGGATGGGATGAAACGGGATGGAACGAGATGGAACGGAATGGAATGGAACAGAATAGAACAAAATCATTTATTTGCATAGAGCGGGCATTACGAAAATACTCATACAAAAACCTGGAATAGAGGAGGTATTTATAGGATGAATCATATCCGACAAGTTTATAATATTGTTCCAGCGACCTTTTCAAAATCTAAATCTTGCCTACATCATATAAGCTGAGCCCAAATCCTTCTTATTTATTGTTATTCTTTTTGTATGTCCATTGTTAGTACACGATTTTTTTTCCATACCAACGTTCATTTAATTCATTAAACAATATCGAAAATTCAAATCGATATACAAACTACTCTCATCCAGTAGCAATTGAATGCCTTTGAACAACAGACGGCGATTATTACAAACACATCAAATTTTAATATTCTTGAATTCTTAATACAGGGTTTATATATATGAAAAAACGTGGCGAGAATTAAGCGCTTCGCACTAAAAAATACATTGTTAAATTCCGCTATCCACACGAACGAAGTCGCGGGCACAGCTAGTAACAAATATAATAATCGACGGCTTGAGGATACCATTGTTATAATGGCGAGGAACCGGCGCCGGTGTCGGTGTAGGAACCGGCGCAGTGGAAAAACGAAACCCCGACGCTGGTGCCGGTGTAAGGCCATGCCGGTGCCGTGCCGTTGCCGAGCCGGTTAGGAACCGGTGCAGTGGAAAAACGAAGCCCCGGCGCCGGTGCCGGTGCACGGCCATGCCGGTGCCGTGCCGGTGCCGTGCCGTCTAATGGAAAAACGCCCAATGTCTAATACGAATTTGCGTGGAGAGCGCGCTGCGGAATTGTGCGTTTTTTATCTGTAGCTACCACGTGTAAACGCTTAGGTAATTGAGTTTCGAGACAATTCTGAGAGACGGTCAGACGGGCAAGTTCGAACACCAAGACGAATGGGATTCGACGGGCGGCGCGCCGGGGCCGGGTATGAACGGACGTATAGAGCGCGACGCCTCGGACCTCCCCTATGAATGGGGGCTCTATTCAGCGTTGGGTGTATTGTGAACTGCGATAAGCAGTTTCTATAGGATAATTCTGGACTTTTGGCTTTAGATCTTTTTAGTGTTTACTTTAGGTCTTTTTAGGTGACAGTCAACCATGTCGGTCACCTTAGTGTAGTTTTGAGGGTATGAAGTAGGAGCGGTGATCTGACACTCTAAAATTCTAAGGACAATAGTTTCGCTGAATTGTGTTTACATCGTGGATAGCCCAGGTCTCGACACAATGATCCCTCAACAACTGGTTCACCTGCAATCGCCAACGACCCACTCGTCTTATGATATGACTTAACGAGTAGCCAGAGTCGCCCGAGGAGTGTAAGGTAGGCTGGTTATATTCATACTCACACGTCTACTTTTGCTTATGGGCTAATCATAGCAAGTGGTATCAACGCGAGATTTTTTTATACAGATTGGTCACGTAATGTGCACGCTACGTCACCACTAACTGAATTTGACGCAACGGACCATAATATAATGTTAACTGATTGAATATTTACTAATGATGATAGAGAGTCGATGAAATTTTCATTTTATTTATGCACTTTGCACACTTTAGGAGGAAATGCAATAAAAATATATGAGACAATTTAATTTGTTGCAGCAAAATAGAAAATGTATTACAGTAGGGTAGTAACAAGCGCTCGTGTAGCACGGGCCACCTAGCTAGCAGCCGGGAACAGGACCCATGTCATGTCATAAAGAGATGTCTAGTAAATGCGACGCTAGGAGGCGAGCGACCGGATAGTTTATCGGACAAGCATGAATTAAAGAACGCATTTGCTTAAATTCTCTCATTAAGTTAGCCAACCAGCTTTCCTAAAATTAATTAGTATTGAAGCTAGCTAGTAACGTGAAATGAACGTTAGGCACAATCATAAAACTGTACCCGCTGGCTTCAGCCGGCACAGTGAGGGCCTGCGCCGCGCCTCGGTACATACAATCAGCATGTTGTGACATTACGCACACTATGGTGCATTGTTCCCCTGCTCAGTGCTCACTGCTTTCGCAATACTTTTCAAGAATCCACGTTTAGTTTAACTTAGGTATTTCTGTGTCTTCTTCTAGGTCATTGAGAAATGCAATCACAGCCATGCGGATTTGACGGCGTCCCGTTACTTCGGGATCTCATTTCGTGTTGCTACGAGCACGTCCATTTTGTGCTTAGCCGGGCAACTTGTGAGTGGGGTTTCCGTAATTCTGCCGTTCGTGTAGTTTTCACGCCCAAGATTTCCTGTTACTCTATTTTGAGGAAGTTCGTTTGATGTTCGAAACACATTCGAATGGTAGAGCAATTCTCGTATCTCGATACGATATTGTACATATGTATGAATGCCCAATAACTGAGGACTGTAGCGTCATTTTCAGTCATTTAGGCATAGGGTTTTCGAACATAACAGACCTGGGAGCTACTGTGAAATGTGTGCTCCCATGAATTTAGATCTCACAAACACATTACCTCTCGCCGGCTGGGTGATGTTAGTCCGACTATAGCTAGTGTGTAGGTATGTGCAGTTGCCGTAAAGGCTGGCCGCACAAAGCGCAGGTGCACGGAATGGGCAGTGCGTCTGCGAGACGTGCGGCGGCGAGGAGGGCGCATCGACATCGACGTGTCTGCATGAGCAGCTTTTGCTTGCAAGCTCTTTGTTGGAACAATGCAACTAGACATTCCCAAATATTTAGGCGCGAATCTTGGCTTTAAATAACTACTTTTATGGCCCGAAGGGTTAGGCACCCTTTAGCAAGTCTTGTCAAGGCTCTATTTGCCTAGACACATATCCAGAATTCGGGCTTAATAATTCCTAATAAACAAACCTAATAACCTTTACCCATATCATGGTTTTACATTCTACATTAATTTCTAATTAACAGTTACATGGATGATGTGATCATGTGATATGGGTGTGTGGTCGGCGAGCTCAGCGCAGTGCAGGCTAGTGCAGCGAGTGACGTCACTGATGACTTTAGCTCTTCAAGTCATCCGAGATGATTGCTTGGAACCTTGACGACGCTGCGCTGTATGTTTCCAACGCCATGACACTCGATAGGTACAGCACTGTAGCTATATCTAATTCCAGGTAATTTATTTTGGCATTGTGGCCGACTCTCGTAACTCAGGCAAAAACTCATTTTGTGCGGATCAACGATTTCCGAACGAATTTTACTGTCTCAAGAAAGGGCTACCCAAATATTGCGGTATTAATTATTTAGCTTGTACTCTTACTCTTGTATCTATTGCATTATGTGTTGCTCTGTCTCCAGGACCCGCCGCACCGGCTTAGTAGGTATAATATCCTATACACGCCAGATTTGATTGTTAAACAATAGTAAAACTCAATGACTTGTTTGAACATTGACTGCATAACATTTGCATTCCGCGATGATTGGCGGGGCGCGGGGGGTTTATATAATAATAAGCTGCTAACTATTTAATTAAATCATAAGGGTGGATTCTAATACTATAGACAAAATTGGGTTCTAAGAAGATAATCGATCGGATCGTGACAAAAGACTTTTAACAAAAGAACATAACTTCGAATACAACTGGACTTGCAGTGAGGTGAAGGCAAAGTGCTTGGAATAGTTTAGCCACCATCGTGTCTGACTCGTCTGTGAACACGTGTCTTGGTGCAGAGGTGCACCATCGCGATATCCTGGTCAAGTATGCATGTCGGTCAAGGCGATGCTGCTCGAGGTCTTTGTTCAACTCCCAATTAGATAAGCTAGCGTACACACCAACAAATTGTAAACATGTCCGACACAAATGTCCAAACACGAGTTTTTATGTTTGGATTATACTTATTTTGTTTTTCTTATCAGATAACGCGTACATACGCCACACTACGACAGCTTATCTCAGGATTTCCTCTCGTTCGCTCGCCGATCGGCTGTAGCTAGTAACAATCTTCAGCGCTATCAAACGCGTGAATATGATCTTGGAACTTAATTAAATATAATTACTATAATATGTATTATGCTCAGAGACTTTTTGTATATTATAATAATTTCCCAGGAGACAGAGTTTAATTGAGCTAGTTTACAAAGAGTTCGCAATTACCTACTTTTGTCTTGTATTTTTTTTTCAGATGTTTTCAAAGATTTAACTGATAAGCAAAATCGAAACATGACGTGTTCTGACCCTTTGTACTTATGATGGTGTGCATAATAAAAATATTCTATCTATCTGCTATGACACAGCATGTCCCTGATAGCTGATAGTATGATGAAGAAGGGTAATTTTCAATCTGTTTACTCCATGTACCTATTTTGTATGGTTCAAAAATTATATCACATTTTGTGTTCTGATAGGCAACAATGCCTAGAGATTGCAATAAAGTTAAAATCTTTAACTTTAAAACTAATAAAAATATACAAAAAACTTCTAAAGAATGTCTATGCCTTGGCGAAGTCTATCTATTATGTGGTCAACTTTCACTAGTTGATCCATTCATTCAGGGACATTTGAGTATATAGAGGAGTCCAGAATATAATTAGTCTACTGCTACAATTTATGCATGTGTAAAAAAACAAAAATTGAGGGGTTGCGGGCGGGACTCAAGCATTTTAATGTGCCTTTGAACCACAAATGGCTTGTTACCATCACTATGCCCATGGATAGTCATACGCCTTCAGTAAGCTTTAATTGTAAGACAGTTGCAGTAAGCACTGGTGTGGACCCTAGTGTCCTTCATATAAGTAATAATATGTTATGAATGGGAAATGTTTATTTTGAGTATACTAATTAATGAGGTTTTTCACAGTTTTGTTTGTTTCATTTGACTAAATGTGGGAAAAAGTCATTTTAAAACAATGAGTTAAGGTATCTTAATAAAATACACATTAATATGCAAAATAATATACATATTAACACATTTTGTGTGTTTGTATGTGTTAATGTCAAAGGCTGGCTAATCTCTAGTTATCATAATAAAATAGATATGAATACAGGAATATTTGGCCAGAGCGGCTAGGGACATCCAAGAGAGGCTATAAAATTTACCATCACCAGAAATAGTTTGATTTGATTGGTAAAAATAAACAATGGTTGTGTTTCATTCAACACAACACAGGGTAAGTTACCAACATCATGACTTTAGGGAAATTATCCGCAAGGATGCAAATCCAAATATCCAGTGTTAGAAGTAAAATTAACAAAATAATTAAACTAGCCGGTGTGCTAACTTGAGAGTGAAATCAGGTGAGAGTTCATAACTAGTTACATCACTGACCACAGTTTCAATTAATTTTATTTTACTTACAGTAATAGTTCTCTTACGTAACTTAGTTTTGGCACTAAATGCGCTTACTTCAAACCAGCTTCAAACACTCACTGAAGTTCTTATAGCATTTCACCTACAACCTAAATTATGAAGATAGTGAATCACACCTGTGCACTGACTACTGTTTGATTCCATGTGTTCCTGTTGTAGCATAGTACATGTGTATGAATATGTTATTGTGTACACAATGCTAATATTGCTAATTATAGTACTGGCAATAATATCTATTTACATTGTTGTTTATTTACAGAAAATTCATACAATATACCTATTCCATTCTTGTAATAAATAATTTTATTATTAACTAAAGAGAAAACTTTAGTTCCTGAACATGGTAACAATTAGTGAAGGAAAACCATTCTAAATATTGTTTTGAGGACAACTTATCAAGTGGTGGAACATAATGTCCTCAGGCACAAGTGACCACTGTATAGGGCAATAGGTATACTTACAGAGCTATATTTATAGTCATAGAAGTACCTTGTGTGTGTCATAGCCACAGTGTGAAGTATATTTGGTAGTTACAACACTTAACTGGTTTCAAAGCTTAAGTTATTAATTGAGCTTTGTCTGTCCAATTAACAGCTATCAACTTTTTATTGACAGGCATTATAGTTATCAACATCAATTTTAGATTAAACTGATGAATATCCAGAGCAAACAGTGATAAATGATGGATACAATATACATATAATCATAATTATTATGAATAAAATCACGGTACATAGTTCTTCCTGACCACTTCTAGGAATACTGAACTCCCTTTGTTTTTATTATTCATCAAACATGTTCTTATAGTTTAGAAATTCTTGATACACTTGCTAAGCACTGACAACTATATTACTGGTGCTATCAGTTTGTGCTGAGTAATTTGAGCCAATAATTTGCATATGTATTATGTAGTATTTAGCTAATCATCTGTAAATATGGTGAAATTAATAATATAATATTATGTCAATATTATAGATAAGCGAGTGAAGCGATTGTGAGCAGTGGTGGCCCAGTGGTATCGGCCCCGACTTACGAGTTGTAGGTCGTGGGTTCGAATCCAGGCAGGCGCATTACTTTGTGTAATTTATTTCATCACCACTGCTCTCAAAACGGTGAAGGAAAACATCGTGAGGAAACCGGCATGTCTTAGAACCAAAAATTCGAAGACATGTGACATTCACCAATCCGCACTGGGCCCGCGTGGTGGATTATGGCCCACCCCCTCTCACAGAGAGGAGGCCTGTGTCCCAGCAGTGGGAACATTAATAGGCTGATGATGATGATGATATTGTGTAATGTGTAGTAAACTTAATGAGCTGTGTGTAAACAATTACTGAGTATGATCATAGCAGTAACTAGTCAACTGACTTACCCAGCATTAGCTGCACCCAGACCAGGACTAGTGTGCGAAGAGAGCCACTCACAATCAGTCAGACACAGCATCACAACACGGCACACACTATATCTTACTAAATATCAGTGACTGCACATTAGCATTGTCCAATGTATGCGTCCATCACACTGAATCACTGCTCATCATCAAGATTGATGGACATTCACACTGCCATTATGTTTGTTTATATTGTCAATTTATGCTTCATTTATCAGCTGTGTTCTACAAATTGTAAATCAAAATCATCTTCAAATTGATGTTTTATTACATCATTAAATTAATTAATAGTAACTATAAATCAAATATGCTCCTAATACACATTAACGTGGGCAAGTTATGACTTACTTGTAGATTATTTGTTTATATATAAACAGAGCACATTTTTCCTGTACTGTGAGTGACTAGCACCACAGCACTGTCTGCTACAATATTGTTCACTATAGATTGAGCTAGTGAGTGGAAAACAAACATGTTCCAAATGTGTTATTTATGCAAAGTGCTGCCACGGGAACCATTAACATTTAAAGGCAAATTCAACTAATTTAAAAACTAGCCTGGCACTGGCAGATACTACTATCCAGTTTGAGCACTGTTCAACAAAGAATGCAGAGATAAAACCACTTTGTGTGCAATCATGAGCATGATGTAACTCAGTCACTTGAAAACCTGTAGTCCTTCTAGTTTTATCACTCCTACCAGTTTGTTAATAGTTTGCTAAGCAGGTAAATGACCTGACAGTAGGTACTCTACACAATGCCAACACACTCCTCACAGACACGAGTATCACCTGATCATGAGGCCGCCGCTCACATGGACTGCACACCTTGCTCTGTGTGTCCTTGCACGCTCACTGTCACAATCACATCAAACACTAACTAAAGAGTTTAATGAGCAATCAACTCAGAATTGCTGCATTTTAATAGCTGAGATATCATAACAAGTAGTTGGCTCACACAGCAGCTCACTCTCACTGGCACCAAGACAACTGGCACACACACACTGCACTCCAGCGCGTCGTGCACTGGCTGCGCCACCAGGGGCCGCGCGCCTCCTGGACCACTATAAGGCACAGTCACGACCTAACCTCAAAATGCACAGTAAAATGAACAATTGACAATCAGCCAGATGTTAGCGAAGACGACAAACACACATGACATCACCCGCCGCGGAGCCGCACGAAATTTCACAAAGAACGCGAACGCTGGCCGTGCGAGGCTAGCAGTATGGATTTGTGGGCAAAATGCTTTGTTTGAGTAGGTAGGTACGTACTCGCAGCCTTCACTGCATATAGCTATAGGTAGGTAGGCGCGTATGTTAGGTATGTGTAGTGTGTAGTGCACGGGTTATATGCACCTAGCCATAATTCACTCGGGCGTTTGGTGAGCGCCACGGTCGGGCCGCAGCGAGGCCGAGCGCCTCTCGCGCCGCCCTTTGTCTCGGGGGCGGCGCGACAGGTTTCGTGCGCCCCGCAAAAACTGTAAACACGATTCTGATTTACGATCCCGGCTGGCCGAGTCATTCATACGGGAGGCACCGGGGCTGAGCGGGCGGAGCGGTCACGCTCGGCCGCCGCGCTCGCTGCTCGATCGCTATCAGCCTGGCGCGGTGTCCTCGCCTCGGCTCGCGAGCAATAGCGCGAGCGGACGATGCGACCGTTTCGAAATGGCGCAACGCGGAGGCCGTGACGCCGCGACCGCACGAGCGAGAGAATGTCCGCACGGCGCGAGCGAGAAACGAGCGCGGACGGGCCGTTTCGCAACCTCGGATGGGCTCGCGGGGACCGAAATATCCACGACGTAAGAACGCGGGCGGAACGAGCACGGCACGCTGCAGGCGATGGGTGCGGGCGACGAGACACGATACTCACGGCCTGGCCACTCGCAGCGGGTCAGCAGCGCCGGCGTCCATGGCGCGCCCAGGCCCTGGCCGCGGCCGGGCTCCGGGCCGTCGGCCGAGCGACGCAACACTCTCTCCGATCTCACTCGGAACGCGACGACGGACACCGTCGCATCATCTTTACGACACAGCACATCGACCACGGCACTTCTATACGCGTATAAACACTCCGCGAACGGTGTTTTGTTACATCGGTTGACTTTTCTTTGAAAAATCAATATACATTTTCCCAGAGTTTAGAGATACGGACGAGTCGATGTCCAGCGCAGGTTAGGTGCGTGAAGTTTGCAAGCTTTTTTAGCGCACCGGTGTTACCAACATTTTTTTGCCCATTTTTTGTTTTGGGTGTTGTGATTTTTTTCTAGTGATTTGCTGCGCACTTCACTCTAATCGCATAGCGTTGGGTCTTCCATAATGCTCGCGTGTCGTGTACAGTGGCGCCACTATTTGAAATGGCCATAAATTCCTTGATGCATTAATACCGTACCGTGCCTGTGTTTCAGTTTTGAAATTATAACAAATAATGAAAGAATTAATGTTGTTAAATGTTTATTTATAAACTTAAATAGAATGGTTTAATAATATACAAAAAAATAAATATTAGAGTACCTGTAACTCGTAAATTATTTGTACATTAAAAAAAAATGTAGTAATATAGGTACTTAAGTACTTCGAATTCTTGATAAAAGATGTAATAATTAAGAAATAGTACATACACATTAACTAACAATCATTCATTTATCTTCCAGAAGAAGTCCATCTTGATTCTTGTTTGCGTAGTATAAGCGCTTCGGAATTAAGTTGGAGGAGTTGAATCTCACTTTAAGAATAAAAAGTGAAGAGATCACACCTCCACTTGATCCTTCACGCATCGATGGTCTGTTCCAGTAAAGCTGTCATCCCAAGTGGCCTGGCCGGTGCGATGATCTCGACGTCGAGACGAGGCGGCTTCACGCGTGAGCTGGAAAGATAGATCTGGCAGCACATGGCTCAAACTGTCAAGATCCCCTGTCCAACTCAGACGTGAGGCCCGACACGTGGCGTTGTCCGGTGAACTCTGAAAACAAAATGAATATTTATACGATATGAATGTTGTCTGGTGCGTGTTTGTTCAATGTGACAATCGTAGCGCGCGCACTCGATATGGAGCCGGGCGGCTCGCTATCACCGCTTGAAAAGGTGCGGCTAATGTTTTCTGATAAGAGTAACGCTTTTCCCTGTCGCGTCAGCGACCCTGCATAGCTGTGTAGCGAATGTAGCCGCAATTTAATTATGGCCACATTAAGAAGATAATTTGTACAAACTCCGAGCGTCAAATCACACGGAGCGAGCCCACACATGTGCCATTGGTCCACCATATGTTATTACGTAATCGTTTTCGTTTTGTATTAACAGTGACACTAATTCAACCGCTAAATTGTCAGCACAATTAACGACTATGGGGTAAGCATGAACAGTAACCGCCGAATTATAAACTTCGCAATAGATCGCTGATTCAAGTGCGTCTGCCACGTCAACGCGACGGTTGTTATGGAGGCACAAGTACAAGATAAATTAAAAGGTTTAGTATCACCAGGATCCAACAAATGGAACGACACCGTCACCCAAGCACCAACAAGAAGTCCGGGCTCCTGGCGACGAGGGGCTCCAGCACAAGAACAACACGCGAAGTCGTCTGCACATTCAATCGTAATCACAGCTCACACTCCGATAGAGACCCGATCGATCGATGGGCCCATATTTATACTTTCGTCGATATCTTCAGATATGATATCGCTGTACCGACACGAGGCACAAAAGTCCACCATGATTGTGATAAGATTCGACGGAACGGGGAATCGATTGGCCCCCGTCAGCCGTATCAGGCGCGCAAACACTCCACTCAACCAATCGGCAAGGTATCGGTGATAAGCAGTGCTGGCGGCGCGGGCGCTGCGCCGGCGCCCCACGCACCCGCGCGCCTTCCGACTGCGGCCTATCTGCTGACGACGACATCACCACACCGACTAGCTCTCTTGTTTACTGTTGAGATACACCTTTATTACATTAAAATTATTATCTAGCTGCTGCTGACAGATAATTTCATTACTTTCACACAGTTCTTAAAGAGAGACGGATCTATCACTTGTTTTATTCTAATAGGAAATACATTTCTTATGATTCATAATGATAACCGTAACAAGATACGAACACACGTAGATGAATCAAAGCACATACAGAAATAAATTAATGTATCCTGGAGGTGATTCAAGAGTCATACAAGAAAAGTAATAATAGTTGCAAAAATACCTACAATAATGTTGATTCAATACGAACCTTAAACTAGGATACATGATACGTGGAAGAATTTCGACACGATAGATAAGCTGGTAAAGGCGCATATCAAACGGTGTCATTTGATAAGACACAAGGTGTGTGCTTTCTGGAGCATGTAATACACCTGTACGAGTACACTACTATAATGCTACATCATTTATGAAGACTTTATCAATTTATCCGAAAGGTAATACTCTTTCTTCAGTAAGTAATATGAGAGGCACGCTCCCCTCAATGCTATCCAACATGTACATACATAATGAAACTAATGGTCAAAGTTTTCTTTTAAAAGTTAATTAAATAAATTCCCATACACTTATTTGGATTGTCCTGTGTGAAAGATCTAAATTAGTTACAGCCCGGCATATAATAAAGATGCCTGATAACAGTCATGGGCGTACTCAATGTTGAAATTATTGTGTCAAGACTACTCAATAATTGAGCTGCAATGAATGAATACTGTTTAAATAGAAAAGTGACTTTTCTCTAAATAAGACAATATTCATTCTAAAAACCCGATAATATACTTACTTGGACAATGAATTTAATTAGCTGCACAACTGGCTGTGGCTAAGCTGACTGAAATGATGGTGATTGAACTGATTAAGAAGCAGAGTAGAACTCAAGTTGGTGCGATACATTGACCTTATAATTTAGACAAAAGCAGGATGATGATTGAACCACATTCTAAAATATACAGCCCAAATCCTCATATCCACTGCTGCCTTTAACGCACTATCAACATATCCGAGGCCATCCAAAGTACTGGTTTATTGAAGTTATCAGCTTCTAGATTACCACGCCGGCGCGGTTTTGTGATTAGTACTCAATATTTCACAATTATCCTTGATGTAGGTGATTCAGCTACCTAGTTTGATCTCTACACAGCTGAAAGCTATGTCGAATACCAGTTTACAGCGGGAAAGCACAGTAGATGAAAACTGAAAACTAAGTGACCACGTGAGGCTACTCGGTATATTTTCGCTAGCTCGTTAAAATGGACTTCGCACTTTTGACTAACTCACATTCAGACGAATTTCGAAATCTATATTGTTTGAAGTTTTCAGAGCGCAAAACACAATTAGCAAATAAATACCTTTTGGATAAGTTTGAAATAAGTAATGGATTTCTGCAGTTATTTTTTCTTATTACATTTTGACAAATCTCATGTCATCGATTTAGTTTCCACGAATTACCTTGAAACCTCTTTAAAATATTTTTAACAAAAAGATGACTAAAAAGGTTTATCGATAGGTATCAGATAAGATCCACTACTTATCAGAGGTCTACGTGTGCAAAGTGTGATGCTCTCTATTCTAGAAGTTGTTTGGACTGCTATTGGCACTAGTTCGAGGAAATTATTATTGAACACCAAATTCTTGAGTGCCACCTTTCAGTGTGAACTGATAAACTGTGAACAGGTAAACACCGAGTGTAAGATAAGGATTTCTCAACAACCAGTCACATGTGTTGTAATCCTAACGCTGTCAACATATGGTTATCTATAATACTTACAACGTTCTAGCTGCACATGCTCCCGCTTGCGCCGCGCAAGCCTGATGTTATAAAACATCACCAGAAACAGTGACAACTAATTAGCGTTAATTAGGTTCCTCATTTAAAATATTAATTTTCAGTAATCTACTGATTTCATCCGAAGTTGCCTACCTGTGGCATCATCTCCAGTGATCTAGACTAAGGTATTGGGCCATCTTTCTATAACCAAGTCAACTTCTAGATCGTACAGTACCTAGATCAGATTCAATCGCATTCAGGAACTGAAAAATGTGAGTGTTGGTCTACCAATAAACATAGAACCACAGCATTTATAAAATCTGAAATTTGACAAGTCTGCTCACCCCCCTAGTGCGCGAGCGCGACACACAAACGTGCGATCCATTCATCATAAAACATAAACAAAACAACTATGTTACGAGGTAAAATCAATCGATGTACTGTCCGAGTGCAGCCGATGAATCAAACCTATACAAAATAAGAAATAAAATCGCGAGCAGTATGAATATCGCGAGCCACCCCAACCGCGGGCGGGCGGCTGGCTGGGCGGCTGGGCGGCCGGCGCTGCCGCGGCGCGAGGCTGGGGCCGGCCCTGGCGGGGGTGGGGCGCCCCGGCGGCGGCGGCCGTGAACTGGAACTTCGGAAACTTCTGTCGTATTGTGTTTACATTGAACTTTGTTATGTGGGTTAAAGTTAAGCCAGAGTTCACAACGTGTGTGCCGCTCGCTTTACTCGATTGCAAAGTTCACTCTCAAGTTTGTCGTATCGATTTTCATCTCGTGTTTACCAAATGTTTCAAGGTTGCAGACATTTTCAGATATTAGGTTATGATCGGATGTAATGTAGACATGCTCCTGCTCAAACTTTTCATGCAAAGTACTTCAGCAACTGCCAAACTCTGCCAACGATTTCCACAAGGACAACTGATGTGGAGGGACCATTCACAAATTGGTAGGTTGCGATGCAATTGCTGTTTAGACGATCAATTTCAAATTGCAAATATCAAACTACAAGTCTATACCTACTACCTTTGTTCCCAGTCCTACACCGTGCAATAAACTACTGGGGGAGAAACTAAAAAGGAGGAAAATAATATAAAGACACGCTTAGTTTGTAAAAACATTGTCATTATGAATTCGAATGAGGAACAAAACAAAGCTGAATAGTATATAGTGGCACGGCGGCGGCGCAAGCGCATGCAGGTTTCACATCCTTCGAGGCCGTGACGTCACAATGAGGCGACCTTTCTGCACACACGTGACCACGATTATATTTCCATAACATTAGTATTTATAGAAAAACCAACACAAGTTACATCGTGTGTTCGTTCAAAATGTACTCGTACCCATAGTAGGTAACTTAGCAAGAACAATCAGAAGATTTTAACAGGAGTGGCTGAAGCAGACAATTATAATATAGGTATGGCACTCATCGTAATGATGTAACAGGAACAGGTCTAAACTAAAAGTTAAGGTCAGTCATCTTAGGCTTGTGAATACTTTGTAAGTTTGTACCATGTGTGCATCAACTGTAAGATTTCATCTGGATGATCTGACTCGGACTGCGAGATCTCAGGTCACCTTCCTGCGGTTGCATTTACTTGCTTTTCTAGAATTTGGAGATATCTATTTAATTGAAGCTAATACTATTCAGCTTAATTACTTAGATATCGACATTTTTTCTTCTATATGAGTCAAATGTCCATCCACCATGAAAAGCAAGCAAACATGCAAAGCAAAATCAAATTATCAAATTTGTAATTTTTAGTCGATCGTCCCCTGCACAAAGGCAAGTCCGGCTTCATAGGAACTGTTGCTACCACCTGTGAGCCCGCACCTGTGTGCTTCTGCTTGTTCTTTTTGACTCGTTACAAAAGCGTGCTGTGAATAGTTGGTGATCCAATGGCTTACAAGGCATTTAGAACCGTATAGTCTGCGGAGATATATATTTCAGTTCGCTGTGTGTGTTTTACCGCCTTTACTCTGTTCCGTGAAATTGTTTGACATGTTGCCCACAGCAACTTTCTAGCACCGCATTTCTCGCCATTGTAAAGTTCACCCTTACACCTTGAACCCATTTTTTTAAAACCCCGAGTTTTCTTTTCCCCGTGTCTTCTATTTCTTTCGAGAACAATCGGGCTGTGGAATGAACTTCTTTCCGAGGTTTTCCCAACGAACTTAGTACAACATGGGGCTCTTAAAGAGTGTAAAAGTTTCTGTAGGGTCGACAACGTGCAGCCGATCCTCTGCTGTAGAACCTATGGTCGCCTGCGTCCATAGGGTACAGTGACCCTTTTGAATCAAGTGGACCGTATGCTTATTTGTTGCCATAAAGGTATAAAAAAATGGTCACCTGGACCTATAATGATGCATGGTGGTTGAACAATTTCACTTTAGTCATAGAACAGAGTAGATCATGCTGAAGATGAAACCTGTCGTGAATGTAGCAACTTATCGCATGTCGGGCTGAAGAGTTCAAGTTCAAGCATTAACTTTAGGAATTATCAAATCGAGATCACGAACCAAGGCCCTTTTACAGATCAGTTGAAGCTAAAATTACGATTTTTTTTAACATAAACCATTTATGAAGGTTTGCAGCCTGACGACATACACGCATCCCTGTGTGCTACGTGGCACATTGCGTCCCTGGCCATATAACACGCATTACATTTGGGTGTGAGTGCGCGTATCGTGTGCGCATCGGCCCCGCTACACTATCTGATAACAGCCACACCTGAACCTATTTTTCCTTATCACTACACAGGTTCCAGATAAACTTTCTCTAAATTAGTTTTCTGGTGCACCGATCCTACAATTTCAATACAATAACCTACTGAAATATAATGATCGATTTAGTTTAAATTTATTATTTTAATACTGTGGTACTGTAATACTTAGTATTTAAATTCTTATCTTAATTTAATTAAGATTGGAGTTATCTTCACCATGTAATCAAATATGTTGACTACTAAAATGAGTACAAAGTGAAGCAAGTCCAAATGAATAGTCACGTTTTTACTCACATGTCTTATTAATCAACTACTGAACATCAGGATAGTTGATTTTCCTCACAATATTCCTGTAGGTACCTATTGGTAATAACGCGACGTGATTTGACGGCACCCTGGGGTCGATGCAACTCATATCGAGAGGCTCACCACCAGCAATGAAGGGTGACGATAATTTAAGATGTAAAACTACGCATTCAGAAAAGCGAAATAAATAGATACTATAATAGTTGGTCTTATAGGAGGCATCAGCCTACCAGCAGATTCCGTGAACCAATTACAATCAAGCAGTAGTACCTACTGTTATCTTAATATCCTTTATCAATGCTAAAAATAGGCAGGCGGAGTGTTATTATGTGTCGAGTATTGTGCTCTCTGGCTGCCAAGGTCCCACCTTGGACATGTTATTGTAACATAAGTTCTGCTAAGGTTTTCCCATTAACTCCAACTTCAAGCAGTTATTTTGATAGGGATAAATAGGACTGGTCTGGTCATCTGACGGTAAGAATGTCAGAATTTGATCTATATCACACAAGACTAGGCTACATTTTTGGACAAAATGAGAGGAACATTAGGTACAGACTCTCTGAAACTAGGTATTCGAAAAGCAATGTCTGTTAACTACAGTAAGTTTTAAATCTCAATACAATATCTAGTGATCATGCGTTGCTTCCCACGGGTGCCATTTACTAATGAAGATAACAATTATTTCATAAACCTTGTCCTGAGAAGTATAAATGGTTTGGTATCGTCCTCGTAGCTAGGTGAGACCGTAACAAACTTAAGAGAAGACGAACGGAATTGGCGAGAAGAAACGCAACATCGAGATAAGTGGAGGAATGGCAGAGAGCTCTCTAGGAGAACGACAAATTTGACGCTAAAACCGAAATTGATTTTTGTTGTTAAAGTCAAATCTTCTCTTTCCATATCAAAACGTCTATTACAGCATGTAACAGGATAATTTTTATTAACAAACATAACGTGTCGGTCGAGTCGGAAGTTGGTAATTATTTCATCGCTCTGTTACCAAAGGTCGGCCTTATTATTTTGATAAAGTACTTGTAAGTAGTAGCTACTGAACTAATCTAAACATGTTGATGAAGATAAAATATCGATTATTCTTGGTATGTACCATGACATCATAATCATTCCATGTTTTTTTTCCTGCAGGTCGCATGGAAAGCAGTGCCGGATTAAGCATGCTCGGGGCCAATAAAATTAAAATGATATGCATAAAACTTATAAAATGTTAAAAAGTAAGTTATGCATAATGACATACTGTTAAGATTTGTCAAGCTGTCTGCTAAGTACACAACAACAGTGGGCAGTTCTACTAAGAAAGCCTCTCTAAACTTTAGAAATATTTACCTACATTTAAACTTGTGGTGTCCGAAGCTGTGATGAGTGGGAACTGAAACAGTTTAGGAGGCTTCGCAAAGCTGATGTGGCAGACGATCACATTTAGGCCTAGCACCTCCACTGATAACGGGAGGCCCTTTGTTGCAAGAAGCCGTCTTGGTTACGTTTTGTTTCTAACTGGGAACTGAAAGAGTCAAATAGGCCTCGCAAAGCTGATTGAGCTGACTGAGCTTGACGCTGACAATCACATTTGGTATGATGGTAGATGACTATTTATTATCATATTTTTATAATTTGTACTTACATGATATAAGTACTTTATACAATTTTGTGATTACTTTTTAACTCCCGTTTTTGGTACTACACCTGATCGGTTTATAAGAAAGCTTACTATCCGTGCGATAATATTTTTCTTCCTGAAAGAAAACGGCCTCGTAGGTGCGTCTTGCCCACTCCTACATTCGGTCTCGCTACGCCACTGCTTTTCCTCAGATAGCCTGCTGAAGTTAGAAGACAATAAGTATCGAGAGAACATAATTATAAACGTATGCACCGTTACTTCAGCCACATTGGTACCTCGGCTTTATCTCGTTTTTTACACTTTATTTGCTGAAGGCGCACGATAAAGATAAGTGGCAGTCAACGCTTTTATCGCGAGCTATCGCGCGAAAACTACTCGCTTCAGGAAGTTATGCCGCGTTCATTCTAATATAATTACTTCATATTGTATTATTACATTACGACATAATTATTGAACTGCTGTCTACCTGACCTGCATTGTCCTTGCTTTGAGGGATCAACATGTATTACTAAATAGTTGAATCCTTTAGGCCGTGCAGCTATGGAGCAGTCACGTGTCCCAGGTGTCGGCCGTGCATTAAGGTCATGGCACACTATACCGGCACGGCAACGGTGCCGCTCCAGCACGGCGTCACCTCGAATTTAGGCTACGGCGCGCCGTCAGCGAGGTGCAAGCTCGTAGTCCGCGCACTGGCCGCGAGGCGCAAGCTTGCTGCCACCGTGAACATAATTGTTATAAAGCTTTCGCTTGCAACAGTTGCAACTCGGAGTCAGCGCGCCATAAGCATGAGGTCGGCGTGCTGCAAGCACGCCGGCTGCGAGCCCAGTTGTAAGCGAGCGGTAAGCGCGCTGACTCCCCGCCGTTGGCTTTTTCATTTTGACATTATGAAATGTATTATACGACACATGATTTAAGGCCCTAATTTGAATGACAAGTTAAGTGCTGAGGTGAAGCCGTTCCGTTGCCGTGCCGGTATAGTGTGCCATGACCTTAAGTCATCATTAAAACTTGTTGACAAACGTGTTACTAAATAATAAAGATCCACTTCCACATCATCAACGAAACTATTCCTGGAGTTTGTTGTACCTACTCATGTGCCTTTCTAACAAGCAACGGATTATTTAAATTTATTAATAAGTTCTTATTACTAAATGTTATTCATAGCTATCTCAATCAGCTGCTCATCTTTAACAGATTTTTAACTTGACCATTAAAGATTAAAAGTTCATGTTCGATTGTTTTTTTTATGCCTGTGTCATTATGCACCTTGTCAGAATAACCTGACTAACTCAGTTAAATTATAGGGCAATCTAAAATTATAATCTTTGCAATGAGTACGAGATAACTTTTGCAGGTAGGTAGTTAAAACAAGAAATTAGGTAACAGAGGAAGCTTTTTTTTTACGTAGTCAAATCATTAAATGAGTCCTCCCACCCAGGGCAAAGCGGGAGGGACTGTCAGACTTATACCTACTGACTTCCTTGACTCTTGACTTGACTCCGTCCTTCAATAGCCTTTTATGTTCCAGGGTCACGGTAATTCAATGACTCACACCTGACTTTGGTCCTCTAAAACATAGGAAGCATAAGACATACATACATAAACTTACTCCTTGTTCCCATAGGGATCCTATACGCCACCTGCTGCGATTTTACATACTCGAGATCCTTTCGCATCATCCACACTCTTAAGTGGTCATATACAATCATGCTGATTGAAGGATAAAACCATGATAAAACCTGATTTAGTAATTGGTTGTGTAAGAGAAAAGCTTCTTATAATAATTAATTGAAGTTTGAACGCTCTTGATTGACAAAAAGTTTAATGCATAAGCCTTGATCTGATCTTGATGAACCTGCTCGTTTGGCCTAGGATTAATGGCAACAAGACACTTAGTCTTCATTATGGTAGGTATTCATGATGCAGGACTAGTGCATATAAGATTTACAAATGTTTAAAAAAATAAATCGTTCTAAATTATCTTCACAACATCGAGAATTCACATTAAAAGTTAACAAAACATTTCAAAAGTTCTCAATGTTGTGAATATTAGCAATTTAACTGAAGTAAGTTAACTTTACAAACATTGTGTTCATTAATCAAAAGTTTGGCGCAGCGCCTCACATCCTCCAACTCCGCCTCCGCCCACCCCTGCTCTCTTCAAACATAACCATAAAGAATATATATTTTGTTTTAGGTCTTGCACAATACTCTATTCCACCTTAAATGAATTGGCAACCCCGACTTTTGAAAGGTCAATATTTGACAAATGGCCGCTATCTGTCACTTTCCTACGGAATAAACACCACAGACTGATCGTTTATTTATTTTTTTAATTAATAATGGATGAAATTTGTCGATTATGTTGTTCAACGAAGTTTGTCAACAATGATATATTTGATGAAGAAAATGCGTTGTATCTTAAATTGTCGCTATATCTGCCAATAAAGGTAATTTTTGTGAATGGGTCTTTAACTTTTTTATGTGATATTTTAACCTCAGATTAGACGATAATAATGGTGTTTATTGATAGGTTTTCAAGAACGACCGGCTCCCACAGAAGGTGTGCGACAAGTGTAGTTGTAAAGTGAACGACTTCTATCAGTTTTGTAATGAAACTATTGAAGTTCAAAATAGGTAAGTGTTGTGTTTGAAATGTTCGATTATCATCAGTTCTGCAGGAACCGGTGTACTTATCTTAATTTATTTAATTAATTCAGTATTCGTTCAAACAATAGTAATGCTATAATTTAGCAATAAGTGAACACACTCCACAATTTAGTACTCTAGTCTCAACTAGCTGTAACTGGTTGGTTGAATACCAAAATAAATTGTTTATGATTTTCAACAAACAAATACTCAAAACAAAGACTAGCGCCAATGCAAATGTTTATCAAATAATGATTTCAGGTTACGCAGTTTATTCTTGCCATCTGGGGCCTGTGTTGAAGGCTTAGTAGACCTGACGCTCGTCAAAGACAGTGGCTCGCCTCCCCCCGTCCAGGCAGTGCTCTGTGAGAGGAGCACACAGACAGACTTGCAGGATGCACCCTACGACTGTAATGTCTCAGTTCATGTTAAAGAAGAACCTAAATCATTTTCACCCATCAAGAAAGAAGAAGACTACTATAATATGGAGTCTGATCATTTTGACAATGGCTCCTCAGGCAGCGAAGATGTATCATTAATCAGTTTGAAAAAGAAAAAGGGTAAAAAGTCTATCAATGGGGCAGTTACTGAAAAAAAAAGTAAGAAAAGGAAGACTAACAATATGAAAGAGTGGGGGGACCTGATCAACAGCCTGCCTGATGCCAAGATCACAGTCGTGGATAGAGAGGATGGGGGCATGGCACTGGACAGCATCAAGGAGGAGCTGCTAGAGGAGAAGCCACACCTCAAGGAGATAGACCTGTTCAACTGCTGCATCTGTTTCACTCAGTGTTTCAACAGGACTGAGGCATTGCAGCATTACAGGTAGCACATCCTAGCTTAGGTTGTTCCTCTCAATAGTAATATTTTGAGTTCATAAAAATTCAATCATTTTTGTTCAGAATAAATAATAAATAAATCCCTCCCTTGCATATTATTATATTTGGAATAGAGTGGATGTTGCTCATTCTGTAATATCTAGGTGATGTAATAGATATAATAAGTCAGTGGCTTGCATTCCAGACAGCACGCGGCGGAGACCACCCCGGGCTCGCCCCCGACCGCGCCGCCTCCTCCCGAGCAGGAGCCGCTGCGCTGCACGCGCTGCCGCAAGGTGGTGACGCGCGGCGAGTGGGCGGCGCACTGGACGCGCCACTGGGAGCGCGACCGCCGCCCCTACCGCTGCGCGCTCTGCGAGAAGACCTTCCGCGACCCGCACCAGATACTCAAGCACGGTACTCTATCTAACAAACCAGCTATTCAAAGTCTCTGGTTGATATTATAACTTTGCAGCAGTTACACAAAACAGAATGAACTGAAATTGCTGTAAGGCCATTTATCAGAAACATTTCATCAAGCAAAAGGCCATGCATGAAATGTCTGCTATCAAGAAATATTGCATAGTAAAAAAATCTCACTAATATGTGTTTCGACTAAGTATCGTCGTAGTATAGAAAGTATCCGATTTTTTCTGGCTCGCTACACTCGATATTCAAGAAAGTAACGACATTCGACTATGCTCTAGCTTAGTCCAGGCAATTAGGGTGGTTTGACGCAAAATCAAAGTATTTATTTCAAGTAGGCCAGTTACAGGCACTTTTGAATTGTCATAGAGAAATAAAAATAATTTAAACACTATTAAGTTATGGTGCTACAGTCCCAGTCACAATCACAAGACATAACAACTGTGAAAGTACCATAGATGCCCATTCCAAGAAGTAGATCTCTATGGAGAACGGGCAAGAAACTCCATGGACACTCTTTTTAGATCGCCAGAATTATTACAGAACCTTTATTACATGATTCACTTTGAGGTACACTATGTGAGAAAGATGTAGCAAGTTTTTAATTAGTGTCCATAGTAACAATTAAAACAAATACAATTCAAAAAACCAAATGATCAATAATAATTATTAAAATAAACGCAAATTGTGCACTAGACGCAAATGGATCCTTTCGAAACTAGTGTGAACTCAGCCAGAAGGTGCTTGAGTCTGCATTCATTAAATGACAGTAGTTATCTTAAGCATTAATTATTTTTATTTTTAACGCGCATCGTAAAATGATTTTTTAGGGAAGAAAAATTCAGATTGCAAGTGGGATTCGGTCCCGTGTCTCCTGGGTAGGTACTCCACACGCCTTAAGCAACTAGGCCATTGCAAACCACACCTGCAAGTAGTCTTGTGTAGTTCGCGAACGAACTAGTTCGAAAGAACTGCTCCCACAGACGATCTAGTGAACTACCTCCTGTTTTACATCTTATTTGTAATAAAAATTAAAACCGACATGTTACTTGAATCCATTTTATTAGAAGAGAGCACAGACCATAGCCAACATAATCTAGAACGATGCTACCACAGATTGTACAAATTGTCGCATGCAGCACGAACCGTATTAAAACGAGCGAACAAAGACAAACTAAATCTGACATCTCTTTGCGAGCGAACGATTTGATCGCTCTTGATCGGTCGGTCTCTATTTACGAGCTAGGAACTAACGAACTAGTTCGTTTAAGAGCGGGGAACTAGATTGAGCGCTCTCAATAGTGAACTAGAATGCCCGACTACCTGCAAGCTGAAATTCTCTATTCCTCGTTTGAACGCTTTTCGGTAGCGTGGCGCCATCTCTTGGATTAGTATTTAATTTCCACCCAACACGTTGACGTCACGTTACAGCCAAATCAATATTGTATAATGAGGTAGCGTCTACCATACTTATTAATTATTTTTGTTTTTTAATTTATTTTTAATCCCACTTGCAATCTGAATTTTTTTTTCCTCAAAAATCATCTTTGTCTTAAGCAGTTTTTTTTTTAATGATTTTGCTGGCAAGCAGATGTCTGCATTTTACTGTTTTAGTTTTTAAGGTGGCAACTTTAATTTAAGTTGTGTGCTGCTGTCTGTGCTCGCATCATAAGTCTGCTTAGTCTGTGGTCCCTGGACATTCTATTAAAAATTCTAAACGCGAGGACTGGTAATTGGTTGTCTTGTGACTATTACCCCTTTTTTAACCGACTTCAAAAAAAGGAGGAGGTTCTCAATTCGTCGGAATCTTTTTTTTGTTATGACTTTGTTAGCTGTAAGTCCTCCATGAAATAAATAATTTTATTAATAATTAAAGGGGTTTGCAACTTCTTGGCATCAATGTTTTTTTTTCTTTCGCCAGTAATGAAATTTTGGTCATTAGTAGACCATAGCCTAAGAAGTTCGTAAAAAATAATAAAAAAAATCTAAACCGTAACTAACCAGAGATATGACGGTCTTTATTTTGTTCTAATCTGGAGTTGTTTTTAGTAGGTAGTACAAAATACAAACCACCATATTTCTGGTTGGTTACGGTTTAGAAACTTATTTTTTTTCTATTGACTTCTTAGTTAGCAGTTTAATTATGGCCAAAGTTTCATCACTGGCGAAAGAAAAAAAAAATGATGTCAAGGTCCGTACTAAAAGTTGCAAACCCATTTGAATTTGAGTAAAGCTATTGTTATCAAATACTAAACTCAGTTGCTGTCGGGGTAAACATTGCCTTTTATTTATTTAATTAATAATCTCGTTTATCACTTGTCGCAGGGCTGACGCACAACTACGAGGCGGGCGCGTCGGCCGAGCCGGTCAACAAGCGCTTCGTGTGCGACCTGTGTCCCGAGGCCTTCGTCTACATGCGGTGAGTCGCGCGCAGCTGATGACAGCTATGTTCTGTGCCAACACTAGTCTTGTGTGGTTCGCGAACGAACTAGTTCGAAAAACTGCTCCCATAGTACAGTCAAATTAGGTCATTTTTTAATAAAGATTGGAATAAATTCTCTGGAGAGACAAAAACATTTCTGATGATTTTGTATGAGTCAAAGATCAAGTTTAAAAAACAAATTTCATTAACCCCCCCTACGGAAGGGGGTGAAATCTGATTTTTTTTTTGTTTGGTCATAACTTACCAGAGAATACAGGTGTACTCAGCGTAATTTTTTACATGCTTTAGAACACCTCAATCTACATGATTACATTTTATTTATTTTAATCGGACCAACGCAGTGCCAGAAAAAAAAGAAAAACTAAGAAAAATTTTTTTTGGTCATTGCGGCCTCGGGGAAAACTGTGTAGTTTTGTAAACTGAGGAAAGGGATATACATTTAGACCTAAATACATTATTGATTTTGAACCCTAGTGTGACATTTACGGAAATTAGTTTTTCACGTTTTTCTGCCACTGTACTTCGGGGGAAATTTTGATTGCTTCAAAATCATCACAATCATATTAATTTGGTTTCCTTTATATTTGCACCCTATAAAAAATTAGCATTTTTTTAAGGAACATACATTTTAGTGATAGTCAAAGAGCAATTTATGATATGGAAATTCCACGTTAACTCTACATAAACTTCCAGTTATATATTTGTTATTTTTATTAGGTGCGAATGTAGTATATTTAGAATACATTGTTTATTAAAAAAAAACATGACTACAATAATTTACCCCGAAGTACAATTACAAATATTGTAAAATGCCGGTTTCCTAGGGGTGCAAAAGGGTGCTAATGTAACTAGGTGGGTGCAAAAAAAAAAGAGTGCTTATTATGAGTTTGCACCATCAGACTAATTTCCCTTGAGGCGCAAATTAAAAATAATAATTTATTAGTGTTTCTTACACCTTACACTTTTTTAGTGAAAAGTAATTATCCACCAACGGGGTATCTACATATATCTAAACATACCAAAAAAAGTTATTAATGAAATTTCAAAATTTTGGGACTTTTATGATAATACCTAATATTAAACGATGTTCCGTACATAACAGGAATAGTGCAAACTAAGAGAAAACTTATATTCATGTCTTCTAATGATTCCACAAAAAATTACAACTACACGAGTTAATTCCAATCTTTTTGCTAATTTGACTGTACTACCACAGATGAACTAGTGAACTAGCTCCCACATTTTCCGCTTCGTAGTTCAGTAGTTCGGACAGAATGAAAGAGATCGACTGATCTAGATTGCTGCACGGGAGCGGGACAGCACTTCACTATAATACTCCCGTTCGCTCACCGATCATGCGCGCATCCCGTTTCGTACACTTTACACAAATTGTCGCATGCAGCAGGAACCGTATTAAAACGAGCGAACAAAGACAAACTAAATCTGACATCTCTTTGCGAGCGAACGATTTGATTGCTCTTGATTGGTCGGTCTCTATTACGAGCTAGGAACAAACGAACGAGTGGCGAAATAAATTGAGCGCTCTCAGTAGTGAACTAGAATGCCCAAGACTAGCTAACACCGTATATGAGCTAAAGCATGTACCGATCTACGGCACGTGATGGTAAAAATAACAATGACAATGTCGGTTTAATCGATTCTGTACTCGTTACGAGAATATGACGGTGTCCAATTTTTGGAATGAAGTTCCTTATCGCGCGTTGTGAAAGAGGGCTAGACGGAAAAAAATCTTAAGAAAAGTTGTCACGACACTTTTTGGAACGAAGTTCCTTATCGCGCGTTGCGAAAGGGTGCTAGAGCTAAAAGAGTGGAGTGGAGTGGAGTCACGACGATTATTTTTGTTGAGTGTATACAGTAACTTCGTTCCATCCGGGTGTCTCTTGACACCTCTCAAGTTTTTGAATTCAAAACTTGTAAAACCGAAACTTACAGAACATATATTGGTGTGCTCCTGTTAAGCAGATAGCTGAGCGATTAATGACGTCCGCGTCCATACTTCAGTCGACATAAAGTATGGTTTCCTTGAGATCGTACATCTCATTTTGACCACCTTCCTCACGAGCATAGGCTTTCTAATAAAACAAGCAGCGTCTCCTACAAATAATTTACATGAAAGAACAGAAATATTTCTTTTCCATTAAATTATTTGTTTTAATGATGGTTAAAATGGCCCAAAAGAACAGGGCATGATTTTAAGACTCGACTACAGCCGAAAGAGCTAAACGCAGAAACATGAATCTACGTAGGTCTAGTCGAGTAGTCTACTACGTAGGTTGGCAATAACACGGGATTTTGCGAAAATCCTCCTCTAAGAGGGTGAAAACTGTTGTATGAAAAATCTAATTCCTTGGGTTTATACATTTGAAACTTGCCATGAATAACAACACAGATTGGCACTATTATTTTTAAAAACTAACCTCCATTAGCAATTTAGACGATGTTAAAGTTTGTATGGGAAAATTAAAGCGCGTCAGCTCATGAATTTGAAACTAGATCAGAAATAATTAACACGAGCTTTTGGATTTTTCGAAAATCGCCTCCTAAGTTGGTGAAAAGGGGTATTCAAGTTTTAAGGGTAAGATTTTACTGCTTGCTTCGATAAACTCAAAAGTTGGCATGAATAATCTGTCAACCGTATAAGCGCTCATGTACACGACGCCGCCGCTGCGCCGCCGCCGCGCCGCTACCGCGCCTCGAGGCTGTGTATACGGTCGCTACCGCGCCGCCGCCGCGCCGCCGCCGCGCCGCCGCCGCGCCGCCGCCGCGCCGCCGCCGCGCCGCCGCCGCGCCGCCACCGCGATGCCATTCGCTAGTGTTTTATTTATCTAACAAAGGAGATGTCTCATTGCGGCCATATAATGTTTTTTTTTTTTTGATAATTCAAGGATAACTTCTTCGTTTATGAATCGGTTTTGATGATTCTTTTTTGTTGGAAAGAAGGTATTTCAAAGGCGGTTCCATGATATGGAGATTAGGGTTTGATGATGGAAGACCAGAGAAATCGAGTGGAGCTAAATAGTAAGAAATATCTGCTTTCCAACAAAAAAAAGAATCATCAAAACCGGTTCATGAACAAAGAAGTAATCCGCGAATAAACATTAAAAAAAACATTATGGCCGAAATGAGAAACCTCCTTTTTCAGATAAATAAAACACTATCGAATTGGATTCGCGGTGCCAGCGCGGCGGCGGCGCGGCGGCGGCGCGGTAGCGACCTTGTACACAGCCTAGAGGCGCGGTAGCGGCGCGGCGGCGGCGCGGCGGCGGCGTCGTGTACATGAGCCCTAAAGGATGCGTATTTAACTATACACGGTGTTTTTTTGCATTTTCGTCAAACTTCAGGTGGTTGTCACAAAAGTCATAAAATAATCAATTGAAAGTAAAGTACCGGGCAAAACTAATAAGGGCTGCTTTTTTTTTGTTGTTGAAATTTTACAGTATTTCAGAATTAAACCCTTAATTCAATACAAATGAAAGAGAATCACCCGACTACGCAGTCCGCACGTACGCACACAGCGATGAGCAGCTGGTGTGCGTGAATTGAATCTATTACTCTTGTAGAAACTAGTTCACACTTACGGATTTCAGTAAAACGGAAAAATCAAATAAAAAAATACCTACCTATTTTATTGTTGATTTGGGTCGAGAATCATGAGTATAATCACGTCCTTGAATTTGACTAGGTTGCAGATCAACACATTGTATATTGCAAAAATCATCCCCAAGCGGGGTGAACATCGGAAAATCTGTTTGTATAAATTTGATTGTTTGTTTATATTGAATAGACTCCGAAACAACATGATCAATTTTAGATTTTCCAAAAGTATCCTATATGGAGGGTGACCGGTGTGTTTAGTGCGAGTTTTTTTACTTTGACGCGATAGTAACGTTTAATAACCGCGTTTGGCGCTCTCATTGGTTGAGAGTTGTTTCACGACCTTGCAGAGGGCCAATAGGAGCGCCAAACGCGGTTAAACGTTACTATCGCGTCAACGTCAACTCACACGCACACGGGCATTTGAATTCACTGATTCGAAGTCGCTAGCGAAGTGCTAGTGTGCGATATAATATGATGTGTGTGTGCAGCTACCTGCTGTCGCACCGCACGCGCGCGCACCCGGAGGCGGCGGGGCGCGCGCTGGCGCTGCGCTGCGGCGTGTGCGCGCGCCACTTCGATATATATGATGTGTGTGTGCAGCTACCTGCTGTCGCACCGCACGCGCGCGCACCCGGAGGCGGCGGGGCGCGCGCTGGCGCTGCGCTGCGGCGTGTGCGCGCGCCACTTCGATATATATGATGTGTGTGTGCAGCTACTTGCTGTCGCACCGCACGCGCGCGCACCCGGAGGCGGCGGGGCGCGCGCTGGCGCTGCGCTGCGGCGTGTGCGCGCGCCACTTCGATATATATGATGTGTGTGTGTAGCTACTTGCTGTCGCACCGCACGCGCGCGCACCCGGAGGCGGCGGGGCGCGCGCTGGCGCTGCGCTGCGGCGTGTGCGCGCGCCACTTCGATATATATGATGTGTGTGTGCAGCTACTTGCTGTCGCACCGCACGCGCGCGCACCCGGAGGCGGCGGGGCGCGCGCTGGCGCTGCGCTGCGGCGTGTGCGCGCGCCACTTCGATATATGATGTGTGTGTGTAGCTACCTACTGTCGCACCGCACGCGCGCGCACCCGGAGGCGGCGGGGCGCGCGCTGGCGCTGCGCTGCGGCGTGTGCGCGCGCCACTTCGATATATATGATGTGTGTGTGCAGCTACCTGCTGTCGCACCGCACGCGCGCGCACCCGGAGGCGGCGGGGCGCGCGCTGGCGCTGCGCTGCGGCGTGTGCGCGCGCCACTTCGATATATATGATGTGTGTGTGCAGCTACCTGCTGTCGCACCGCACGCGCGCGCACCCGGAGGCGGCGGGTCGCGCGCTGGCGCTGCGCTGCGGGGTGTGCGCGCGCCACTTCGCGCACATCAACTCGCTGCGCCGCCACCTGCGCGCGCACTCGGGCGAGCGCAACTTCCTGTGCAACGTGTGCGGCAAGGCGCTGTCCTCGCGCGAGCACCTCAAGTTCCACATCCGCATCCACACGGGCTACAAGCCCAACGTCTGCAAGTGAGTCTAATACCACCTTCACCCGAACTTGATTGAAAACAGTAATTTCTCTTTTTTTTTATTAGCCTGTACTGGCCCACTGCTGAGCAAAGGCCTACCCAAATTCTTTCCAGGGTCTCTTTTCCTGGGCCGCTTCGAACCAGCCCTCATGGTAAGCGTCCACGTCGTCTTGCCACCTTTTCTGGGCCGGCTTCGACGGAGCCTCCCATCTCCCGGTACCCATTGCGTGGAGATCTTTGCCCAACGGTCCTCTTGCATGCGACAGACGTGACCCGCCCAATCCCACTTCAGCCTAGCACCTTTCCTGACAACATCTATTGTGCAAGTTTTGGAACGCAGCGTAGTATTTCGTAATTTGTCTTCTCTTTTCACACCAAGGCGGGACTTTTGCGATTCGGTGAGTGACCACGTCTGAGCACCGTAGGTTGCGACGGGCAGAATACATATATCGATGAGAATATGCTTCAGGGAAATCGGTAGATCACCCTTCATTAGCGTCTTCATGGACCAGTAGCTTTTCCAGGCGTTTTCGACGCGGTGATCGATTTCCCTTGCCTGTTTTCGAAAGATATTTACTGGCCCAAGTAGATATACTCATCGACATAGTGTATTCTCTGTTTCTTCTCATCTTTACATTATTAATTTCGTATAAGGCAGTAAAGTTGGGCCAAGAATATTGCCTTGGGTAACCCAATAAAATATTTACTACGTTGAAGTGGTAACCAAATGTGCAGTGACGGTCGCTCACTATTCCGACAGAATCAATCGTTTATTACAGACTTAACCTTACTCATAAAGTTGTCCCAATAGTTAGTTCAGATTTAGAGGCAGTGTCAAACACTACTATATTATCAAACATTTAATTAAAATCTTAAATATTAAAAACGCTGATTTTGCTGGTCTGTTCTTCAACGAAAATTATTTGATTTCAGAACATGTGGTAAAGGCTTCGTGAAGAAATGCAACCTGACGCTGCACGAGCGAGTCCACTCTGGTGAGAAGCCGCATGTGTGCTCGCACTGTGGCAAGGCATTCAGTCAGAGGTCCACGCTGGTTATCCATGAGCGGTAAGAGCCTCGTCACCCACCGTGTGTCCGACGCCCACCGTGTGTCCGTCACCCACCGTGTGTCCGACACCTGCCGCCCACTGACCTCTGTCTGTTGCAGGTACCACTCGGGCGCGCGGCCCTACGTGTGCGGGCTGTGCGGGCGCGGCTTCGTGGCCAAGGGTCTGCTGTCCATGCACCTCAAGACTACCTGCATATAGCGCCTGCCTACATAGGTAACTATATTTACATACATTCTCATGAGGGTAAACTGAAACTGCAAAGTGTCATCTGATGGTCGCGGGACTTACGAATTACCGTGACCCCGGAACGTAAAGGGCTATTGAAGGACACCGTGGATTTTAATCAGTACGAGTCTGACAGTCCCTCCCGCTCTGCCCGGGGTGGGAGTTGGAAGGACTCATTTGACTGTGCTACGCTAAAAAAACAGTGTAATCAACCGTAAATATTGGGCTATAATCATAGCTGTGAATGTAAATAATATCGTAGTAGTAAACTAGTGTTTGTTATCGTTCGCGTGCCTTTGTCAACAGCGTGTCAATCAAGTACTACGTACTATGAATGTTTGTGTAGTTTAAGAAATAAAGTCGACGGCGACCTCACTGGAACGTTTTTATAATGATAACAAATAGGTTGTTTATAAAAATGACACTTGAACATTATTCTCATCTATACTCGAAGACAAATAATAACAATTTTAGGAAGGAAATAAACTGTCTCTCAAATCTCACTTTTCTTTTTTCAAAACAGACATTTCTGATTCCCACTCCTGGAATCTATCGTGTATCGTGGATGCGTTTACAAAGTTTTAAACTCGCATGACAAATATCCATACCCGGAACAACTAGTTGTAGATCATTAAAATATTTTATCCGTGCGGGATTCGAACCTGCGATTCGCAACACAGCCTCCAATCAATTTGAACGAAGAGCGCAGCAGTCCAATCATTAAATGTCAATGCTCTCAATGTAAAGGAGAAACTGGTAGTGTGGCAGAAAAAAAGAAAAGAAAACTAGTTATTTGGAAGGTAGAACTTCTACCTCCCAAATAACTAGTTTTTTTTTCTGCGGCTGGTAGCAAGACTTTTCTTGCTTCTACCGTAGAAGCAAGAAAAGTCTTGCTACCAGCCTTAACAAGACTTAACTTTTTATCCAGTTACTGGGTCGTGGTAGGTCCACATCCAGATCGATCTGTGTAAAATATTGGTATTCAGCCGCATCCAATTAATAGCCTGAAGGCCAAACACAATAATAAAAGGTCAAGCAAATGATGGTACTTCTTCTACGAAACTAAAGTAAATATGAACGATCTTGAATCATCACCATTATCTGCTTGACCTGGTTAACTGTTAGATGTTCTGAAAAACCAAAAAAAGCCCAAACTTTAGCCCAAACTGTTGGCATAATCATCATCATCATCAGCCTATATTGTTCCCACTGCTAGGACACAGGCCTCTCTGTGAGAGGGAGTGGGCCATAATCCACCGGGTTCAGTGCGGGTTGGTAGATGTCACATGTCTTCAAATATTTGGTTCTAGGTCATGCCGGTTTCCTCACGATGTTTTCCTTCACCGTTTTGAGAGCAGTGGTGATGAACTAAATTACACAAAGTTATGCGCCGAGCGGAGTTCGAACCCACGATCTACAATTGTGTTGCTTAACTTCAAACTCGGATAAATCCACTCTACCTTGTTAGGAAATATTAAAAAAAAGTGATAAGTCTTAATTTCATGAATTAAAACACAGATTTTTTTTATTATGGCAACATTATTGAAGGAAACGATCCTGTTTACCCAATTCAGTATTTAAATCACTCACCCTCTCAAAAATTCAATATTTAGATTGGATTTACCTTCATTTGGTAGAATGGAATGTAATTTATCTATCTTTGAAAAAAATCAGCGTGTGAATGCACTATGGTGTTACTGTCGCAGAGTTACGTTGACTGACGGCCATGTTGAAAAATGCAATTACCTGATTGGCTCTCATGGACTTAACTACATTTGAAATAAAACTGTCTCATGGATCTATCTGACTTAGACAAAATTTTATAACTTTGACGGGTTATTTTTAAAAAACCATGCGGATTTATACAGAACTGATAAAAAAAACGTTTGAAGTTTAAGCGACACAATTCGTAAGTCGGGACCGATACCACTGGGCCACCACTGCACTATTGAAATCAAAATTTACGGCGTAGTTTTAAGAGGTCGTTGAAAAGTGAGAACCGTCCCAATAAATCTTTGATTTTTATTTCTTCATTTGTTCCATAGATGTCGCTACTGACTTCATTTTTTTGTGTTCATTACATCTTTAAGGGACGATATCGGTCAGATATCCCTTAACCCGGCGCCAATGACGTGAAAATAATAACGGCGACGATGACACCGGGTCATGGTGACCCGGTTTTTATTTTATATATTTAATAGTTTTTCTTTTAGTTACCTTTATTTTTATTATTGTGTATCAAAAAAATGGATTATGGTTAGATACTGAAATAAAAATAATACTTATTAATCAAATAAATCATTATTTATTAACATTTTCAGTAACACGTACGAATTCAACTATAAAAACGTAATATGTTGATATTTTTTAATTTTTAGTTATTCATTATTAGAAACAATAGGAATTTATAGTCTTATTGACTAAAACAGAGATAAAAGAAACTTATTGTATAAAATAAAATAGTGATAAATCTTCTTCTCCCTCGATCACAGCCATCAAACTGCTGCAATTATTGCAGTATGATACAAAGTGGTCTGGACATACAAAGATGCGACATGCCTGACAAGTGTTCGATGTTTTCTTATCCTTCTTTGATGGAAATGTTTGACAACGTTTTCGAGATCCTATAACTTTCATCTTATTTACTTTAGCTGTTGTTTTTACGCTGAAATAAGGGTCATCATCGTCAATGTCCGGAGCGGCCCGGGAATCTACTGGATTCGAGGAGGAATCTTCATTATCAGAATCCGAGTCTTATAACAACGCCATTATTCTGTCCAGATCATTTTTTACTGACATTTTATAAAGAAACTAAAAAATAACAAAGAAAATTAACATTGAACACTAAAGTAACGAATAAAAGTAAGTCACAAAATTACGACGCCAGCGATGACGCTGGGTCATACTTACCCGTTTCAACTTGAAGCGCGTGTATCTCAATCCACGAACATTGTCACACAGATCATATGAACGAGGCGGATAGAGGGGGCCTGTATCTCCAGCTACACGAACTTTCAAAATATGCGACCGAAGCATAATAAAAATATGTTCGTTTAAAGTTGCCTCGGGTCAATTTGACCCAGCGTCATTGGCGCCGGGTTAAACATCCGGCGGAACAAAATGTATGGACCAGGGGTAGTGTTTTCTAGTGGAGCCGCACGTATTGACGATATCGCTCACATATTATTACTACTCGATATCGAATTGCATGTACGTGCTAATGACAATGCACATTATTCTCTGTTCGAAATTCGATTTTTTATGTTGTCAATTTTTCGCTGTCATAATTTTTGTTCAATTTGGAGTTGTACTATCGATATAAATGAGTGAAATTGACCAATATTATTTAAACGTATGGATTCGAGTTTATAAAGATAAACTAAAAGAATAAGGGTGCTCCCACATCTATCGACGCGGAATCGGCTTTTTGCGTCGCTTTTTCTCTTTCTGTCGCTTAGAAATAACTCTGTAGATACAATTGAATATCCCGTCGAGGATTATACATCGTATAAACCACGCGCGCCACCTAGTTGAGGTGGCGAGTCACCTAGTGACTGTGTCATCGCAATAACGACGCTATAAGACACTATTAGGGTCATTTTGATTTTTTTTTGACCAACCTTACCACCATACATCCTTACTACGTGTGTTCTGTATAACCAAAAGTATCTGGTATTGTTTCAGGTCCCCGCGGCGAGACAGCGTCGCACACAGACTGATCCCTACGATAAGTAGATGCATACTATTGTCAATAGTATTATGTAGTAACTTGTACATACTGTAGCTAGCTAACTGTAGTCTATAGAGAGACATCACGGATGGCCCGAGAGCTACGTGCACTTTTTGGGAAAGTGTTTGAGGCAAGCTAAAAACTGGTCCAATACTTATTCCTAAGCCAAAAATGCCGGTTACGAATTACCGTGGCTATTGAAGGACACCGTGGATTTCAGTCAGTACTAGTCTGAAAGTCCCTCTCGCCCTGCTCTGGGTGGGAGGAATCATTTGATGATTTTACCACCGCCAAAAAAAAGCCAAAAATACCGACTTGGTTGAGAAGCAGCGAGATTGAACAAAGCCTGAATTTTTTAAAGATCTGAGTTTTTTGGTCTCAACAAGAGCCCTTGAGCATTTAAAATTAAATATTTGAAGAGTGTAAAAAGGAAATAAATGAGGTAGATCATTTATTTGGGATCAACACTTGAACAAGCGATTTCTAAAATAATTGTTACTAATAGCAATTAGCAACTTGTTGCGCCTGTGTGATTTATAAATAATATAACTACCGTAGTTATCACACGGGCGCTACCAGTTGCTTTATTTTTCTTTGGGACTAAAAAATTACATCTTCAAAAATATCTGACTTGGTTCAATCCGCATTTGTGTGTTTAAGGATAATTGAAAAAATATTGGACAAGCTTTCAGCGTGCCTGAAACACTTTTCCAAAAATTCCAGCTCGGGAGTTAGAAGCATTGTGATATATAATGTTAATTATTCTACGTCTTAACACGTACGACAGTAACTCACCGCAGTTTGCTGGGTTGTCACTTTGCCACATTACGTAAATGAGTTGAAACGTATTTATTTTTCGGTCAATTAAAAAAAAAGAAAGAATGTATTTGTAAGATACAAACTGTTTTGAGGCAACCCTAAGTTTATTTTATAATAAGACCAGTATAATCTTATTTTTGGAGAGGTTGTTTTTATTTAGTAATAGGTAAACGTTCACTGAAGTTTTCCAAAATCATTATAACCGACTTCGAAAACAAGAGTTTCTTTATTAGTCGGAATCTTTTTTTCATAGAAGGAACTTCGCACATAACATTTGAAACAAGAAACGCACATATTTCATTTTAGTGTACCTTGTGATGTTGGGGGTCCGATAGGATCGTAAAGAAGTACACAACCACCTTGATCGAACTTCATTTAATAAGTACTTCACTAATTATAAGGGAATGCGCATTTTAGGTAAACTACATCGTAAGCATAATTCACTAAATCACTATTAAGTAGTGCACACAATAGGTTAAGTCTACCTAAGGAGCATACACACTAATTACATACACTTCACCACCCAGGGCAAAGAGAAAAAAAAAAAAAAAGGTTTTCTTTTCTTTTTTTTTTTTTTTTTTTACATTGTCTTTTAGCATATTTGTCTAAACCATGACAAAACTATTTTATTTATTAAAAAAAAAATGACTTAATCCTATTTAACTACTAAACATTGCAATGTAACTTAAATGTAATCATACATAAAATCTATTGAAAGTAAGGCCTAGTTCTATTTTTATGCACTAATTCTATTTTATTATTTTTACTTATCTGAACATTACAACCTAACTCTTCAACTACTTTGTAGGGACCTTCAAATAAAGCATCTAATTTACGACCAGTTTCATTCTTTAATAACACCAAATCATCTTTCTGATACTTAGATGAATTTACAGATTTATCATACAGTTCTTTTCGTTTCTGCTTGTTAATTAATAAATTATTCTTGGCATCAGCATGGGCTAACTGTAATCGGTATTTCAATTGTAATGGGTAATCATCAATATTGTATAACGGTTCTACAGGATCACAAATTCTGCTTGGAATTCGACAGAGTTTACCAAAGACGAGTTCATAGGGCGTATACTTCGTTTCAGAATGGACCGTGTTATTGAAACTAAAACACCAGAAAGGTAACCAGTAACTCCAAGTGTCTGTGTAATTTTCACATTGAATTCTTAAAAATGCACCAAGTGTTTTATGCGCATTTTCAAGAGCACCAATTGACTGATGATGATAAGCTGTTGAGCATAACTTTTCAATATTAAGGATTTTACATACCTGTACCATAGTTGCTGAAATGAATTCGCTGCCGCGATCTGTAGCAATCGTACCTGGGATACCAAACCTTAAAACAAAATCTCTAACAAATGCATCTGCAATGGATATGGTCTCTTTATTTTTAAGAGGGGTGGCATGCACAAATTTTGTTAATTCACATTGCATGGTTAGTATATAACAATTACCGTCGATGTCTTTATCTAAAGGACCCACAACATCTAAGAAAATTTTATCAAACGCCGACGAAGCTGTTGTAGTTATTTCCATCGGCTCTTTGATATAACGAAAGTATTTCGACTTTTGACATTTCGAACATCTTTTGACAAATTCTTGAACGTCTTTTTCCATACCTGGCCAAAAGTACCGTCTTTTAATAGTATTAACCATCCTGCGCACTCCAGCATGACCACTAGATGGCAGTAAATGGAAATCATTCATAATAATGGTTTTATCATTATCATCTGATATTCTTTTTATTCCTCGTAGTATACAAAGTCGTGGTCCGGACCAATTCTTAAGAGAAGTTATTTCATCGCAAATATTTTTAATAAAATCTTCATTGTCTTTATTTTTAATTATACACAATTCATCGATACGTATCTTTTTACAAACATAAATTAATTTCTGCACAAATTCGGCTCGCGAAAAATGTGCCTTGAAATCAAAATTAATATATAACGTCTTTGTATCCGGTCTCAATGCAAAACATTCAAACTCATCAATTATCATGTTATTATCTCTTAATCCCTTTAATTCATCACCTTCAATAAAACACAATTCTACTGATTCCCGTGGTTTTCTTAATATATCTACAACTCTTGGCTGATCAGACCGTTTGTCGCAGATTTTACTAAGATCCATCTTCTCACACTCATCTTTGCTTTTAGCTAACTCATCCATTCTTTTCTTTTGAGCTCTAGTCATCACAGCAACAACTTGTTCATGCATACCCTTTAATTCTTCTGATGTTAAGCAAATTCTTGATAAAGCATCCGCAACCACATTCTCCTTTCCTTTGACATAAATAATCTTAAAGTTATATTCTTCCAAAGTTAAGCGAAATTTAAGGAGTCTACTTGAAGGATCTCTCATGCCAAAAAGATATATCAAGGGTTTATGATCTGTCATTATTGTAAATTTTTTGCCATACAAGTATGGTCTAAAATATTTTACAGACCAAACTATCGCCAACAGCTCTTTTTGAATGGTGGGATAATTCTTTTCTGCCTTATTTAAGGGCCTACTAGCATACGCTACTGGTCTTAAATCTTTATTACACAATACGGCTCCAATGGCAGTACCTGATGCATCCGTTTGCAATACAAATTCGTTTTTTTCGGAAAAATCCGGGTATTGTAGCACAGGTGAGGAAATTAAAGCATTCTTTAGAAACTCGAAAGCGCTGTTACATTCATTAGTCCATATAAACGGTTCATTCTTCCTACATAATTTATTTAACGGCATTGCTATATCTGAAAATGATTTTATAAATTTTCGGTAATAATTACAAAATGCTACAAAGCGTTTAACTTCATCGGAATTTCTAGGTGTGGGGTATTTTTTTAATACATTAGTTTTATCCGGATCAGGTAAAACTCCTTTTTCTGAAACAACGTGGCCTAAATAAAGTATTTCTTTCTTCAAAAAAATACACTTTTGAGGGTTTAATTTTAAATTAACTTTTCTTAACCTTTCCATGACGTCAGTTAAATTTTGATTATGCGTAGTAAGATTTCTTCCAAAAATAATTAGGTCATCTTGATACACAAGACATTTCTCATAAGTAAGACCTGACATTGCTATAGACATCATTCGACTAAAAGCACTTGGACTTGTTTTTAGTCCCATTGGTAATCGTTTCATTTGATATTGGCCCGTATTAGTAGTAAAGGCTGTTAATTTTCGACTGCTAGGTTCCAAAGTGACTTGATAATAACCCTGGTGAAGGTCAAGGTGAGTAAAGTAAATAGCACCAGATAAAGAATCTAAAATTTCATTTATATTCGGTAGCGGAAATTTATCATCGCAAATCATCTCATTTAACTTCCTATAATCAACTACTAATCGCCATTTTTTCTCACTACCTTCGCTACTTTTCTTCGGCACTAATAAGATTGGACTTGACCATTCACTATTCGACTCTTCTATGATATCATCTCTAATCATTTTATCTATTTGCCTAGCTATTTCCGGTTTTAATGCTTGAGGTAACCTATATGGTTTAACATAAACAGGTGTAACATTAGGTTTTACTACTATAGATTGTTCACAAATGTTTGTTGTCGTCAATTTATCGCCTTCTACGTAAAAAACGTCAGAGTACTTTGTACATATTGCCTCTATAGACTGCCTCTCTTCTTTGTTTAAATAATTTAAATTTAATTCGGATAGTAACGTTTGAACTCTTGAAAAGTTAATATTGTTTTTACTGAACTGACAAATATCAAAATCACTCAATGATTTTAATTCAGGAAGTACAGATGGCAAGGTTATTTCCTTATCGCTTACGTTAAGAATTTTAACAGGAATCCTATTATTTAGCACTCGCACTATCGAGTTTGCTAAAAATACATCCTTCGTTAACTCACTCCCACAAACAACTACATCTTCAGTCACAATATCATTCACCCAAATATAGTGAATTGACTCTGACCGTGCTGGAATAATTAATGTATTCCTATTATTTTCTATTTCTTCAACTAAATTTAAGTAATATTTTTGGCCATCGTTAGTCAACGTTAAAGTATTTGTATTTAAATTAATGTTAGCCTGAAATTTATTTAAGAAATCTAAACCTATGATTCCATCAGCTTTAAGTGGTATAGAATCAAAAATAAGGAAGTTATGATGTAATACTTGTTCTTTGTTATGTCTTAACATCAAGTCAATAGAACCTTGAGAACGTAATTTTCCACCTATTCCATTAACTAAAGTGTCATCTCTGCGCACGACAAAACCTTTTGGCAATATTTCTTTTTTAATTATTGACAATGTAGCGCCTGTATCAATAAGCCAATAGTATTTTATATTGTCAATGTAGAAAACAACGTACTTAGTATTCCCTTGGCATGATAATATGTGGTGTTTAAGATCGAAAAAACTGATTTGAAGTGGCTACATTACTACTTTTCTGGTCGTCACTGTGTCTTTTGTCGTCAGATTTTTCCACTGACAGCATATTTTGGCTTTGCCCACGATTCCTATGGTATCTACCTCTATTGCCATTCGACAATGATCGGAAATTGCCTCTACTTGTGTCGTTGCCTCTAAAATTACCACGTCGTACATGATCACGATTATAAAACGTTCCATATTGCTGACCACGACTGTAATTGTTATACCATTGACCACGGTTATTGTGAAAACCCCTTCTTTGATATTGACGCTGCGGTCGTCTTGAGTAATGTGAACCTCGGCCATTGTTAGACAAATGCATTATGTTACCTGACGATGACTGATGGGACGCCGACTCTTCATCCTTAGCTGCTTGGATGGCATCCTTCAGGTTGCTGTAGTTTCGGGCGGATATAATGGTGCCTAATTTTGAGCTTCGCAGGCCATCTGAAAACCGTTTAATTGCAAGCTTTTCATTTAAAGGCTTCAACACTCCATACGTGGCAGAATCACCATCAGCTTGGGAAATAGTTAACTCAGTAAACAGTTTCTCTACTTCGGTGCCAAAAGCATCAATAGAATTAGATCCCTGTTGTATATTTTGTAATTGTGTCTGTATAGCCACAAAAGATTTCTTAGGTAAAAGGTGATTTCTCAAATCTTTTATTAATTCTTCAACTGTTTTGTAAGAACCCGAAATACGTAATTTCGCATTCTCCGAGAGTCTACTTTTCAATATAAATGTAATTAATAAAGCCTTACCCTTATCATCAATCATATCCGCGTACATCTCAGCGGAGTCTATCAACCGCTTGGTTGTATTTTCAACACCGTCCATAACTGGAATGAGACTACACGCCACTTTAAGGTCAAACTCCATCTTTCCTAAATCAGACTGAATGGGAAAAATACACAATTTATTTATCTCCTCGTACACCTCCTTAATATTTTGAAAAATATTGATTGCCGATGACAGCTTTACATCCTTGCCCTTTTCTAACACTAAAATTATTTGGCTACATTTATCAAAAGTATCTTTTGCTTCGCCTAATTTTGTATCAATAACTTTGCCTCTATACCTAGCTTGTCCCTTTTTAATCAAGTACTTACGGATATCTACTAAAACCTCATAATGTGTTAACAAACTATCAATCATACTCTAATTTTAACATTATTTCATTATGATATAAAACTACGACATATCCACTAATTCATTATACAATGTTAAAAAAAAAAATCAAAAGTAAGCTTAACTTAAAATTATTGCGAAACACTAGAAATAATGTCCGACGATGCAGTTTTACGCAAACGGTATCAAATTCGCTGAGTGTTCGTGCACGATTTTAGGGCGTTTAAGTTTTTGCATTATGAAATTTGACACTTCACTCACTGTTAATTAATATTATAATCATTGCGAAATTGAATGCATTTAACTATTAAAAAAAAAACAACACTTTCACTGACTCACAACATGATTGATGCTGGATTGTCTAATTGTCTGGTGTACCTCCGGCTTGTCCACGTATCGACGCTCTTAAACGCTGCATGGTGCTGAGACCTATCTCCTCCTGCATCCAGCGGCGATGACAATTTTTGTAAACCTTCAGCACGAAGTAAATAGCTATTACAGCGATCACAGCGAGGATTATAAAAGTCATAATGCTGAGGCGCTCCACGTGTCCTCCGATTTCTTTTATAGCAGCATCATTGCTTCCGCTGGCCGCGTTTTGGCTCAGAAAGACCTCCTCCTTCTCAACTGTTGACCGACACATTGTATACTTTTACTTGCTTAATGTCGCGAAAACTTTTCTTATAGCCCCTTGGCAGACCTTTTAGGCAGGGTCGCCATGTGATGTTGGGGGTCCGATAGGATCGTAAAGAAGTACACAACCACCTTGATCGAACTTCATTTAATAAGTACTTCACTAATTATAAGGGAATGCGCATTTTAGGTAAACTACATCGTAAGCATAATTCACTAAATCACTATTAAGTAGTGCACACAATAGGTTAAGTCTACCTAAGGAGCATACACACTAATTACATACACTTCAACCTACCTAATGGTCAATATTTTTATTATATGAAACCGGATTTCTTCACAAAACAAACGTGTGATAATAATTTTATCACAAAGTTGACGATCAAAATACAGCAAATGTCAGTGATATGGAGCGCAATGTCAACTTTAATGTATTCAAAACATTGAGTGTCATGTTGGCGCGGAGGACTGCCCCTGACCTTTCACAAAAAATGTATTTATTTTTCCAACCGACAATTTTCAAACAGATTTTGTGGAAAGAAAAATTCGGGTACGGACAGGACTTGAACCTGTGAACTTGCGCTATAATTTTCAGTGTAAGTTGTGTCAGAATACCAAACTGGCTGCATGTGGCATACAACCAGAAAATATATACGAAAACGGTTTGAAAAGTGCTGCATATACAACATGTAACGTTAAATGCGCAAAACCTCTCATGGGGTAACTCGGCTCATGTTACTGAACAATGTGTGTTCTAAGACTTCGAAATTCCGAAAAAAAGTGGTTTTTCATACAAAAGAGAAATTGGTCGGGCCCATCAGTATGAAAAGTCATTTCTTTTTTTGCGAATTTCCAAAAGTCTTAGAACAAACATTGTTCTGTAACATGGGCCGAGTTACCCCATGAGAGGTTTTGCGCATTTAACGTTACATGTTGTATATGCAGCACTTTTCAAACCGTTTGGCTGACAGTACCTACTGAACAATAGCAATAGAATTAAAACTTATCGTCTAAAAAGTAAATAATGAATTGTGAACGTGCGTAAATTAATGTCATACGTAATATTAAATGTGTGGTTACATTGATTGTTTGCTTCTCCGATAACTTTCATTAAGCAAAGTGTCCATTTGTTATCACGTCGATTGACGACTTACTCAAGTCTCCCGTAAGTTCTAGAACAACTTTCTTGTGTCCACAATACACGATATATCTGTGCGGTGTGGAAGTCTCGACGGTTCCACTTTGAGTGATAAACAAATTACAGATGTTTGTAGTAGCACGACATGTTTCTAATCAGTTATGATAGAGTTGTTGTTCTAATTGTTACATAGCGTTGTCTTAAAAAAATAATAATAACACACATTAATATGAAAGAAAAATCTTTTTTATTTGGATACATTTTAATACAATCATGTTGACTTTTAGATTCACTTAATTAAATTGAATTGGCACCGTCAATTAATCTCCATGTAACATAATACGGTTTCAGTCTTACCATGGGATATCGTATTACCCAGTTACTGGGTTGTGGAGTTCCGAGAGTCAGTCGCTCCATGTAAAATACTGATATTCAGCTGCATCTGGTTCGACTAAAAGCCGACCACAATATAGTTGGGAAAAGGCAGGCAGATGATGATGATAACATATTATGGTTTAATTATATCCTCTGGTACAGTAAACGTGTTATGTTATACTGTTATACATTATACAACATTGGAAAACCGTTTGAAAATTGTATTGCTAATAATATTTCAGAATGGCCACGTATGTATGTGAACATGTGTAGTATTTCTTCCGTTGGTGTCTGTTCAGCGAGTGTCGTCGCCGCTGCAGTCTGTTATCTGATAGTAATTAACAATATTTTATTGGTATCGTCGCTCGTTTATATATTACGAGTCTGACGCAACCTGACACACACTTGCATGCTATTGCTTGCCTTGCAGAACAGCTGCGGCTACACATTCAAACTAATGCATCATTGACGCATGTCATTTGTTTCGCTTTCTACCTTCCATATTACCATTCATACTTAGGGATTTTACTCATGGCCCGATGCGATGCCATTCGTTGGAACGAATTCCAACTACAAATGAAAATCGACCTTACCACTATGACATAAGATATAAAACACGTTGTTATCGATGGGTAGATGAAACACAAAACGCGATGGCCATGACAAAGTCAAGTCAATCGAATTGCATCTTTATTTCTTAGTGGCTAGGTTGATTTTCACTTGTAGTTGGAATTCGTTCGAATCGCGTCGCATCGAGCCTTAGTAAAGTCCCTTAGTCGCCCGACCACGAATTCGCACTAAGCGTTTTCACTCTTCCTTCATAATGCGCTGAGCAATAGAGTGTAACTCTCTGTGTTAGTGTTCCCGAACGCATACAACCCGAATTTCTACAAAGTTAGCGTGAACCAAGGTTCTTCTGGGTAAGCTCGTTCCATCGTAGGCTTTGTCTCTGTCACCTGTGACATAGGCTAGAGTCAACAACAAACCCAAAATAAAAGTAAGCAGCTTAAGAGGAAACAGCACGGCCGTTTTTCCATACAAACGTAGTCCCCTGTTTTCTCCCTGGATAATGCCAGTAGAGCAATAATTTTTTTACAAAAAATCTATGACCACTATTGGCATGTCTCTATGTTTTCCTTTTTTCCATAAATTAATTATTAAAAGAGATATGAAAAATCCAAATCCTAAAAAATTCGCTAGATTTTCCGCTGTGTTCAAATATCCAGAAAACAAATTTGACGAGATTATATAAAAAAAAGGAAAACATAGGAACACGGCCACTGCTTTTCTTTATTTTTTAATGAAAAAAGTAGTGAAATCGGTTAAGTTTTGGAGGAGTAATCAGGGGACTACGAATCGTTGATTTTGTGCCATTTAATAAGGTATTTTCGGTCCAAGCTGCTGTTGTCTCTATCGCGCTCTGTAACTCTGTTGTGGGCACTGCGCGACAGCAATAAATTATACAAATACCTATTTTTCAATTCTCCAGCCCTTGCTGTTTCCTCTTAAGAAATGGTTGTTGAAGTTTAAAACAAAATCCAAAGTAACTAATTTTTTTTTTAAATTAAGTGGCGGGACGAGCTTGATAAAACCGATGACCAGTGGTCCACTTTGGCCCTGTATCGTGAAAATTGGAAATCATGGGGAGAGGCCTTTGCCCAGCAGTGGGATGATGTAGGCTAGCAGTATCAGTATCAGTATGAAAATATTGTTTTGTAACCAAATGTCAGCAAATCCTATAAAGCACAGTATCTATTTGAATTGTTAAGAATTAATTCGCGACTGCCTGTAAATCTTAGCGCACAAAATTTTAATTAAGTTTGTAATTATAAATAATATAGTTATGAAGTATTAAGTCCAGTCCTCAGTAGCAGTAAGTCGTGTGTGTATCATATTTATAAGTCACTTTAATATGTAACTACAGCTGCACCCAGCGTTACTTACAAAAATTTAATGTAATTAATTACCTGTCGTTTGGTACATCCGACTAGGATAACGTCATGTAGTCCATTTGTTTTAGATTGCAAGAAAAAAACGTGAATTGTGATGACCATGTTGATGGCTATACAATGAACACTTAAAATCAGAAGTCGATTTTAAAAACTCAGCCTGTATAATTTACAAAAGCCACCCAAAAGTCACCCGGTATAATTTTTTTATGGATGTAAATTTTGTATATGACTATGTGTGAATTGAAATTTAAATGTATAAATATGGTCCTATGTACCCGAGTAAGTAAATAATAAGTGAATACAAACATAGTATGTAGCGACAAGTGCCTCACCATGTGATAATATTTAGTTGTGTTTTGTGACAACACCCTGTAGCCGGGGAACAGCTCGCCTGCACCGCTCTACCAGCTGATCGACTTCATTTGATGTGATCAAATAAGTTGATAGTACCTTCAGCATGTGTAGGAGAGATGTTTCCCAGGTAAGGTTCCAATGTAAAGTAACTGTAATATTATAATAATATTAAAATAAGATATACGTAAGCGTGTTTCCACACAAAACTACTACCTAATTAATAATTATTGCAATTAACTTAATTATGACATACAACGCTATATTTTTGTAAAAAAATACATAATTATCTGCATTTCTTTTTTTGTTGATAGATTATGTCCAAAAACTTTGATATAATACCTAAACATTCATAATGTAGAAATCGAAATGAGTATTTTACTTTTTGTACTCGCAACAAAACTGCTGTGTATGCAGGTATGCGAGGTAATTCGATGGGCCTCAACATAATTAAATAACAGAGCTAAGGTGGCCCAGTGGTATCAGCTCCGGGTTACGAGTTGTAGGCGCAATACTTTGTGTAATTTATTTCATCACCACTGCTCTCAAAACGGTGATGGTAAACAGCGTGAGGAAACCGGCATGTAGTAGAACCAAAAATTCGAAGACATATACAATCAACAAAGTGGAATTATAACCTATTTTGGCAATAAATCGTTTGAACCCGTCAAATTGACAAAGATCAAAGTCGTTATCATAATTATGTATGTTTACGCGAGCGTCTGTAGAAAAATAAGCTTACGGTGGGTCATAATTCCACTTAGTCGATTGGACATCCACCAACACGGACTGGGCCTGCACTGGTGGATTATGGACCACTCCCTCTTACAGAGAGGAGGCCAGTATCCCAGTAGTGGGAATACTTATAGGCTAACACTTGTAAAGTCAGTTGTCGCTACCTGCACACCGTACAGTTTTGTCGTGTGTACTTATATAAATACCAGCAAAGAGTTGAATGTTGTCGAACTGAATGCTTATCATTTAATGCCTAATTACAATCGTCAATTAATGCATTGAATGGAAACATTTGCTGAACACAATAATGTAATAAATAAATATTCCTCTGTGTTTGTACTACTGTTGATTTGCAACTGTTTGTGAGAGCTCAGCGAGGAGCGACTGACGTGATATGTTTCCTACTGATAACACGAACTTATTAACTAATGGGATTTTCATTTAATACCTTCCTTGATTAGAAGATCTAAGCATGATAACGTTGTGGACTTTGATTTTGAGTTCTACGGCCTAGGAAATAAAGTTCATTATTCAAAAAAAGTTAGTGACTTATAATCGTTGACAGTAAAGGTATAGTTTGTAAAGTCTCTTTGCCTTTTTGGGTGAAATTATTTTTGACACACTGGTTTATTGAATAGAAAATTATTAGTAGCGTAAGCCGAGGTTGCGGTACATACATATCCCGCGACTCCGGTTCACAAAGGGCTACCGAAAGACACCGTGGATTTTATTCAGTACAAGTCTGACAGAAAGGGGTGGGAGAAATCATTTCATAATTTTACCACGAAAAAGAAAAGGTGTGAGTTTCACAAGTTTTATATAAAAAAATTGTGAAACTCACACCTTTTCAAAGGGGCGGGGACTACAGAATGCCACTTGCTGCCATCCTTGCGTAATTCAGTATCATCACCTTGTAATTAATACATTATTTTATTACCTAAGTATGGCATTTTATAAATACAAAATAATTATATCAATATATTATTATTGCATTTTCTAATTCTGTTTACTTCAGTCATGGGAATGAGATTTAATAATGGTAAGGGTTAATTGTATTTATCAGAATGTCGTAAAAGTCGGCCTTATTATATTTCAATGTGTTTTTAATTCAAAACGAGGCGCGGGCAATAAATAAATCACAAATGTTTTGATTTATGGCTAGCTGGTGACACTGTGTCGAAGGTTCCTGATAAGCTGAGATACTAATTGAAGCGATTAGAACAAAATAATAATAAGCTCAACTTTCAGAAGCGGCCGTGTCACGAATATTAAGGGAGTGAGCACACTTCCTCACATCTGTATGCTATGAACCGACGAACTGAAGAATTTCCGGAACTTTGGAAGTGCTACGGTTACTTCAGTAGGTATGGTTATTTCACTTTATTGAGTTGAAACTCCATCTACATTAAGCAGTACACATTAAGCAGGTACAAGGCATTAAGTCCGCCTTATGGACAGACGCAGACGCCAGCAGGTCAACCTACCCGAATCTGTCATATTTTACCAATCTAACATCAACTTTCCGCTATTGTGTAACACAATAGGCTAGTTTCCAGCATCAATAAATTTCAAATTTTATTAGTTTACGAGTATCAGTTAAGAGTGTTCAAAAGTGATGAACATTACAAAAGACGCACTAAAAAAGACACCACGGCATGACTTATTGTGAATTTTAAAAGCGTCCTATCTTCGTAAATTTTGGTTTACAAAAGAGAAATCCACGTCAAATATTTTTTATACCATTCCCACTTTAAAAAGTTACTTTTTCTCACTGAAAACAGTGAGTAAAAAGCTCTTTTTCTCACTGTTTTGGTGTTTGAATTTAGAACACATTGCTGCGGTCCACCCCCGTCAGCCCCCGTGTTGTTAGGAAAATGTTACTCTTTTAAAACATTGTACTGAGTTTAATGTCAATTTGGTGGCTTAGTGACCGAGCGATTAGACTACTTCGTCGCGTGTAGTGGGTTCGATTCCCGCACGGAGCAAAGGATGATGCCAGGGTTTCTATGAAATCTGGGCCCACCCTCCAATAGCAACATGTAATACGTCATTGGATAGGTATTTTTAAGCTGAACAAAAAATGTTATGGCACGAAGTCTGAAATGTTAGTCCGTTCTGAGATATGTTTGATTTAATATGGCAGTATAAGATAAAACCAAATAATGTTTTTTTCGTAAAATATTACATTTTGGTGCGGAGGAGAAGGAGGAGAAGCTCGGTTCTAAATAATGACAGCCGCACAGGTCGATCTTCCATGTCAAGCCGCGCTTGCCAAGGTCGGTTTATGGATGGGTGACCATTTATCCTTGTTTTCTCTCAAAAAGCACTTAAAAGCCTTTGATTACGACTATCATTTTTAGATCTTTGATAATCGTTACTTACTGTAAAAGCTCGGAGCGATTTTAAGCTTTTACACCAAAGATATTTCAACAATGCGTCAATGTCTCATTACATTCAGTCACTACACATAAGAGCGACAAGGTTTTTTTTACATGGTAAAATAAAATCCACGTATCCTTCAATAGCCCTTTACGTTCCGAAGCCACGGTTACTCGTTAGTCTCGCAACCCCGGCAGGCTTTGGCCGTCTAAGGCGGGCTATTTTACATTTACAAATGAGTCCTCATGGCCAGTATAGTGCAGAAGGAACTGCCAGACACGCATTGACTGAAATACACGGTGTCCCGTCAATAGCTCTTTACGTTCTAGGGTCACAGTTCAGCGAGTAAAGGGCAACTCGCTGCCCGACCAAGGACCACGCCCGGGTCGACGGCGCGTTGTGTCCCACGCGCGCCTCAAAGAGCGTCAGCATAATGACGGGGCCCCCCTCTCAGAGGGCCAAAGCCTGCCGGGGTCGCGGGATTATTCCCTTACCGTAACCCCGGAACGTAACAGCCTATGAAGGACACCGTGGATTTTAGTCAGTAGAAGTCTGACAGTCCCTCCCGCCCTGCCCGGGGTTGGAGGACTCATTTGATGATTTTACCACGCTAAAAAAAAAAAAACCGCCACCTTGGCAGATGTTTTATTCCCGTCGTCCTCGACTATTGTGGTACGAAAATCGCCTCGTGACGTCCAATATAGTAGGTATCTCCCGCAGCGGTTGTGTCGTGAGATGGAGGCTGTCCTCTCCTTCACTTATTCTGCCTACTCCTTCACTAGCATCACTGCTTAAGAGGAGCAGGAGGAGGTAATTACTTCTTAATAAACGGTTGCGTCTGGCTCCGCAGTGGTGCCTCGCCCAAGCTATGCATACCTTCATTGTATGGTCGATCGTGTGCAAAAAAGGGTTAAAGAAGGGTTTTACCGCCGCGGTTTTACCAAACCTCGGTTGCGGCAGTCGTACCCTCCATACCCCATACGATTACAACGGAGTTCTTCACGCAGCGCATCGACTTGACTTCTCAGAGGTAGCGGAGATACGCCTCGCCATTTTGCCTCCGCTCCACACGCCACTTATAGTGCTGGAAGGCTTTCGCCTCTAGATCCCATGACATACGGTATGGCAACTGACCCTAGGTACCAAAGTATTGACACAAATGATGCGTACAGGTGCCTTCAGAACAACGTTGGATCTTGCTGGTACAATAGCTTTGAATTCCATAGTTGGTGTGAAATAGTATCTCTTAACTCTAAAGTGATTGTACCTACTAGTTCTTGTATGATTTCAAAAAAAAAACCTTCTAGCTTTTATGTGTAGTGACTGAATTCGACAAGACATTGATGCATTGTTGAAATATATTTGGAGTAATAGCTTAAAATCGCTCTTGAACCTGCTGTTAATCACTGTAGTGGAGGTGGTTAACGTCAAAGTGGGCTTCTATAGTGGTAGGTAACGACTGTCAAAGATCTACTACGGACAGCCGTAGGTAATCAACGGCTTTTAAGTGCTTTTTGAGGCACGGAGAAAACCCGGATAGATGGTCACCCATCCATAAACCGACCTCGGCAAGCGCGGCTTGACATGGAAGATCGACCTGTGCGGCTGTCATTATTTAGAACCGAGCTTCTCCTCCTTCTCCTCCGCACCAAAATGTAATATTTTACGAAAAAAACATTATTTGGTTTTATCTTATACTGCCATATTAAATCAAACATATCTCAGAACGGACTAACATTTCAGACTTCGTGCCATAACATTTTTTGTTCAGCTTAAAAATACCTATCCAATGACGTATTACATGTTGCTATTGGAGGGTGGGCCCAAAAATTGCATCATCCTTTTCGTATGATCTACAGTTATTTGTTTCGGATCTGGGTGTTTGTTTAAGTGGATTTAGATGTTAGTAAACGCACCTTTGTATTTTCTTTCTTCGTTAAATACCTATCTATTATCGCTTAATTGTTATTTTTCTTGTGGTCATGGTATAAAGTATCGTATGTAACTCGTGAATAAAACGGATTTAAATCGAGGGCCTGAATCACTCGCGCCGCTCAGGATTTAAATACTTGAATCACTCGCTTCGCTCGTGATTCAATCATCATGAATCACTCCCTGCGGTCGTGATTCAGTCATTAAAATCCTTCGCTTGCTCTTGATTCATATATTTGGCCCTCGCTTTAAATCCGCTCTTTATTCACTCGTTGCATAATGTACTATTATACCATTCCCACTTTAAAAAGTTACTTTTTCTCACTGAAAACAGTGAGTAAAAAGCTCTTTTTCTCACTGTTTTTGTGTTTGAATTTAGAACACATTGCTGCGGTCCACCCCCGTCAGCGCCCGTATTGTTAGGATAATGTTACTCTTAATTTCAATGATTGTTCCGAGTTTAATGTCAATTTGTTGGCTTAGTGACCGAGCGATTGGACTACTTCGTCGCGTGCAGTGGGTTCGATTCCCGCACGGAGCAAATTTTCGTATGATCTACAGTTATTTGTTTCGGATCTGGGTGTTTGTGTATGTGAATTTAGATGTTTGTAAACGCACCTTTGTCTTTTTTTTTCTTCGTTAAACACCTATCTATTATCGCTTAATTATTACGTTTCTTGTGGTCATGGTATAAAGTATCGTATGTAACTCGTGAATAAAACGGATTTAAATCGAGGGCCTGAATCACTCGCGTGCTCAGGATTTAAATACTTGAATCACTCGCTTCGCTCGTGATTCAATCATCATGAATCACTCCCTGCGGTCGTGATTCAGTCATTAAAATCCTTCGCTTGCTCTTGATTCATATATAAGGCCCTCGCTTTAAATCCGCTCTTTATTCACTCGTTGCATAATGTACTATTATAATCCATCTAATAAGTCCGAAAGTTCATAGATTTTTTAGTAACCAAGCCTTTCAGGCTTAGGTAACGTTTTATTTATGAAGAATTTCACGGGCCGACCCATGGTGATTCCTAAACGTTGGTCGCACAATTAGATACTCTAATACCTATGTGTGCTATCAGTAATGAGGCGCGTCTGAACCGTGTCTAACTGTCACATCATTATATCACATTCATTATATTTTATTATATTCGCGAGGATAATTAATTGCCGACGCTCCGATACCATCGGACTTCATCTCACAACAACATACTGTTATCGATAAGTTTATATACGTTTATTGTAATTTTGTAAAACTCTTCAATGTTGCCAAAACAGGAAAATATTGTGTTTATAAAGAAACGGCCTGATAGACTAATCGTTAATTAGTTTAAACATTCCAGAATAAATTCTTAAAACAGTGACTTTATTAGTAGTACAGTCAAATTAGGTCATTTTTTAATAAAGATTGGAATAAATTCTCTGGAGAGAAAAAAACATTTCTGATGATTTCGTATGAGTCAAAGATCAAGTTTAAAAAACAAATTTCATTAACCCCCCCTACGGAAGGGGGTGAAAACTGATTTTTTTTTTGTTTGGTCTTAACTAACCAGAGAATACAGGTGTACTCAGCGTAATTTTTTACATGCTTTAGAACACCTCAATCTACATGATTACATTTTATTTATTTTAATTGGACCAACGCAGTGCCAGAAAAAAAAGAAAAACTAAGAATTTTATTTTTTGGTCATTGCGGCCTCGGGGAAAACTGTGTAGTTTTGTAAACTGAGGAAAGGGATATACATTTAGACCTAAATACATTATTGATTTTGAACCCTTGTGTGACATTTACGGAAATTAGTTTTTCACGTTTTTCTGCCGCTGTACTTCGGGGGAAATTTTGATTGCTTCAAAATCATCACCATCATATTAATTTGGTTTCCTTTATATTTGCACCCTATAAAAAATTAGCATTTTTTTAAGGAACATACATTTTTCTAGTATTTTAGTGATAGTCAAAGAGCAATTATGATATGGAAATTCCACGTTAACTCTACATAAACTTCCAGTTATATATTTCTTATTTTTATTAGGTGCGAATGTAGTATATTTAGAATACATTGTTTATTAAAAAAAAAAACATGACTACAATAATTTACCCCGAAGTAGAATTACAAATATTGTAAAATGCCGGTTTCCTAGGGGTGCAAAAGGGTGCTAATGTAACTAGGTGGGTGCAAAAAAAAAAGAGTGCTTATTATGAGTTTGCACCATCAGACTAATTTCCCTTGAGGCGCAAATTAAAAATAATAATTTATTAGCGTTTCTTACACCTTACACTTTTTTAGTGAAAAGTAATTATCCACCAACGGGGTATCTACTTACATTTATTTAAACATACCAAAATAAGTTAGTAATGAAATTTCAAAATTTTGGGACTTTTATGATAATACCTAATATTAAACGATGTTCCGTACATAACAGGAATAGTGCAAACTAAGAGAAAACTTATATTCATGTCTTCTAATGATTCCACAAAAAATTACAACTACACGAGTTCCTTCCAATCTTTTTGCTAATTTGACTGTACTATAGGGACTGTCAGACTATCTGACTAAAATCGACCCGTGTTCCTTCCTATACCCTTTACGTTCCGGGGCCACGGTATCCTGGGTTAAGAAAAAACCCGCGACCCCAGCAGGCATTTGGCGCGAAACACGACGCGCCACCGACCCGGGCTTGGTCCTTGGTCGGACGGCGAGCTACCCATCACTCACCGTCCGCAAGCTCGCTCCGCCGCTGTGCCCTCTGCTGATCAGAGGGACACGCGTTGGAGCATCCACACGACAGGCTATTCGCATACGGGCAAAGAGACCACTTAGGCACACAGTGCCCAAGGGAGAGTTTTTGCCCGCATCCCAGGGTGCACCGGCCCGAAAAACTGGTCTTCCTCCCGGTCGTATCCGGGCGCACGTGGAGGTTTCCTGTCATAGCACCCCAATCATTTAAACTAGCAAACCTGGAAATACTATACTTAGGCAAAGAAATATTTGTTCCGTCCGAGAATCGAACACGCAGCAGTCGATCCCTCAGTCATTGTGCCAAATGTGCCGTCAAATGCAATAGAAACCACTTTCATCGAGCAGAATCCGCAATCCGGTTTGAAATGTCCTTAAAACTAGAGCAGGTATGTTTGAAAGGGAAAGGCCCATATCTAGGTATTTAAATACCTAGGTAGGCAGTTAGGTATACATCGGCCAAAGGCTAGGTAATGCAGATGAACCCGTGAACTTTAAGCAGTCAAAGTCCGGACTGTGCCCGACCCCGGCTAACACTCTCGCTTCTTACAAAACATGCATGCTAACTGAGATAACAGACAAATTGGTTCTTACCGGATAAAAGTTCAGATATTAATTTTGACTTGCTTTTATTTAACTACCGATATTTTATGTGTAGGTAAAGTCGTTTTTTTAACCCCCGACGGAAAAAGAGGGGTGTTATAAGTTTGACGTGTCTGTCTGTCTGTCTGTCTGTCTGTCTGTCTGTGGCACCGTAGAGCCCGAACGGATGAAGCGATTTCAATTTAGTTTTTTTTGTATTAAAGGTGATTTACGTGCGAGTGTTCTTAGACATGTTTGATGAAAATCGGTTGAGCCGTTTAAAAGTTGTGGGGGTAAAAGTGAGAAAGGGTAGCCGAGGGTTTGCAAATATACTCGAGTGGGGTCTTAAATTAAAGCAAACTGAAAGAGAATATTGATCACTTAATTAAGTGTGTACCTATAAAAAGTTTCAAATAAAAATTAAATTAAAAATTTTAAAAACCCCCGACACAAAAACCAAGATTCCTTTAAAAAGTACTAAATAATAAAAAAAAACTCAATCTTAAAGTACCTAACTATGTATTAATAATTATTTAAAAAATACGTCACGTTGGGGGACCGAAAAAAAACGTAGATAATAAATAATTTGGACCGGTCCCCCAACGTGACGTATTTTTTTAATAATTGTTAATACATAGTTAGGTACTTTAAGATTGAGTTTTTTTTATTATTTAGTACTTTTTAAAGGAATCTTGGTTTTTGTGTCGGGGGTTTTTAAAATTTTTAATTTTTTCTTTTTAGTACAACTGGTCTCTTACTTAAGGCACCCAAGAGAATCAAAACAATTAAACAGGTGCCGTAACTAGCTTTTATGGCGGACAGTGCGAGCGTCTCTAATTGCGCCCTGGTCTGATCATTTGTGGTACTGGGTTGGCTGGCTATTACTGCATCACTCCAGGGTCTGCACCCTGTGCCGGGGTACTATTGGCACACCCCTATTTTCGTCACCGGATTGAACCCAGATGATGGTGATACCTATTACCTAAGTGAGTAAAGTGCTTGTCGTACCCATTTCTCATGATGGCCAGACGACCCGTTGCACTTCATTCAACTTCAAGTCAAAGTTGCATCTAAACTTACAGTATAGGACAGACTTCCGCTTTAAGTAAAAAAGAGCGCGCTGCCTTGTAAGTTGTATCAGTCAACTTGTTGCATCAATGGCACCTGTCTCCCAAAACTATTCGTAAGCACCGCAGCGAGCCTCGTGAGCCGGCCCTGCAGGTTGTGCGGCGGCGCCTCTGCTACCCGGCCGAGGAGGAACGACCGCGGGTCTTGAGGTGCTGTGAGGAGCGACGGAGCTTCTTCATTTGGCAGGGTGTTGTTGGCCAGTGTTGTTGATGGGAGGTGGCTGATAGCCGGCAGTGTGCGAGCGAGCGCGGCCCGGAGCACCCGTCTGTACCGCCAGTAGCCCTGTGATCGTCGTCAGAGCCGCACGTCCGCGACATCGTATTTTTCTACGATACCTAATATCAGCCGACCTTGGCGCTATTTCGACGCCGGTGTTCGCACGCTGTCTCCGGACCCACATGTGAGTATCTCTATTTACTACGTTACTCCTACATGCGCTCGATTTCAGGATCGGTACACTGAAATCCTGAAAACAGGAGACTCCTTTCATTGAAAAGTAACTGGTTGCCTAGGATATCTAAATGTGAACGCACCTTTATGTTCAAATTTAGAATCAATTTCATGAAGTTCATGAACTCAAAAGAAATATCTTCTCGTTTGATGCTATCAACAGAACATATTTTTCAAACATATTATGAAACGCAGAACTGTTTCGAAATATTTTTTAAACAAAACTTGTAGTTGGCTCTATCAACACAACGCACAGTTGGTAAATACATATGTTTACCATTGAAATATTTTGACAAAATCTACATTATCATAAAGGACTTACGTATCGCGGACTATTAGCATATTAATATTCATTGGTCGCGAATCAGTATCGCTAGTTCGCTACCGAAGCACTGCTATTAGTAAAGTAATTCATTAATATTGATGAGACAACTTCCAGCAAACAAACTATTTACTAAAATGTGCTGACGCGCCTCCAGATATACATTTTTTAATTAAAATACGCATTATCTATATTGATAGATATTATCTACTGACGGACGTCTCAATCAGAGCTAAAACGTGGGGCCCCATGTGAGCCCCGCGACCCCGCCGTGACCCCCGCGACCTCGCCGGAGAAAGAACCCGCGACTCGTCAACAGATAGTGTTATCTAAACCAAAACACTGAAGTCCACTGAAAACATCTGCGACACACACTTGCTCAGTAATAAAATTGCCGCACAACTACTTACTTATGTTCGTGACGCAGGATGATCACACTCTGAAAAGGTATAAATTCCAATGAGGTTTTAGAATAATTTTTTTGTTAGATTCATCTGTAGGGTCATTTTGAAAGAAAGCCGCCGAGTAATCACAGTAATGTCAATATTTGCCACTTCTAACATGCCATCGAACGCCTCTGTAAACACACCCTAATTTCCGTAGGTACATTTGACGACTTACGTAGTACATAATATTTCACTTCCGCACATGGCTTTTCCTTTTCCTCCGCAATTTTTCACGCGGCTCCTACCACCGACGACATCGAAATATAGTGCGTTCTACAATAAAGTTTATCTGAAGGAATTCGCGCGATACGCGTAGACTCGCTCGCTAGCTGATTGCGTAAATAGATACAAAATAATTTAACGCCGGCGTTTCGCGACGCGCCGACACGTTCCGCGGACCGCTTTGTTTATCCAAATCATTCATACATGCACTTGAACTCGCGGATAATGGCTTACTATTTAGCGAACATCTGAAGTTTGGAACATTATATTCATATCTACAGAAATTCTCTTCACTTCGGCTGCGAATTCTTCTCCGGTATATAAATGCTCTGTGTTGATCTATTTTCGTCTATCGACATCTATTTTATTTGTTTAACAATGGATGGATTGATGCTGGAAAAGCTCGCGCGTCGTGATTCGGAGTTACTTTTATTGATGGATGACGTTCGTTAAATAGTGATAATTCTAACATGTCTTTTGAGTATCTAATTTGTTTGAAAGGTCCAACGGTGTATGGGCCGATGGATGGATAGAGACGACTTCTTATTTATCAGAATTGGATTTTGAACTAATTAGGTTGTAGCAAAAATATTAATCGCATCTAAAATCAACGGCAGCCTGCACCTGTGAGCAGCAGTAAATTTTTCCCAGGACAATATAGTCGAACTTTAGAAATGATAATCCTCAGTCGGTTGTCCAAATGTCTGCAATTGAATGATAGCGAAGTTTATTGCATTGAATATAATTCACATCACAACGGGGAGGCGCGATTGACTAACAACTTATAAATAACCGGAGATCGTAACTGCAGCTCCAATGGGACCAGCTCGGGACCGGAGGACAGGCGTCCTGCACTAAATATTCATTGAAGACGTGACGCAGACAGACGAGGACACAGTAGGGCTGCACGTGGACGTGTTGCTGCGGACATCAGATATTGCACGTCATCAAAGCGGCTCGAGGGACCTACGAGATAAATGCACTCTCTGCAACAGGATGGAGTCCTAGGGAACTGTGAATATAATGTACATACGTAAACGGTAAAAAAAAAACAGTACCTACTTGTATCAAGAACAGAGATGACAGCCAATAGGGCTGCATACAGAACTGCTGCGTCATTCTAAATAAATTGTTGAATGAGGATAACTGATGGCTTGCACAATGAGATGAAGAATATAAAAATATGAGAACCTATCTCAAGGCATACAAGTGTTGGCTTCAAATGAAATGTTTCGTTTCTCACACTTTATAGAGCTAGACCAGACCATTAACAATAGCACCTCTGACAATACTGACAATCAAAGTATAATTGCACTGGTGGGCAGGTTGTAATGATCGCTGCAGCCAGCGGAACTAAACGTCCCGCACGGAATTATGATTACTTATGATAATGGTGCCCTAGTCTATCCTAACATTGTTTAGTTTGGGATTCTTTAAAAATAGAGGCCGGCTAAATTCATAATTCAGAAAAATAGCCAATGACTTTGTGAAGTGAATCATTAGGAATATTGCTAAGACCGTCTGTACACTTTTCAATAGGTCTCCGCCACTGCACTTCCGTGAACGTTTTCCGCACACCCACCTATAGTACTTTTGCTATCAGCGAAAATATTTGTAACTCGTAATATCCGGTTCATAGATCATGGACATGGTAAACAGAATGCTCCTACTGTTGTATCTGCAGCTATAAATTAGGCACATATTATCGCAAGATCGTTTACTTTGGCTCAATAATTGTGTTAATTTAACTTCTAGCAAGTAGAGGGTGTGGCGGGTGGCCCGCCATACGCATGAGTCTTCATTGATTATGCTAGATTTAAAGAAAAACATAGACTGCCTGCAGATATTCTTTGGTTTTGTTCGATTTAATCAATCTGACATCGATACTCCTGGTTTTGTTAACATAACGCTACGCGACACTCTACTACGACGACTAATTTTGCAGGACCAAACAAAGACATAAAAAGTGCCTAATTTCCAGAAATTTTGATTTACAACGATCTGCTCAAACTATGGTGAATTGTAAAGATGCGAACTCGCTACTTGCAGCTTATTGTGTTGTTTATAACGCTAAATTGATGACTTGACCAACATCATGGTCATTATAAGAATCCGGCAACCTTGATGAAGCAATCAATAAAAAACTCAAGTACGAGTATTTATGCTTCAGTACAAATCAGTTAAACTTACTTACTTAAGTGTGACTAATTACTAATTAGTTAAGTAAACTATGCGCTGTTTCTGAGTCTGGTGACGTGCGGTACTAACTCGTTATTATTTGTGTTGCTGTCGTTGCTCACTTGCTCGCGCTCTCGTCTGCTCGTTTTGCTCGCCGGCAATCATCTTATACTTCAATAATTAGAGACCCTCTTGATATGCTCAATTATTTATTCAATAGGTACTATATTCTCGTTCTCCTCTGCTCCCGGCGTCAAAATTGATAGACAAGTTGCGGGTGCTACTAGCTGTGCTAGTTTTGCTAATGAAGTATTATAAAAAATAATTACAGCTTGATTACAAATAAAACTGTAATCTAGCCCAAAAATGTGTCCAAATATTCGGTGTCTAATGTTATCTATAGGTACAGATATTATCTAATACTTTGTTATCATTGATATATTAATGCCAGTGGATCAGGTTTTCATTTGCTATTACTTAGCATTATGCAAACAGATATGATTTAATAAAAAAACATCAACTCTTCTGCGTCTGCTGCGGAAACTGGTTGTTAATGAAAACATATTGATCCGTGATTGTAATCAAGAGCAGTGAGTAGTACAATAATATGATGTAGTAGTTCCTTACGACGTAGTACTATTGTATCAGTATTTACTCACGTCAGCAAGGCCGCGCTGTCCAAGTTCATTAACTAGCCGGGTGCGCGCGCGCCGCAACCGCGTCACCTCCTCGTGTTTACCGTATTATAGGTATTCTGTGATTCTAAGCTTGTGTCAAATAGCTGTTGTCAGCAGCTTCACTCGCGTGTAAGGCTAAGCCTGCATATTCGTCACTGCAACGAATATGCTGCACCTGCTTTCTGGGTTAAATATTACTAGTTGTAGCATTATTACAGTCTCTTCCATCATTCATATTATTATCATTCAGCTCATCGCTCCACTTGTTCGCCGATGTCGCGATACGATCGGTTCGTCCGCAATTGTTCCCAAAGTCTCGGACCTCCCGTCCTCGCAAATTAGCCATTTAAACCAATAAATCAGTTGGCGCTGTTGTACTCTCTCGGCTCATAGATTTGATTGAGGGCCACCGACCAGCCGGCGACCACTCGCTTGCGTATTACTACCACATTCCATGACGGGATACCGGGAATATACAAGAATGCAGTTAATAGCTACAACATTTATTAAAATATTTAACTGTTTTAAGATTATAATCTGGTGTTAATAAATATTCCGAAATAAATCGATGTTATAAGCTCCCCGCGGTGTCGACCGGTCACACGCCTTCAATGGCGTATATTTGGTGTGTCATCATTATTGATGATAAATTACTTTGACAGATCGTATCGGCGTGTAATCGCACCCTTATCGGCGGCAAGTGTGAGTGGGTGAGCTATGTCTGCCAACGCGGGGTGCGGGGTGGCTCTCAATAAACATGACATGGCGGTAATGCTGGGTCATTGATTAAAGTCGCCCCAAATCGTTTTTATCTAATCATTTCAAAGTATGCTCTCTTAGCACAATTCCCAAGACACAATGCAAAGGTAGCTCTTGCATGTAGAGTTACTCGCTGCGTCAGTCAATCTGGTTGAGTGGCTCCGGAGCATCATTTGTCAGTTAAGGAAAATCCGTTGAGAAAATAAGACGATAATACTTGTGTGGGATGACAAGTAGTTCCTCAATTAATTCTCTACTGACAAGTAAATGAGCTACATTGTATAGTTTAAAGTATCAGCATCAGACTCACATTGCTGGCCAAAGGTAAACTAGGCGAACTTGTGATGATTCTCTATTCTGTACAACTAAAAGATGAAGTGACCTCTGTACTCGGTAGCCTAGTTTCTATTAGGTCTTATATCTATTATAGACATCTAGAATAGACAAATTGTCATTTCATTTATAAGTCGTGGGTACAGGCGGGGTGCGCGACAGGTCGTCCTCTCTTGATGTCTATATTGGGAGCAATTTGTTTCTTTGTGGCTTCTCTGCATCACGCTCATTGAGATTTGGTTCAGTTAGCGATGTCCAATGTCCAGCCCAATTGGTGCAGTGACACGCCTCGTACACGTGACCAATCTTACAGTCTGCGTGATCAACAATTTTCTAATAAGTTTCAGCATCATAGTTAGGTATGCAGTCATCAGGAGTTTGAACATCGTCATTGGCGCCTTATTTTTGTTTTGCTGAAGACTACTAATACACCATGAATGAATGCTGATGTATCTGCATTATCAGGATAATATCATGCACTAAGGGCTGCAGGCGCAGGGCTCGTGATGTTATCACAATATTGTACCTACGTCACCCGGTAACGAGTATCGAGTACTCGAGGATATTGGATAGCTGAAGCCACAACAAACTGTTGATTAAATGATTTCTTATCGACACTGGTTTTTGGCGAACTCTGTAAGCAACTCCAGTTCATTATTATACCTAGTTCATATTATCATTTATTTATATTTTTGAGATTTCAATTAGATGGTTAGTCTTCCGGCTCTTTATTAATTAGTCTTAATATGTGAGTTGATGATTCCCTTCGTCTACTAGTTTTAGATATTTTGTAATTTTAGAAATTATACAGTATTGACTGTGATATTGAGTTCGTGACATACAGTGCCGTGGTCAGCTATACTCTTTTGTAAGTTTTTTTTTTTTTAACTTAAAACATCATCAGCATCATTTGCCTTATGACATTTAATGTTGGCAGAGTCCTAAATTTTCTTGAAAACCGTTAGTTTGCTTTACTAAGTAAATTCCTGCAGGTCTCCAAAATTGGATCTTTGATAATTAATGGCCTGTGATCTATCGTAACGCACACAACACGTCATTCACACTCGTTACAAACATCAACTGTTTATGTGTTTACAAGTCCACATCTCCATAACATTTGCCTCTAGCGTTCACCGACGCGTCACATATTATCACCTGTTACTGTTGTTACAGAGCTTATGTTCATGAACGCTCAATTGATCACTTGCGTGCGAAAGTGATGACACGCCTCAGTGGGCAGCAGTCCTAACTACAGTCATGCATATTATATCTGTAGAATGATTTTTTGTTTGATTCTTTCTGAAACTTCTTGCTGTAATTAAACGGAACTTAATGAATGAACTGGTTATCGTTCTGACCACCTTATGTGGCGTATCTAATCTAATATCTTTAAACGAGCAATTCTTGTATTTTTATTTAAATATAACAGGATCTCGGAAACGGCTCCAAGGATTTTCATGAAAGTTACAGATTAGGAGTTTTTCGGCTCAATGGATCGATTTATCAAGGTCCCAGGTTCGAGAAAAGCTCAGTTCCCAAGATATAGACATTTTAAAAACCGAGCAAAGCTCGGTCAACCAGATATTACAATTAATGTATTCAATACTGAGATTGAAAAGCTTCAAGTCTTTGAATACGAATTAATCATTGTTTAATAGAATCAATTGCACAGATCTGTCCGTATTGTGTCTCGGGTGCGTCTGATTCGCTCACTCGTCGCGTCGTAGGTAACTCGCCGGTCGTCGCCGGCGCATCGCATCCGCAGCGGAAACCATTAAACATAGTGACGTAGTATCTCTTAGTAGTCTGTGATAGTGACAGCTGCATTGTGTGCCATCATGATGTGTGTCCGATCTTATCTGTAAGATCTCCAATTAAAGTCGGTTTCAAACACTTTATTCAAACCGACTTCTTGGAATTACGTATACTTAACTCATGAGTTAAGTATTTATTTTAAATTAGCTGCAATCAGTTCTCGAAAATATTGTTGTTATTCCTGCTTCAGACTAATTATTCGATAATCCTAATGTACCTGTGTATTTAATTTTGTTTATTTCCATCAATTTGTGACAGTCCTGTTAATTCTGTGTGATAGCAGTTAGTTTTCTGTATTATTTTCTACTTCAATACGTCAGGCTAGTTTGATAGTTAAGTAAACTCAAATTGTGTCTTTACAATAATGTGGATGGAATAGATGTTGTTATCGATGTGTGTAGCGTTTTGTTAGATGGCAATGTTTGCTGTGTTTTTGCTTGTAATTTCCACGTGATATCAAGTCATCAACGAAGTTAAAAACTCGTTAATGTTCTCTCTGATTGGTTATTACCTTCTTACGAGTACTAACTAGGACACACACTTACCAGTAAGTAGGTACATACATTTTTTAGGGTTCCGTAGTCAACAAGGAACCCTTATAGTTTCGCCATGTCCGTCCGTCCGTCCGTCCGTCCGTCCGTCCGTCCGTCCGTCCGTCCGTCCGTCCGTCCGTCCGTCCGTCCGTCCGTCTGTCCGCAGTTTAGCTCAGAGACGCACAGTACTAGAGAGCTGTAATTTGGTGTGAATATACGGATTTGTTGTGCCGAAAAAGTGGTAAAATAAAATCTCGTAAAATATTTTTTTTTAGGGTACCTCCTGTACTTACACGTGAAGTGAGGATTTTTTTTTTCTCACGTACCCCTTAGTGTGGGGTATCATTAAATAGGCCTTTAAAAAATAATGATAGTTTCCATTAACAATTTTTTGATGAAAAAATTCGTTTGTGAAATATTAAGCTTTAAAGTGCTAAATTTTGCTCGATTCGAGTGTCCCCCCCCTCTACCAGCTAAACGGTTATATTTGGGGGTGTGAAAAAATTCACAATAGTAGTATATATAACGAAGTTTAAAAGAAAATTATCATGACTGAGTAGGCTTTACAACTTTACGAGTAATAGTCGACCAACTTATAAAATGTACTTGATTAAATTTTTTCTTAAACAAAATGTATCGGAGAAACAATAAATCAACTGCAAATGTAAGTTTGTCAACTTTATTTTTACAGCTTTAATAGGTATGTTTTTATGGTATGTTTTTTTGGGGATAGGTAGGTTTTTATCGTCAACTATTTAACTAACTTCAAAAAAAGGAGGAGGTTCTAAATTCGTCGTAATCTTTTTTCTTATGTATATTTTCCCTGATTTCTCAAAGACTCCTGGACCGATTTTGAAAATTCTTCTTTTTAAAATTACATTCAGCGAATCAGTTTAGTTAGTACGCATAAGTATTTTGATGGGCAACTACGGAACCCTACACTGTGCGTGGACCGACACGCACTTGGCCGGTTTTTTGTATTTCTTTTGAAACAAAGATTTAATGATCTCTATGCGAAGCTTGCATTGCTACCTTTTGCAAAAAGCACTAGAAGGCCGCTTTCATATTAGGACGTTAGCAGAGCTAAGAGGCTAGGTACTACAAATCACTCATAACATAAAAATTATAACTCGTAATATTGTTTTCATATCTATCGTTTCGCTATCTCCCGAATATGTTACTAATCTGAGGCCTTCCTTGTAATTATCGAGCGGTCGATGCAAAAGATACCGGCGAAGGACGAAGTTGTGTATGCTACCATCATCACGGTCTGCCAGCATTCCAAAACATAGAAAAAAAGTAAAAAAAAATTTGTCTCTGAGCTGTCCAGTTCAAAGGTGACTGAGACAAAGCCTGCGATGGAGACCCTATCAATCTATAAAGTAAGGTATGAATCGGTCACAATATGGTTAAATATAAGTACCTATATCATCCAGTTCTCTAACTCTAGAATTAACTGTCAGAGGACAATAGCGTAGCTTTAGTCTTTCATGTTCGTTATCTTCTGAAAACACCAAATGGGTGTTATGCGATAGATAACAAATATATGGTGGGTACCAAATGTTAAGTAGATTCGAATCATTCTGTGTATATGAGTGTAGTGAATCTGACGGAGAGCAGACGAATCCGGAGTGGACCGGTGACCGTGACAATGTGGAGGGTGGGGGTCGCGCGATAGCACGCGACCCGCGACCTGGCTGTTCGTTACGCGATAAAATCAGTCCCAAACTTACGTAACAACGCGCGGGCGCTTAGCGCGCGGTGCCCCAACGCAGTGAGACGCATGCCTAATAAATAATAATTGGTCCCTACCCGTAAGCTTCAGAGAGAACTAACCCCTCTGGTGGTGATGATTGATAGGAAACCATTGTTGGCATCACGCAAGGTCAGCATTGTATCTACCGACTTATAAAACTTATTAGGTAACAGACATGGACATTTTTATTAGGTATATCTGACAGTCCCTCCCGCCCTCCCGGGGTGGGAGTGCAGGACTCATTTGATGATTTTACCACGCTAAAAAAAAAGATATCTAGACAAAATTGCCATTACAAACACTTCGCGTGATGTTACATAATTACTTATAGGTACGTCATGTTTTACATATTCACATAAACGCAAATAATAGTTTATTGACCTTATTCATCACCTAAGGTTTGTGTCTGTGCACAAACTTAATGTTATTATCTGCTTATCACAAAGTGATTCACTTGAATTAATAGGTAAGTACTTACCTAGTATAGTGCCACCAACTAAGCTACTTCAAAACTGGTAGTACAGCCGCCAATTTGAAAAAGTCACCAAAGTTTCCACTAGCGACGTTGAAGCCGCTGCTGTCAGTTGGGTCTGTCTTAAATGTGGACACCACATCATCTTCCTGCCCTTATCCCATTTTACTTGGGGTCGGCGCAACACGTTTTTTTCTTCCACTCTCCCCTATCACACGTCATAGTATCATCTACTCCTTTTTCTTTCATATCATTCCTTAGACAATCCATCCATCTCTTCTTTGGCCTTCCTCTTCCTCTCCATCCGTCAACATTCATACTCATCACTCTCTTAGTCACATGACTGTCATCCCTCCTCATCACATGTCCATACCAAGATAGACGATTCCCTTTCATTTTTTCTGTAACAGGCGCCACTTTCAAACTGCACCTTATAAACTCATTCCTTACTTTATCCATTCTTGTTACTCCACACATCCATCTTAACATCCTCATCTCCGCTACATGCAATCGTTTCTCATCCCTCTTTTTCACAGCCCAGCATTCCGATCCGTACAATACGACAGGTCTAATCACGGATTTGTATATTTTCCCCTTTAACTTGAGGGGCATCCGTGGGTCGCAAGTTGTTCCAGTGACCTGTCGCCATTTCATCCATCCCGAGTTGATCCGGTGTGTTATGTCCCGGTCTACATCGCTATCTCCTTGGACAAGCGACCCGAGGTACCGGAAGTCGGAACAGACTGGTATGGGCGTTCCTGCAAGAGTTATGGGCACAGGACTGGAGAGACGGACCGCCAAAATCGCAAAACAGATACTCTGTTTTGGTTCTGCTTAATTTTAGGCCAACGTTCTCCAGTCTTTGCCACCACACCTCCAATCTGTTCTGGACCTCTAAGCCACTCTCGGCAATCAGCACAATGTCATCGGCAAACAGCATACACCAGGGGGCCTCTTCCTGGATATCCGACGTCAGAGAGAGCCATGTCCGTCCGTCCGTCTGTCCGCAGTTTAGCTCAGAGACGCACAGCACTAGAGAGCTGTAATTTGGTGTAAATATACGGATTTGTTGTGCCGAAAAAGTGGTAAAATAAAATCTTGAAAAATATTTTTTTTTAGGGTACCTCCAGTACTTATACGTAAAGTGAGGATTTTTTTCTTCTCGCTTACCCCTTAGTGTGGGGTATCATTAAATAGGTCTTTAAAAAATATTGATAGTTTCCATTAACAATTTTTTGATAAAAAAATTACTTTGTGAAATATTAAGCTTTAAAGTGTTAAATTTTGCTCGACTCGAGTGTCCCCCCCCTCTACCAGCTAAACGGTTATGTTTGGGCGTGTGAAAAAATTCACAAAAGTAGTATATGTAACGAAGTTTAAAAGAAAATTGTCATGACTAAGTAGGCTTTACAACTTTACGAGTAATAGTCGACCAACTTATAAAATGTACTTGGATTACATATTTTCTTAAACAAAATGTATCGGATTCAACTGCAAATGTAAGTTTGTCAACTTTATATTTACAGCTTTAATAGGTATGTTTTTACGGTATGTTTTTGGGGATAGGTAGGTTTTTATCGTCAACTATTTTTAACTTACTTCAAAAAAAGGAGGAGGTTCTAAATTCGTATTTTCCCCGATTTCTCAAAGACTCCTGGACCGATTTTGAATATTCTTCTTTTTAAAATTAAACTCAGCAAATCAGTTTAGTTAGTTCGCATAAGTATTTTGATGGGCAATTACGGAACCCTACACTGTGCGTGGCCCGACACGCACTTGGCCGGTTTTTTTGTGGTTGTTTTTGAAGGCGGTCACATTTTTTTTAAGAAAAAGTTTTTTGAATATAGGTACGTATAATTTTCTTTCGATTAATTATTGTCAATCATTCAGAAACTCACACAATAGTCATATCTTCAGCTAACTATAAATCTTACGCCACGACCGACCGGTCCCAGGCGAGAGCGCCAGTGCGTTGAGTAAACTTTGAATTTGTTTACCTTTACATGTGAGTAAAGTGTTGGCGCCCAACATTTGAAACAAACGCTGGAATATTTACGTGTCAGTGACGTGTTGGCGTATGTTGGCGAGAATGTCCAACGTTGGTGGCGGCGTGTTTGTGGCGTGGCTCGGGGGCGGTGCACGGTGGGCGCGCCGCAGCGTCACGGACGCACCGCGATCACAACACCGCGCCGGTGACGGGCAGGTCAGCACGCCTTCTATCTTTGTATCGTGTGTGTATGCATGTCTTTGAAACCATTGAAACTCCATTCCTGTTGCCTGCAAGATTCAGAATGGATCTCAGTAAAAAGAGCTGGTGGGGTATTACAACGTCTTAAAGCCAGGCTTGTTCCGGTGAGTGAAAGTGACAGAGCTATACAAGTCGTCTAGCGCCATCTCGTTCACTCACAGGAACGAGCCTGGTTTTAAGACGTTGTAATACCTCCCCTGAACGGCAGTTGAATAAGATGAAAGCTAAAACTGAGGCCTTCCCACGACCTCTTAACGCGATCCAGTTCAAGCTGTGGGAAAGAGACAGAGCTATACAAGTCGTTTAGCGATGTCCGTTTCGACCGCGCGGCCACGACGTTTTTTTTAAATAAAACTCATCCCAAATTTTTGTAAAAAAATGTAAAAGTCGATTCCCAAAAACCATAAATTTGTCAAAGCAATGGTTAAAAAGTTATAAGGGTTTGACCGTGGCCGCGCCATCGAAACTTTCCGAACCGCGCGGCCATGGAGATCTTTAAAACTAAGAGTCGCAGAGACCTGAAATTTTGGGAAATAGTAGATTGAATTTGTAAACCAAATGTAAAAATATAGAAAAAAATCCTGTGTTTATATTTTAGGAGCTGCAAGGCTAAAACCTCATGGCCGCGCCATTGAAACGGTGACGGACACGTTATCGCCGATATCTCGCTGAAAAAACATCTCAGACGTTTGAAGTTCTTTGTAAAATATAGATTTTAATTTGTCGAAACATGTAAAAATACAACAAAAAATCCTAGGATTATATTTTAGGAGCTATAAGACTAAAACCCCATGGCCGCGCCATCGAAACGTTGAAAATTTAGTTTTTCACCAATATCTCGCTGAAAAAGCATCGCAGAGGTCTGAATTTTTTTGTAAAACCTAGATTTGAATATGTCGAAACTACCAAAAATACAAAAAAAATCCTAGGTTTATGTTTCAGGAGCTGTTGAACAAAATCTCTAATACATCTTTAATATCTCGATTAGGGTGACCACGGATTATTATTTACAAAGAACTTTCCACCTATTTTTATATTAGAAATGATATTATCTCAAGGATTCGAATTTAAATGAAACAATAAGGTACGTAAAAAAATAATGTTATTTCTTTAAAAATCGCAGATTGTTCGCTTACACTAGGACATACATTTCTTTAAAAATCACATAAATCACAGATTGTTGGTTTACACAAGGACATACATTTCTTTAAAAATCACATAAATCACAGATTGTTGGCTTACACTAGGACATACTTTTCTTTAAAAATCACATAAGTCACAGATTTTTGGCTTACACTAGGACATACATTTCTTTAAAAATCACATAAGTCACAGATTGTTGGCTTACACTAGGACATACATTTCTTTAAAAATCACATAAGTCACAGATTGTTAGCTTACACTAGGACATACATTTCTTTAAAAACTTTATTGTTTCATTTAAATTCGAATCCTTGAGATAATATCATTTCTAATATAAAAATAGGTGGAAAGTTCTTTGTAAATAATAATCCGTGGTCACCCTAATCGAGATATTAAAGATGTATTAGAGATTTTGTTCAACAGCTCCTGAAACATAAACCTAGGATTTTTTTTTGTATTTTTGGTAGTTTCGACATATTCAAATCTAGGTTTTACAAAAAAATTCAGACCTCTGCGATGCTTTTTCAGCGAGATATTGGTGAAAAACTAAATTTTCAACGTTTCGATGGCGCGGCCATGGGGTTTTAGTCTTATAGCTCCTAAAATATAATCCTAGGATTTTTTGTTGTATTTTTACATGTTTCGACAAATTAAAATCTATATTTTACAAAGAACTTCAAACGTCTGAGATGTTTTTTCAGCGAGATATCGGCGATAACGTGTTCGTCACCGTTTCAATGGCGCGGCCATGAGGTTTTAGCCTTGCAGCTCCTAAAATATAAACACAGGATTTTTTTCTATATTTTTACATTTGGTTTACAAATTCAATCTACTATTTCCCAAAATTTCAGGTCTCTGCGACTCTTAGTTTTAAAGATCTCCATGGCCGCGCGGTTCGGAAAGTTTCGATGGCGCGGCCACGTTCAAACCCTTATAACTTTTTAACCATTGCTTTGACAAATTTATGGTTTTTGGGAATCGACTTTTACATTTTTTTACAAAAACTTGGGATGGTTTTTATTTAAAAAAAACGTCGTGGCCGCGCGGTCGAAACGGACACGTTTAGCGCCATCTCGTTCCCTGAGCGTTAACAGCTCGTGATAGGCCAACACCTGCTCTTGTTTGTTTTTAAAACACTGCCCCTCACCAGGATTTTCTCCTGTATCGTGGAATCGTGGGTGCATTGACAAACATCGAAACTCATATACACAAACACCCAGACCCGGACCAGCTATTTGTTGGTCATACAAATACATGCGGGGATTGAACCTGTTCCTCGCAGTACCGCAGTCGATCGTGTCGTGAGTCGTGTCGTCAAATCAAACAAGAAGGGTCTATCGGATCGTGTCGATAAACCCTGCAGCTATTGATAATCACATTAATCACGTCATTTAAGGTACTGCATGTGGATCAGATCCATACCAATTAGTTTTTTTAAACATAGAATACTAGTTTTTGTATATATTTTCATTAAAATCATATACCTAGGCCGTAGATTTACAGAAAAAAAAGAAAAATGTAAAATGCAAATAATGATTGTTGGTAATTTGAATGGTATGTACCTATCGCGATGTTTGTAATCCCAACCGGTTGCTGCCAGATAGCAGCCAGTCGTGATAGCGACGCACGATATCTAATTAATGTATCAGTCATTTAAATTTTCATATTATTAGCATATTACTGAGTGGTACTGATTTCGTCCTCTTATTAGTACGTTATAGCTGCTCAGGTCAACCTGAAAGGACCAGTGGAGGAGGAAGATAGATTACTTAAACTATTTGTGCTGCCATACTTGGTGAACCAGTCAATTTTTTCTTCAAGTCTTTGTAATAAAACTGCATCTACTGTTGATGTAACGTAATGACGATCCAACTTTTTTTCATTAATGCGCTTCTAAGCAACTTAATTAGACATACGACCCCTAAATGTATCTATTAAATGGTTACCGACATCGACATGTTATGTAGGTGTTCCACTTTCCGTGCAGTTTGTGTGCAACTTGTCAGATGTTTTGTATCCTTTTCCGATTTTCCTCGCTTCCTCGCCTTCAATAAAAATGTGCATTGTTGCGGGGCCATCATTATCATCTCATGGTTTCATCATATTTCATTCAGGACTTGGGTTCATTTGTCGAACTGTGAGAGATTGCTGTTAGATCATAAATGCACGGATGTCATTAAAGTGCACGGTGCCGGTGCTCCCCTCGCTACCGTTGTCAAATCTGTGCTCGTTGATAAAATGTGCATATAATATGTAGATAGACTTGAACACTGGCACTGTGGCAAACCTTGGTAAGTATAAGTAGTTGGAAAAAAGATAATTATTGCTGTTGGAACCTCAGATTAAAGAAATAGGCAGATAGAGCGCTCAGAACACGCTAGTGGGTCCACCAAAGTTAATACAAAATCAAAATCGAATACAAACTCGCGACAATACCTAGCTACGCGTCGTACCAAGCTACGCGTCGTTGTTGTTGTTTGCCAAAATATGCCGTCTCTTGTCTTTAACCATCGTAAAATAGCGATGGGTCGTTGACGGTTTTTCCGTCAACGAAACGTTAACGTTGATTCACGTTTGTCAACTAGTTAATCAACTAGTTAAATTCGTCAACGAGTTGAATGAGTTAACGTGTTCATCTCGTTGACGAATTTAACTGCAACGTAAACCGTTGATTCATTAAACGATTTATAATCAACGATTGCGCGTTTTATTTAAGAAATAATTTGATTCAAATTTTGTGAAATAAAAATATTATTATTAGATTTTTCACAGAGGGCTGTTCGCTATACCTCGTGCGTCTCAAAAAATAGTACATTTCAATTAATACATTGGGATAATTAAACAAACTCCACCAATATTTATGTACTATTCTTAAAATAAATATTTCGAAAATCAACTCATTCAATCGCTCGCAATCTATGACTTTAAAAATATCGAACCATAAAACTCAACGTTGAAGATAACGTTTGCGTTCTCGTTAATTCAACTAGTTGAATTAACTAGAACGAACGTACGAACGAGTTCAACTCATAAACGTCGTTGACGAATTCAACTAGTTGTACACTCGTTCGTTCGTTCGTTCTCGTTGAATTAACGAGAACGAACGAACGAACGACTTCAACTGATAAACGTCGTTGACGAATTCAACTAGTTGATTCATATTCAGTTAACGTTAATACGTTGACAGGAGATCAACGGTTGATTCAACTAGTTCGTTGATTCAACGCTCATCCCTATCGTAAAAGTTGTTCTCAAAAACAAAGAAAACATTATGGAATGTAATTCTATTTGATTTTGTATTAACTTTGGTGGAGACACTCGCGTGTTCTGAGTGTTCTATCTGCCTATTTCTTTGATCTGAGGTTGGAACAATTATTTTTTTCTCCCGTGATGTCAAAGGCCAGATTTTAAGAAAACATAGGGTAGTGTACTATACTGGCAAGCTTTCATTGGTAAAGCTGGAGGGTGCCTTCCGTTCTGGACTAATTTGATTAGATGTATATTTCCAAAAAAAGTTAAGAATATACGGTACATAAACATACCTACTTAATTGGACAATTAGAGCTGGATAGGTAGCATACATAGGTGCAGACGTTCTCAATCATGTAACTTGAGCTGTGAGGTATGTTGAGACGAACCTTTTCCAGCAAACACTCGTGAGCACTCCATCTCGCTAAGTCAACGTATCTATAACACCACACGACACGAGGCTCCTGTCTGACTCAAGAGTTTCATTATTCTTGCTGAAGATACGTTTCGAAACTGTCAAGTGTAACAAAATACTGGCAAGATTTTTTGTTTGGAAGTTAGAAATTGCCATAAAAATACTGTTAAAATAATACTTTCGCTGTATTTAACTGACTTTTTATTATCCATTAATTTCCATTAGGTACTTATTAAACCCATTATTATATCGAATTTTGTCTCAAAATGCTTACCGTGTCCTATCCTGTACCTAAGTACGTTGCCTGAGCTCTTTAAGAGCTGTAGGTATAATTTCAGCAGCAAAAACAATAAAACCAAACATGATTGATTAATTAGACTGTTCAATCAACGAGATTGTTCAATGAATGGAAAAGTTCGCAAATCAGGGGTCAGCAGTCATTATATTGTAAGTCAAGGACTGGCGCAGGTTATCAACAGAATTTGTTGGTTCATTGCTTTAAAATAAAATTTAATTTGTTTCGATAAACGATTATCTACCTATTTCACGCTGCATGACTGCAACCAACTACCTACCGTTCAAATGTCGATTTGATTCATATTTGAGATTGATAACTTTACATTCGGGCACCGAGTCTGCGACACTCGCTTACAATTTTTGTATCGTGGTAAAATCATCACATGCGAGAGGGATTGTCAGACTTGTACTGACTAAAATTCACGGGGATCATAATAGCCCTACTAGCTAATAACCTGATGAGACAGCCCGCGACGACTTTAGGCCCCGTCAGAAATTAAAACCTGAAGCGACGAATGATTGTAGCTTAGCAGATCTTCGTTGATTGTTTGTTTGGCGCTGCCTCAATATTATTTTTTAACCGACTTAAAATACGAAGGAGGTCCCAATATGTCAGAAACTCAGAATATTCTATAATGTGTCATGTGTTTGTTCTCAGATCCCCTCACATAAGTAAGTGAGAGTGACGATGTCAGCGGCGGTGGAGAGCCAGCGCGCGCTGAACGGGCGCGTGAACGGGCACCGCGCGGAGGACGCGCGCGCCGCCAACGGGCACCACGACGTGCGGCCGTGGGCGCAGCAGTTCCTGCCCAGCCCGCTGCGGCTCGACGACAACATCCGCGCGCAGAAGGTAACAACAGCTTGGAATTCAAAAGCTTTAATTTCGATTTGAGAACATCCGGTAAATCAAAATTTTGATTTACCTACCAAATGTTCTGATGTTGTATTAAATTCAACTCACTCGCATCATCGCATGCAGAAACTTAGTTACTTCAGTGCAGCATACTTTATAGTCATCATCATGCATAATCTACTGAGTATCTGGTATGAAGGCAATAGATATGTTTTGTCTCGGACGATGTTTGTTGTGTCACACTCAACTATCGGCTATCAGCGAGTTCAGAGTTGACGCTCATCTTATTGACACTAGTTTTTATGAACGATCAACATCATTACTGCGCAATAGCCGATATCAGCTGCCGTCTTAATACATTGATACTCGACAGAATTGTTGGTGAAAATCTATTTTAAGCCGTAGCAGTGTGTTTTGAATGCACATAGTCCATTAGTCTCCATACAAAAATAATATTGTGAAAGTAAATTTATTCGTCATTTACCTTTTGACAACTTACAAGCTGAATGGATGACAACAGAAGTACAAGTTGACCTTGACCTGGGTAAGGACCATTTCTACATAATTATTATTATTTAGGACGGTTAGGACGTTCTTTTGGGATTCCCTGATCTCCGCGACGCGGACATTAGCTATACTGTAGTCTCCTACTCTACAGTACAAAAGTAAACAGTACAGTGCGGACCTGCCTAGGTTTCGGCAAGAATAACCTGTATCTGATGAGTTTGTTAAATACAAATCATGTTCAAATGATGAAGTTGCTGGCGAGCGCGCGTCGCTGCTGCAATTAGAGCAATCAGAAGCAATTTATTGAACGGCGCTGTTGCAGCGTCATCTGCGCGCGCGCATCGCTGCAGTACTTCACATCTTATGTTGATCGTTACTTTGTGCTACTGTATGCTGATATATTACACTACTTGACACGTGTGTGAAAAATATTTTGCAAAATGTTACCAACTTCCGCCGTCCCGATTTTTTTCTTCCGATACAATGAAATGATCCTTACATAAAACAGAGATTAGGCATTAAAACAAAGGCCGACTTTACTCATTTCTGTGGACAACTCACACTTGACCAAAAAATGAAAAACGCCAAAATTATCAACATAAAAAAAGAGCGAAAGGTTCGTTATGAATGTTTTCCTGTATCTCTTATGGATTCGAATAAATTTCTCCTTTTGCGATGGATGACCTGATACAACATCAAGTCGTGCATCGCGCAATTAAAGTTCCCCGGGCTTTAAAGGCCCTCAGCCACCTTACACGGTACTTCTCTGGTTGGCAGAAGAAACTCCTGTAACAAGGATATAGGAACTCTGCTCCCCATACTGCCAAAGGTTGACATTTAAACACACAAAAGGCTTATATCAATCAAGAGTGTGGCTGAATTCGATGTTACCATAGGTCTCATCACGTGTGCACCAGCAGGTTGTTTACAACAATTAACTACAAGTTTACAATAGTGGGAAACTATAATCACAGGAAATAGCAAAATATTGACGTTTGTAACACAAGGCTTTGCTAAAACAATTTATAACAACATCGTAAACTATCATAAATTTACGTCAAATACGGTGTTTGAGGTGACAATAAATGTAAACCCCTTGCTAACATATTGGTTTATATAAAGGTATATAGGCGTAATTTAATATTTATATTTTTGTCAGTGCCTCTGTGGTGTATATATATATGATCCTGACCGATTTCGGTCACAGCGACATCGCTGGTGTGCCCTCAGGTGACTGATACAGCCAATTTTAATGTGGACGCACCTTCGCTGCAAGTCAGCACCCCTCCGATGTAATTTTAATAGATGGCCGAGGGTGGTCTTGTTTAGCATCGAGCTCTGCTTTACGTTGTCTTTCAAAAGCAAACACTTGAGTGCTCACGGTATGCCTGCACATCCACAGTGACCGGTCTGCGGTCATTGCCTCCCATTGTGACGTGTCTAGGTCACATCGCTTCATGTGACGCACAGCACATCTTTGTACCGAAGGAGTTGGCCGCCTTGTTTCCGCTTGCCATCCTCCAGTTCTGAGTAGAAGATGCGCTTCGCCACTCTGCCGTCAGATATTCGGGAGACATGGCCACTAGCCCACCGCAGCTACCGCCGCATTATATAGGCCTCTATTCCATCCTCTATCTCTGTGGTGTACTGCACTTTTAAGACTACACTTTACAGTAGAGTGCAGAGTTCAACAGGAAGAACACTGGTCTGAACGCTGATCGCTCGGCTATTGCGCCGTCAATCAAGAATTACCTAATTGAATTTTGAAGAAAAATATATGTGGCTAGTGCCTACCACAGACTACTTAGAGATACTACGTGCCTACACCCCTGTTCAAACGACTTAATATATTATGTAGTAGCTAAGCGCAAAAATTCAAGCAATGCTGCAGAAAATTAAGGGATTAAGTTATAAAGACAATTGTTATATGTGTATTATAATGATATATACACGGCCATAAACCGATCGCCAACGACGATATAATACTAGACTCCTAATAACAGGCGACCGATGTCTGCCAACACATTAGGCAAAAAAGTCTTATATTCTTCTCATTTCGACCAATCCTATGAGCCGTAAACATACATTGAGACAGCACAGACCTTGAGTTAGCCAATCACAACGCAGTACCCCGTCCCCCTCGCTGACGTAGTACCTCAGCGAGTTGGCAGAATAATTTTTGTTCCTTAGATCGTGCATGACGAGTCTAGTATTATATCGTCGTTGCCGATCGCGCACTTGTACTGAAATGTGAGGGTGCCTATATGGCCTTTATCTGTTAATTTTTGAATTAACGCAATATATCTACAGTAGCAAATATTTATTTAAGTTCTTATCTATTCATTTAAATATATTATCTTAAATGCTGGAATCATTGTGAATGTGGAATAAAATGACACTGCTATTATATAAACATGAGCAAGTAGTTTTATATTTTAGTTAGGCATTTATATAATCTAGATAACTTTTTAATTACCTATATAGTTTATACAGGGTGTCCCTGGCAGTATGGCTAACATAAAATAGGCGCATAAGTCGCTGGAAATTTTTATGGTTCAAAAGTCAAAACGCACATGATACATTTTTATTTTCGTCAATCACTTTGCATATATCCTGTAGTGCTGTGCAGTTTCGTAACTAAGTCCTTTCTGTGCCGAGCTTCATCAACTGCACCCTGATCTGGCGGATTGTGACCCTGATCTGGCCATTTGTGCGCCCCTCCAGGGTTTGTGCTCTGTACCTGGGCACGGGGCACCCCGTTGGCATACTCCTATTTATGACAATGCATCTGTGGATAGATTGAACTCATAGTAACAGCCTACAATAGTCTAATAAAACATACGTTTACTTGTAAGTGTAATGCACATACTATACAACCAAACAGGTTTCAATTGTGCATAAGGAATAATCTACGTTTATTTTCGTTCGTTTTCAATTCATCATTTTGTCTAGATTCCTTGCCGCAGTGAAACTGTAAAATACCTATATGATATCGCAAGGCTGACTGAAAACAAATCAACAATCGTTCTAAACTACGAAGTTAGTTGAATGTTTCTCTCTTAAGTTTGCTTCCTCCTCATCGTCGATAGTTGTACACCTGTCGAAGTTGATCGATGAGCGCCTGTGTCGGGTGTTGATACACTACTGCTCGCAGGTCGAACTTGTAATGTGTGATTGATCAGGCTGCCTGCCTGGCCAGTGCTCGTGCCTCATGTACCTCCAACACGGACTTGTTTTTAATTATTGTCAGAAGTGGAGACTCGCTCCGCACTTTAGAGTAGGTACTTAGTGGCCCTTGTGGTAATTATACATGACGGAGCTCTTATGGGGTCTTACTATCATAACAACCATTTAAATTTTTATATCCTCAATCAGTGTTCCGATACGGAGAGTATGTACCTTCAAGCTCCCTTAGATGTCACTGCTTGTTGTAGGGTCGAGGGTCGCGTTGCCTCCTCATTGTCTTTGGGGAAATCGACCTTCAAAAAGTGGTGATAGTATATTAGCCTATTTTGAATAAATTATTTTTGGTGTCATTTTGTATCAAAGCTTATTTAAATGGACTGTCACGATCACTCGTGTGGAACGCCACGTGGCCACGTGGGTACGATTCCACTGATAGACAGTGATTACTATCTAGTAGTGAGTGGTTGTCTTGCGCGTTGCAGGTGGAAGCGCGGCTGGCGGCGCTGGTGCTGAGCGGCGACGTGCTGCGGCGCGTGGGCGACGTGTTCGAGCAGGAGCTGGAGCGCGGGCTCCGCGAGCAGCCCTCCAGCCTGCAGATGGAGAACACCTACGTGCCCGAGCTGCCCGACGGCACCGGTACGTACCCGCCGTATCCGTGATGAAGTGGGAAACGCAGGCTGAACTTTTAGATAAAAGCTTGATTTCAAATGTCATTAGATTTCCTAAACTCATCAGATCAATATTTACATAATATAGGTATACGTTAAAATGATGTATGTTGATTAAACCCTGGTGGATTCTTTTTCATTCCTTCTTTTACTCCTTACTACTTAAATATTTGATGTAAAAAAATACATTTCCACTTACTGGCACATCCCAACGACCTAGTTCAATGACTTTTCGAAGAAAAAGACGCTCGTTCTAATGCCTATTCGAAATTACGGTAGCATCTGGATGCTATGGAATTTCGATAATTCGGACATTATGACATTCGAAATGAAGCAGTATACCGGACTACATAATTAACATTTATTAATGTGGAGTTACTGTAATGTCGCAATCAATAAGCGACGTGCGTTGCGTGTGCTGATCTCACGTTCGAACGAACGAACTTCGCTGTGCTCTAATACCATCCATGGCTGTCCGACATGTGTGACATGAACTGTATCTGCTACAGAGGAGGGCGTGTTCCTGGCGCTGGACCTGGGCGGCACCAACTTCCGCGTGCTGCTGCTGGAGCTGCGCGCCGGCCAGCTCGTGCGCGAGCAAGTCAAGCAGTACCACATCAAGTAACTACCACACTCACTACTCTACTACACTTAAATTATAACTTTTTGAAAGTTCGTTACATATGCCCACAATAAAAATACTTTGACTTCGTTTGTTGTGCTTTCACACTAAAAATGCTTGCACTGAGCTAGCTTTAGAAACATCTCAAATGTCACCCATCATTGCAACACACTTTCCTATAAGTTATATGAAGGTGTTACTAAGTAGGTTCAGTGACACAGAATGTAAAGAGAGACGATGTGTGTTTCAGCAACGCCTTACGGCTGGGCACCGGCGAGGAGCTGTTCAACTTCCTGGCGGACTGCGTGCAGGACTTCCTGCAGCAGCTCGGCATGGAGGACCAGGAGTTCTCGCTAGGTAACAACTACAAAATGACAGAGTGTTATGACTAGTGCTTCTCTAACGTAACTTGAAACATCAGGGTTGTGCTCTTAGCTACGTAGGTAGCGTTACAAGACTTCAACATGATTTTGAATGTTAAGTTCGTAGTTTAATAAAATTAGCTATGTCTGAGGATATCGTATGCCACACGTTTGAAGTTTGATCAGTAGTCAATGTTGTCGGCAGGCTTCACCTTCTCATTCCCGATGAAGCAGCACTCGATCTCGTCGGGCGAGCTCATCACGTGGACCAAGAGCTTCAAGTGCTCGGGGCTGGAGGGCGTGGACGTGGCGGCGCTGCTGGAGCGCTGCCTGCGCGCGCGCCGCCTGCGCGTCACCGTGCGCGTGCTGCTCAACGACACCACCGGCACGCTCGTCGCCGGCGCACAAATGCATAACAATGTTGGGGTGAGTGCACTCATGTGTGATAAACAAACGAAACATTCTCTAAAATAATTACTTCTAGAATACAAGTTAGTTCTTTTCTACACGGTGTTGCCAGCAATGGCACGCTGGTCGGTGAAATGTGAACCTATGAATTTTGGCACGGTAGTAATAATTATAGTGAGTGGTTTGTATTGTGCGCAGATCGGTGTGATCTTGGGCACGGGCTCGAACGGCTGCTACATGGAGCGCGCGTCGCGCGTGTCGCACTGGGAGGCGGCGCACGAGCGCGTGCGCGACGTGTGTGTGGACGTGGAGTGGGGCGCCTTCGGGGACAACGGCTGCCTCGACTTCCTCAAGACAGACTTCGACCGCGAGGTGGACGCCGGCTCGCTGCTCGCCACCTCCTTCACGTTAGTCGCCGCTGCAGCTACTATCAGCTTCACTTATCGTATTGTTCATGATCTCATAACTTTTAACTACCTCGTTGGTCTAGGGGTCGCAAGCACGATTGTTGAGCTTTAGGGTCTGATTTTCGGGTTCGATATCAGGTCGGAAGTAAGTAAATTTTAATGGGTTTTTTCTGTAAAGAATTTTTCAGTAGCAGCCACAGAGTCTGATCTGACTCGCCACCTTTTTCATGGGCCTTAAGCGCAACTGGTGAAATATACCATAAGGACACGTACTCCTACCTAACCCTTCCATGCTATAATCTCGCTAGGACAGTTCAGTCAAGTGCATGTTCTAAAGTGAGTGTTCTGTTCTCCGGCAGGTTCGAGAAGTACATCGGCGGCAAGTACCTGGGCTCGCTGCTGACGTCAGCGCTGAGCGGGCTGGCGCGCGCCGGACTGTTCCCCGCTGCGCCCGCGCACGACTCGCTGCAGACTGCGCACCTCTCGCTCTTTGAAGAGTTAGTACCATCTACTGCTGTATGCTGCATAGTTGAGTCAAAAGACGTGGAATTTTTAATGGATAAAATGTTGTGCAATGTTCTAGAGAGAACTGTGCGGGTGAGGTGACCCGCACGTTGGCGACCCTCCGCGAGGTGTGCGCCGGCGCTTCTGTGAGTGAGCAGGACGCGCTGGTCGCGCAGCACGTCGCGCACGTCATCTCCAACAGGGCCGCGCAGCTCGTGTCTGTCTGTAAGTACACCGAGCACTACTCTAACCTTTAACACTTTCAACTCCAAGTTTTAACAAAACGAAGAATCAAAGCGTAGGTATAAATAAGGGAAACTTTATGGAGACTCAGAAGTTATCTCCGGGCGCTAGTTTAAGCAGGAACAGTCTCATTCAAATTGTCAAGTCTCATGCCTCAGCGCTTCGCTGAATAGTAAGAACTTACGGACAATTCTGAGCCGCTATATAAAAGTTGCCCCAAGCTACTCATTTACGAGTAATCTACGTCCAAACTCCTTCATCGTGTGCGCAAGTGGTGGTAACGTGTCGTGTTCCGTCAGGTATCTCGACGCTGCTGCGGCGCATGTCCCGGCCGCACGTGGCGGTGGCGGTGGACGGCTCGGTGTTCAAGCATCACCCGCGCATCGCTGCGCTCATGAACAAGTACATCGCTCTGCTCGCGCCCGAACACGAGGTCAGTACCTATTCTACTCTGTTACTTTACCATGTTCTGACTCCTTAGCTTTTATTTTCTTTGGGTCTTCTGCATAGTCTTCTCCCAATGATGTTGAGGTCGGCCGCTGGTTTAAACATAATCAGTTGAATACCACCTCCACTTTTACGTTTTATTCAACGACCTACAAATTAGGTTTAATCTTGAAGATTTACCATTGTGGCTGATATTATTTCGCCTCCGATAGATCGGCATCTATACTGGGTGTAAGGGACAGCCCTCCACAAACTTTCAGGGCTTCAGTTTCGTCTACTGAGCAAGCCCTGAAAGTTTGTGGAGGGATGTCCCTTACACCCTGATGTATTCTTGGTCATAAGTCTTGCATCATCTTGCTGCCATCGAGAAATATGTCGTACTACCTATGTCTTATCCTATGGCCTATGTTCTATAGTTGACATCTTCTGGCCGACGATGATGATGACTGTATTGCTTATCCATCGTTATAATCGTAATGATGTGTCCAGTTCTCGATCCTGGGCGCGGAGGACGGTAGCGGCAAGGGCTCTGCGCTGACGGCCGCCATCGCCGCTCGCCTCGCCGCGCGGGAATAGTGCTACTGGACACTCTGCTAGCGGACACGTGCTAGCACGAGACACTGTGCTAGCGGACACATGAGGAGGTCACTTCAGGATGCCATACTTAACTCACTCATATGACTCATATTATGAACACTACGGAAGAAAAGATTTGACATTTTTGTAGATCTTTGTTACTCGTGTAGCTATTCAGGTGAATGCCTGAATTCAGTGTGTATTCAGGGAAAACATTCCTAAACTGACAACTACAAATTGTTAGTAGATTCAAATGACAACTGATTTGTGATACTGATTCAGTCTTTAAACTCTGCAATACCTAGTGCGAGGCTCTGCAGTCTCTGTCAGTTGGTAAAAATCAAGTATGTATGGGTGAGTGCTGAGTGTCTCGACAATTGTAGTTAGACATATTTCAGTAGAAGTAAGTTTCCGACATCTTATAATATAAATGTCAGTCTCATGAGCAGTACTCAGGACGGCGGCGGCGGTCCTCACCTCCGATGATATTCATTACCGTATGTGATGTTGTAACGCTCACTTTAGGATTAGTGTTGTGTGTGTGGAAGCGAGGTGCGAGTGTGTTGTGTGGGTGGCGAGTGGCGAGTCTCGCTTGTAGCGCGGCGAGTCTCGAGCTACGAGCGACACTCGCCGGGTGAGAGCTGTGTGAGTGAGACGCGCAGTGGGCGACAGTGAGAGAGAGACGCTCGCTGGTCGAGATCTTTGTGTAGCGCGTATGTTTGAGGAATGTTGTTATAGTTTGGTTAGGACTTAGTTTAGGCACGTCTGTTAGCTGTAACAATGACTGAAAGATATTATACATTTTGTAAGTTGTGTAGGGAGCCAGAGGCCTGCCATAACTTGCCGGTTGCTCACATTAATAGTTTTGTTATAAATTATTGAATTTTTATCTACTAATGCGTGTTTGCATTGCCAGTGCTACATCGATTCTTATGAGCTAGTTACAATAAGTGGCTGAAGGCAGCAACGAATACTTAACAAATGACACGAGATCAATAAGGAAAACACTTAAAAAAATATATGTTTGCAAGAATTGCTATGTAGTTGTTGATCTATCACATTGTGTTGCCTCTGGTCGCTGTGTGAACATTATGGTGCCATACTCACTCGAGCGCTGAATATAATTATTTTACAAAATAAAACAAAATGCATATCCTAATGTAATGAATTTTATACATTTCTATTTAAATAAATATATTTGTAATAAATAGATTTAGCATGTATTCCGATGCGTTTAGTTGGTCAAAAGGTTGGAAAACGTGTCGAGTGTATGTAGCAACTAAGTAAAGTAGAAAGTACCTCAATTTTTGTCTGGGTTCGTGCAATAACCGGTGCGAGCCGCGTCTACAGAACGACACTCAACTTTGAACCATGTGTATATAGAAGATAGGTACGTTATCATATGAATTATGAGCAGCTAGTAAATAAGATCATCATGTTATAATAAATTATTATATTTGGTACTTTGTTAAGAAACCAGTTTTGTTACATATTTTAATAATATTATAGTTATAGTTAGGAATATGTTATTGTTTGTAGATTTTTATTTTTAGAATAAAATGAAGTTATTTTTATAAATGTTTATTGTTTTATTTCATCAATATCCAGGTTTTGATTTACCGTGAAATCCGCCAACTTTGGTTTTCAAGCCTAACATTGGCCAGTTACAAAAAATAAGCAAAACAAGTTGTAACGACAATATTGTCTCAAATGGCAACATTTTACAGTCTGTCAAGGAAAATAGGTTATATTTATGGCAATACTGATAGCAAGTTCACTTGCTACCTTCACTCAGTTGGCTGTCAACGGTCGTCGAAAGAAAGTCGATTCGAGTGGTACCAAATTGTGCATCGTGTTTTGTGATCCTAGAAAGCGTGAAAACTTGCCGAGATGAGTAGTTTTTTTATATGTTTTTGGGTGAATTCATGATAATAACATGATGAGCTTTTTTAAATCTTAACGAGTCTTTTGAACTTAGAAATTTAGCGACCAATGTTACAATCACTTTCTGCGAACACAAGATGTCAACTTTGGCCACCAAAAAACATGTGCTAGGGCTGCCCCTACTCACTTTGTAACCTATTAAATAAGTAAAATTGCCATGTTTTTATACCTTAATTTGTTAAGTATCTACAGTTAAAGGTACCTAATAAAAATGATTGATATTAAAACACGTTTTTCTGTTAAAAACATCCAATCGATTTATTTTATTTTGGACAACCCTATGTCTAAAAATCATTTGTATGAATTTAAAGAAAAAATATTGGGTAACTTTGGCCACTGCCCTGTACGGCTAAATTCGTAACCTTTTGTTATTATTATCTTTTAACCGTCAACTTTAACCAGTTTCCTATCGTAATTCTTAATTATACGGCTGTAAGAGCGAAAATCCAAGAGTTATTAGCAGTGGCTAATGTTGGCAGAAAGTCGAGGTAATTTTGGTTGACTATTTAAATTCGTTTTTGGGTATAAAAAGTCATAAGTTTTGCAGGTTTCGAGTTTAATATCAAGAGTTAAGGTTGCACTTGGTTTGCAAATAAAAAAAAAACTAATACTTTTCATATATTTTTTCATAGTTGGAGCCGATTATGTGTAAAAACCGGCCAAAGATGGCGAGTTTCACGGTACCTATAGGAAAGTACTTACGATAAAGTAAACTAGTGACAACTTCCTTGGTTCATTAGCTGTGTTTAAAAGGTCACTTTCATTCGTAAACTGTCAGTTTTGAAGAAAACTGAGCCAAATACCTCACACGTGGGGCCCCAAAGATATTTTCCGCACCTACACCCTGAAAAAAGATCATTGATACCATTGGTTGGAGTCGTAGTCAGGTAAAAACATAGAACATTATAATCCCCTAAGGGTAAACATATGACCGAACGGAAGTATGACGAGAATTACCGGTTTTAGGCCTAATTTGAACCTGACTGTAGACGTACTTTACTTCGACTTCTGGAAGGCATTTGATAGTGTCAACAACGACGTTCTGCTATTATAGCTTAGCAAACATAGGGTTCTCTTCATCTCTCCTCCACTTTTTTGCAGATCACCTAGGAGATCGACATCAGTTTGTTAGACTTAGGCATTTACGTGTTGAGTATCTATCACAAGCGGTACGGTGTAGGGCAAGGATCTATTTTGGGGCCTTTGTTATTTCTAATCATAGTCTATGATTTTCTTCAAAGTCATGTAAGATGTTTCTTAAGCTGATGAATTGAAAGAATGTCTTTGAAAAGCTCAGCCAGACAGTTGTACACTAGTAGCAAAGCCACTGGGGAAGGAGTATCAGTACTGCTCGCGGGCGCTCAAGATTTTAGGAAGAGAATAAGTCTATCAATAGACCTTGATCCACGGACCACGACAGATAGGGGTAAAAACCAGAAACAGAGGACTGGGAATCCATTCTTACAAATAGCGTACATTGTAATAAACAAAATAAAATTATATTTGATGTTCATTATAAATAATTATTACAAAGTATTAACTATGATTAATAACAAATTGTTGCTTAATTAATATTTATGACGACGTTCACACCCCTTAACTAAATGTCTTAAGTAAATATAAAATGTCTCTTATTGTCGTATAGGAATATTGCACGTTTCTTAAAATTAAATATTGCTTATTGCTAATAGGTTTAACGTGGTTAGCTTTCCTTTTCTGAACCACTAGAAAGTGCGCGCTAGAGAGTAGTAGTGTTTCAGCAGGTGGACTCGTGGTCCTCGTCGTCACGCGGCCACAGCGACACGCGCGTGTTCACGACACTTCCACTTTCTCGCGCGCCTTGGCTAGTATACTCTGCAGCTCTGATGCCGACGTCGTCTTGTACTGCAACATAATATTGTTTTGATGAGCATGAGCGCCACCACTATTATGTTTAGGGATGCATCTGCATCTAAACAATACCTATACTAAAAACTTATGAAATATACGTTACAAAAGTCAGTTAAGTTAATGATGAATAAAGCCTCCTTTATACGAAAGCAAGAAGTCTCATGCGAGTTTCACTATATTGCGGTATTTTTTTTACATCAACTGAATTTGTTGTGCCTATAAAGTACGCAACGTAACGCAACTCGCGTGCGTCGCGCATCGTCTGAATGAGGCATAAAGGAAAACAACCCAGCTAGAAACTTATACCGTGAACCATTGAGCACTTCACTTAAAATGTGTAACTGCAAAGCGTACGTTATATTTACCTCAAACGCCGTTTTGAAGTGGATAGTTTTTTTGTAGCAGATTTCCACTTTTTCAGGTAAGACGGTTAAAGTTTAATGAACGGCTCTATAATGAATGAGTGTATGATTGAAATAATTTCATTTAATTCAGCAGATCATTCTTAAGCTAAGAAATAAAATAACTAAGGAAGAACCAATGAGATACTCTAATTTCAAAAGATATGACAATGAGGAATTTAGGGTTATGGATTTCTCAGGTAGAATGTAATAAGTAATATTATAAGTCAGTAATGGGAGGCAGAGGACAAGGTGATGTTACGTAGTCTTTGTCTAGCGATGGAATGCGATGAGTTGAAAAGTCGCTGCTGGGAACCTATTTGGACATTTGAACCTACATGGCTGAAGCGATTGTGACTGTGAGTGTGCGTGAGTGGCAAATTTAAAGGACAGTTCTTTATTCTTTAGGCAGAAATCCTAGTGCCGTTTAGAAATATTAAGGTACTGCGACGACTAGTAAAGTGGTAAATAGTGTACGGCTTCCCGGTGTGGCGAGTAATGTGACCGGTGCAGGTAGCGGTGCCCTCCGTGCCTCACCGTGGAGCCGACTCACCCCGGACACGTTCCGCTGCACCAGGATCTGGCTGTACAGGCGTTTGCCCTCCTCCGTGCCCAGCGCCTGCTCCAGCTGCGAGCGCGTCAGCCCGAACAGCTGGTGGCCCGGCATGCGCAGCGCGCGCTGCGTCGCCGGACTGAAGCCCTTGGCCTCCAGCCACTCCGCCACCTCGTCGGGGTTAGACTTCTGCAATGTGGGAAATAAACATTTACAATATGAAGCCTAGTACCGTTTTGCGATGTTTGACACCTGCGTACAATATCATGCTGATTTATCAGCACTTGATGAAGATCAATTTTTACATAAGTTATGACAAAGCGCCCCCTCCCACACTTCCTAGTGTTTTGGCTATGAAGAAGAAGTGGTGAAAGAAGCTCCCCAGCAACACGTGTGTAAGGTTAGAAGATTATCAAATAGATTTTTCACATTATACGTCTATTTTTCGTATATTTATGTTGTGTGTAAGAAACTAGTACCATAGTTAGGTATGTAATTAAAGTTTTCACCCTACCCAAACCGGATTTTTTCAGACCTCTTGTTTGTGGGATCCCCGAGAACAGACACAGCAGCCCACCAAAGAAAATTGTTCACAAACAAACACTATACTAGAAACTACAAAATAGTACCTGGTCGATGAAGATGTCGGGCGTCTTCTTGAAGTCCAGCATCTTCTTGCGCGCCTGGTAGGCCGGCAGCACCAGCTTCAGCTCCTCGTGCAGGTCCTCGCTGCCGCTTATCATGGATTTGTTCGCTGCAGAAGTTCGCATGGATTCAGTTAAAAGAGAGCAGTGAATAACATAATGAATTCTAAAACAAAGTCCCCCAACGAACCTGTATCTGTTTATTCGTGATTAACTCAAAAAAGGGTTTTTAATCAATAAAAATATGAAGTGTGTGGGCTGTGGTGCGGGGTATGATTCGTTAAAATCTTACTAAAGGTATTGTGAAATATGTTATGAAAGTTCGAAGGATAGATGGATCAATGGATGTTAATTATGGATTCCTTTTATTTTTAGTGTAGTGGCAGTAGTCTCGTTGATGAGAGTCACTGAACTAATGAGACTCTTTAGCTAGCAGGTAATTCGGTGCATAATATTTGAGAAATGAAATGCTTCCATTGTCTTCTGGGCTTTCAATCCCACGCTACCGAAAAGCGTTTAAAACACGAGGAATAGAGAATTTCAGCTTGCAGGTGTGGTTTGCAATGGCCTAGTTTGTTAAGGCGTCTGGAGTACCTACCCAGAAGACGGGTTTGAATCCCACTTTCAACTGAATTTTTCTTTTCTCAAAAATCATCTTAAAGTTACAGAACTTTAGAACGCGAATTAATGAAAATCAATCAAAAAATAAAAATGCATGCCATTCAGTAAAGGTTGGTTTCCGACCCGATGTTTAATCATTTTATCTAATTTGGCGCGTCGTCTGCCACACGTTGCTCAAGGAAGACGGGGCCTCCATAGGGCCAGACGCCGATATAAGACGGGTGGAACCGCGGGTAGAAGGTAGTATGTAGTAAAGTCGTGTACTCACACTTCATGGTGCCGGTGCGGGGCGGAGGAGGCTGCGGCGCGGGCGGGGGCGGCGGCTGCGGCGCGGGGGGCGCCTCCGCGGGCGGCGGGGGCGGTGGAGGGGGCGGCGCGGGCGCGGGCGCAGCTCGCTCTGCAATACACTCACTCTTGTACATGGTCGAAAGTACTTGACACTCAATAAATTTCAATTTCATTGTTGACAGGTCATAGTAGAATCTATTCTGTAGTTATAGATTTTTTTAGAAACGTAAATTAATAGAAAATAAGTAAATACGCTCCCAACACAGAAGTTTGTAAATGTTATCCCGCACATTGCGATGTAAACTTAATATAAAGGTATCCCACACGCAAGTATCTAAGGATCAGTACACACCTGACGCGACACAACCTTACTGGAAATGTGTTTTTTTTTTGTTGCAGTAAATAAAGTTACGATTTCGAGTCACTCTATTAAAACGCCCGCAGCGTGCCTCGGTGTGTATTGACCAGTGGACATTGTACTTCAAAGTACATCATCGAGGGGAGAAAGAAAAGTAAGGGAGACACACTTTTGATTGAATATTAGTGAATAATTGGACTTATGCATACTATTTATTTGCTATAATAGAACACAACAAAGAAGCACACTTACCATGACAAGGTAGCACACACACAAACACAACATTTATGGGAGCAAAGCACACGCGCTGATGATGATGATGAGGTAGCTCCACGTTGAGGGAGCTCCTGACACCGTGTCAATAAATATATTTCACCAGTTTTGTTATCTTTTGTTACTCAATCTTTGATGGTGACAAATTTGCTAATTTTCAAGGGACTGCAGGGGATCACTAACACATCAACATTTGGTTTGATAAAAAATGAATTTTAATAGTAAAATAGGTACAGGTATGGAACTATCTAACGGCGGGAGGATCCCGCGCTCACAATATATTAATAGTACCCATATTATTTGTTTCATTTACATCGTATCTAGCTTTAGATATATATATTATTTTATTTGTATATATTTGTGATTACTCACAATCTAATCATTTATAAGATACCTAGTTTATGAATACTAGCGCACCGCACGCTCGGTACAGAGTGAAGCTGCGAACTTGTTGTACGTAGACATTTACAAAGTAAATAATTTAAATCAGACTTGTATGATGCGTGGCGGCCACACACTCGCCACACACACGCCACAAACATGCCACACTGACGTCACGAACACACGCGACAAATGCTTAGTACGCTACACTGGCGCGATGGCGGTACAGCCTCCGGACCACGTGCCCTGCAGCCTCAGATCAACATCAGCCGCGCGCGAGCAGGCCGCCGGGTGTGGTCCGGGGCGACTGGTAAACATACGAACACGAGTCAAGCGCACACACACACATGCGCGGCCGGGGGGCTCCTAGCGCCACACACACACAGCTACACCCGGCGCACGCACACCCGGGTGCGTGCGCCGACTGATGTCAGTGTCTGCTGTGTGTATGTTCTGCGCGCTAGAAGTATCGGAACTCGCCCTTCTTGCCGAGGCGCTCGCGGCGCACCCAGTCGGCCGCGCCCGCGCCCCCCGGCCCCGCGCCGCCCTGCCCCCCGCCCGCCGCGGGCCCCTGCCCCCCCTGCCCCCCGTGGGCCCCGTGCCCCCCCGCGCCCCTACCAGCCGGGCCCGTGGGGCTGCTGCCGCCGGATCCGCGTCCGCCAGCTCCCTCCTGGAACAAAAATACCCAACATTTTACAAAATATTCTTCTACCCACTCCATCCAATTGTAGGTACATATACTATTTTTGTTAACTTCAGAAGTAGAAGCCCCGGCAAGTGAGGCTCCATGGACCCAGTCAGTATAAAATAATTTTACTGTTGGCTATTTGAACAATATTTTTCATGTCGCACTAGAGTAATCAAAACCATAGTCTCAAAGTCACTGCCTGGCAGCGGTCACGTTACGGTGTCCATTACCGTCGCAGTCACAGTCGTACCTGGTAGTGTGTGTAGATGGGGTTGGGGTAGAGGTGCGGCGAGGCGGGCGGCGAGCCGGCCGGCGCCACGATGGTGTGCGGCACGTGCGCCGCCACGCCGCGCCGGTTGCGGGCCTTCCACCACTTGCGGGAGTCGTCCAGCACCTGCCACCACACACAAATTGGAAATTAAGTGGTCCAGTGCCAGTGCAGGCCAACAACTGGATCTGCGCGTATCGACATGACAATACGTACCTCGAGGTACTCGCCGCGCACGACGGTGAGCTCCTTGTCGTTGTTGGCGGTGCGCGGGTACGTCACGCGCACCACGCGCCCGCCGCGTGCCATCACGCCGCGTGCCCACGCCTCGCCCAGGTCATCTGCAATCACACGCATCTTACTGAGCTGACTGCTGACTGTTCGTCAATCCAGTCCTCAGGGATCAAACAGGTCGTGCAATCTGCTGGCACTTCTGAATTGTCAAGGACGCTCTTTGAGTCTGATGAACGAAACGTAGATTCCTTAAATAAATGGAGACGACTCACGGTCTGTGTGAATTCATTTATAATTATCGATGTGCATGATGTTAATAACGTACCGTCATCTCTGTCGGCGCGGTAGGCCTGCTCCCGGTCGGGCGAGGACGCCGCGCTGGAGTCCTCACGCCCCACGCCGCGCATGTTCCTGTCGACACACACTTAGTAACTCAGGATATGACTTCAACAGGCACACAAATTAACCACACACAGTAGGAATCAGAAGAAAGTTATATTTACTTTAGGATATGCTCTGGCTTAGAACAGAACGGATACAATTTTAGTGGCAGATCAAGCTCAGGGATTTTGATTGTGTAAGTTTTGTTGTTACCTGGGGTAGGGCGTGTACTGGTCCGCGTACATGTCGGGCTCGTCGCGCTCGTAGCGCTCGTAGGCGCTGGGCTCGGGCGCGGCCAGCTCGGCGCGCCCGTCCGAGCTGCGGCGCGGCGACGACCTGCCCCGCACACCACACGTACACAACACACACCACACAGTTCAAGCGAACAATTACAACACACAACAGCAAACAAACAAATGAGATTTTTTTTTAACTTTCAACACCACACTAGGAAAGTTTCCTGCAACTCACATACACAAACACGCAGACGCGGAACTATTTGTAGGACATACAAATATATCGTTCCGTGTGGGAATCGAACCCGCGACACGCAACGCAGCAGTCGATCGCTCGGCCACTGTGCCAATCGTGCCGTCTAAAACGTGAAGGATGATTTAAAAACTCAAGTGCAGACAAAATTACATAACAACGAATGCTAAACAGACGAATGGAGCACACGTTTGGACGTGTTACAGGTAACATTGAATACATGTAGATTCAATGGACATACCTGCGCAGTGGCTGATCGTCCACCTGGTAGTCGGGGCTCCAGCCGTCCATGAACACAGGCTGGTACGGCGGAATTGTCGTCTTCCATTGCTCCCTGACGAAATAGACACTATTTATAGCCAGAAGTAACGACACAGTGAGCTACGAACAGAGGCAGGTTTTTTTAGACATTTATAATTTACGATCTCTTTGATGCCTTTGATTTCTTTCACTGAAGAATCCAACGAATGTCAATAAAGAAAATCATTAGTATAATGTCTCTTAACCTTTATTTAAGTAATATTTGAAGTTACAAGGAACAATTATTTTAGTTAACTACAACTTATTTTCACAATGCTTTTAACTTTATTAGGTGTTCTCCAGGGTGCAATGTTGAGTCCTTATTTATTCTTTTATTTTCGTTTATTATATTTTAGGACCAACATATCACAACTCAAATCAAGCATTCAGCGCTGCCTACTAATACTATTATGAATTCCAAAGTTATTAGACATGACTTTTCCAGGTAATTTATTACCTAAGATAAGATACGACCGAATTAACTACTTGTTTTGCGTAAGTAGTTTGTTTACAACTACAAACTTCTAGATGGAGCCTTAGCAGCTATATGAACGCAAATCTTGAATTGCCTTTATTTGTTTCATTTCCCTGCTATTGAGCTGAATCCCACTTGTGCTTCACTTATCAATAAAAACGTGGGTGAGGGATCGTCTCCTATCTGTTAAACCTGGTGGTAGACTAGTGTACCGTGCAGAGCCACAGTTGCTCAAACGAGCCCTACACACATATATTTATACCATTTACATAATATCAATATAATTTAAATATATCTGATAAGGTTATCTGCTGCTAAATATTCCGTATCCGATGGTACCTGTTTTTCGACGGTCAACCACGGAATTTATTAAAGCGCGGATTATCTACCGCGCTGTATTTTAATACGCGATGGCCGAGGATTATGACCTAATAGATAAGGTGGTAGATAACGGAACATTAACACTTGTATATTTTTCCAAAAATTGACTATAATTTTTAAGCACAAGGAGACTTAGAAACGCACATGGCAGATATGTCAGAATATCGGCTATGGGAGAGAGTTCATAGTTCATACCTCGGTATGAGCCAGGCGTCGCCCAGAGAGTGCCACAGCTCGGTCTCCTTGCTGGTGACGCAGTTGGCGAGCAGGTTGAGCGCGTCGCGCGTGAGCAGCGGCTGCACCACCCGCGACGGCAGCCTGCCGTCCGCCGCGTCCTGCGCCGCGTCCACGATCAGCGCTAGCGGCGTGAACAGGAAGTGCACCAGCTCGGGCGCGTTGGGGTCGTGGATGTGCGCGCGCAGCCGCGCCAGCAGGTTGAACGACAGCTTGAACTTCTGCAGCACGTCCACGAAGTCGCGCTCGGGCGGCGGCCGCGTGCGCAGCGCCAGCATACCCTCGCCCGCGTTCGCACCACCGCTACCTGTAACACGTTATACATTTATGACGACACATAATCATGTGAAAACTCACAGGAGCTGGAGGCTAAATAACAACAACCATACACATGATTGTATTTACAAATTTAAACTGCGCTTTCCGAGGTTGGTTTGTGGTGGGTGATATCCGTGTCTCGGAAAGCACGTAAAGCTGTTATTTGTAGATCTTTGACAGTCAACTCGTTAGCTGTTACTGAGAAGCTCTAAGTCTGACGATTTTTTTTTCCAAAGCATCTTATTATCAGTTGCTACGGGTAGTAAAGGTCAGATTTGCAGTCGTTTCATGTTTTAATGATATTCAACTGCATCCCACCCCTACCCCAAAATATTTGGGAAAAAGCTTCATTCAGATTCAAATGATGACTCATCTTTATATCTCAACGTTTTTCACTCAACGGTAAGTTACTAATGTTGATGCCGCATGGTACTCACCTGTTCCCCTCCGGCCACCTCGCGAGCGCCGCCTCCGCTCCAGCTCGCGCTGCGCCGCGGCCGCGTGCTGCAGCCGCGCGATGAACTTCTCGATGTCATCGAAGCAACGGTTGAGGATGGCGATGTCCTGCTCGTACAGCCGCTCCGAGCCCGTGGAGGACGCGTCATCGCGGTCGCCGCCGGAGCCACCGCGCTCGCCGCGCCCGAGCTGCGCTGACATTTGCTGCAAACACACATAAACTGTTTACGAAGTTGTTCATAGTCATATCGGTGCCATAATATGCCCGCCTCGCGTGTCTTGGTTTCACGCGTAGGTCTTCTCGCGGGCTGTTCGTCTTTGCCCATGATTTGTATGACAGGGCGTGTATCTAAATCGTCACACAGACATGGCTCAAGGTGCAAGGGTACAGACAGGACACGCTGGTCACACTCACGCTGAGCACGGCCTCCCATTGCTTCTCCGTGTAGGTGTTGTAGAGGCGCGCCATGTCGCTGCCGCAGCCGTCCTGCGCGGAGTGAGAGGTGCGGGCCCGCAACGCGAGCTTATCGCGGAGATAACGCGCTGACAAGAGCTAATCAGCGCTGAGCTCCTCCACACTAGCACCAACCACTAGTGCCATTCATGAACCACTTCAGACACCAAGCTCGCAGCACCTCGTGTCGGACACGTATGACCGCGCCACGAGCTCTCCGCCCCGGTTAGGTGCGGATCACTTATTAATGAGTGTTCTTCACCAAATCAAAATACTGCCCTTTGACCACCAGAACCCAACTAAATATTTCTTTTTTCGTTTATGATAAGTACTGTAATAATCGTCATACTTGTTTTCAAGTTCCGTATCTGATACTCCGTGATAAGATAACATAACAATAATTATGCGTATGATTCAACTATAAATGTGTCCCGGAGTGATGGCATACCTATTCATGATCGGTGACTGATTCTTTTCAGCACCAAGGAAGCTGCATGGTAGCTGTACACTTTGTTGTTGCAACCCTTTGACATGCAAATTACTCTATTTCGACAGTTTTGAAGCTCTATTAGGTATTACAATTTATTGACGTGCCGTCGATTTACCTTCCAATTTTGTGTTGATATAGTTATTTCTACAAAATAGTTCTGTCCCAACGTGTACCACTGTGGAGGTCATCGTTTACTAGTTCGGTCATTGTAGGAACCCTTTTTGACGTAATTGCAGTACGTCTATGAATGTAAAACATCTGAGACCGAGAATTACTAAAAGCAGTTTGCCTATGCAGCCAGTCTAAGTCTATCCTGGATCTTGTGGCGCCGCGACACGGACAGGTTAGGTTCGAGGTTTTATTGAACTACGTATCGGACGATTCACCCATTTTAGATTTGTGACAGAAAACCAACTTTTATCAGTTTTTGTGCTTTTGAACCATCGAGAACACGGTCGACGTCAAGGAAACATCGAGGTTTGGTTTTGGTAACCCTTGCAGATTAGGATCCTATATTCTTAAATGGGATTGCTATACTTTGTTCTTACAAAAATCCCTACTAAGCTGGATTTATTTAACTGAAGGGGATTTTTAAGGAAACTATAACAATTTAAACTTCCTATGTTTGCGCACTTAGTCAGTGGGGATCATTTTCTGGGGCCTATATTATGCTTGTATGAGCAAATCTAAATGACGGTTTGCTTCGTAGATATTCCGCAATTTATGTTGACTGCTAAGAACCAGCGCTGCACCGGCAGCAACGGTATATATGAAAATTGCTAATTCTATGCTTTATAATCACTATCGGCCTCATCTCAAAGCTCAAAGTCACTCAACGAGCTATGGAGAGGGCTATGCTAGGTGTTTCTCTACGTGTTCGAATCCAAAATGTCCGGAGATCCGTAGACGAACTAAAGTCACCGATCTAGCCCACCGGATTAGCAAGCTGAAGTGGCAATGGGCAGGCCATATTGCTCTCAGAGCAGATGGCCGATGGGGTCGAAAAGTATGAGAGTGGAGACCACGGACTAGCACGCGCAGCGTAGGACGTCCACCAGCAAGGTGGACAGACGACCTTATAAAGGTCGCCGGAAGACGCTGGATGCAGGTTGCTTCCAACCGGTATATGTGGAGATCAAAAGGGGAGGCCTATGTTCAGCAGTGGACGTCCTATGGCTGAGATGATGATGATACTTTATAATCCGTGAATAACATGTAAATAAAAAATCTAATTCCTACTTGGATACAGTTTCGGATAATATGTTCAAATGCTAGTACATCAACTTACCACAATTAAATAAATCTTTCTTTCAATCTAAGTATCAAACTTTATTCAATTTTGAACTATATCTCAAAATGAGAAGGCTCATGTTCTATTGGGAAAAATTAATAGATTGAGGTGGTTTGTCGTGATGCTCTACAGTTACATTTAAATAATCAATGTATTATTAAAAGTTCTATTTCTGGCAGTTAAAAATAGCATTAAGATCGTTGATTACTAACTGGTAATTGATTTGTGTGTTATAGAGCATTTCAAAACACCGCCGCTACGCGCCGCCTCTGTACTTATGATGCAAGCGAGGCTATCGCTATCGTTATCTCTACCGCCGATCGATACGATAGCGCGATGCGCGATACCTCGATGTAATCGCGCATATTTCTAGAACTGACATTGTTTTCCGATGACGCATCGTCTATTTACAACGTTGTGCGCCAAAATGAGCGGCAGTGTGTTGAACTGTTGACGTGCATGATGCATACATTCGATGCACTCCTGACTGTCCGTAGCAGATATATATGTCGTGGTCTCGTGGATGACCTGCCTGCCACTGAATGCGCTACCTATCATTGCTTGCCAAATGAGCCTAATCATCTCTTTTACTTCTTCTTTCATTAATATCATCGAATTTTCCAATAGCACATTGACACTGCTGCCAGCCTGTCTGTCTCCGTCGTCGCCGTCGGTCATTTTATACATCATCGTCATTCCTTTCTTTATGTTCCCTAGCTTTATATCACGTTATAAGAATGGAATTCCATAATCGGCCATTAAAATATTACAATAAAAGTTTAATGGCTTATTATTACAAAGCCGATAAAAGAAAGTGAACATAAATACTAACTGTGATGTATTGTGTTAATTGTGTACAGTGGTAATTGTAGTGATGTATTTAAAAGCATCATTAGTGGAATTCTAAATTGGATCGGGGGTTTTTGTAGACCTTCGCGTAATCGCAAATCAATCTGCCCTTATTTCTGCCGCAAGAATAGAATAGAACTATTTATTCGCTGAAGCTAGCTATAGTTTTACAAAGCTGTTATTAAATAGTTATGGGTGGTACACTACACAGGCATCTCACCTGTAGTAGACGTGAAAGTTACAGGTAGATTACTTAATATGTAGTTGAAACGTAACTCCTGCCCAGACTTGGTGGCATTTCGGCCAGTGCTAGTCTTGATTGCTGAGCAATCATCATCACAAAGTAGCAAGCTGAGCTGATTTTGAGCACTTAGCAGGAGTTGCAGGTTTAGAGTAGTGGTCTGTTAGTCTAGTACAATATGGTACACACCTGCCTGCGCGGCCGCTCGGCTTCATTCTCCCGCTCCCGCTCGCGTTCCCGCTCTATGATGAAGTCTCGCCCCCCGTCGCCCGCGCCGCCCCCGCTCACCCCCCTGTACACACACAAACACATAGGTATTACATACCAGCTCACATTATAATAAAAAAAATTTTAGCTTGCTGCAAGAATGTAAAGCGCGGACCCACCGCGGTGCATGCCACGCACGAGCGCACGGCTCATCTTAGCTGCGTGGAATCTTTTGTTAGCTAACGATTCCAAGGCACACAACACACGAATAATTAACCCACGAATATGTAAAAGTGCAGCACTGCCGTGCACGCGGACAGAGCTGAGATAAGTGAGCGTTTTATTCGAGCAAGCCTCGCGTTTCCCGATGACATCAATTGAGGCGTAGCGTGCAGTCGCAGTGCACAATCACATAATAATTTACAAACACGTGTGTAGCCTCTCCATCCGCCACGGCAAGACGCCGACGCTACCAAAAATCTGCTACATTTGACAGAACTAAAGTCATTACTATACTTAGCAACAAACAAAATAATCAATCTAAGCACAGATGCAGCACATTCATTAATCTTCCATACCATCTTTATTGCAATGAATAGCAACGAGATTTAGATTGTAATGACACACACTAAACTTAACACAAAACTACACATTTGGCCAACAGCGAGCTTAGATTCTTCTATAATCTCCTTGATCCGATAGTGGAACTGTACAGCACTAAGCTTGACACTTTGGGGAGGGATGTGAGATGTGTCACAGAACCAAACAAATACCGATACACTGAACCGTGCTCCACAATCTTATCACTGCCAAAGTCACTAAATGCAGCGCTGAACGCATCTCGCGACACTATGGGTTCTGCTGAGTAAGCGGAATGTGAGGAGAAGAGAGGAGCAGTACCAAGAGTAGGCGGCCACGGGCAGCGCGATCTTGTGCTTGATGTAGATCATCCGAGGACTGAGCCGGACTGAGCCGCACTCGTGCGCAAGATACGCGCGACGATAACATGGACCGCTCTCCAGATATCGGAGCCGGAGATAAAGACCGTTATCACGACGAGGCAGATGCTTTATGTGTTTGAGAATATGTGTCACAACAATGGCGTGTGACTTAGCAACGACTGCCGAGGTCGACGCAGGAGCCACAGACTCAGAGGAGTCTTTGTGATTGAAGGACAGTCACATCAGCCGACTGTACTGTACAAAAGTACGGAAACGGTTGGGAAATGTACGAAAGTGGAACAAGCACAGACACTATATTGATTTAATTAGGTCGACGTTAATTTCTCACGAAGCTGAATAGGTTTAGCTGTCATCGTTTTACTGGATGAACGCATATTAAAAATGTACGTTATATCAGAAAATCCTGTTGAGAACCTGATCAGATGAGACCTTACAAATATTGCCTGAACAGTATTTGATTCGAGTACTTTGGTTTATCCTCACTTGAGCGCGTTGAGCTCCTCGACGAGCGCCTGTGCACTGACGTCGTGGCACTGGAAGATGTGCAGCTCCCTGCGCGGTGCCCCCGCGCCCCCCGCGCTGCTGGCGCTGCGCACGGAGCCCGCGCCTCCCGGGGCCTCGCCCTCCGCCGCCGCGCCCACCACGAAGGCCAGCACGTTGTTGTAGAGCTCGGCGGGCTCTGGCGACGTGAACGCCGTTGGCGAGTGCACCCACGATGCAGGGAACCGCTCCATTATTGACTGCGGACAAGTAAAATCTGCTGAACCACAATATTCCACCTCCCTTTGACATTATCAACCAGATCAGGTCCCAACACATGTGCTAAGTACCACTTACTTCAAACAGAGCTTGTGCTGGGCATCGCGTGACTCAAGGGGGCAACATTTGAGAATCTCTGCTTAGTTTTAAAGATGAGGTACAGCATCAAAAACGCAACTGTTGTGTTAAAATATGAGACAGATAACAACATACCCCTGTCTCGTAGTCCATGACAAGCACCCACTGTCCCTCCAGGGAGAGTTGCATCTTTTGGCTCCATATTCCTGCAATCAAACAATCTAAATCAGCTAGTTACCTCTTGATAAATTGCTTTTTGGCCACAGGACCACAACTCTGGCCCACTATAACAACAAACCCATCTGGGAATATGTAGTAATGTGAACAAAAGAGAAGGCGAAACACGTGAGAGAGGGGACAGGAAAAGGGCAATCGAAGACACAAGGTGGATATTTTTAGTCAGTAACAGTCTGACAGTCATATCTTGCACGCAAAATAGGCGAGTACCTATGGTGTAATGGAGGTTCGGATATCAGCCCGATTACAACAATAAAGGGCTAATGTCAGTATTGAACCGGTCCCGAGTTCTGCAACCGTGTGTATCATGGAGTCGTAGCAACAAGATAGTACGGTACTGACCGTTAGTCTTCTCCAGCTGCAGCAGCCGGCGCATGCCGTCCGCGGGGTACACGATGCCGGTCTCGCGCGTCACCGTGAACGTGGCCAGGTGCTCCAGCACGTACACGCTGCGCTCCCCGTCCCCCGGGCCCCCGCCCCCGCCGCCCCGCAGCCCTGCTAGCTCGTCGAACTCATCGAGCGCGCGCTGCGCCTCGACGCGCGAGCGCGTCGTGCTCCCGCCGCGCGTGCCCATGCCTGTCTCGCGCGCACCTCACTCACGCGCTGCCGCAACCGCACATCACGACCCGGACTTGCCACAACTAACTGGATACACTTGATCACCTGCTGACAAAACATTAATTATTTATTAGACCAGTTCAAAAAAAAACATGTTTTTTTTGTTAAAGTGGTGAGCTGCTGTTGCGAGATGCTCGACAGCTTGATACACACGCAGCTTGCACAAAATATAATAGGAAGAAGCAAAATACAGCAGACCGGTACTCCTTGGAGCGGATAGGAGCACGCTGCATGATCTTGACAACAGAGGATCTTGTTAGGTATACATTTACAATTACATTATATTATACGGCGCTGGTTTTAGGTGACAAGTTGCGTCTGGCTATAGAAGAATGAGCACAGTATGTAGTTTTCTCCACGTCGGTCGTCCGTGCGGAGGGTAAACAGTGTGTTGGCCACGCCTGCGGCCTCTCCGGGGACGATTTCTCCGAGCGAGAGTGGTCGCCTCGACACGCGACTCGCATCCATAACGTGCACACACTAAACTCTGTGGTTTAGTTCCTAGCGTAATATCTTTCTAGAATTTCTTTTGCCTTCAAACACAGACCGAACAGACATCTATGCGTCCGTCTTCTAAAACAGACCTAAACCATATTCATTATCCGAGATCGAAGTAAAGAGTCGATGGTCAAGCGCTGGTCAAATACCGAAGTGGCTATGCCCTTACACATCCCAACCCAACGGGAGCCAGCGTCTGGGACTGGGCATTTAGACGAGGTGGTGGATGACGATTACCAGCCGAACCCCAGACTGCGCGGATGAGGTGGCAGGTAGGATAAGGGGTCCCAGCTCTTGTGACCTAAGCATAAACTAAATCAGTTCGAACATTTTTGACAGGCCTGTTGGTCTAGTGGTTAGTGAGCCTGACTGCTATGCCGGAGGTCGTGGGTTCGATTCCCACCCAGGACAAATGTTTGTGCCATGAGCACGATCATTAATTTGTTCTGTGTCTGGGTGTAATTTATCTATAATATTTATGTATTTAGAAATATATAAGTATGTTTATCAATTGTTGACAATTACCCATAACACAAGCTCTGCTTAGCTTGGGAGTAGATGGCGTTGTGTGGAAGTAAGTAGATATTAAGTAAGAAGTAAGTAGGTATTCTGTGATATAACATTAAAGTTATAATATCGTACACTCAGATCAAGAGATCGTACAGTTGTGGTTTTTAAGTAAATACTTACTTAGGTCAAAAAAATCGAAAACCGGTTTGTGATTTCCAGTAAAACAACGTCATTGGTTATTCATTCACGAAAGTTAAGTGGCCGTTTTAGACCCTCTGTTTTATTTGACAGCTGCTTTTGATTAGATTGTCATTAGACGTGGATTCGGACTTCGGACGCTCAGATCACTGGGTTTTAAATTTCAATAACAGAGCTTGAGCTAAATCATTAAATTAATTGTGATGAAATTCTTTACCCTAAATATTCTACTGATAATAGTAGAGACAATAGATTGCTATATTGCTATCGCTTAATGAACAAAGACTGTACATTACATACGTGACCAACTTTAATTTGTTTAGATAATATTAATGAAACCAAGGCCACGTCCACTTAAGAGTCGATTAGAAATATTTATAACAACTATTAAGCGATAAGATTGGACAGCCATTGTTACTGCAAGTGGCACCTACACATACACACACGTTATCGCAACTGCGCGAGCGCACCGCAATTTCACTCGCGAGTCGCGGGATCGATTCCCGCTCTGAAAAAATATTTGTATGACCTACAAGTAGTATTTCTAGGTCTTGCTGTTTGTGTGCGAGTGTGAATGCCTTTGAAAGACATTTTCATCTTCATTATAGTATAGATAATTTCGAAAAATTAACGGGGACAGCGTACGGGGACAACGGGAAGTAATTTATTATTATTTTTTTAAAATTCCCTTTGTCCCCTTTAACGGGGACATGGCTTAAGGGGACTACGAGCATACACCAGTGGTTTTTAACAGAGGCTCATACATACAACAGCAGCAGTAGGACTACCTGCTGCCCATCAATGACCATCCCCGTACCTATTTTTTATTTTCCAAAAACATCCGCTAAGCTACCAACCTACCAGCTAACTTGCCAACTGTAGGTTGTATAATATTCTCTTATTGTGTATTCATTACACATATTAAAAATGTTGTTTAATAAGAAATAATTAGAGTACGTTCTCAATTAACTATCATAGCTTGTATCGTAATCCCATGACATCCGAAGGAGAGAACAAAGATCAGTAGAGAAAGTAGGAATGGAAACTATTATAACAACGGAATACAAACTTAAAGATATTTGACACTTAACATTATATCAACACAACCCTTGCTTTTAATTAATTGTATTTTTTGTGTTTTTAATTAATAAATATAAATCTAATTAAAACTAAATTTAAATATTTACAAACGATACTAAATTCAAATTAAAACTAAAATATTACAAAAAAACAAAAAGAATACATTTTTGTTTCAAATCGGGAACAACCGGGAACGAGAAGGGTTCGCGCGTTGATGTCTTTTGTACGCGCGACCGGTGCCCTGGAGTCACGCCCGCCCCGGCACCCCCTGACACTCGCACCCTCATAAGTTCTTGTGGCTTGTCTCGCTTTATTATAGCCAATATAATTATGTATCTGTTGTATGTGTCAATAGTGAAGAAGCGCTCATATCGATAACGTGACGATGCACTCGAGATAGCTCGCTGTATTTTATTCTCTAATTCTAATAGTGTCAGCTAATTCCTAGCGCAACGAATGAGGAGCGCACGCGCAGGCGAGCAGTGACTCACTGCGACACGTCACGTCACTGCAACAATCACGCTGAACACACTCGTCACGGTTTAGCAGTCTTACTTAATGAACTGAAAGGTTGTATGCGCACTACTATGTGCTGATGCTACTATTAAAAAAGTTGACATCGAAACCGTGCTGCTGGCACTCGGCACTCCTGTTTACGGCGGTATGTTTTACAGTTACAAAACATTATGTTCAATAGAAGTAAGCGGAGTAAGCAGCGTAGTACGCGCGAGGTATCAACTTACCGCACGTAATATGTTTACTGGAAACTGTTGGTGTGTGACAATGACGTCACCCTACTCAACGTGTGTGCACGGCAAGCAGGTGGCATGGCTCACAGTTAGGGCATGCTCCTGGGGCTACAAATTCCTTGAAATAATGTGAAGGAAGGTAATTGTGGGACCGGTACAAGGAGTCGCTACGGGGGGGTAGCAAAAGAAGTCATTCTAGTTTATGAAACTTCTAACAATGGGTTCCTACCTACGATCACATGTCGCACTCCCTATGTTCCAAATCAATACATGATATGACTACCACCAAGTGCTCCTTTTACTTCTACTTAGATCTTCATCTGCTGAACAAGACGACATGCACTCTGTGCAGAGCTCACTAATGTTGCCAGCAGCCGGAGCTGTGCGCCGCTGCTTAGCTTGCAGCTCGTGTTCACGCGAGCTGTTGTGAAAGTTCCCACGGCCGACACATTAGAGAGTGGTACGCACTGACTCACGCGTTTGTTCGCATGCAGATCACTCACATATGATGATCACGTGGGTCCCTGCGGACCAGCTAGTGCTGTTTTCTTGTTATACATTGCTAAATTTTGAAATACATTTGAAGTATTATTCTATTTATCTATCTAAGCCGGTTCAAAAAATCATCGGGGTCCCCTTGAACCCGACTGCGGAGTAGCCTAAAATACGGTTATAAGTTATGTGTTATCATTAACTTTAGTATTTAAATTGTTAATTTTTATTATGAGAACTAAGAGTAAAATGAGATAGGAATCTGAAGAACCCTAATATTGTGTCTGTAAAGCTCAAAAAAATGAGATTGTCTGGACCACGATGAGTTTTTTTACTCATTGCAGGTCTCCTAATAAGAATTTTATTTTGTGGATAGGACTAGGTGACATGACATTTTCCTTTTCGTTTGGAGTCCATGTAACTCGAGAGCCCTGTATCTTTGATGAGGCTGATACAGCTGTAGCTATGCCCTCGAGGATTTTATCAGTTGCCACAGTACTCCGGTGTGCTCCCCCACTTGCACTAGCTCACTACGTGTACCCCTCTATGCTGTATGGTTGCAATGTAAACCAATGTAATGTGTAGGTACCTTTATTTACGTAAGATACTCTGGCCTACGACTCAGCGCTAATCGCTATCAACCTAATGAAATTAAATTAGCAGACCTGCACCTCTAAAATGCCTGTGTGATCGTCGACCGCGTCATGAACTTTCGATATTATCTCGTGAACATCAATTAATGACTATAATGTAAGTCTCCGATACGTCGCGTTTCATTCATGTGCTCGTGCTGGCTGTGTACAGCTACTCGCGGCCCCGGCCCCGCCTGCCGCGCGACTACCTCTGCTCGCACATATACCGGTACCGCGCGCCGCGCTCTTCGCATACCTCTTGCTTTACGTAATCGAATGTTTTTTGTACGTAATCAAATATTCAAGTCGTAGTAGCTTATAGTTGCGAGAGCTATTTATACTATATCACGCTGGCTGGCTGGTGACCCGCGTGTGTCCCCTCCGCCCGTCGACGAGTAGATGAGTTAAATATTGAAACTATTTTACGGAAAAAATTTAAGTAGTCCGCCAGTTATATTAGGTATTAAATAATATTTGACTGCTATTTTTACTTTAAGGTACAGTCGACAAAGTTGAATCATGATCCACCATTTTTTTGTGATCAAATAAGTCCTCCCCGGGCAGGGAGGGAGGAATTGTCAGACTCGTACTGACTAAAATCCACGGTGTCCTTCAGCAGCCCTCTATGTTCCGGGGTCACGATAATGAGATAAGTCCCGCGACCATCATGACCCACCAAGCTTATTTTTTTACAGACTTTCAAATACAATTAGGTCCACATTCGCGTAAATACATATACATATCGATGATAACGACTTTGATCTTTGTCAATTTGAAGGATTCAAACGATTTTTTTGTCAAAATGGGACATGAATCAACTTTGTCGATTGTACAGAATATTGTACATTAATCGCAATTGACTGAGACACAACGCTTTTAAATTTGGAAGAGACGTCACAACTTTTTAAAATGATTGAATTACTCGTAGTGATAGTAGTGATAGCTTGCGTTTGACCACTATCTGAGTTCTGACGTCACGTACATGCCACTCTCGAGATCCGATGTGTTTATCTTTGTAAAATTCATTGATTTAACCACAGAGAAAAATTCATCAACATACAAAAAAATGTGCTGTGATGTGTTCAAGAGACTGGCGAGGTGTCCCGGGAAGCGTTGCGCGTTGTAATAACTTAGTTTTATAATATTTTAATAATTTAGGTTCCTGTTTTTTGTTATATGTTATAGATTTCAGTTTTGTACGACAGAAATTGAAATTTTACTTATAGGTAAGGTACGTCCACAAATCAAAATAAAGCATGAAATCTGATCATCAGAAGACGAGCCCCCAAGTTGATATTGCACGAGAGTATTTCAGTTTAAATTCAATATTCATAATAGACTCTCCGATACAAACGAGAAGGCTACCACCACGACAGCCGTCAACGAAAAACTACCTAAGGAAATTCTTGTAACACAATTTTGTATCTTTGTATGGACTAGGTAGGAGGATACCTTATCACAAATGTATATTAAGTTCCAAAGATGCTGCCTTCGAGCTGGAACTTTGTAGCTAGCCCTTGATCTGGAGGAGGAAGGATTCTGATGGATCACTCCTACGCCACAGCCCAAGAGCTAGGGTGATTACAAAACTTGGAAGGCGACACATGGACTTTCAAGCTTCTCCTTGACTGTGCGGTTCCGTCCTAGGTCGACAGTACGTCATATTCTATAGGAGTGTATTCTTTGGCAGACTTTTGAATGGTGTACAGACTATTTGTAGTAGTGGAACCCAGAACAAACCGTGCCTTCAATTGTTTTTGCCATCTGTTGCTGGAATCAAAAATAGCTGCTCAATATTTTTATCCGTGGAGCTAGGCAACCTGGGCTTATCCTAGTTGTAAATACCCTTTTGTGCCTTTTGGTCTTGTGTTGTCCTGTCTTCTGCTTGATATGGAGAGTAATTAACATCATCTGCCTAGCCTTTTCCCAACTATATTGGGGTCGGCTTCCAGTCGAACCAGATTCAGCTGGATATCAGTATTTTACATGGAGCGACTGCCTGTCGGACCTCCACAACCCAGTAACTGGGTAATACGATACCCCATGGTAAGACTGGTTGTCAGACTTTAGAGCTTCTGACTAACAGTAACGACTGTCAAAGATCTACAAATGACAGCCGGGACCAACGGCTTTACGTGCTTTCCGAGGCACGGAGGAAACTCGCTATGATAGATGGTCACCCATCCACAGACCAACCTCGGCAAGCGCGGCTTAACCCGGAAGATCGGCCTGTGCGGCTGTGATTATTTAGCCACGAGCTCCTCATGGAGATGGGATGGAGAGTAATTAACAACCTATTTTAATGTTACGAGTATTTACATCGAAATGTTCAATTCAATTATCCTTATTCTATTTTTTTCCGTTCTCATACTTTATTTTTGTTTTAAATTGAGAATAAGTAATAGTTCTTTTATGTTGTGAAACTAGTAAAATTGTAACACTAAATACTGGAAGAAGTCACTGGCTCCTGAAACACAGGCATCCTGGCCTAGCTCTGGAGTCAGAGTCTCATCATCCACTACTATTTAACCGACTTCTATGGGATTAATATCGTCACAGGATCCAAGACAGTTAAATTTATTTTCCGGACAACGTCGAGCCTCATTGTTTTGGCGTTTTTTGGTCGTCGCTTCAGTTGATTCTGGCTTTCAGGAGTTGCAGTGGTTTTTTAGGATTAGTGCGATGGGATTGTCCCAAAAAAAGGACCAACAGGAACTTCTTCTCCCTAGTGTATCTTTTTAATAGATATGGAAACCGTGTTATTCATGACGAGTAGTCTGGTAACTCTTGTCAACTGTCAGACATTACAAATGGCAGGAACGGAGAAGGAGGTACCTGGACTGGTAGACTTGGCTGGTGTGTTGGGTTGTAACTGCGTTATCAAGCTATACACCTCACTATCAGAGGACTCAATACCTATTGCTAATAATGTCATGACGTTACTGCCCCCCCCCCTCCCCCCGGCCCCCGCTCTCCGCGACCGCGATGGAATGTCGCCTAATCACTCATTACACTAGTCCGGCCGCGCGCCTTCCCCTGCGAGTCGTTATTTAACCATCAGCTAAGCAGGCAGTAGTGAGTGTGACCAGATGTGGCTGCATGTACCTGTACAAGTTTACAGACACCACACACTGTGTCGACTGTCGAGAGATGCCAAGGAACAATTGGAACAAACATTATGCTAATGCAATTAATAGCTCACCGTCTGATAAAGAGCTACGGATATAAAACGGCCACTAAGCAATTCTTATAAAGTGATTCACTTCATGAATTTCCAGCAACGCCATTAACTATTCTTCTAGTATTCGTAAACTGGTTCCACGCACAAGCAAAAGTAAGTTTCTAAATAAATCTCTTTGTAAACCGTTTTACAATACCACATACAAAAGTTGAATCTGCATGGTGCCAGTTTTAATAACAATGGACAATTTAGTGACAATTTTAGGATTTGTACTTATGATTCATATTATGCTGATAAATAGAAATAGATAGTGATTTTCAGAGCCGCAGGTGCCAGTCTCAATCAATGATGTTCCAGGCGCGGCTCAAGGAGCTGTTAGCATTCTAATCTGACGGAGGCCTGTGGATGGAACGATCAATTGAAAGAACAGGGTAGGTTTTTGTTAGTACGAGAGATAGTGCCCCTCGCTCCATCCAATGCGTGAGGACTCATTTCTTAGCTTCCCAACCCAAAAACAAACATTAGATCTGTCGATTTCAAATACAAAAGAAAGCCTTAAATCAACTCAAACTTAATTCAATACAGGTACTTGTGAGTTGTCAAAAAACATACTTAGGCCCACTTGCACGAACCCGAGTTATCTTTTGAAACTCAGAGTTAATTGCTAACACTAGGTTAAATTGACAATATTGTATGACAAACTGTCAATTTAACCTTGTGGTAGCAACTAACTCTGAGTTAAAAGATAACTCGGGTTCGTGCAAATGAAGTTTCTTAAAATCCCAGTCACAAAACGCATAATAACTTCCGGTAGTTGCAGATTCCAAATTTGAGATCTCTATGGAAATGAATGGGGAAGAAACTCTTAGAAACCAAAATTGGAACAATTTGGATAAAAAACGGATCCATTATGAGTAAGTTTAATTAATTATATTTTTAACATTGAGTTAATCAGTAGGTAACACCCGCGTTTATGACATACATGTGAGAACGATACAAATGTAGAAAGCTGTGAACGTTAAAAGTTTTCCAGGGCAGTGATCACTAGTTCAAAATAAGCGAAGGTCAGCGAACACTATGATATGCAATGAATAGTAGATCATCAACTAACATAGCAGTGGAAGGTGAGTAGCTCAGCAGAATGCGGTCGCCAGCAGTCTGCCTTGACTGACCATACTGTATGTGGTCTGTCGACTGTCGACTCTCGACCAGTTGTACTCTGCCAACTGGACCTCACCATACCTTGTTTGCGAGAGTTATTTAGGTCAGAGTGATGCACCGCGTTAAAAAACTTGTAAGCCATCCCAAATCAAAACTCGCAAAAAACTGCATCCTAATCCACTAAGATGATCTAATTTATTGAACAGGAGACGAGATCAGATAAAGTTAAAGTTGCGTCTCAGAACCAAAACATACATTAATTGCACGTGTCAGCTTATTAGCTTCCTGCCGTTTTCTCCCGCACTATTTGTGGTCCGCAACACATTTATATCTTGCTCACTACTTGTCACTTCTTTAGCTTGAGAACCATCCGTGTATCGCAAAATATTCCTGCGATCTGCGGTCCTGTGTCTCGCGCTATTACCACCTATTACCTTCTCCTACTGGCAACTTATGATACCGAAACATGTTCACAGTGCTCAGCTGGTCCTGCGCAGTTTAAAGCCAACACTAGCAAATGTCGCATCCACTAGAACTCCAATCAGTTTTGCTTGACTCTCGGCAACTAGTACAATGTCACCTGGATGTCCAAAGTTCTTACGTCTGATGAATGCTCTTGCATTCCATTTATCAGCAAGATGCAAGCTGGCTGTTGGTGCAAGCTATGGTAGCCACATCCACACTTCAATCCTTCTCGATGTTTGCCATCTCAGCTGATTGTTCCTTACTGTAATGATGCTTAAGAGAAAACGAACCTCTTTTGTTAGTGACATCACTACCAAAGGTGAGATTTCTCTGATGCTGGCTGTGCCTAGTCTTCATTTCTAAAAATGTTTTAACTGTTGTTCTTTGTTTTTTAGTAGAATTCTGCTACATTATAAATATTGTCTTGTTTGTCTGGTTTACACCGCACGGCCAACACATTCAAGTACCGGTTTACTCCTACTTTCTTACAGCGCGTACACATTGGGCGCTTTGCTAACGTGCGATTTGAGAACCAAGGGAGATATTGAAGCGTTAAAACATGGAAGAGCCAATGTATCTTTGTTCCTAACATTGGCTGACTTCTTGGTGGTTTGTACGCAAACTGCTTTTGCTCTTTCCGCATCTTCTATCTTTCCAATATTTACACTTTCGCTTCCAAATATTAAAGTGAAAGTTGATAATTGGGAAGGTGTGCCGAGTAGAGGCGACTGCTCGCCTCACATTGCTATGCGGGCGACACAACTTGCTCACAGTCAGCAACTAACATCATTACAATATTGTCAGTGCTCGCTGAAGTCTGTATGCCGCACACACGCCGCGCTCACGCTGCCTCACCACGCTCACCCTTACAATTATTTTCAAGTTCCTGGATCTACAAATGATAGGTACGCTCTGAATTGCACCAGATGGCAACACAGACTAGTTCTAATTATTATTCCTCTTCTTTCTATGTAACAGAATGATATTATTTTGCAAGGTCAAGCGCACACCTAAGGTATGCCAATGTCAATGAATACATTCATTTATTAGGAACGATTTACTGCACGTATGATATCAACCGGATTCAACAGAACATTTGATTAATACGCCATTACACATTGGTGAAGTGATAACATATCGAGTGACCAGTATAATGAAATATGTTAATTAAGTACTTGCACAGAAAAATGCAATGCAGTCTTATCAGCATACGTATGATACACTCGTATAAATGTTCAGAAAGCCGATTCATTACTTTTTAAATCTCGATCATTAATCAAAATGAAAATGTATCAGTAAAGCTATGAAAGTTGGAAGCTTGCATTCGTATAATGGTTAACCAGAGCAACTTTACCTGATCAAGTGCTACTATAGACTCCACAAAGACGTATCCATCAGGCACACCCTGCCTGATGTAGTCTACCGGGACTCTTGCTCTGGCTAGTCTCGCATGCTGTGTGCCGTATGTTGCACATACATTTTTGTTCACTGACCTCTGCTTTTCAAGTTGTTTTGCTACATTTTCTTGCAGTCTTTGCTAATGCTCCAAGTTCTGCTTACATTACAAATTCTTTTTATAATGCACCACATCTGAGATTAATAGATATTGGTTGGTAAGCAGAGCAGCTTTATTATGGGACTTACTTGTATGATGTGCCGGTATATCTTATCACAAGTGGGTTACTGCACACAATAGCAAATAACACACCGATAGCAAGTTTCGTAACGAACACATGAAATATTTCTGTTTCAGCGTGTCGTTATTTGGATGGACCCAAATGATGGGCTCTAGCACTACACGGGTGGTGTTACTGATGACGTGTTACTCGGTTACTGAATAGACCTCGTATATTAGTCGAGACGGTTATAGCTCTAGTGGAATGTGTATGTCGGACACGTACAGGAAGTCCTTACTAGCAGCTAACTGTACTGTGACGAGCTCCGGGCGCCGGCCACTGGGCGCGTCCTCATCGCCGCAGTGGCGTGTGGCTCAGCTTGCACCAGCTCGTAAGCCCCAACAAGCAGTCGTTATCAGCCCGAGCTGTGCCGGCGCCGGGCCCGCGGAGCAACGACCGCGCGCCGCCTGGTACTCCCGCACACCGCCATCTATCGGACACACCCGTCACAACCTACAACAACCGTTCACATTGTTTTTCTAGCGTTACCTTCTTGTTGCTTTGTTATGTTGTCTATCTGATAACTAATTAAGGTGATGAAAAACCATATTGTTACACATAGACACGCTACGATCATGTCCGCGCAGCAAATGACCATCTCGCTCGTGCCATGGTAATTTGAGCGACAAACGTCATGGTACCAAAATCCTGCTACACCTCTAATCATTGAATAATAAGGTGAGGTACAGCATGCCAGCGCCACATGACACACACACAGCGACGTCTCTGCGGGAAAGCAGCGCGGCCTCGATCCCGAGCGGCGTGCGCGGGCGCCGGCTGTGACGTGTCGCCTCCGGGAGTGCGGCGCACCCTGCGCCCAACCCGCCGATTGCACCCTCACCACGCACCAGCGTTGTACTCACCCCGGTCTGCACCACACGGGAACAAACAACAACAGCTTGGTACGTGAGCTCGTGCGTTTCACTCGCGGCGATACTTGGCGCCTCAGCGGCGTTTCGGTGTGTACTGGAGAGCGAGCCGACGCGAGCGCCCCGGCCCCCCACTCCGTCGTCACACCTGAGGCGAACCTCCTGCAGGTGCACGGGGCGGGGGGCGCGGGCCGGGGCAGGCGGAGGCTTCGCGCAGGCAGCGCGGGGCGGAGCGCGGTCGCGGGTGCCAGTCTCTGTCCGAGCGCGACGCAGAGCGCGCATCACTCGAGTTGCGAAACATGTCCGCGAACGGGTCGGCGGCCACGGAGCCGCGGCTCTGCCACGTGCGGAAGACACCAGACTTCGACGGCTATGGGTTCAACCTGCACGCCGAGAAAGGCAAGCCAGGCCAGTACATCGGCAAGGTGGACGAGGGCTCGCCGGCCGAGACGGCGGGTCTGAAGCGCGGCGACCGCATCCTCGAGGTGAACGGACACAGCATCGCCGGCGAGAGCCACAAGCAGGTGGTGGCTCGCATCAAGGAGCGGCCCGACGACGCCGAGCTGCTGGTGGCGGCGCCGGCGCCCGGCGAGCCCGTGCCCGACCTGGACGCGCCCGTCTCGACGGACGCGCCCGACGCGCGCGCCGCCGACAGCCCGCCACCCGAGCCGCCGCGGCTCAACCTGCGCATGACCGCGGCCGAGATGCGCGCGCACCTCGCCGCCAAGAAGAAGATTGACCCCAAGAAAGTGCCGATGGACCTCAAGTCCAAATTTGACATCGTCAAGAAACTGTGATGTGTGTGTAGTGCGATCGCTAGCCGTACTTGTGGTGCGCGGCAGTGCGGCAGTGCGGGAAGCGCGAGCGCGGCTGCCGCTCCGCGCGGCGCTGTTGCCAGCCCGTGCGTTCGGCGATGTAGGAACAGGAACAATGACATCGGAGGCAGCGCGAGCGCAGGTTGATCGCGCGCCGCGCCGCCACCACCCCGTGTTGTACAATTAATGTAAATTTTGTTTTACCACGTAAATTATATAATAATAATATAATTTATAGCGCTCTATAGAAATTGCCATTGAATTGAATAAAGTTTTGTTGTATATATATTTACCTAGCCTAGGTATATTCTAGCAGCTATAGATATGTTTTATAGTAAGTACATAAGAATGATACGTGTGTAACTACATATTTATTTTACGAATTCAAATAATTTTGATTTTAATTAATTGATTATCTAAATGTGTAGCTAGAGTTACTCACGTACTCGATGAGAATAATATTGTTTAATTCTATTATCAATAAAATGTATTGAAAAACCAATAATGATCTGTCAACACCAACATTACCCAAAAACGAGTTAGCAGGTAGCGGAGGTGAACTGCGCGGCTGCGCAAACGCAAAGTATCGCGTGCTAGCCAGCTAGAATGAAGGAGGTAACTTCTCATGCTACCTTGTGTCGTTGTAGTTAGGTAGAGGTGCAATATTTGCATCAGAGAACATCATTAGAAACATAAAACATGACACCTGTCGATTCGTTCGGGAGTGCAGAGTGCTCGGTGCGCCTGTTATCAGCGTGTTGCGGGGCAGATAACGGGCGTATCTCACTCGCCGAGTTACCAGTGACGCGGCGACTGGCTCGCAACTGTGCAAACAACGACTATTGAACAAGGAGAACCACTCCGCTTGTACATAACATGTTATACCGTATCCATGTCTAACTTGAGTAATAACTACATAATAGGTAATCTGAATCTGGTTATTTAGGACAGAACTTAACTTAGATGCTGAAGAGCAAATGTATTTGAATAGCCAGTAGCAGTAGGCAAAACTTTATATAAAGGTACTTTATCATGTTTATTACCTAAGTACTCACTCTATTTTTACATAAACGCCTGCAAGGCTTTGTAAAACTCTTCTTTTGTTCTTTTTTTCTCATCATGGAGAACAGGGGTAAGAAAAGCGGTCTATAATTGCCGTAGTAATCAGTTAAATTTAACGTTTACTTACATGTCATACATTATAAGTTATAACCTCCTCCTTTTCTTGAAGTCGGTTAATAAACAATTGCCTCTAATGTTGGCTGACAGTTGTGGGAAATAATGACGGCCAGTACTCGAGACTCTACCCTTGGTTGTATTGTGGTTGTATTGTACAGTACGTGTGCATAATGTCGTGGCATATTTCATTATTCCGTTCTCCATGGGAACAACTGAATATTCATGGCTCTAACATTCCTATTGTTTGTATTTAGCGGCCGTTCTTCCGCATTACTACGGAATTCGGTTGTACTTGATGGGTAGTGTGGGTACCTCACAAGTGCTCATTAGTGGATATTGTTGACTTATATAGTAAATACATTATACAGTTATCTTTTATCATTCATAATGAACTTCTAATTAGAGTTGGGATTGGCGCACGGGACAACCTTCAGTATTTTGGCAATGGTTTGAAAACACAGAAAAATTACAAACAATTTGAAGAATTGCAATGGTTCTGAGAATCTATATGTATTTTACATTTTGATGTAAACGTGGTTACTGATCTGTCTCAGAAATCGTCAAAAACAACATCGTGATTCCACACTATCACTAAAACAAATATTAAACTTGGCGCTGATTACAACGCGATTTTGTTGCTCAATCAAAGTGAATTAGAATCAATATTGCGTTAATTGATTGCAGTCATGTAGGAAAATAAACGATAGAAATCCGGATGTCCGAACGTGGTCCGAAACGGGGAAAATGTATTGTATACTGTCAAGTTACGACACTTGCTGCAATACTGGCATAATAGCCGATGTTACTGGTGCTGTACACATGTGATACAAACGGTGTTTATTGTGGCATTGCATCCAACATTATTGAAATACTAAATGACTTTAAAATCGCAATATGCACTTATGAACCAAACGATAGCTCATGATCATTAACGACTAACGACCAAATTATGTCACCACTTCCTAGAAGTGCCACAGCCAACAAACTCCTCGGATTCGTCTGTATCTGTATGCAAAGTTTTAAGAAAACGTCGTGGCGTTATCCACCCATGATCAGCGAGTTTGCCGTGTGCTGTGTCATCGGTCACCGCTGAGCGTGTGACTCACGGTGACTTCATCTCCACGTCGCGGCGTCGCGTCGTCACCGTCGTAGCCTTATCGATCGTGGTTAATCACTTCATGATGTTGTCCACCACTTCATGAAATGGTCACATAAAGGTCGGCCACATCATGAAATGTTTCGGCTAGATCATTAACCTTTCAACGATGCGGACAGACAGCTAAATACTTACACAATGTATCTACCTTTAGCGCTTGTACCATTAGCGGTGTTGGAAATAAATCTTCATGATGTCAGCAGGAGCTACGTCAGCTGTGTACGCTCGCTTCCTCCAGCCCCTTCGAATCCAACCCATTGGCACTGGAACCACGTATCGGTAGGGAAGCAGAGTCAGCCGGTTAACGTACTAAGTATTTCTGTTTTCAGGGCTCATTTCAGGGTAGGAACAACCTAAGAAGGAGATGATTTAGAGTTTAGGGGATAGAAAAGGACAAAGTTGATGGCAAGAAGTGCAATGGTCACTGTCGCCTTTGAGTTTCCAGAGGCGCGAGTAGGAATAAAGAAAATAAACATCATCATTGTGCCGGCAAATCCCTCTGGCTAAGCCGAAGGAACGACTTGAAATAGGTATGATGTTCTGATGCGGTTATTGTATTGTAAAGTAGTTAAGTATGGTAAAATACAAATGCGGAAAAATAAAACATTGAAGTTATCCTTATGACATTATGATTGTAATGAATAGTTGTCGTAAAGACAACAGCTATAAATGTAAGTGACAAGCGAGCGCGGGTGGAACAGAGTGCGCTGTGTGCAGGCTGTGCAGAGCGGTGAGGCGGCAGTGAGGCAGTGCGCCACATAGTGCTGTGGCGTGATGTCACTGGCTGCCGCGACCTCCGCCGGCCGCGCCGTGCAGCGCATCACGCGGCGTCAAGGCCGCGCCGGCATCATTCTCCAGCGCTCCACTGCGACACGGTGCCGCTACCGCTCATGTGACGGATATGTATTATTAGGATTCTGTTCCCAGACAGTACGAAGCCTATCACGGTCACAGATCTTTCAATTTAGTTTCCACTTTTCACAGAATCTTAGGTAATGATGGATGCGCCATCTTAGACTCGTATAAAAAAAATCTGATGGTTCGTACGCTTCCGATGTTCGCCGGAAGGCACTCGGAGCATCAATTTTTTTAATAGTAACTTACAGTATGTGGCCGGGGGCTCAGGGCTGATACCACTGGACCACCACTGCTCCTCATGCAAGTACTATCCATTTTTATTTTTATGAAACTGTGACTTTTTTGACATTATTCACATGAGCGAAGCGAAGTAGCACCTCCAAATAGCGCTACACTGTCGTTAGACTAGTGTAAATGTGAGTGTAAACTACTGTGCGTGATGTTTCATTCCAAGATTAGCCAATCCACAGCTGGAGCTCTTCCGATTGTTGAGTTATTGAAGATTGGCCCAGGGGTTGCCTCTCCACACCCCACTCGTAGACGCGCTGGAGGGATTTCGTTTCCAAATTCCACGCCAGCAGTCAGACAAGGAGGCTGGCCACTTCGCCGGAGCCGTCGTGGTATCCTCAGATGATCCGGATGACTCTGTGACATCTGACTAGCTCTACCGGTCGTGGCCGCATGTACGGCCCACACAGGCCCCGTAGACGGTTATTGAAATGATACTTTCAATGTTACTAAATTAACTTACACTCATTACCTCTCGTTAATCGATAACTGGTAAATATTAACTTCATGAGATTAAAAATAGATAAGTTTAATGATACTTTAGTAGATACTATTATATATTCTGTGATGATAGTGCCAGAGCCACAGATTACAGAGCCTTCACTCGTTCGTTTAGAATATTGTGCTAATTTAATGCAAATTATCATCAAGGAAAACCAGTGTTTATTATATACATACCTACTTAATATTGAGCTATTTCAATTACTACACCAATATGAACAAGTGAATCCTGAATCAGTCAACTAAACTCGTCTTTGTACTAAATTATTGACGAATCGACTATAAATTATTGACAAGGCTGACTGTGACTGTAATGCATGCATAATGACTGGTCATTATAATAATGACTAAACTTACTTTCTCTTTTAGCAATTAATAAAGGACACTATAATAAGGGCACAGTATAGAAGGGTTTAATGAAAATCAAATGAAATCACAATGGTAATTTTTTTGCTTTGCATTTTGAAAATCAATCTTTAACATCTTTTTTTTCTGACAGCTCTTTACATAAATCACCTTGGGACGTCCGTAGCTGTGGGCGTCTCCCGCGGCCACGTGTTTGTGAGGCTGTAGTGTCCTCTTCCTCACGCGTCCTGTCTCCTCCTTCGCATGACAGACAGAGGTGGTCATGTCATGACAAGCATGACTACTTCACAGAAGGAGATGATTGCTTCCCATTCCGTCTCGCCTCGCAGCACGTCATCTACCAATGCCGGGCGTGAGAGGTCGCCGCCTATTTACTCCGTGAGGACACGACGGCAGAGCTCTGCCCGCGCGGGGCAGACCTGCACCATATATGCTCAACCGTGTACTATCCGGCCGATCCTCGTAGTGATGATACCCAGGCGTTTCTTCATTCCCAATCAGACATGACATAGGAACCTTCCGGAAAGTCCTGATGACGCCATTATGTTAGTATATTATAAAACTTGTCAGAATCAACAACTACGAAATCAATGATAGACTTTTCTGAGATTATTGTAGCAGACTTGCGGCCCTCTTTGCCGGTCACCTAACATGCACAAGGCCCACGCGGAGGCCCCATAGAGAACCATGGACCGCGCGACACCAGCAGGAGGCGTTTGGCCCGCCAAGATTGAGCAGGAGTCGCTTGAAGGTAGTTACAGCCCGGTTCACCTTTGGGTCCAGAAATTTGGGCGTAACTAATAAGTACTAATAGTCACACTGGAAAAACAGGAACCTGTTTGGTGCCTTGAAAATTTAACGTTTATTTATCTGTTATTGAAATTATTTAATATACGGCCGGCCAGTAATCAATAAACTGTAGGTGTAGGTAATCTTAATCAGTAATTATGAAACCAATCAAACAGCGTAAAATCTTTAAATAGATTAAAGTTGTGTAACTGCCGCGGTATCGTTGTGAACGGTTCGTCACGATAAATCAAAGTAAAATTTTGTTTTATCATATCTATTCAAAAAGCTTTCATTCTTCGTAAACAAGGATTAAAATAAGGTTGGTTTCATCTTGCCAAGCCAGTCAACGGGCTTGGGCACGCCGCAATTGCGGCGGTAAGACCCCTCTTAGAGGAGTGGCTGGATAGGAGTCACGGCGTCCTGACCTACCGCATGACGCAGGTCCTCACCGGATACGGAAGTTTCGGCAGGTACCTGTGTCTAATACGAAAGGAGAAAACGCCTGGGTGTCACCACTACGAAGATTGCCCGGAGGACACAGTCGAGCATACGGTGCAAGACTGCCCCGCTTGGGCAGAGCACCGACGGCGGCGATAGGCGGAGACCTCTCGCGCCCGGCATTGGTGCGCGGTCGCCTCCTTCTGAGAATCAGTCACGCTCGCGAAGGAGAAGGCGGGCCGCGTGAGAGAGAGGACGATGTCCTGCCTCTATTCCACCCACCGTGGTGGACGCCCACGGCGACGGACCTCGCAAGACGATCTCCGGCCACCGTAGGCGCGGGCACGCGCGCAACTCGCTGCCCGACCATGGACTATGCCCGAGTCGATGGCGCGTTGTGTTACACGCGCGCCTCAAAGCGCGTCAGCATAATGACGGGGCCCCCTCTCAGAGGGCCAAAGCCTGCCGGGTCACGGGACTTATTCCATCACCGTGACCATAACGGGCTATTGAAGGGCACCTTGGGTTTTTGTCAGTACAAGTCTGACAGTCCCTTCCGCCCTGCCCGGGGTGGGAGGACTTTTTAGATGATTTTGCCACGTTAAAAAAAATGCCAGTCAACGGTACAGTACCTTAATAACCGTAATATTAAGTATTCTGTGTATCACTAATATTATATTAAACTTTTACTATAAATATTCTGTCAATATTATATTTCATCGTCTATTATCGAGCAAAAAATCACGTTTGTTGTATGGGAACTCCCTTTAGGTATATTAATGTCAAGGTGGACTGTATATATGTTTTTGATGTAATAAAACGCCTGACTTGTAGTAGAGTTGAGTATATTCTTGATTCACAATAATAGTCTTGATTCAATTGCACTAGCTGGGACGGCTTGTTGCTTCGGTTTTCTTGAGAGCACTTGCTGCTGCGTTGACTGCGACTGAACTACGAATTCGCAACAAACCGTCCCGCTTATATCCTATTTTTGCAGGGTGCAAGTAGTGGGTGGAGGTGAGCACGGTACATCTGTCCCGACCAATCACGACGCTCGGTCTGAGTTCGCGCGTGGTGGGGGACCGGACAGGTTTCGACATGTTGAAACCTGTTCGAACGTGCTCGCGTCCACTTTACATCGTCATAATTTTGAAGTCTTATTCACTAAAGGATAATGAAACAGCCCTAATCGAATATTAATAAGTGTGTCCCTACTTTCAAATCATATTTATTTAATCAACTTAAAATCTACTTATATACAATCATTATTTACTTCTTAATTATAAATCATTGCGAAGTGACGACGTCCGTAACATCCTCCCCCCGGCGCAGGGCTACCGTAGCCTTATCTTCCACGCAGAGGACGGCGAGCTTCGTCGTGGGACGCCGAAGAATGCCCGCTGTTGTTCTGACGTCGGCCGATCGCACCTTGCCGTCCGGACCGTCGTACGTGGTCTCCACGACGCCTCGGGGCCACGTTCCTCGTGGCAATGTGGGGTCGACGACGACAACCAGGTCGCCAACTCGCAGAGGCCGTCGTTGGTCGTCGGATGCCCCCCTGGGCACCAGCGTCGGCAAGTATTCGGTTACCCAGCGCCGCCAGAAATGGTCGGCGAGCGCTTGGGCAGCTCTCCACTGTTTCCGGCTGGCCTCCTCGCAAGGCCCAGTCTGGGGAAGGCCTGAGGAGGTCCCGATGAGAAAATGATTCGGGGTCAACGCCTCCGGATCCTTAGGATCAACGGAAACGTGGGTGAGAGGCCGAGAGTTTATAGAGTGCTCGGCCTCTATCATCAGGGTCAGCAGCACTTCTTCCTTTAGTGCCCGCTGATGCAGTGTCGTCCCCAACGCCGTCTTGACAGAGCGTACTAGTCGTTCCCACGCTCCCCCCATATGCGGCGCCCCTGGTGGGATGAATTTCCACCTCATCCTATGCGAGAGTCCGAAGTGGACGAACTCCTTGGCCCATTCTTCATAGGCTGTCCTTAGTTCGACGTCTGCCCCTCGAAAGTTGGTACCGTTGTCGGAATACATTATTCGGGGCCAACCTCGTCGTGCGGCCATTCTTCTTATGGCCATTATCGCCGAGTCGGTAGATAAACTCGCTACCAGTTCCAGATGTACCGCCCTCGTTACTAGGCAGGTGAACAGTGCTCCCCAGCGCTTCTCATGTCTTCTTCCTATGACCACTGTCATTGGTCCAAAGTAGTCGACTCCGCAGTGAGTGAAGGGTCGCTGCGTCTCCCTCAGTCGTTCTATCGGTAGGTCCCCTGTGACTGGTTTTGCCGGTGTCGCCCTTCTGATGCGACAAAGTTGGCATCGCTGCGCTATGGTTCTGACTGTAGGGCGTAGGTTGACGACCCAATATTTTTGTCTCAAATCGTTGACCACACGTTCGTTGTTGGCATGGCCGGCTCTTCGATGGGCGTCTTCAACTAACAGCCGGGAAAACGGGTGTTTGCCGTGCAGAATAATCGGCATTTTCCTCGTGTCCGAGACTGCAGCGTGTCCAATCCTCCCTCTCACCTTGAGGATTTGTTGTTCTAAATAAGGGTCCAGTTTATATATACTGCTGGACTTTGGCACTGGTTTTCCCTTCTCCAACAGTTTTATTTCTTCTTCGTAGTCGTCGAATTGTGCTCGTTTTACCCATGCCCTTTCAGCTTTTTCTATAAGGTCGACGGTTAGTTGCTGGCTTCGGTCTTTACATTTTTCCTTGAAGAGGAAGAGTATTGCCGTTGTCCGTATTAGCCTCTCATACGAGGAGAATCTGCTTATATCGGGCAGATGAGAAGCGCGTTCCTTTTCCATGACCATGTAAGTTACTTCTTCCTCTCGGTCTTCCTTCTTGGCCTTTTCTGTCGGCCAGTGTTCCTCGTCACAGTATAAAAATTCAGGCCCGACGAACCATCTGTCATCGGGCTTCATTTTTAACTTGTAGTTAGGGCGCGTGGCGTCGTCTGCCACGTTCTGCTCCGTGGGCACCCATCTCCATTGATCGGCGTCAGTCAGTTCCGCTATTTCGCCCAAGCGGTGTGCCACAAAGGGTGTGTATTTGATGGCATCTTTCTCGATCCAACGTAGAACGGTTTGTGAGTCCGTCCAATATGTTACTTTCTTGGGCTTGTCGCGATGCTCTTTGACAATTGTATCTGCCAATCGTGCGCCGACTACTGCCGCCTGGAGTTCAAGTCGAGGGACGGTTACCGGTTTCAATGGGGCGACCCTTGCTTTTGCCGCAACCAGGCTCACGGTCACTCTTCCGTTTGGCTTTCGGATCCTCCAATAGGCTGTTGCTGCGTATGCTTGCTCGCTTGCATCGCAGAAAACATGGAGCTCCATCTCGTCTTCCGGGCCCCTCCCATAGCACCTTGGGATCCGTAGCTTTGTGGCCATGTCCAAACTTCGGAGCCATTCCTCGAAGTGTTGCGCGTCTTCTTCGGGGATTTCTTCGTCCCATCCCACTCCGTGTCTCCACAGGTTCTGTAATATGATTTTACCCGTAACGGTAAAATGGCTGATGAGACCGAGGGGATCGTAGACGGCCATCACTGCTCCTAGAGCTTCCCTTTTCGTTGGTGCCCTATTTCTCATCTTCACTTCGGGTGCTAGGCGGTTAAGACCTGTGTTAAAGCCTAGCTCGTCTTGTTTCGTGTGCCAGAGTAGACCGAGTGTCTTGTCGGAGTTCTCTTGCCTCTGGCCGAGCTTCACTTCAGCGTTGAGCACTAGTCTTTCTTTAGCCACATTGTCCACCACATTACGTCTGTTGGAGCACCATCCCCGGAGGTTGAAGTGTGCATTTTCATGTATCTTCACGACCTCTTGTGCTGTTTTTATCGCCTCTTCTTCCGTGGCGAAGCTATCGACATAGTCGTCCATGTAGTGGCTCGATGTTATCGCTCGCACAGCGTCAGGGTATTTCTGTGCGTACAGCCCCGCGTTAGCATCTCTAACCGAGTGCGCGATGAACGGCGAGCACGAGGCCCCGAAGATCATTGAAACCATCTTGTACTTCTTCGGCGGCTTATCACGCTCTTGATCTCGCCATAAAAACATCTGAGCTGCTTGGTCTTGTGGTCTTATTTTCACCTGGAGGAACATCTCCTGAATGTCTGCTGTCACGGCTACCTGGCGTTCTCTGAATCTGAAGAGGATTCCTGGTAGCGATCTCAAGAGGTCAGGCCCTTCTAGTAGGTGATCATTGAGGCACACTCCGCTGTATCGGTGTGCCGCGTCAAAAACCAGCCGCATCTTCCCCGGCTTATTAGGGTTCACGACCGGGAAGTGTGGCAGGTACCATATTTTCTTATTTCTTTCCTCTTGTCCATCGCACTCTTGAGCATAACCTTTGTCGAGGAGGTTTTTCACTTGAGCGCGATACTGTGCGGCGAAATCTGAGGAGGAGTCCATTTTCTTCTCTATCATCTTCAGTCTCTTCACGGCACAGTGATAATTATGAGGCATCGGAGCGTCTTCGTCTCTCCATGGCAGACCTACTTCGAAGTGTTCTCCAACCTTCTTCATTGTTTGTTGGACCACGTCGATTGCCTTTTGGTCTTCCGGTCTGACTTTCTTTGCCAGGGAGACTCCTAGAGCATCAATCCTGAAGTGCGCTTTCACTAATTCTTCTACGCGTCGTACATCTTCTGTCTGTTTGTTCGCAGACACGTCGTAGATGTGAAGCACTAGTTGACCCTCCTTTTGAGTCAGCGTTGAGCGCGGCGCTGTCCCATGGATCACCCATCCCAGTTGGGTGTACGAGGCCGCAGGCTCATTCTTCTTGCCCATGCGTAGTTTTCGTGTCACGATTAGCTGCCAATTGTCCGCACCTATTAATACTTTTGGTGTGGCTTCACTAAAGAATGCGTCCTTTCGCATGTCTCGGAGGTGTGGATATTTCATTAAGTTTTCCCTATCCACTGTCTGACCATGAAGTCGCAGGTCCTTCATCGTTCGTGCGCGTAGTTCTTGATAGTCGCCGTTTTGGCCACGAATTTGCAGTTTGACCTCTTGACTGCGTTCTTCGTGTGGCTGAGAGGTCACTCCTTGTATTTTGAGTGTAGAAACTGGTCCTCTTACTTGAATACGGCGTGTTATGTCCTCGTCGATGAGTGAGGTCGTCGATCCTTCGTCCATTAGCGCGAACGTGCTCACTTGACCGCCTGGTCCTTTCAAAATGACGGGGCACATCTTCAAGAGTACGCGATGCGGTGCGTCGTTGCTTGCCGAGACAGTCATCACGGACTCTGCTGCCGGTTCGACATCTGTCGCCTTTTCTTTAATGTCTTGTTGCGACATCTCTTTGTGGAGCAGCGCGTGATGTGGGCGGGTGCACTTTTCTTTGCCACATCGCTTGGCTCGGCAATTCTCTCGTCGGTGGCGATTATTCACACATTTAAAGCACACTTTCTCCGTTCGTGCCCATTCCCATCTGTCGTCGACACTCATTTTTAAAAACTTGGCGCACTTAGGCACTTCATGGTCCCCGGCACAACACAGACATACGTGTTTCTTTTCTTCTTCTTTTTCTGTCGTGGCGTAAATAACTTCTCTGCCCGCTTTCCTTTTTGCGCTCGCTTGCACCACGTTTTTCTGTTCTCTCTTTGGTGCAGGTGTGGGCGTCGGGTTTGTGAAGGCGTACCTCATGGCACGGTCAGCCTCCCGCATCAGGAACCGAGATAATAACATGATTTCAGGCTCACGTGACGTTTCCACTGCCTCAGAAGCGTAGTCGCACCATCTTGATTTCACGTGCGGGCTTAACTTGTCCACGACTTCACGCACTAACATTGGGTTCCACAGGTATCCACGATTGTCCATATTGGATAGCACACACACTATGTTCTGTAGCTTCACTGCGAACGAGTTTAGTTCACTTGCCACACTAGTGAGCCGAGGCAACTTCTTTATGTCCTCCATCACGTGGTCCATTAATATCTCCGGCCTTCCATAGTATTGTTCTAGCGTCTTCATAATTGTCCGTGGGTCAGACGCAGAGTACAGGAGCGCGGAGACTGCTTCCCTTGCTGGACCTCTGATGCAGTTCCTCAGTCTTGCTAGATTCTCCATCGCGGTGAATTTGTAGACACTCGACGAGTCTTCATAAGCTGCCTTGAATGGCAACCATTCCGTAGTCGCTCCGGTGAACAAGGGTAATTCAGTCACTTGTCGTGGCGGCGGGCGTACACGCATCATTTTGTCCAGCGTGTCGGCCAGTTGTTCGATGCCTCTTCCTACTCTGCGTTCCCCTCTTGTGGGTGAACGTGAGGTCGAACGTTGTCTTCTTCGTGGCATGGCAGGCGTTATAGCGTCGACACATGTGTTTGGCTCTGCGGCGGTTTGTTGGGCGGCGGGGTGCGGCGGCTGAGTTCTCTCTTCGGTGACTGGTGGGTGGCCTTGGTCAATACTTTGCAGCCACTCATCCACCCTGTCTTCACTCCTATGTCCGGAGCCCTCTTCACGAGCCTCTGCCTCTGCTTCAATTGCCGATACTTCGTATTCAAACCGTTTGTTCACAAGAGCCTTTTCAATTTCCAATTGCTCGTTCCTAATTGCAGCAATTCTTCTCTGTGCCTCGTATTCTGCTAGCTTCACTCTTGCCACGTCACTGCTGTAAGATCTCCTTGATCTTATCGTACTTGCAGTGTCTCTCACTGACATATTTGCCGTTATTGTTCTTGCAGAGTAGTTCCGAATTCTTGGCTGGAACGACGTGCTTGGAGTGGCGAGTTGTTCTTCACGCACTACACTCGCGATCGCGGTTGCTCGACTCGCCGGTACGCGGCGTGGAGCGGGTGCGGTAAGCGCGGCGGACGCACCATCAGACGGCGGCACTACTCTCCCCGTCGCGGTGGCGGGGGGTGCGGTCACTGACACGGTGGCGATGGGCGTGGCACTGTCGATTCCACTTGCGGGCGCTTCATGTTGGGTGCGCGGTAACGCAGACGCAATGGTTGAAGGTGACCTCGGCGGCTCTTCAAATGTTCGGGGACGTCGACTGTCGTATCCCGATTCCGCCTCACTTTCTTTGGCCGCAATACTTCTAGTCTTCATTTTCAGGAACACTGCACTATTTTCTTTGTCTTCAACTTCGTCAGGCGAGCGATGATCCGATTGTATTCAGGCGAACGTAGAAACGAAGTCTTCACCATCCGTCGCTCGATGGACCAAACTGTCAAGGTGGACTGTATATATGTTTTTGATGTAATAAAACGCCTGACTTGTAGTAGAGTTGAGTATATTCTTGATTCACAATAATAGTCTTGATTCAATTGCACTAGCTGGGACGGCTTGTTGCTTCGGTTTTCTTGAGAGCACTTGCTGCTGCGTTGACTGCGACTGAACTACGAATTCGCAACAAACCGTCCCGCTTATATCCTATTTTTGCAGGGTGCAAGTAGTGGGTGGAGGTGAGCACGGTACATCTGTCCCGACCAATCACGACGCTCGGTCTGAGTTCGCGCGTGGTGGGGGACCGGACAGGTTTCGACATGTTGAAACCTGTTCGAACGTGCTCGCGTCCACTTTACATCGTCATAATTTTGAAGTCTTATTCACTAAAGGATAATGAAACAGCCCTAATCGAATATTAATAAGTGTGTCCCTACTTTCAAATCATATTTATTTAATCAACTTAAAATCTACTTATATACAATCATTATTTACTTCTTAATTATAAATCATTGCGAAGTGACGACGTCCGTAACAATTAATTTAACTCTATTTTTAGTATTTGTTGTTATAGCGGCAATAGAAGTACATCATTATTCTGTGGCAACTGTCAACAATCACGGATCGTGAGCAATATCGTGAGATACAGCTTGGGGACAGACAGACGGACAGGCAGATAGACAGCGAGGTCTTGTAAATAGGGTCCCGTTTTAACCTTTGGGTACGGAACCCTATAAACGGACCTAGTATTGAGTATTGAGGTTGCTGAACAGGTATGCTATTCACTATAAGAAATCTTACGCTACAATCTACGATGATTTCAAGATTGTCCAATCTTATGTAACCTAAAAGATTTCGCTCCACTAACATCCACTCATTGAAATCTATTATGCAAATAAGGTAAAGGGAGATTATTTCGTGAATTTAACTCAGTGATAGAGTCTTAATGTCTCTCAAAACGTTAGGTACCTATATACCTATGCATACTGCATGCATAGGTATGCGAAATGATGCAAGACCATCTCATCATCACTAAAGTGGACAAGACGTAGTGACAAATCATTTCGCATTACAGCATGCATAGGTAAAGTTTTGAGAGACTTTTAAGACTCAATCACTGAGATTCCTGTCTCGACAAATACATACTATATGACTTGATACATTGAGGGATTTATTTTGAACACCGTAATGACGAAGTCTATGCAAAAGCGATACCGCTAGTATCGGCAACGGCATGTAACGGGTGGATAGCGCTGAATTTGTGGCATACACCCCAGTGCCCATGTTACACGTCCAATCGTCCATCCCTTTAAGAGTAGGTATGGAACGTGTGCGGAACAGTAAGCTCCTGGCACACCAAGTAAGCGATGTCTTCAGTTACCGCCAATACAGCTTCCGCCGAATTCGGTCTCCCGGCGTGCTCGATTGAGTACTTATCTAGATAATGTTCGAGTGTGTGTATAGTAAACAGCATAAATTATTGAGTGTTTAGTAATAGACGAGCACGTACGGCGTGGTTTTCCCAGCGCTTGCCAGTTCTTTACATGTATGTCAAGGTGACGATGATTAGACGTGGTCATGTCGCCGCGCACCGCGCACCGCGCCCTCACTCTTCACAGACAACACACGACAGGTACGCTAATCTGTGCTAAAACGTTTGTTATTTTGGGGGGTTAAAGCAAAAGATTACGTTAAAGTAACACTATCGAATGCTGTAAGTAATAGATAGAGCATGATTGTGTTTTATTTCTTAAATGTACCTACGTGTTCGATTCCTGGCCAGGATTATTGATTTTTCTAAAATCCAATGATGAATCGTCAAAATCGGTCTCGAGATTCTTTTCAACGTTTTTCGATATTCCTCATAGTCAAGCATAAGATAGCCATCTACACCCAGTTGAAAAGTTCACCCGGAGGACACGGTGCCTGGAGCATACGGTGCAGGACTGCCCCGCTTGGGCAGAGCACCGCCACTCGTGTCCTCACGACGGCGATAGGTGGAGACCTCTCGCGCTTGGCATTGGTCGTGGCCATGCTGCGGTACGAGACGGAGTGGGAAGCGGTCGCCCCCTGCGAAGCAGTCATGCTAGCGAAGGAGGAGGCGCGCCGCTTATGGCTTATGGGAGCACCCCAGCCGCAGTAGTAGATGCCCCGCGACGCGAGATCGTTGGCCGATCTCCAGCCACCGTAGGCGCGGACATGCGGGCGGTAAGTAATGGGCGACTCGCTGTCCGACCATGGACCATGCCCGGGAAGACAGCGCGCGTCTAAAGGAGTGTCAACATAATGACGGGGTGACCCCCCTTTAGAGGGGCAAAGCCTATCGGGGTCGCGGGTCTCACGAAATACCGTGACCCCGGAAAGTAAATGACTATTGAAGGACACCGTGGATTTTAGTCAGTACGAGTGTGACAGTCACTTCTGCTCTGCCCTGGGTGAGAGGACTCATTTGATGATTTTACCACGTTAAAAAAAAGTGCTAAAAAATTAAAAAAAAACAGTAAAATGAAAATAATCGAAATGTGTTAAAAACGGTTTCAGTGTCCGACCGAAACCGATGACCGACTGAACCGATCAGTTTGAAGAGCACAGTGGCGACTTCCGGTTTTCTACTGTTTTTTGCCAGCCAGGCTGTATGTACTACTATTTTGGAATGATACAAGGGAATTATATTAATGGAACCGGTAACCACATTACACGTGTCTCTGTAGTCTGTGGCATGACATCTTTAAGCTCCATTGAGATAATGGGGATGGCAACTCAAAGGTAATCGTAGATGGCGCTGCGATAGTTGGTCCCCACGTCTACCTTGTACAAAAAAACAAACAAGATTATTTGTTATAAAAATTGAGTATAAATACAAAACAAATATGGAAAATTATTCGTCCATGCAAGTACATGCATATACTAAAAGAAGAATTATGACGCCACGGTGCATCTACAAGAGGAAAAAAGTGATTTAATTGAGTGGTAATACATTTGATTTTACCGTAATAAATCCACAATTACTTGTAGTTGAGGTTTCAATTTTTGAGTTTAGGTATGTTTTACCTGTCCTCTCCTTTATCAAGAATGTAATGCTGCTTCTGACTTTCTATTTTGATAAAATATCATAATGTTTTAAGTCAGTAATTTTAACCTTTTTTTCTATTTAGATTCGAGAAATATCACAATATATTTAACTAGCTGTGCCCGCGACTTCGTTCGCGTGGATGTCGGAATTTGACAATGTATATTTTTGTGCGAAGCGCTTAATTCTCGCCAGGTTTCTTATAAATCATATCGTTTTCATATAAACCCTATATTTAGAATTTATTTAGAATTTTCAAGAATATTAGACGTGTTTGTAATAAACGCCCTCTGTAGTTCAAAGGCAGTACTATTCAATTAGAGCACCTATTCTATCTCATTCCATCCCATTCCATCCCACTCCATCCCACTCTATCCTACTCCACCCCACTCAATCCCACTCCATCCCATTCCATCGCACTCTATCCCACTACATCCCACTCCATCCCACTCCTTTCCCCTCCATCGCTCTCTAACCCACTCCATTCCATTCCATCCCTCTCCATCCCATTCCATCCCACTCCATCCTTCTCCATCCCACTTCATCCCACTCCATCCCTCTCCATAGAACTCCATAAAAATCCGTCTCGTTCTACCCCACTCCACTCCACTCCATCCCTCTCCATCTCAATCCAGCCTGCTCAATCCCACTCCATCCCATTCCATCCCACTACATCCCTCTCCATCCCACTACATCCCACTCCATCCCACTCCATCCCACTCCATCCCACTCCATCCCACTCCATCCCACTCCATCCCACTCTATTCCACCCCATCCCACTCCATCTCACTCCATCCCGCTCTATCCCACTGCGTCCCAGTCAATCCCATTACATCCCACTCCATCCAACTCCATCCCACTTCATCCCACTCCATCCCTCTCCATCTCACTCCATCCCACTCCATTCCACACCATCCCACTCCATCCCACTCCATCCAACTCCATCCCACTTCATCCTACTCCATCCCTCTCCATCTCACTCCATCCCACTCTAATCCACTCCACCCCTCTCCATCCCACTTCAGCCTACTACACCCTTTTCCATCCTACTCCATACCACTCCATCCCACTCCATCCTTTTTTTTTTTTTTTTTTAACGTGTGGAAATCCTCCTGGACTTGAGGAAGTCCAGGAGGATTTCCACACGTTAAAAAAAAAAAAAAAAAAAAGGAGGCGCCTGGGGAAGACGGAGGGGCATGTCAGACTCGACTGACTAAAACCACACGGTGTCCTCTACTGCCTTAAGCCGGGGGTGCGGGGTCACTTGCGCAATCACCGCTCCCCGGCAGGCCTTGACCCGGCTACATCGCCGGGTCCCTCTCCTCGGTGCGGCCGTAAAGAACGGTCGCACCTCTCTTCGAGTGGCGACGAAGGACACGTCGCCGCCAACTCGGGCCTGTATCTGGTCGGGCGGCTGACTTCCCCAAGTCAGCCGCCCGCAGGCTACATCTCATGGAGGACGCAGATCGGTTTGCGCCCGTCGGCGCCCGGTGCGTCTGCTGCGGGAGCTGAGAGGGATAGATATTCTCTCCCTCTCCCTCTCCGCCGTCTCCTTCGCGAGCATTACCTGCTCGCAGAAGGCGACGGCCCCTTCCCACGCACTCTCGCCTCCGACGATGGCCTCAACTACGGCCGGAAGCGAGAGGTCGCTCCCGCCGATTGCCGCGATATCCCACTCCATCGTACGCCATCCCACTCCATCCCACTCCATCCTACTTCATCCCACTCTATCCCACTCCATCCCACTCCATCCCACTACATCCCACTCCATCCCACTCCATTCCACCCCATCCCACTCCATCTCCCTCCATCCCGCTCTATCCCACTGAGTCCCAGTCCATCCCTTTACATCCCACTCCATCCAACTACATCCCACTTCATCCCACTCCATCCCTCTCCATCTCACTCCATCCCACTCTAATCCACTCCACCCCTCTCCATCCCACTTCAGCCTACTACATCCCTCTCCATCCTACTCCATACCACTTCATCCCACTCCGTCCTACGCCATCCCACTCCATCCCACTCTATCCTACACCACTCCACTCAACCCCACTCCATCCCACACTATCCCACTCCATCCCATTCCATCCAACTGCCTCCGACTCCATACCACTCCATCCCACTCCATACCACTCCATCCCCCTCCATCGCACTCTAACCCTATCCATCCCATTCCATCCCTCTCTATCTCATTCCATCCCACTCCATCCTACTCCATCCCACTTCATCCCATGTAACGTTTTAATAAGCTAGAGGGATAAGCTTTAACTAGTAAGGTTACATTTTATTTAAAAATAGAAAATACAGGATATTATAAAAGATACAGTCCAAAACACAGTTCACAACACAGTCCGCAACAATGCACAGTACGAGGCCGCAATAGCCGTCAGTAGGCAGGAAGTCCCAGAGGGCAAGAACCTCCTCTAGGTTGTTAGACGCTCTTGAGTAGTCCTCTGCAGCAGGGAGTTCTCCAGAGGGCAAGATCCTCCTCTGGAGTAATAGAGGCTCTTCAGTAGACCTCAGCAGCAGGGAGTCTCAGAGGGCAAGAACCTCCTCTGAGTGGAAGATCGAAGAGTGCTGGATAGGATGTGAAGAGTTGATTAGAAATAGAATGATGTACTGGATAGAATACGTCCGAGAGTCCTGGATAGAATGTCGACAGTCCTGGATAGAATACGTTGAAAGTCCCGGATAGAATACCTCGATTCCTCTGAATCTTCGGCTTTTATACCAGTCAGTTCTTGTCAGCTTGTTTTCGAAAATATTGTTCTCTTCTCTTTTCGAACATCGTTCTCTTCTCTTTTCGAATTGAGAGAGTCTGACATATCAGACCACGGAGGTCTGCGTGCTTTTACATGTGTAAAATTAGAATTTAGTATTTTAATACAAATATTATTAAATTAGAATTTATACAATACAATGTAATTAATGGGGAAGGCAAGTGTCAAAGTGAAAATGACAGTTTGGTCCCCAAAGAACTGTAAAATCAAAGGAATTTTCAGAAAAAAAACCATTTATTGATGTAAAATGACTAGATGTTGTGTAATAAGCTGTAAAAATGATGGAATACACTTTTCAAAATAATACCTACTTTTCTTTTGGAGGTTAAGTACCAGTATTGCATCGCTCGAAAATCGAAGAATTATCACCTGGAACGAGTTTTGTAATAGTTGTGGTGTTAAGAAATTAAATATATTGTGATATTTCTCGAATCTAAATAGAAAAAAAGGTTAAAATTACTGACTTAAAACATTATGATATTTTATCAAAATAGAAAGTCAAAACCAGCATTATATTCTTGATAAAGGAGAGGACAGGTAAAACATACCTAAACTCAAAAATTGAAACCTCAACTACAAGTAATTGTGGATTTATTACGGTAAAATCAAATGTATAACCACTCAATTAAATCACTTTTTTCCTCTTGTAGATGCGCCGCGGCGTCTTAATTCTTCTTTTATTATATAGTACTTGCATGGACGAATAATTGTCCATATTTGTTTTGTATTTATACTCAATTTTTATAACAAATAATCTTGTTTGTTTTTTTGTACAAGGTAGACGTGGGGACCAACTATCTCAGCGCCATCTACGATTAGCTTTGAGTTGCCATCCCCATTAGATAAATTAAATTATATAAATCAAAATGTAGCATACAAAGATCAATAAGCTAGAAGCTAAACAGTAAATAAAAATAAACTGACAGTTTGGCAGTTGACATAGCTTGACATAAGTGTCACAAGAAAAATTATTTATCAAGTAAAAATATTAATGAAGATAATGAATTAATGAGAAAAATAGGATGATGTAAGGCGTAAGTATACATAAATACTATATTTCCCCAACGACCCCGAGAAAATTTTTGGCCTGAGACAAAAATTTTGTAAAGGTTAAAATATTACCACATTCACAAAACTTCCATAACTCAATCAAACACACACTCAATCAAAATCAATCTTACGTAAAGTGTCAGGTAGGATTCACACTCAATGATCACTACTCAACCGATAAATCAATAACTTTAAGGCTTATTTTCGGAGTTGTAATCCGCTCGCGTCGAAAACCACTAATGAGATGAGATTTTTAACAATGGCTTGTTTAAGGAGTTGTCATCCGCTCCAAAAGATAGCTATGGTTTAGAGCCATAGTTATCGGACATGATGGGGTAGGCCATCATGCCGTAGTTTACCATTGGGGTAGGCCAATAGTAGAGAGGTTAACAGAGGCTTATTTTTAACGGAGTTGTCAGCCGCTCCAAAAGATAGCTATGGTTTAGAGCCATAGTTATCAGACATGATGGGGTAGGCCATCATGCCGCAAAGACTATTGGGGTTACCAATAGTATAAAAAAATGAATCGATGAATGAATTATAAAAGATGGCCTTATAGAGTTTAAAAACCACGAGACAACTCTATAAGGGAAGAAAGAAAAGGGAAAAGACAAGTATGAAGAATTTTAAAATCTTCATAAAAAGTACGAGTAAATACTTCGAAATAAAAAGTTTATACAAAATAATTCTATAATTCTATCCAGGGTGATTTAAGAAAGAGAGTAGGGGACAGTAGAAAACTCGAAAGAGTTTTTAAAGTAAGAAGAAATTAGTACTTAATTTTTCCATGCAAAAAGTTCCATACCAAAAAGTCAAAAAGTCGGAACTCTATGAATCCGTTGCTTAGCAACCAAATGATTGTTAAATCAATTAGTCGGAAAAATTTTAAAAATATTTTCCCACGAAAAATGAATTTTAGGATGTCTCCCCGATGAAGGATAAGTACAAATAAATAAATTTAAGATTTTTGTAAGAGTAATGTAGGTGAATAGGTTTTGTAAAAACGTCCACAGGATACTCTCCTGTTTCTGTCGTGAAGTGTCTCAACAACCAACTTGGGAGTGCCCACGAATGGATTAAACACACCAAGCGGCCGTTGAGTACGAATACCCGAGGGTATACGTTGTGGTGTGCAAGTCTGTGGGGATGTAGTGTAAAATTGTTTTTGTTCAGAGTAAAGTAGATGTGAGTATGAGCGACTACAGGATATTGTCCAATAGCCGCCGTAGAGTAACCGATCTCCAACCTTGGTTGTGCCCACAAGTGGGTTAACACTCCCAAGAGGCCGAAAGGGTGCCGATATCTTACGATAACGGAATGTCTGTGGGGGTGTAGTAGGTAGTATAATATAATAAGTAAATAAATAAGTAAATAGGATGAGAAGATGATGAATATTCACGTTGGGCGCCAATCTGTAACGTTATGATAAGCTAGGAGGATTAAAGGTTAAAAATATAGGAATGTTACAATTTATTTAAAATAGAAAATACAGGATATTATAAAAGATACAGTCCAAAACACAGTTCACAACACAGTCCGCAACAATGCACAGTACGAGGCCGCAATAGCCGTCAGTAGGCAGGAAGTCCCAGAGGGCAAGAACCTCCTCTAGGTTGTTAGACGCTCTTGAGTAGTCCTCTGCAGCAGGGAGTTCTCCAGAGGGCAAGATCCTCCTCTGGAGTAATAGAGGCTCTTCAGTAGACCTCAGCAGCAGGGAGTCTCAGAGGGCAAGAACCTCCTCTGAGTGGAAGATCGAAGAGTGCTGGATAGGATGTGAAGAGTTGATTAGAAATAGAATGATGTACTGGATAGAATACGTCCGAGAGTCCTGGATAGAATGTCGACAGTCCTGGATAGAATACGTTGAAAGTCCCGGATAGAATACCTCGATTCCTCTGAATCTTCGGCTTTTATACCAGTCAGTTCTTGTCAGCTTGTTTTCGAAAATATTGTTCTCTTCTCTTTTCGAACATCGTTCTCTTCTCTTTTCGAATTGAGAGAGTCTGACATATCAGACCACGGAGGTCTGCGTGCTTTTACATGTGTAAAATTAGAATTTAGTATTTTAATACAAATATTATTAAATTAGAATTTATACAATACAATGTAATTAATTAGATAAATTAAATTATATAAATCAAAATGTAGCATACAAAGATCAATAAGCTAGAAGCTAAACAGTAAATAAAAATAAACTGACAGTTTGGCAGTTGACATAGCTTGACATAAGTGTCACAAGAAAAATTATTTATCAAGTAAAAATATTAATGAAGATAATGAATTAATGAGAAAAATAGGATGATGTAAGGCGTAAGTATACATAAATACTATACCCACTCCATCCCTCTCCATAGCACTCCATCAAAATCCGTCCCGCTTTACCCCACTTCACCCCACTCCATCCCTCTCCATCTCAATCCATCCCACTCCATTCCACCCCATCCCACTCCATCTCACTCCATCCCGCTCTAATATCCCACTGCGTCCCAGTCCATCCCACTCCATCCAACTCCATCCCACTTCATCCTACTCCATCCCTCTCCATCCCACTCTAATCCACTCCACCACTCTCCATCCCACTTCAGCCTTCTACATCCCTCTCCATCCTACTCCATACCACACCATCCCACTCCATCCTACGCCATACCACTCCATCCCACTCCATCCTACTCCATCCCACTCTATCCCACTCCATCCCACTCCATCCCACTCCATCTCACTCCATCCCACTCCATCCCACTCCATCCCACTCCATCCCACTCCATCTCACTCCATCCGTTTCCATCCCATTCTAGTTGTTGCCAGCGGTTTCACCCGCTACAACTCGAAAATTGTCCCACGGGAACATAAAATCGGGATAAAAACTATCCTATGTGTTAATCCAGGTTATAAACTATCTGTGTACCAAATTTTAGCCAAATCCGTTCAGTGGTTTTTGAGTGAAAGAGTAACAAACATCCATACATCCATACATACAAACTTTCACCTTTATAATATTAATTAATTAATTAATAGGATTTCTTAACACCACAACTATTACCAAACTCGTTCCAGGTGATAATTCTTCCGCTAGACGAACCATTTCATGATTTATGGAGCGATGCAATACTGGTACTTAACCTCCAAAAGAAAACTAGATATTATTTTGAAAAGTGTATTCGATTGTTTAGTTATGGTATAATCATAGAATTTCATTAATTAACTCAACTAACGGCCTGTCTCGGCTTCGCAAGGCTGGATATTTGTTTATTACATAGTTTTTTCTTAGCATTAATACAATTTTTGTTCTCACAGCAGTCACAGCAGCTACCCATTATTTCTTGATAGTGTGAATTGTTGGAAATTTGTATGTTCCATCATTTTTACAGCTTATTCCACAACATCTAGTCATTTTAAATCAATAAATCAGTTTTTTTCTGAAAATTCCTTTGATTTGACAGTTCTTTTGGGACCAAACTGTCACTTGCCACTTTGACACTTGCCTTCCCCATTTATGTCAATGCTAAGCCCTAAGAGTGTCTATACTCTCTACTTAGTTTGTGGTGTCTATGTAGTCTGTGGCTCTAGGTAGCCTGTGGTAGGTAGTTGTCTTTTGATTTGTTTACGTTTTCTGACGTGCGTTTTCATTAGTTTATTTTGTGGTTTATTTTAGCCAATTTTATCACAGATTTGATTTGCTCATTTAAATCATATGGTTAAAAATGAAACAAAAAACTATCATAGAGCTTTGTAAGGAGTTAGGCTGCTGCGACGCGTGCTGTGTTCGGTATTTAGGGTTGAAAACTCCTTCAGCTTACGAAAATGTCCAGCAGTTCATTCTTAAACTTATTGTAAGTATTTAGTTTGAGCTTTAATATTATGCACTAATATACTGCAAACTAAGAAAGCGGGTAACACAACCCTTTTACTTGTTGACTCACTCAAAACTCATGCCAACTATTTTGCTAACTGTCCTAACCTCAAAATTTATGTATGAGTTGTTGACACAGTCATTTAGTTTAAAAAAAATATAATATGAATACTTGTCATAGAAAATTTTGTCCTAGTTGTTAGGTAGAAAATAATTTATCTTGTTTTATATTAATTCAAGGATTTCTGAACATGGGAACTTTAAATGAAGAAGGAGCTAGCATGCATGATCAATGAAAGCCTAATAATGTATTTGAGCAGAGAGCATGTGTAATTCACTTCACTTATGGTATTTAAAACCAATAAGACATCATTTAAAAGTTAAATGCAATACGGAAATTGAAACAGGAATGTACCATGATTTTGTATTATTTGTGCTATCTATCCAATTAATCTAAAATATCACTGTTGGCGTTGATAACATTTCTGGAAGTTTCATGAAGCGTTTTGTTGACAGTTTTGTTCCTCCTCTAACATTCATTTGCAATCTGTAAAATCCTGGGATTTTTTGGTTCTTTCATCAACTGGAAAGATCCGGGACAATCAGCATTTTTGGGACTCATAAAAACATTTTAAATAGACAATAACTTTCAACTTGTAAATTCTGAGCAGTGTTGGCTCAGTGGTACCGGTCCCGACTTACAAATTGTAGGTTGTGGGTTCGAACCCAGGCAGGCACTGGGCCTGCGTGGTGGAGTATGGCCCACTCCCTCTCATAGAGAGGAGGCCTGTGTCCCAGCAGTGGGAACATTTGTAGGCTGATGATTATGAAATTCTGTAAAGGAACAAAAAAAGTAAAATAGCATGTAAGTTTTTTTTTTTTTTGTGAACAGGATAACATGTTCGGATTCATGTGTCGATGACAACTTGCTAATGTAGGTTAATTACTGGTTATATCTCAAAAGTCTTTGACAGCGTCTCAAGACGCAAGTTTACTTAGCAAACTTCCAGCTTTTTGCATCACAATTGGAATTTGTAAGGTATTGAGTAAAATATTCTTCATTGAAACATTAGTTAAAAGAATCCATAAATTAATTTATCTACCTATTTAAAAACCTACAGCATATATCTGACACATCTACTATCAAATTAGTTTATTTTGCATTATACCAGTCTCTTTTAACCTACTCCATTGCTTCTTGGGGCGGTGCCCTTAATTGGACTTGATTATTTTAGTGTCAGTAGTTAATTTTATACAATGAATTTGGTGTAAACAGTGTGAGGAGACCAGTCAGCCTGAGACACTTAACAAACAAATTGAAGTTGAACCTGTGGTGGAGCCTACAGACAATCCGCCTCAGGAAGTTAAAACTGAACTGTCCGAGGAAGATGCGGCAGACAAGGCCCAGGACACCTGCCGCCAGCCCCGACCTACAGTCAAGTCATGCGACACAGAAGATACCTCATGTAGCGAACCCCGCCCTAAAAGAATGAAGGTGGAAGGGGTGTGCGTGACCTGCCTCGGGGTGCTGCAGGAAGAGAACTGGCCTCAATGCTGGAATATGGTTAAAGAAATGTTGGATAAGAAGCGGTAAGTCTAAACTATGTAAAATCATGTAGACTACCCACAGTGGTGGACAGAGACTGACGAATATCTTTTAATTTTGAAATTTATTGGCCACAGGGACCGAAAACCTTTATAAATTACGGTACAGTTATTAAAGAATTTCGGTTATTTTTCAGATTTAGGTTACCGTTATCTGGGTAACCAGACCGAAGAAAAATGTAACCTCTATTCAGGTTACCGTTTTAATACCGGTTAACTAAAGATAACGACTCTTTGTCACATACACATGCGATGCGCGCCCTATGACTATTGCCGACGGCACGTTTGAAGTGTGCAAGATAGGGGTAATTTTTATTTCGGTAACCGGTATTAATACTGGTTATGTATTCACTTTTAATAATAAAGGTAATCATTAAAATTACCTGTAAAAAAAAAGGCTGTTACCGAAAAAATACCGGTATTGTTGATACCGGTTTCGGTCCCTGATTGGCCATTAGCTTCTGCCCGCGACTTCGTACGCGGATCCTAAATCCCGGAATGTAAAGATACTATAGTATCTTTACATTCAGTATATTACATTCAGTAAAGCCTTATAGGCTTTCTGGGTGCGTCCGCGTCGTCGTCGGAGCTGACTGCGTTAGGGCGAAGCCACAACACTCCGATGCGGCATCGTATCGCAAAAAATGACGACGGATTGCAATATAATTTCGTTGTGAGGCTTCAGAGATTTTTACGATGCGACGCCGCAACGCATTGTTGTGGCCTCGCCCTTATTATTACAAGATATTGTTATCGTTTGTTGCAGCTACGAATGTGCGACGTTCGCGTGCGCGCTGTCGTCGCCTATCGCGGCCATCCTGCGCGAACGCATCGTGTCGCTGCACCTCAAAGACGCGCTGCCCGACTACGACGACGGTGAGCCGCCCGCGAGCGCGAGCGCGCCTCCTGTGTCCTGGGAGGCGCGTACTACTGGTTGATATTCGCAGGTTCGCTGACGCCGCTGAAGGAGGCGTGGAAGTGGTCGTTCGGCGTGCAGCTGGCGCGACACGTCGGCAAGGCGCTGGACTCGGGCGCCGTGTCGCCGCTGCTCGTGACGCTCAACATGGAGTACCCCGAGGAGGCGCAGGAGCTGGAGGGGCTGAAGGCGCTGGCGCCGGCGCTGTTCAGTGCGCGGCGCGCGGCCGGCCGCCGGTTCGGCGTGGAGTTCACGCGGCGCTCGGTGGAGCAGGCGCTGGCGGGCGCCACGCTGGCCGCGCTGCAGGCGGCCGGCCTGCGCGCGCCGCCCGCGCCCAGCACGCGCGTGGCCTGCGTCAGCGTCGTGTGCACGCACGCGCCGCTCTACCTCGGCGGCAGGTAGCTACTGCGCGCGCTGCATGCGTGGCTCGCTGCGCTCAGGTCGGTCAGTGAGTTCCTCTTGTGTGCAGGTACGTGAAGCTGAGCCGCGCTCTGCCGCAGACGCCGTGGCTGGTGGGCGGCGTGCGCATGATGCACTCGTCCGTGCAGGAGCTCATCTGCCAGCCCATCGCGGCGCTGTTCGGGTGCGTGTGTGTGTGTGTGTGTGTGGGTAGGTGTGTGTGTGACAGGGAGGTGACCGTGTGCGTGTTGCAGGCTGGGCGTGGAGGACGCGGAGCACCGCCTCAAGTTCATGTCGGCGGGCCGCGAGGACGTGGACGTGCGCTGCCTGGGCGACGGCCGTCCCTTCGCCATCGAGGTTATCACTACCAACCAGCATAGAACATGTTCATAAATTTGATACTCCAACAAACCCTCAATGTTGAAACTAAGACTAAGATTTTTTTTTTGGTACCATAATTTACTTCGAGACCCATTTGTCGGTCACGTAATACATTAGTCCCGTTGTATGGCGCCAATCGGTCTATATGAATTATCTATAGACCGATTGGCGCCATACATCCATCCTCATTCGTCGTCGAATTACAGGCAGAACAGCTATATTGTGCGTGCAAGCAAATTGTTTAATGAAGTATGCAAGCGATATGATTTGGATCCCTTTATAACCACTGTGAACTCAGCCAGAAGGTGTTTGAGCCTGGAATTTTTTAAATAAGAATAAGTTCCCTTAAGCGGTTTTCTTTCCACTTTTTTCTGTTTTTTTTTTTTTTAATATTTTTGCTGGCAGGCAGATGTCTGCATTTTTCTCTTTTAACCTTTTTTAATGTTAAATCTTTGTGTGCTGCTGTCTGTGCTCGCATCATACATATTTTTTAGTATAATTCTATACGCGAGGACTCGTAATTGGCTGTCTGTTGCCTATAATTACCCCTTTTTGTTATGTTTTTGTTAGCTGTAAGTCCTCCATGTAATAAATAAATAAATAAATAAATCTAATCTTAGGCGCACCTCGTAGACCCTTTCGTATCCAGCGATCGTATGAATATCAAGATGAAGTTCTAAATGTTTACAGATAACAGATCCGACGCGGGAGCCGAGCGAAGCGGAGCTGAACGAGCTGTGTGAGCAGATCTCAACCAGCGGACACGTGCGCGTGCGCCGCCTGGTGCCCGTGACTCGGTGAGTGGCGCGCCCGCGGCACGGAGCGACCGTGCCGGGGCCGGCTGACAACTGTGCGTCTGTGCAGGGAGGACCTCGCGGAGCTCAAGAAGGGCGAGGAGACCAAGTGCAAGACGTACGACCTGCTCTGTATCAAGCTGTCGCGCTCCGACGACGACGAGCTCGCGGTGAGTGTTCCCTAAACGAACTACATCCCTAGCAGTTAAGTAGCACCTAGTGGTCATTGTGGCATAACCGAATGTCCTCGTCCGCAGGCCAACGGCGACGCGGGCCACACGGGCGCGGCGGGCGTGCCCGTGACGGAGCGCGACCTCGCGCGCATCAACGCGTACCGCAACACTCCTCCGGGCGACAGCGCGCGCGTGCTGCTGCAGCAGCGCACGCCCATCCGCGTGCTGCACCGGCGGCCGCTGCTGACGCGCGCGCGCCGCATCCTGTCGCTGAGCGCGCGCGCCGTGCCGGGGCAGCCGGCGCTGCTGGCGCTGCGCGTGCGCACGGACGCCGGCACCTACGTCAAGGAGTGGGCGCACGGCGAGCTGGGCCGCACGCGGCCGCGCCTGGAGGACGCGCTGGGCGCGCGCGCGGACATCCTGGCGCTGGACGTGGCCGCCGTGGAGCTGGACTGGCCGCGCGCGCACTGACACAGTGGGCGCACGGCGAGCTGGGCCGCACGCGGCCGCGCCTGGAGGACGCGCTGGGCGCGCGCGCGGACATCCTGGCGCTGGACGTGGCCGCCGTGGAGCTGGACTGGCCGCGCGCGCACTGACACAGTGGGCGCACGGCGAGCTGGGCCGCACGCGGCCGCGCCTGGAGGACGCGCTGGGCGCGCGCGCGGACATCCTGGCGCTGGACGTGGCCGCCGTGGAGCTGGACTGGCCGCGCGCGCACTGACACAGTGGGCGCACGGCGAGCTGGGCCGCACGCGGCCGCGCCTGGAGGACGCGCTGGGCGCGCGCGCGGACATCCTGGCGCTGGACGTGGCCGCCGTGGAGCTGGACTGGCCGCGCGCGCACTGACACAGTGGGCGCACGGCGAGCTGGGCCGCACGCGGCCGCGCCTGGAGGACGCGCTGGGCGCGCGCGCGGACATCCTGGCGCTGGACGTGGCCGCCGTGGAGCTGGACTGGCCGCGCGCGCACTGACACAGTGGGCGCACGGCGAGCTGGGCCGCACGCGGCCGCGCCTGGAGGACGCGCTGGGCGCGCGCGCGGACATCCTGGCGCTGGACGTGGCCGCCGTGGAGCTGGACTGGCCGCGCGCGCACTGACACAGTGGGCGCACGGCGAGCTGGGCCGCACGCGGCCGCGCCTGGAGGACGCGCTGGGCGCGCGCGCGGACATCCTGGCGCTGGACGTGGCCGCCGTGGAGCTGGACTGGCCGCGCGCGCACTGACAGCGGCGTATTATAGCACGAGTGCGAGCTTATGACGACTATGTTATGTCAATAAAAAGTCAGAAAAAATTAAGGAATTGTTTTTAATTTACAACGCATTTCCGCATTGTGTCGCGCGACAAGTTGTTCGCGTCTCAGACTCGACACGAGCCGACAGATGTCTTTGACTGCACTTTACACACTTCATTTAAAGTCATGTTTGCAAATCCTCCAGTAAAGTTTGGTGTAATCATATTAAGAAATTACATAAAAAATGATCACCATATCTCACAGTAGGTACGCCATTTCCATTTTATACCATACATCACACAGCATACTTGGAATAACTTATTTTTGATTTCTAATTGAATCATCATTATCAAAATGTATTAATTTATCATCATGAAGCCCGGTTTCCACCGCAAGCAGAACGGACACATTAATGACGACTTTAAACTCGCAGGCACAAACTGCATACTTGTATTTCCACCAACAAATAGCTACGTGTAATAACTCTTTTCACCCGCTGAGTCATTAATGTGTCCGTTCCGCTCGCGGTGGAAACCGGGCTTTACGAGTCGCTACACGCGAGAGCGCACTTTTTTATGGAGTGATCAGCTCTCACATAGAAAAGGTGCATCATGTTAAAATCTCCGAAATCTAACTACGATGACCTGAGATGATGATTATCAGATGCAAATACTTAACAGCTTAGAAAATATATGAAAATGGTACTATGTGCCTATAAAATTTGTAGGTTGCCATCGATTTCCCTGGGATCCTATCATTAGATCTTGACCTGAAGATCATGGGACCACTTGGGAAGTACCTATAGACTACATGAAAGTTACACAGAAGAGTTAAACACATTTTTATCTAAGTACCTAGTTGTAGATAATGGTAGGATATGACCAATGATAGGTAGTAGGACGGAAACCTTCGTGCGCGAGTTTGACTCGCACTTGGCAGGTTTTTTCCATAATATAAAATATGGAGATTCGAAACAATCGGTACGCTGATATCTGGTGAGACACATCGGTATGCATCCCGGTAGGTACTGCACTCCTCTAAGACAAGAGAGGTTTTGTTGATATTGATGATCACAGTGACGCTGCCTCCGGTGATTGTCATATCGCTGAGCGGTAGTTCCCGCAAACTGCGCGCACGTCATGCCGCTTCCTGCGCAAGTGCGCACGCGTGTGGTGCGCGGCCTGCCGCAGCACACTCGCCGCCATGCACGCAGCCGCGCCGCACGTGTTCGCGCTCGCCGTGCTGCTCTGCGTGCTACCGCTCAGCGAGGTAACCGCACGTCTGCTTCTGCTTAGGTACTAAGGCCGGTCGCTCTCCTCCGCTACGGAACTGTTAGCGAAACCGCTGAACGACGATCTGCCCGATCTGTCATTTGTGGGAACTTGTGTTCTAACGCGGTGACCTACTGTATCAGGGCTCGTGTAGATAATGTCGCCGTCGCGTCGACAACGCTCCGCTACCACGCTTCTTTGCTGTGTACACCTTCGAGTTTTTCCTTTGGAAGTTCAGAGCAAAATCTCGTCTTCCTCTGACCTGGATGATAATTATTTCATTTTTTTCTCTCACATGTCTCGTCTCTAACGTACCTACCTAATGAGGGTTCGAAATCCGCTCTAGACGAACACAGCGCGTGTGCACCAGGTTCTGCTGCGGAGCGCGCGCGTCGCCTCGTAACTTAAGTATGGTAGTTCCGCGGTGGAGGCACAACGGGCATAATATTCAAAAAATTAATAATGTTCTATAGGTACGTACCTACTCGCGGGGTTCCCTGCTTATAATCGCATAAGACGTCACTCGTTCAGTTCAATAGGTACCTATTACTTACCTAAATGCGACCAATCGGCACAATATTTCTCGAAGACGCGCTCTTGTGCTGACTGCTGCGTATGTTGCAGACGGCGGTGCCCGGGACGTTCTTCTGGAAGCCGCGCGTAGGCCTCGACATCAGCCAGCCCAGAGGTGAGTTATCACTACGAAACTTACTCAATCGCCTTTTGTTATTCTTCACAGGAATGATTAATTTAAAATATTTATTTGTTATACAAGGCTGCAAAGTTGATTATTGGCGCGAGTTTTCAAAGGTACGAGACGCAGAAAATCTTTACTCAAAAATGCATGTACTTCGTACCTAATGTGGTTATTATTTTGACAACCTTGTTTGAGCAAAGTCTACCTTGCCGTTCTGTTTCAAAGAGTGGCCGGCAAAGTATTCCTGGGTCGCTCAAGAGGCCGGCAAAACATTGCAGCCGCTAATTTTGACGTTTCAACGTTTTAAAATGCTTTAACGCTACAGAAATGCTATAAGACTGCCGTCATAATAATATTTGATGTTTACTTGGGTTGGCCGGCACGTACATTTATTTTTCGAAGATTACATTGGTCGTTTCGTCAATTTTATTCGGACAAAAGTAGTCGGAAAGTTATTATTTTACGCAGAATATTTAATATTTTGAGTAAGGGCAATTCTTTTTTTTTTGTCGGAGCTTTTATTCCTACCCATTTAATAAGATGGTTGTCCTGTCCACTAGCTAAAAGTCCGCTGATCAAGCCGACGTGGCAAAACATTAACAGAGGGCTTGTGGTGGTCGTCGAGGGCTACCAGCTGGGCCTCACGGTGGCGGCGCTGGCGTCCTACCTGAGCGACGTGAGAGAGGCCTACCCGCACCTGCACCCCGGCATGGCGCCCTACTACACCAACGTGTACCGCTGGGCGCTGCGCCACCTCAGCCTGTGAGTACCACAGCCACTCGCGTCGCGCCTGCGCTGCCCGCGGCGGTCACTCTCACATTCACTCTGTTCCAGTCTCCCCGGCTGGCTCGGAGGCAAGGGAGAGAACTACGTGTCGACGCACAGGGTGTGGAAGAAGCGCTTCCACTTCTCGGACTACTTCGTGCCGTCGTGGATGCGCAAGGTGCTGTTCTTCGTCCCGGACGAGTCCTGGGCCAACGAAGAGTGGGAGTGGAAGAAGTTCCAGAAGCACGCCGAGCCACACTTCGGCAAGTACTACCGCTACCCCTCCAAGACGTTCGACAACTACAACTCCATGCGCCAAGGCATCACCATCGAGAACCAGGACCTTACAGACAATTCCATTACCAAAGGAACTGGTTAGTTTAGGTACGTTAAGGTTAGATTGTATACAGGCTCATTTTTTATGTACTGCGGATAACTTTCACAACACATTTCAATACTTACCTTTTTTTTTGTTATGAAAATAAAAGTTAGGAACGTCGTCCACATGGCGGACATCACTTTTGATTTAGGTACTCAATAAACAAGCTGTTGTCACAAGCGCGTGACAAAACTGTTTCATTAATAATTTGATATTTTCAGTATTTTTTGGTCGTTGAGCAATAACACAATAAAATATCCTAGCGGCCTACCATGACGTCTCGTGAGCAGTTCCGTTCAGGGAACGAGATGGCGATAGACGACTTGTATAGGTCTGTCTCTTTCCCACATACTCTTACATTGTGTTTGTATGTACCTACCTACATTACATCTGAGTAATTGGAAGAGATATTTATTTTTTTATTTTAAGTACCTAGTATTATCACATAAACCACGTTCGTTAAGTACCTGCTTACACTGATAAACATTATTGTACTGAATTGTATGTACGCAACCATGTCCTACACATACAATGTTCTTTGGGTGAAGCGATATTACTAAAATACAAATAATTTAATTTTAATATAGTTATTTGGTTTATTTTTACCAGTTTATACAGGGTGGAATTTTGTAATGCCACCTGGAGGGAAAGTACTCTTAATACTGCAAATAGAAAATTTTACTCAAAGGCAACATTCCTTTATTTTTGAATGGAAAGCAAACTGCATTCAAAGGTTTTCGAAAATTCTCTCACACCCGGGAATTGAACCAAGAAACCATGTTACATGTTACGAGAGCTTTAATTTAAGATTTCTTGGTTTTTCTTTCATTTAATTTATAATGTTTGTTAGAGAGATTTCATCCTTATAATTGACCCTAACGATCGGTGCAATAAAAGTACAAGGTATAATTTTTTCAGATTTTAGCCGGTTCGATTCCCGGGTGGGAGAAGAGAATTTTCGAAAATCTTTGAATGCATTTTGCTTTCTATTAAAAAATAAAGGAATGTTTCCTTTGAGTAAAATTTTCTATCTGCAGTATTAAGAGTACTTTCCCTCCAGGTGGCATTACAAAATTCCACCCTGTATATGTACAGACGCCAGCACATCAACCTCTCTCAATCTGTCACTTGAATAATCGACCTTATCACAATGGGTATTTGACAGATTCGGGTAGGTTGACCTGCAGGCTGGCGTCTGTACGTAATGATGTTGTGCACTTGTGCTATATTAATATTGTGTAGACGCTACCACATCAAGCTACCAAAATATGTCAAACTTTTTAATATAACGTCCTTGTCACAAAAGTGGAAGAATATGTAATTAAATAGTCGATTGGCACTTCGACAGATTCGGGTAGGTTGAACTGCTGGCGTCTGTACTTTATTATCCTAGTATATGTTCTTCTACTTTAAACCCTGTAATGATAGATTTAGTTTTAATAAAATATAAATGTAGGATTGGTAGGTACAAAGCAACTTTTTATGAGTGCGAGTGTGGAACGAAACGCAGACGAATGAGTGAAAGGGAAGAATGAAGGATTCATAAAAAGAACGGAAAGTTAGACGAGACGGTTGGGTTGGGGGTACATGGTTTGTTTGGAGAGAGTCGAACAGTGCAAGACTTTATCATCAAAAGATCAAAAGACGATATTTTAAAATAATTATGTAGTTATAGATTTGTATAAATATTTAGGCCTCTTTCCTTTGATCTGAGTATGTAGGTATAAATAAAAAAACACTTCTAAAAAAAGAAGTTTAATTGAAGAGAAAAACCCCACACTGCCCACAATATCCCAACCCACATAAATTAATGTAGTAGGTTGCCAATCAGATTGGCAACCTACTACATTACATACACAATGTTTCTGTAGATTGGCCCAATCTACAGAAACATTGTGGATGAAACGATATCGATTCATCATCATCGGCCTGCCTTTTCCCAACCACATTGGGATCGGCTTCCAGTCAAACCAGATTCAGCTGGATATCAGTATTTTACATGGAGCGACTGCCTGTCGGACCTCCACAACCCAGTAACTGGGTAATACGATACCCCATGATAAGACTGGTTGTCAGATTTTAGAGCTTCTGACTAACAGTAACGATCGACTGTCAAAGATCTACAAATGACAGCCGGGACCAACGGCTTTACGTGCTTTCCGAGGCACGGAGGAAACTCACAAACTACTCTACTCTATGACAGATGGTCACCCATCCACAGACTAACCTTGGCAAGCGCGGCTTAACCCGGAAGATCGGCCTGCGCGGCTGTAATTTATTAGCCACGAGCTCCTCCGAAATGATATCGATACAAATGGATTAATTCGATCTTAATGTTTTTTTACGTTACCCTCATTACATTTGATTATTTTTAAATTTTTGGTCCGACAGTCAGTCTAGTTTGTGCTTCGAGCCGAGCAGGTCGAATTAATCCCTGTAGTCGCGAATGAAATTGTTCGAACCGTTGTTAAAAGTGTGAATTTATTGTTTTATAAGTGGAGTATTTGTAATAATAACTACTGTGGACTTTCTTATATCGAACGAGCTATCAGATCTGGCGGGATCGCTATTAGTCCAGTCATTAAAGCCAAAACCCGAAAATAATTAGTAACTTGCTGATATTTTAGGGGGTTCTTAAGGAAGGTAAAATAACATACCGGGTGATTTTGCAGCGTTCTGGGGTGTACGGAAAGGGTTGAAAAGGGGTGAAAAGGTGTTTTTCGCTAATAACTTTGCCAAAAAAATTAGTAACACGCTGCAAATTTGGAATAAGGTTGTTCTTACGGTTTTGTAACGTGTATTAAATTTGCAGCGTTTTGCAACATACGGAACATTGTTTTTTTTAAAAAACAGTGCAATTAGTTAAAAACAGGGGTAAGAAAATTAGTAACACGCTGCAAATTTGAAATTAGGTTGTTCTTACCGGTTTGTAAAGTGTATCAAATTTGCAGCGTTTTGCAATATACGGAACATTGTCTATTATAAAAAAAAATGAAATTATTTAATCACACGGGTGAAAAAAATTTGTAACTCGCTGTAAATTCGTAATTAAGTAGTTTTTACCGTTTCGTAACGTATATCGCACTGTTTTTTTAATAATAAACAATGTTCAATTTGTTGTAAAACGCTGCAAATTTGATATACCTTACGAAACGGTAAAAACAACTTATTTACAGCGAGTTACAATTTTTTTTCACCAGTGTGATTAAATAATTTCATTTTTTTTTTAATAATAGACAATGTTCCGTATGTTGCAAAACGCTGCAAATTTGATACACGTTACAAACCGGTAAGAACAACCTAATTCCAAATTTGCAGCGTGTTACTAATTTTCTTACCCCTGTTTTTAACTAATTGCACTGTTTTGAAAAAAAAACAATGTTCCGTATGTTGCAAAACGCTGCAAATTTAATACACGTTACAAAACCGTAAGAACAACCTTATTCCAAATTTGCAGCGTGTTACTAATTTTTTTGGCAATGTTATTAGCAAAAAACACTTTTCACCCCTTTTCAACCCTTTCCGTACACCCCAGAACGCTGCAAAATCACCCGGTATGTTATTTTACCTTCCTTAAGAACCCCTTAAAATTTCAGCGTGTTACTAATTATTTTCGGGTTTAGGCTTTAGTGACTGGACTATATGCGCCATCGGTCAGATTTAAAGATCCAGGTTTGATTTTTTTTTGCTTTCGCCGTTGCTAGACTGGCGGTAAGTGCTTTTATTTCAGTTACACAAAAAAAAACAATAGAATGTGACATAAAATGCGAATATCTCAGGATGGAAATTGTACTTCTACAACTTTTTATGCCTGAATTTGACCTAAAGTTAAAAACCGGCCAAGTGCGTGTCGGGCCACGCACAGTGTAGGGTTCCGTAGTTGCCCATCAAAATACTTATGCGAACACTGATTCGCTGAACTTAATTTTAAAAAGAAGAATTTTCGAAATCGGTCCAGGAGGATAAGAAAAAAGATTACAACGAATTTAGAACATCCTCCTTTTTTTTGAATTTAGTTAAAAATAGTTGACGATAAAAACCTACCTATCCCCAAAAAACATACCTATAAAAGCTGTAAAAATAAAGTTGACAAACTTACATTTGCAGTTGTCTCCGATACATTTTGTTTAAGAAAATATGATATTAAGTACATTTTATAAGTTGGTCGACTATTACTCGTAAAGTTGTAAAGCCTACTTAGTCCTGATAATTTTCTTTTAAACTTCGTTATATGTACTACTATTGTGAATTTTTTCACACCCCCAAACATAACCGATTAGCTGGTAGAGGGGGGGGACACTCGAATCGAGCAAAATTTAGCACTTTAAAGCTTAATATTTCACAAACGAATTTTTTTATCAAAAAATTGTTTATGGAAACTATCATTATTTTTTAAGGGCCTATTTAATGATACCTCACACTAAGGGGCACGCGAGAAAAAAAAAATCCTCACTTTACGTGTAAGTACTGGAGGTACCCTAAAAAAAAATATTATACGAGATTTTATTTTACCACTTTTTCGGCACAACAAATCCGTATATTTACACCAAATTACAGCTCTCTAGTACTGTGCGTCTCTGAGCTAAGCTGCGGACAGACGGACGGACGGACGGACGGACGGACGGACGGACGGACGGACGGACATGGCGAAACTATAAGGGTTCCTTGTTGACTACGGAACCCTAAAAATCAATAAAATACTCGGTTGAATAAAGTCAAGGAACGTGCCGATAAATTAATGTTTAAACCTAAGAGCTGAGCTAAGAGCAATGTGGATATAACGAGATAGTCAACTATGAACACTGCCCGAGTAACATGTCAAATTGCCCTATAATATTTTTAACCGACGAAAAAAAGGAGGCGGTTCTCAATTAGACATTTGTATGTATATATTTTTTAATTTTTTATATAGGTATGATCACGCATAAATTTTCCTAACGTGGTCCGATTTCAAAAATTCTTTTTTTGTTGAAAAGAGTACGTATATCTCAAAGTTGGTCCCATTTAAAGTTCAAAACTAAAATCGGCCTATAAGGGTAGAAAAAAAGGAATTAATTGTTAATCTTCCTACAGAATTTTCAATTATGAACAGATTCTGTTGAAATAAAGTTAAAAATTGTAGTTTTGAGGACATTATTTTATAGCAGAGACGTGGGTCCACTTACCAAAACGGGGCCAATTATCAAAGTAGGTACAGCTATAAAAGCGGGTCCAGTTATCAAAGTGGGTCCAGTTATCAAAGCGGGTCCAGTTATCAAAGTGGGTCCAGTTATCAAAGCGGGTCCAGTTATCAAAGTGGGTCCAATCATCAAAACGGGTCCAATTATCAAAGTAGGTACAGCTATAAAAGCGGGTCCAGTTATCAAAGTGGGTCCAGTTATCAAAGTGGGTCCAGTAATCAAAGCGGGTCCAGTTATCAAAGGGGGTCCAATCATCAAAACGGGTCCAATTATCAAATAAGGTACAGCTATAAAAGCGGGTCCAGTTATCAAAGTGGGTCCTGTTATCAAAACGGGTCCAAATATCAAAGTGGGTCCAGTTATCAAAGCGGGTCCAGTTATCAAAGCGGGTCCAATTATCGAAATGGGTCCAGTTAAGAAAACGGGTCCAATTATCAAAGTGGGTCCAGTTATCAAAACGGGTCCAATTATCAAAGTAATTCCAGTTATCAAAGCGGGTCTAGTTATCAAAGTGGGCCCAGTTATCAAAGCGGGTCCAGTTATCAAAGTGGGTCCAGTTATTGAAGCGGGTTCAATGATCAAAGTGGGTCAAGTTAACAAAAAGGGTCGAGTTATCAAAGCGGGTCCGGTTATCAGAGTGGGTCCAGTTATCAAAGTGGGTCCAGTTATCAAAGCGGTTCAAGTTATCAAAGTGGGTCCAATCATCAAAACGGGGCCAATTATCAAAGTAGGTACAGCTATAAAAGCGGGTCCAGTTATCAAAACGGGTCCAATTATCAAAGTGGGTCCAGTAATAAAAGCAAACCAGTTATCAAAGCGGGTCCAGTTATCAAAGTGGGCCCAGTTATCAAAGTGGTTCCAATGATCAAAGTGGGTCCAGTTATCAACGCGGGTCCAGTTATCAAAGCGGGTCCAGTTATCCAAACGGATCCAATTATCAAAAACGGGTCCAATTATCAAAGTGGGTCCAGTAATAAAAGCGGGTCCAGTTATCAAAGTGGGTCCGCTTATCAAAGTGGGTCCAGTTATCAAAGCGGGTCCAGTTATTTAAGCGGGTCCAGTTATCAAAGCGGGTCCAGTTATCAAAGTGGGTCCAGTTATCAAAGCGGGTCCAGTTATCAAAGTGGGCCCAGTTATTAAAGCGGGTCCAGTTATCAAAGTGGGTCCAATCATCAAAACGGGGCCAATTATTAAAGTAGGTACAGCTATAAAAGCGGGTCCAGTTATCAAAGTGGGTCCAGTTAAAAAGCGGGTCCAGTTATCAAAGTGGGTCCAGTTATCAATGTAAGTCCAGTTATCAAAGCGGGTCCAGTTATCATAGTGGGCCCAGTTATCAAAGCGAGTCCAGTTATCAAAGTGGGTCCAGTTACTAAAGCGGGTCCCGTAATCAAAGCGGGTCCAGTTATCAAAGCGGGTCCAGTTATCAAAGCGGGTCCAGTTATCAAAGTGGGTCCAGTTATCAAAGCGGGTCCAGTTATCAAAGTGGGTCCAGTAATAAAAGCGGGTCCAGTTATCAAAGTGGGTCCAGATATCGAAGCGGGCCCAGTTATCAAAGCGGGTCAAGTTATCAAAGCGGGCCCAGTTATCAAAGCGGGTCAAGTTATCAAAGCGTGTCCAGTTATCAAAGCGGGTCCAGTTATCAAAGTGGGTCCAGTTATCAATGTAAGTCCAGTTATCAAAGTGGGTCCAGTTATCATAGTGGGCCCAGTTATCAAAGCGGGTCCAGTTATCAAAGTGGGTCCAGTTACTAAAGCGGGTCCCGTAATCAAAGAGGGCCCAGTTATCAATGTGGGACCAATTATCAAAGCGGGTCCATTTATCAAAGTGGGTCCAGTTATCAGAGCGGGTCCAGTTATAAAAACGGGTCCAGTTATCAAAGCGGGTCCAGTAATCAAAGCGTGTCCAGTTATCAAAACGGGTCCAATTATGAAAGCAGGTCCAATTATCAAAGTGGGTCCGGTTATCAACGCGGGTCCAGTTACCAAAGCGGGTCCAGTTATCAAAGTAGGTCCAGTTATCAAAGCAGGTCCAATTATCAAAGTGAGTCCCGTTATCAAAGCGGTTCCAGTTATCCAAGTGGGTCCAATTATCAAAGTGGGTCCGGTTATCAAAGCAGGTCCAGTTATCAAAGCGGGCCCAGTTATCAAAGCGGGTCCAGTTATCAAAGCGGGTCCAGTTACTAAAGCGGGTCCTGTTATCAAAATGGGCCCAGTTATCAAAGTAGGTCCAGTTAACAAAGTGGGTCCAGTTATCAAAAATAGTCCAATTATCAAAGTGGGTCCAGTTATCAAAGCGGGTCCACTTACCAAAACGGGGCCAATTATCAAAGTAGGTACATCTATAAAAGCGGGTCCAGTTATCAAAGCGGGTCCAGTTATCAGAGTGGGTGTAGTTATCAGAGTGGGTCCAGTTATCAAAGCGAGTCCAGTTATCAAAGTGGGTCCAGTTATCAGAGCGGGTCCAGTTATCAAAACGGGTCCAATTATCCAAGTGGGTCCAATTATCAAAACGGGTCCAATTATCAAAGTGAGTCCAGTTATCAAAGCGGGTCCAGTTATCAAAGCGGGTCCAGTTATCAAAGCGGGTCCAGTTATCAAAGCGGGTTCAGTTATCAAAGCGGGTCCAGTTATCAAAACGGGTCCAGTTATCCAAGTGGGTCCAATTATCAAAACGGGTCCAATTATCAAAGTGAGTCCAGTTATCAAAGCGGGTCCAGTTATCAAAGCGGGTCCAGTTATCAAAGCGGGTCCAGTTATCAAAGCCGGTTCAGTTATCAAAGCGGGTCCAGTTATCAAAGTGGGTCCAGTTATCAATGTGAGTCCAGTTATCAAAGCGGGTCCAATTATCATAGTGGGCCCAGTTATCAAAGCGGGTCCAGTTATCAAAGTGGGCCCAGTTATCAAAGCGGGTCCAGTTATCAAAGTGGTTCCAGTTATCAAAGCGGGTCAAGTTATCAAAGCGGGTCCAGTAATCAAAGCGGGTCCAGTTATCCAAGTGGGTCCAATTATCAAAACGGGTCCAATTATCAAAGAGAGTCCAGTTATCAAAGTGGGTCCAGTTATCAAAGCGGGTCCAGTTATCAAAGCGGGTTCAGTTATCAAAGCAGGTCCAGTTATCAAAGTGGGTCCAGTTATCAATGTGAGTCCAGTTATCAAAGCGGGTCCAGTTATCATAGTGGGCCCAGTTATCAAAGCGGGTCCAGTTATCAAAGTGGGTCCAGTTATCAAAGTGGGTCCAGTTATCAGAGCGGGTCCAGTTATAAAAACGGGTCCAGTTACCAAAGCGGGTCCCGTAATCAAAGAGGGCCCAGTTATCAATGTGGGACCAGTTATCAAAGCGGGTCCATTTATCAAAGTGGGTCCAGTTATCAGAGCGGGTCCAGTTATAAAAACGGGTCCAGTTTCCAAAGCGGGTCCAGTAATCAAAGCGTGTCGAGTTATCAAAACGTGTCCAATTATGAAAGCAGGTCCAGTTATTAGAGTGGGTCTAGTTATCAAAGTGCGTCCAGTTATCAAAGCGGGTCCAGTTATCAAAGTGGGTCCAGTTATTGAAGAGGGTTCAATGATCAAAGTGGGTCAAGTTTACAAAAAGGGTCCAGTTATCAAAGCGGGTCCGGTTATCAGAGCGGGTCCAGTTATCAAAGTGGGTCCAGTTATCAAAGCGGTTCCAGTTATCAAAGTGGGTCCAATCATCAAAACGGGGCCAATTATCAAAGTAGGTACAGCTATAATCAGTTACCCGCGATCATTCATTAAGCAAGCACGTACTTCGCTTGATCGGTCCTTTTTGTCAGAGGTTCTAAACATTTTGTTCACCTTTAAACTTTTAAGTCAGCCATGATGAAGTGTGCCGCTTGTAACTCTGACTTTAACGATGGCGTTCAATGTGCATCATGCAAGCGTCATCTTGATTTTGGCTGTGCCAATATTACGGAAAGTGGGTGGAGAAGATTAGGAGTTGACCGAAGGGCGGCATGGAAATGTCCGAAATGCCGGATATCCTCACCGTCACCGTCCCCTTCCCTGTCTCCACTACCGACACCTGAACCTGCGTCTCTTGAAACGATCCTGAACGAGATTCGCGAGCTGAAAGTTCAGCTGGCTGGCCTGCCGACACTGTCTCATGATGTCAAGTGTATAAAGGACGAACTCAATGAGCTTAAAATCAACGCTGAATTCAACGGAAAGCGGCTGGATGACTTCTCTGTCAAAATTGTGGACATTGAGTCAAGAGTTGCGGATCTGGAGCGTCTTCGGGAAACTGTGGGCTCGCTCCAATCCGACATTGATTTAATGAGGCTGGAGTTATCAGCTAGTGATCAGAGATCAAGGCTGAACAATGTGGAAATTAAAGGCATTCCCCTAAAGAAGGATGAAAACCTATTTGCTATTTTAGACAAAATCAGCGAAAGGTCAACTTTACGTTTCCTAAAGCCCAGGTCAATTATATATCCAGGATCCCACTATTTAACAGCAAGGAGAAGTCGATTGTGGTGAGCTTCCTGAATAGATATGTTAAGGAGGACTTCGTCGCGGCTGCTCGCACTCTCAAGACATTGTCCACCCATGATCTTGGATTCTCGGGCCAAACGAATCGAGTGTACGTAAATGATCACCTCAACCCTGACTCCAAAAAGTTGCTGAACAAAACCCGAACTATAGCTAAAGAAAAGGAGTACAAATACGTATGGGTCAAACACGGAAAGATTCATGTCCGCAAGCAGGAAGGATCAGCTGTCTTAGTTATATCGAAAGATAAAGATTTAAACAAACTTTACTAGAGTGGTGCATCTTTCTGTTACCGTTATCTTTCAATTTTAAAAATATTAATTTGTCTCGGAGTGAACTTGTTTTCTATTGTGATCTATTAATCAAAATTGTTTACCAATTGTATTTTTGTAAAAGGTTTAGCATCTCTGACGTGCTCGAAGTTTCGCAACCTCTTTTTTATATTAATAAAAAAGAGGTTGAAAAGCGGGCCCAGTTATCAAAGCGGGTCAAGTTATCAAAGCGGGCCCAGTTATCAAAGCGGGTCAAGTTATCAAAGCGGGTCCAGTTATCAAAGCGCGTCCAGTTATCCAAGTGGGTCCAATTATCAAAACGGTTCCAGTTATCCAAGCGGGTCCAGTTATCAAAGCGGGTTCAGTTATCCAAGTGGGTCCATTTATCAAAACGGGTCCAATTATCAAAGAAGGTAGTGCTATAAAAGCGGGTCCAGTTATCAAAGTAGGTCCAGTTATCAAAGCAGGTCCAATTATCAAAGTGAGTCCAGTTATCAAAGCGGGTCCAATTATCAAAGTGAGTCCAGTTATCAAAGTGGGTCCAGTTATCAAAGCGGGTCCAGTTATCAAAGCGGGTTCAGTTATCAAAGCGGGTCCAGTTATCAAAGTGGGTCCAGTTATCAATGTAAGTCCAGTTATCAAAGCGGGTCCAGTTATCATAGTGGGCCCAGTTATCAAAGCGGGTCCAGTTATCAAAGTGGGTCCAGTTACTAAAGCGGGTCCCGTAATCAAAGAGTGCCCAGTTATCAATGTGGGACCAGTTATCAAAGCGGGTCCATTTATCAAAGTGGGTCCAGTTATCAGAGCGGGTCCAGTTATAAAAACGGGTCCAGTTATCAAAGCGGGTCCAGTTTTCAAAGTGGGTCCAGTTATCAAAGCGGGTCCAGTTATCAAAGTGGGTCCAGTAATAAAAGCGGGTCCAGTTATCAAAGTGGGTCCAGATATCAAAGCGGGCCCAGTTATCAAAGCGGGTCAAGTTATCAAAGCGGGCCCAGTTATCAAAGCGTGTCAAGTTATCAAAGCGGGTCCAGTTATCAAAGCGGGTCCAGTTATCCAAGTGGGTCCAATTATCAAAACGGTTCCAGTTATCCAAGCGGGTCCAGTTATCAAAGCGGGTTCAGTTATCCAAGTGGGTCCATTTATCCAAGTGGGTCCAGTAATAAAAGCAAACCAGTTATCAAAGTGGGGCCAGTTATCAAAGTGGGCCCAGTTATCAAAGTGTTTCCAATGATCAAAGTGGGTCCAGTTATCAACGCGGGTCCAGTTATCAAAGCGGGTCCAGTTATCCAAACGTGTCCAATTATCAAAAACGGGTCCAATTATCAAAGTGGGTCCAGTAATAAAAGCGGGTCCAGTTATCAAAGTGGGACAAATACACGCTGTTTTTTTGCATTTTCGTCAAACTTCAGGTGGTTGTCACAAAAGTCATAAATAATCAATTAAAAGTACAGTACCGGGCAAAACTAATAAGGGCTGCTTTTTTCTTGTTGTTGAAATTTTATAGTATTTCAGAATTAAACCCTTAATTCTATACAAATGAAAGAGAATCACCCGACTACGCAGTCCGCGCGTACGCACACAGCGATGAGCAGCTGGTGTGCATGAATTGAATCTACTACTCTTGTAGAAACTAGTTCACACTTACGGAATTTTGTAAAAGGAAAAATAAAATAAAAAAATACCTACCTATTTTATTGTTGATTTGGGTCGAGAATCATGAGTATAATCACGTCCTTGAATTTGACTAGGTTGCAGATCAACACATTGTATAAAAGTGGGTCCAGTTATCAAAGCGGGTCCAGTTATCAAAGCGGGTCCAGTTATCAAAGTGGGTCCAGTTATCAAAGCGGGTCCAGTTATCAAAGTGGGTCCAGTAATAAAAGCGGGTCCAGTTATCAAAGTGGGTCCAGATATCAAAGTGGGTCCAGTTATCAAAGCGGGTCCAGTTATCAAAGCGGGTCCAGTTATCAAAGTGGGTCCAGTTATCAAAGTGGGTCCAGTTATCAAAGTGGGCCCAGTTATCAAAGTGTTTCCAATGATCAAAGTGGGTCCACTTATCAAAGTGGGTCCAGTTATCAAAGCGGGTCAAGTTATAAAAGCGGGTCCAGTTATCAAAGCGGGACCAGTAATCCAAATGGGTCCAATTATCAAAACGGGTCCAACTATCAAAGTGAGTCCAGTTATCAAAGTGGGTCCAGTTATCAAAGCGGGTCCAGTTATCAAAGTGGGTCCAGTTATCAAAGCGGGTCCAGTTATCCAAGTGGGTCCAATTGTCAAAACGGGTCCAATTATCAAAGTGAGTCCAGTTATCAAAGCGGGTCCAGTTATCAAAGCGGGTCCAGTTATCAAAGCGGGTTCAGTTACCAAAGCGGGTCCAGTTATCAAAGTGGGTCCAGTTATCAATGTGAGTCCAGTTATCAAAGCGGGTCCAATTATCATAGTGGGCCCAGTTATCAAAGCGGGTCCAGTTATCAAAGTGGGCCCAGTTATCAAAGCGGGTCCAGTTATCAAAGTGGTTCCAGTTATCAAAGCGGGTCAAGTTATCAAAGCGGGTCCAGTAATCAAAGCGGGTCCAGTTATCCAAGTGGGTCCAATTATCAAAACGGGTCCAATTATCAAAGTGAGTCCAGTTATCAAAGTGGGTCCAGTTATCAAAGCGGGTCCAGTTATCAAAGCGGGTTCAGTTATCAAAGCGGGTCCAGTTATCAAAGTGGGTCCAGTTATCAATGTGAGTCCAGTTATCAAAGCGGGTCCAGTTATCATAGTGGGCCCAGTTATCAAAGCGGGTCCAGTTATCAAAGTGGGTCCAGTTACTAAAGCGGGTCCCGTAATCAAAGAGGGCCCAGTTATCAATGTGCGACCAGTTATCAAAGCGGGTCCATTTATCAAAGTGGGTCCAGTTATCAGAGCGGGTCCAGTTTTAAAAACGGGTCCAGTTATCAAAGCGGGTCCAGTAATCAAAGCGTGTCGAGTTATCAAAACGGGTCCAATTATGAAAGCAGGTCCAGTTATTAGAGTGGGTCTAGTTATCAAAGTGGGTCCAGTTATCAAAGCGGGTCCAGTTATCAAAGTGGGTCCAGTTATTGAAGCGGGTTCAATGATCAAAGTGGGTCAAGTTTACAAAAAGGGTCCAGTTATCAAAGCGGGTCCGGTTATCAGAGCGGGTCCAGTTATCAAAGTGGGTCCAGTTATCAAAGCGGTTCCAGTTATCCAAGTGGGCCCAATTATCAAAACGGGTCCAACTATCAAAGTGAGTCCAGTTATCAAAGTGGGTCCAGTTATCAAAGCGGGTCCAGTTATCAAAGCGGGTCCAGTTATCAAAGTGGGTCCAGTTATCAAAGCGGGTCCAGTTATCAAAGTGGGTCCAGTAATAAAAGCGGGTCCAGTTATCAAAGTGGGTCCAGATATCAAAGTGGGTCCAGTTATCAAAGCGGGTCCAGTTATCAAAGCGGGTCCAGTTATCAAAGTGGGTCCAGTTATCAAAGTGGGTCCAGTTATCAAAGTGGGCCCAGTTATCAAAGTGTTTCCAATGATCAAAGTGGGTCCACTTATCAAAGTGGGTCCAGTTATCAAAGCGGGTCAAGTTATAAAAGCGGGTCCAGTTATCAAAGCGGGACCAGTAATCCAAATGGGTCCAATTATCAAAACGGGTCCAACTATCAAAGTGAGTCCAGTTATCAAAGTGGGTCCAGTTATCAAAGCGGGTCCAGTTATCAAAGTGGGTCCAGTTATCAAAGCGGGTCCAGTTATCCAAGTGGGTCCAATTGTCAAAACGGGTCCAATTATCAAAGTGAGTCCAGTTATCAAAGCGGGTCCAGTTATCAAAGCGGGTCCAGTTATCAAAGCGGGTTCAGTTACCAAAGCGGGTCCAGTTATCAAAGTGGGTCCAGTTATCAATGTGAGTCCAGTTATCAAAGCGGGTCCAATTATCATAGTGGGCCCAGTTATCAAAGCGGGTCCAGTTATCAAAGTGGGCCCAGTTATCAAAGCGGGTCCAGTTATCAAAGTGGTTCCAGTTATCAAAGCGGGTCAAGTTATCAAAGCGGGTCCAGTAATCAAAGCGGGTCCAGTTATCCAAGTGGGTCCAATTATCAAAACGGGTCCAATTATCAAAGTGAGTCCAGTTATCAAAGTGGGTCCAGTTATCAAAGCGGGTCCAGTTATCAAAGCGGGTTCAGTTATCAAAGCGGGTCCAGTTATCAAAGTGGGTCCAGTTATCAATGTGAGTCCAGTTATCAAAGCGGGTCCAGTTATCATAGTGGGCCCAGTTATCAAAGCGGGTCCAGTTATCAAAGTGGGTCCAGTTACTAAAGCGGGTCCCGTAATCAAAGAGGGCCCAGTTATCAATGTGCGACCAGTTATCAAAGCGGGTCCATTTATCAAAGTGGGTCCAGTTATCAGAGCGGGTCCAGTTTTAAAAACGGGTCCAGTTATCAAAGCGGGTCCAGTAATCAAAGCGTGTCGAGTTATCAAAACGGGTCCAATTATGAAAGCAGGTCCAGTTATTAGAGTGGGTCTAGTTATCAAAGTGGGTCCAGTTATCAAAGCGGGTCCAGTTATCAAAGTGGGTCCAGTTATTGAAGCGGGTTCAATGATCAAAGTGGGTCAAGTTTACAAAAAGGGTCCAGTTATCAAAGCGGGTCCGGTTATCAGAGCGGGTCCAGTTATCAAAGTGGGTCCAGTTATCAAAGCGGTTCCAGTTATCCAAGTGGGTCCAATTATCAAAACGGGTCCAACTATCAAAGTGAGTCCAGTTATCAAAGTGGGTCCAGTTATCAAAGCGGGTCCAGTTATCAAAGCGGGTCCAGTTATCAAAGCGGGTCCAGTTATCAAAGTGAGTCCAGTTATCAAAGCGGGTCCAGTTATCAAAGCGGGTCCAGTTATCAAAGCGGGTTCAGTTATCAAAGCGGGTCCAGTTATCAAAGTGGGCCCAGATATCAAAGCGGGTCCAGTTATCAAAGTGGGTCCAGTTATCAAAGCGGGTCAAGTTATAAAAGCGGGTCCAGTTATCAAAGCGGGTCCAGTTATCCAAGTGGGTCCAATTATCAAAACGGGTCCAATTATCAAAGTGAGTCCAGTTATCAAAGTGGGTCCAGTTATCAAAGTGGGCCCAGATATCAAAGCGGGTCCAGTTATCAAAGTGGGTCCAGTTATCAAAGCGGGTCAAATTATAAAAGCGGGTCCATTTATCAAAGCGGGTCCAGTTATCCAAGTGGGTCCAATTATCAAAACGGGTCCAATTATCAAAGTGAGTCCAGTTATCAAAGTGGGTCCAGTTATCAAAGCGGGTCCAGTTATCAAAGCGGGTCCAGTTATCAAAGCGGGTCCAGTTAAGTTCCAAAAACCGGACTATCTGTACAATAAGCTGAGTTGGATAGGTAGCACACGTGAATGCGACAGAAGGAAATGCTCGCAGCAGCTTGCGTCTCGGTCTCATCGTACGGCGGCTTTCAGAGGCAGTTTTCGTTATGCGGCATCTAAGATATGGAATAATCTGCCACCTCCCATTCGTTCATCCAACTCGATTAATATTTTCAAAAAACGCTTGAGGGAATACTTGATTGACGCACAACGAAAACTGGATATGGTCAACATGAATCTATCGCTAATATAATTTAATTTATCAAGTTGAGTAGAATGTGGTGTATGGTTTGTGTAGTATGTACAATTATGTAAAAACATTTAACAACAATATAAGATATACATAGCTTTAACTTATGGGCTGCACTCTCTTTCTGCCATTCCCCGTGCCAGCAGTTTTCCCACCTCCTCCCGTGTTTCACGTCCTGGGGACTGAGTTGTGGCTGTTACGTCTTCCGTATCACGCTCCTTGATGCTGGTGGACTGTGGGAAACCAGGAAGGAACCATTACTTTATGTTCTGACCACTATTTTGTACATCACAACAAGTCGCTGCATGACATGTAGCTTAAACTCACCAAATGTTGCTGTCCAACAGGCGTCGGAATGCGCCGTTCAACCCGTCTTTTTTTATTTTTTTTCTCATCCGGAACATATATGTTTATGCGAATTTTAACAATCACTCCCACGTACAACTAAAAAAAAAAAAAAAAACATTATTTTTAAACTTAGTCAGTCTGACCAAACATACAATTTAACTAGAATAAATGATATTTGGCCACTTACCCTCTTCCACGCTTTCTTTCGCTTATTCTTTTCATTATTATTTCTTCACATCCGCCGTTTTAAAAGTAAACTATTTAGGAAATCGTTTTATCTATCATCAATACCCTTAATTAAAATCAATTATTGTATTTCATTTAATTTAACTATTATAATACCCGCAGCTACAAGCAATCTTCTATTTTTAAATATATTAGGCCGCCGCGCCGGCCGCGCGCCGGTGACTCGTGCGTCACACCCGGCTGCGAGCGATGCAGTGTCAGTGAGATGCCACGGACAAAGATATTATTGTTTCTAATGGGTATTTTAAACACCGTTGTCAAGATAACGGTTTTTCGAATGCCTAGTTTTGGTTTTATGATTGTATCTGTAGTTTCGGTGATAACATTACTTACTTATTTATTTTTATTATACATACTCCATTATAAACATCGTACACAATATTTATGTATGTAGATATATATATTTATTTCATTTTTCAAGCTGATTTACATCCGTACACTCACCACGTAGGCTCAGTTGAAAATCAGCGTCGGGCACCCGTTGTCCGGCATTTGCTGAACTGGGTCTATTTGGCGCAGCCGTGAGTCACACAATATTTAAGGTTTAGTTGTAAGTTTCTTGTATATACCTATTTGTTTTTTTTTTTTTTATGTTGTGTGTACTTATGGCATGTGTCAAACGTTTTTTCTTTCTTTCTTCTTTCTTTCTATAAAAGCGGGTCCAGTTATCAAAGTGGGTCCAGTTAAAAAGCGGGTCCAGTTATCAAAGTGGGTCCAGTTATCAAAGCGGGTCCATTTATCAAAAGTGGGTCCAGTTATCAGAGCGGGTCCAATTATAAAAACGGGTCCAGTTATCAAAGCGGGTCCAGTTATCAAAAAGGGTCCAGTTATCAAAGCAGGTCCAGTAATCAAAGCGTGTCCAGTTATCAAAACGGGTCCAATTATGAAAGCAGGTCCAGTTATAAGAGTGGGTCTAGTTATCAAAGCAGGTCCAGTTATCAAAGCGGGTCCAGTTATCAAAGTGGGTCCGGTTATCAATGTGAGTCCAGTTATCAAAGCGGGTCCAGTTATCATAGTGGGCCCAGTTATCAAAGCGGGTTCAGTTATCAAAGTGGGTCCAGTTACTAAAGCGGGTCCCGTAATCAAAGAGGGCCCAGTTATCAATGTGGGTCCAGTTATCAAAGCGGGTCCATTTATCAAAGTGGGTTCTGTTATCAGAGTGGGTCCAGTTATAAAAACGGGTCCAGTTATCAAAGCGGGTCCAGTTATCCAAGCGGGTCCAGTTATCAAAGTGGGTCCACTTACCAAAACGGGGCCAATTATCAAAGTAGGTACAGCTATAAAAGCGGGTCCAGTTATCAAGGTGGGTCAAAATATCAAAGCGGGTCCAATTTTCAAAGCGGGTCCAGTTATCAAAACGGGTCCAATTTTCAAAGCGGGTCCAGATTATCAAAGTGAGTCCAGTTATCAAAGCGGGTCCAGTTATCAAAGTGGGCCCAGATATCAAAGCGGGTCCAGTTATCAAAGTGGGTCCAGTTATCAAAGCGGGTCCAGTTATCCAAGCGAGTCCAGTTATCAAAGTGGGTCCACTTACCAAAACGGGGCCAATTATCAAAGTAGGTACAGCTATAAAAGCGGGTACAGTTATCAAAGTGGGTCAAGTTATCACAGCGGGTCCAATTTTCAAAGCGGGTCCAGTTATCAAAACGGGTACAATTTTCAAAGCGGGTCCAGATTATCAAAGTGAGTCCAGTTATCAAAGCGGGTCCAGTTATCAAAGTGGGCCCAGATATCAAAGCGGGTCCAGTTATCAAAGTGGGTCCAGTTATCAAAGCGGGTCAAATTATAAAAGCGGGTCCATTTATCAAAGCGGGTCCAGTTATCCAAGTGGGTCCAATTATCAAAACGGGTCCAATTATCAAAGTGAGTCCAGTTATCAAAGTGGGTCCAGTTAACAAAGCGGGTCCAGTTATCAAAGCGGGTCCAGTTATCAAAGCGGGCCCAGTTATCAAAGCGCGTCAAGTTATCAAAGCGGGTCCAGTTATCAAAGCGGGTCTAGTTATCCAAGTGGGTCCAATTATCAAAACGGGTCCAGTTATCCAAGCGGGTCCAGTTATCAAAGCGGGTTCAGTTATCAAAGCGGGTCCAGTTAAGAAGCCGAAGCCGAAGCCGAAGCCGAAGCCGAAGCCGAAGCCGAAGTCGAAGTCGAAGTCGAAGTCGAAGTCGAAGTCGAAGTCGAAGTCGAACTCGAAGACGAAGTCGAAGTCGAAGTCGAAGTCGAAGTCGAAGTCGAAGTCGAAGTCGAAGTCGAAGTCAAAGTCAAAGTCAAAGTCAAAGTCAAAGTCAAAGTCAAAGTCAAAGTCAAAGTCAAAGTCAAAGTCAAAGTCAAAGTCAAAGTCAAAGTCAAAGTCAAAGTCAAAGTCAAAGTCAAAGTCAAAGTCAAAGTCAAAGTCAAAGTCAAAGTCAAAGTCAAAGTCAAAGTCAAAGTCAAAGTCAAAGTCAAAGTCAAAGTCAAAGTCAAAGTCAAAGTCAAAGTCAAAGTCAAAGTCAAAGTCAAAGTCAAAGTCAAAGTCAAAGTCAAAGTCAAAGTCAAAGTCAAAGTCAAAAAGTCAAAGTCAAAGTCAAAGTCAAAGTCAAAGTCAAAGTCAAAGTCAAAGTCAAAGTCAAAGTCAAAGTCAAAGTCAAAGTCAAAGTCAAAGTCAAAGTCAAAGTCAAAGTCAAAGTCAAAGTCAAAGTCAAAGTCAAAGTCAAAGTCAAAGTCAAAGTCAAAGTCAAAGTCAAAGTCAAAGTCAAAGTCAAAGTCAAAGTCAAAGTCAAAGTCAAAGTCAAAGTCAAAGTCAAAGTCAAAGTCAAAGTCAAAGTCAAAGTCAAAGTCAAAGTCAAAGTCAAAGTCAAAGTCAAAGTCAAAGTCAAAGTCAAAGTCAAAGTCAAAGTCAAAGTCAAAGTCAAAGTCAAAGTCAAAGTCAAAGTCAAAGTCAAAGTCAAAGTCAAAGTCAAAGTCAAAGTCAAAGTCAAAGTCAAAGTCAAAGTCAAAGTCAAAGTCAAAGTCAAAGTCAAAGTCAAAGTCAAAGTCAAAGTCAAAGTCAAAGTCAAAGTCAAAGTCAAAGTCAAAGTCAAAGTCAAAGTCAAAGTCAAAGTCAAAGTCAAAGTCAAAGTCAAAGTCAAAGTCAAAGTCAAAGTCAAAGTCAAAGTCAAAGTCAAAGTCAAAGTCAAAGTCAAAGTCAAAGTCAAAGTCAAAGTCAAAGTCAAAGTCAAAGTCAAAGTCAAAGTCAAAGTCAAAGTCAAAGTCAAAGTCAAAGTCAAAGTCAAAGTCAAAGTCAAAGTCAAAGTCAAAGTCAAAGTCAAAGTCAAAGTCAAAGTCAAAGTCAAAGTCAAAGTCAAAGTCAAAGTCAAAGTCAAAGTCAAAGTCAAAGTCAAAGTCAAAGTCAAAGTCAAAGTCAAAGTCAAAGTCAAAGTCAAAGTCAAAGTCAAAGTCAAAGTCAAAGTCAAAGTCAAAGTCAAAGTCAAAGTCAAAGTCAAAGTCAAAGTCAAAGTCAAAGTCAAAGTCAAAGTCAAAGTCAAAGTCAAAGTCAAAGTCAAAGTCAAAGTCAAAGTCAAAGTCAAAGTCAAAGTCAAAGTCAAAGTCAAAGTCAAAGTCAAAGTCAAAGTCAAAGTCAAAGTCAAAGTCAAAGTCAAAGTCAAAGTCAAAGTCAAAGTCAAAGTCAAAGTCAAAGTCAAAGTCAAAGTCAAAGTCAAAGTCAAAGTCAAAGTCAAAGTCAAAGTCAAAGTCAAAGTCAAAGTCAAAGTCAAAGTCAAAGTCAAAGTCAAAGTCAAAGTCAAAGTCAAAGTCAAAGTCAAAGTCAAAGTCAAAGTCAAAGTCAAAGTCAAAGTCAAAGTCAAAGTCAAAGTCAAAGTCAAAGTCAAAGTCAAAGTCAAAGTCAAAGTCAAAGTCAAAGTCAAAGTCAAAGTCAAAGTCAAAGTCAAAGTCAAAGTCAAAGTCAAAGTCAAAGTCAAAGTCAAAGTCAAAGTCAAAGTCAAAGTCAAAGTCAAAGTCAAAGTCAAAGTCAAAGTCAAAGTCAAAGTCAAAGTCAAAGTCAAAGTCAAAGTCAAAGTCAAAGTCAAAGTCAAAGTCAAAGTCAAAGTCAAAGTCAAAGTCAAAGTCAAAGTCAAAGTCAAAGTCAAAGTCAAAGTCAAAGTCAAAGTCAAAGTCAAAGTCAAAGTCAAAGTCAAAGTCAAAGTCAAAGTCAAAGTCAAAGTCAAAGTCAAAGTCAAAGTCAAAGTCAAAGTCAAAGTCAAAGTCAAAGTCAAAGTCAAAGTCAAAGTCAAAGTCAAAGTCAAAGTCAAAGTCAAAGTCAAAGTCAAAGTCAAAGTCAAAGTCAAAGTCAAAGTCAAAGTCAAAGTCAAAGTCAAAGTCAAAGTCAAAGTCAAAGCCAAAGCCAAAGCCAAAGCCAAAGCCAAAGCCAAAGCCAAAGCCAAAGCCAAAGCCAAAGCCAAAGCCAAAGCCAAAGCCAAAGCCAAAGCCAAAGCCAAAGCCAAAGCCAAAGCCAAAGCCAAAGCCAAAGCCAAAGCCAAAGCCAAAGCCAAAGCCAAAGCCAAAGCCAAAGCCAAAGCCAAAGCCAAAGCCAAAGCCAAAGCCAAAGCCAAAGCCAAAGCCAAAGCCAAAGCCAAAGCCAAAGCCAAAGCCAAAGCCAAAGCCAAAGCCAAAGCCAAAGCCAAAGCCAAAGCCAAAGCCAAAGCCAAAGCCAAAGCCAAAGCCAAAGCCAAAGCCAAAGCCAAAGCCAAAGCCAAAGCCAAAGCCAAAGCCAAAGCCAAAGCCAAAGCCAAAGCCAAAGCCAAAGCCAAAGCCAAAGCCAAAGCCAAAGCCAAAGCCAAAGTCAAAGTCAAAGTCAAAGTCAAAGTCACTGGAATAATTGAGGGCGGTGGCTAAGACTATTTTAAATTTGAAACGGTGAATTTAGATTAAAAACTGGCGGAGTTATTCAATTAAATGTGCTGAAATTTTGAAAAAAATGGCCAAAATGCAGAATACGGGTAAGGGTTGAAATTTAGGGGTTGCGATTAGTGTCAAATGATAGGCGTCCGCCTTTTAGGTCTATTGAGCTGAAAACAGCTTCAAAATCGCACTTATAGTTAAAAAGTTATCGATGGGTTAGGTTAGGTTAGGTTAGGTTAGGTTAGGTTAGGTTAGGTTAGGTTGGGGGACCCCCCACACAGTCTTTACGTCCTCGTCGTGTCCCCTGGAAACGGCCCAGTTCTGACCACCGTAACGGAGTGGCAGACTGGGTACGGCCAAAGTTGACTGTGTACTCGTAGCTCACCATCTTGCCTTGTCGAGTTACGAATTGCTGTTTTTTTATTGATATGCCGAAACCCAATGCGCGGGACGCCTGCGGGCGTTTCCTGAAAAAAGGCCCTTCTCAGGGCCACCCCAAAGGCCCTTCTCAGGGCCACCCCAAAGGCCCTTCTCAGGGCCACCCCAACGGCCCTTTTCAGGGCCACTCCGACGCAGTCGCGTCAGAGGCTAGCCGCGCGCCGTCTGCGGCTAGCTTCTTTGGTGAGGCGGATGAGTCGTCGGACGACTGTCTTGTCCGAATGTCGGACACCGACGACTCTCGCGCCAGGAAGCGGGTCCACCAGAGCGGCGGGAGCGGCGGGTCCGGGGGCTCCTCGGCGTCGGGACGGGCGAAGCCGAAGGCTAAGAAGCCTACGGCCGTAGCAGACACCCACGCCGTTGGGCTCGCGGACGCCCAACGCAAATTGGATCTGGCTCGGCGGGAGCAGCTCCAACAGGAGCTCGAGGAGAGAGTTGCGGCCAGCGAGGAACGGGCGCACGCCGCACGTGCCAAGTCTGGCTACGGCGCGTCCCGCGTCGTCTACTCGGACCTCTCTCTCGCGGAACTGGAGAGGATGGCGGAGGAGGACGAGGGGGAGATCGTGGAGGTCGCCACCAAGTCCTCCCACCTAAAGGGGACCTTTCAGAAGGCCCTCAAGTGCCGTGCCGCGAGCCTGCGCGCTGTCATCGCAGAGCTGGTCCAGCGGAAGGCCACGGACGAGACGCGGCAACTGCAGGCGATGGTTGATCGCCTGCAGAAGGAAGTCAGCCAGCTTCGAGCTGAAGCCACGGCCCGGCCACAACAAGCCGGGTCGACCCCGCGAGTGAGGGCCCCACCACCTCCAACCTTGAGGATGTCATCCGCAAGGTTGTGATGGAGGAAAGGGCCTTCACGAGAGCCTGCATCGCAGGAATCGAGGACCGGCTCCTGCCGGAAAAACGCCACCGACCGCCGCTTGCGGCGGACAAACGGCAGAGCGAGCCAGGGCCGTCCTCGTCCCAGAAGGAGGATGCCCTTCCCCCCGCGGCCACACCGGCCAACGAGTGGACGGTAGTGGGCCGCAAGGGGAAGGGTAAGGGCAAAAAGTCGGCGGCGCCTCGCCCTCCCACGCCCGCTCCCACCGCTCCCAGCCAGTCGCAGGTGACCGGCAAGGGGAGGAAGGGAAAAAGAGGGAAAGGAAAGGGGCAGTTAGTCCCCCCAAAAACCGCAGCCGTCGTGGTGACGCTCACCGCGGAGGCTGCGGGGCGAGGGGAGACGTACGCGTCCGTATTGGTGCGGGCGCGCGCCAATGCCGATCCCGCCCAACTGGGGATCGGCAATGTCTCCTGCAGGCGGACCCAAGCCGGGGCTCGAATCTTCGAGTTCCCGGGGGCAGAGGGGAGTGCCCACGCAGACCTCTTCGCAGCAAAGCTGCAAGAGGTCATTGCGGACTCCGCGAAGGTGGCTCGGCCGGTCAAGTCGGCGGCCATTGAAGTGACGGACTTGGATGACTCCGTCACCAAGGAGGAGGTGGTGGCCGCGGTCGCGGCGGTTGGGGGATGTGGCGTCGCAGCGGTCCGTGGCCGGGACATTAGACCCGGCCGCGGTGGCATGGGCGCTATTCGCCTCGAGTGCCCAATTGCCGCTGCCAAAGCCGTCCTTGCGAAGGGACGGCTTACAGTAGGGTTCAGCTCGGGTGCAGTGCGGGCGCTCGAGGAGCAGGCGCTGCGGTGTTTCCGGTGCTTCGGCATCGGACACACCCGGCCCCTGTGTCCGTCCACAGCAGATAGGACGGACACCTGCTACCGCTGCGGCAAGGATGGGCACAAAGCCGCCGCCTGTAAGGTCGCCACGCCGCACTGCGCGGTCTGTGCCGCCAGTGGCCGCCCGGCGGCCCACGTCATGAGGGGGAGGAACTGCAATCCTCCCCCTAAGCGGGGCAAAGTACAGGCACCGTCTGGGCCTGCCAGTACTGCTGGCGCCGCCGTTCCTGCGGCGGCTGTGGAGGGGGGTGCGATGTCCGACTGATGGATACGGTCGAACATCGCATCCTCCAGGCGAACGCCAACCACTGCAGGGCAGCCCAGGATCTGCTGATGCAGACCATGGCTGAGTGGTTGGTGGACCTGGCGGTGGTCGCCGAGCCATACTCGGTCCCTGGCCGTTGGCTGGGCGACCGAGACGGCCTTGTGGCGCTGGTGACGCGGTCTTCCACAGACTCCCCTCCCCTCTCGCTCTTAGAGAGGGGACCGGGATACGTGGCCGCCGCGTGGGGAGAGATAGTGGTTGTTGGGGTTTATTTCTCCCCAAACCGCCCTCTCTCGGACTTTGAGGACTTTCTCGAAGTCCTCACTGCGGTCATAGGGAGGGTGGCGCCACGCCAGGCCATGGTGGTGGGCGACCTCAACGCCAAGTCGGTGGCCTGGGGCAACCCGGCCGCCAGCTGCAACGTCCGGGGACGCGCCGTCGAGTTTTGGGCGGCCTCATGCGGTGTGTCCCTCCTGAACAGGGGGGCGGTCCACACGTGTGTGCGGCAACAGGGTGGGTCGGTGGTGGACGTGTCGTTTGCCACCCCCGCGCTAGCCGCCCGCGTCGTGGACTGGCGGGTAGAGATGGCGGAGACGATGTCGGACCACAGATACGTGCGGTTCGACATCTCTACCCGGGGGGGAGCGGTGGCCCGCTCTGGGCAATCCCCTTTCCCGCGTTGGGCTCTCACCCGCCTGGACCGGGAGGCAGCCAAGGAGGCGGCCTTCCTCCAGGACTGGCTGTCGCCCCCTGGCGAGGTCCGGGACGTCGACGTTGCGGCGGCTCGGCTGAGGGAGTCCCTGACCGAGGTGTGCAATTCCAGCATGCCCCGGTCTCGCCGTCCGCCTCCCCGTCGTGCCGTCTATTGGTGGACGGAGGAGCTGGCGGGGCTCCGGGCCGCCTGCGTGGCGGCCAGACGGGCCTTTGCACGGAGCCGACGGCGCAGCGCCCGAGACCTGGCCGAAGAGGATCGCCTCTACGCCTCTTATCGGGAGGCGACGGCGGTCTTCAAGTCCGCGATGGGGGCTGCCAAGGACTCGGCGAGGGCCGAAATGCTGGAGGGTCTCGACAGGGACCCTTTTGGCAGGCCATACAGGGCGGCGCGGAGCCAACTGCGCCCCTGTGGTCCCCCACTGTCGGAGACCCTCGAGCCATCGTTGCTGGATGGGGTGGTCCGGTCCCTGTTTCCGCGCAGGACCGACTTCACCCCACCAACGATGGACCCCCCGCAAGGGGCGGCCCCGCCGGAGGAGGAGGTCCCCCCGGTGACGGCGGCGGAGATCGGAGCGGGGGTTCTAAACCTCCGCCAGAAAAAGACGGCCCCCGGACCGGACGGCGTCCCCGCACGGGTGGTAGCTATCGCCGCCTCCCAGATGGAGGACAGGTTTCGGGACCTCTTCAGCGCGTGCTTTGCGGCTGGGAGGTTCCCGAAACTGTGGAAGGAGGGGCGGCTGTGCCTCCTCCGTAAGGAGGGACGCCCGGCGGACTCCCCCTCGGCATACCGGCCCATCGTCCTGCTAGATGAGGTCGGCAAAATGTTTGAGGGGATCGTCGCCGCCCGGCTTGACAGCCATTTGCGGGGGGTGGGGCCGGATCTGTCGGACGCCCAGTTTGGCTTTCGCCGTGGGCGTTCGACGACCGACGCGCTGGCCCTACTCAAGGGCCAGGTGAAGGAGGCAGTGGAGGCGGGGGACGGAGTGTTGGCGGTGTCGTTCGACATATCGAACGCCTTCAACTCCGTCCCCCATTCGACGATATTGGAGGCGCTCCGGTATCACGGAGTGCCCCAATACCTGCAGGACCTCCTGGCAGACTACCTGGAGGACAGGGAGGTCCTCCTCGTAGATAAGACGGCCACGGTGAGGCGGTATGGCGCGGAGTCCGGTGTTCCGCAGGGGTCGGTGCTTGGCCCTCCCCTGTGGAACATCGGGTTCGACTGGCTCCTGCGGGGAGCCCTCCTCCCGGGCACGAGTGTCATCTGCTACGCGGATGACACTCTTCTCACTGCCCGGGGGAGGACCTTTGGGGAGGCGGCCTGTTTGGCCTCGGCTGGCGGATCCTTAGTTGCAGAGAGGATCCGCCGCCTGGGATTGGGGGTGGCGCTGCACAAAACCGAGGCCGTGTTCTTCCGCGGGCCCCGGCAGCGCCGCCCTCCTCCCGATGCCCATATTGTGGTGGAGGGCGTCCGAATCGGAGTCCAGCCCCAGATGAAGTACCTGGGCCTGGTGCTGGACGAGAGGTGGCGCTTCGGCCCGCATTTCAGCGGGCTGTCGACGCGCCTCTTAAAATCCGCGGACGCCCTCTCGTGGCTCCTCCCGAACATTGGGGGGCCACAGGCGAAATGCCGGCGCCTATATGCCGGCATACTCAAGAGTATGGCCCTTTACGGGGCACCCATCTGGGCGGACTCCCTCCACAGGAGGGAGAACGCGACCGCCATCCGCAGGCCCCAAAGGGCCATTGCACAGCGGGTGGCGAGGGCCTACCGCTCGGTAGGCTTCTCGGCGGCGTGCGCTCTGGCGGGCACCCCTCCTTGGGAGTTGGAGGCTTGGGTGCTCGCCAGAGTCTATGAGTGGACGGCGCGCCGGAGGCGCTCGGGGAGCGCCCCGCCGCCGAGGAGCGTGAGGCCGTGCGGCGGGAGGCGAAGGAAGCCATCGTCCTCCACTGGACGGAGGACCTCGCCGCCGCCGCCTTTGGCCGCCGGACATTGGACGCGCTCGGTCCGGTTCTTCAGAGCTGGCTCGAGCGGTCCCACGGTTAGGCGCGGGGGCGCCTTCGGGCATTGCATTCCTCTCATTCCGTCTAGTGCAGGTGTTGTCCGGACATGGCTGTTTCGGAACGCACCTGCACCGGATCGGAAGGGAGGAAACCCCGGTGTGCCACGACTGCGGCGCAGCGGAGGACACGGCACAGCACACCCTCGAGGTGTGCCCAACGTGGTCCGAACTGCGCCGCGGTCTGACCGCGGTGATTGGGCAGGACCTCTCGCTTCCAGCCGTGGTCGAAGCCATGCTGGAGAGCGAGGGGTCCTGGACAGCGGTCGCCTCCTTCTGCGAGGACGTGATGTCGCAGAAGGAGGAGGCGGAGCGCGCGCGGGAGGATGATCCTCTCGCGGCGCCGCTCCGCAGACGGAGAGGTCGGAGAAGGCGCCGACCTCTCGGTGGCGACGGGCAGGCGACAGGCGCGGGGGCGCCTTCGCCTGCATTGCACCCGTCACCACCTCCGTAAGCATTCCCGGGCCCGTGTGAGGGCCCGGCCTGAGGAGCACTCGTCGGCGGAGGGCTGGATTTTTTTGGCAGGAGTGGGAAATCCCCACGGACACCTCGGCTGTCTCACCGTCTCGCGGAGACCATGAGACAGTCGAGGTAGTGTGGGACTCGAACCCACTAAAACCCACTCCTGCTCTGCTGGCGACCCCTGACATGGTCAGAGACTTTATTGTACCATTAACTTTGTCGTTCTTGCTATGTATTTTTTGCTTTGGTAAAAATCTAATTTAAGTAACACTGATTTTAAAGATAAACTAGTTATGCCTAATGTTTCCCTACCTCCGGTATATCAATTTCTGGACTTAGTCGAAATTTTGAAAAAAATGAAGGGAAATTTTTTGCGAGCTAGCCGGTCGTGCGAGGTATCGATAGCTGTACTTCATGTCCATATCTATTCTTGAAGAAAAATCATATGGGATGAAGCACAGACTTATCTTTGAATTTTATTTCTTTTAATAACTTTACTAACAATTTTTGCGCAGTATTCTAAAAATCTGTCTCTAATTTTATTAATTTTCATAATTTTTTGAATGTTATTTTTTGTTATCCCAGTGTCTATTTTAAGCTCCATCTCTCGCCTTTCTTTGCCAAAAACGGGGCATTCTGTCAGGAGGTGGACGACCGACTCCACCGCATCCGGTTCACAGATGCACGATGGGCTCTCCTTACACTTGAAACGATGCAGGTATTCGGAGAACCCACCGTGCCCCGTGAAGATCTGGGTGGTTATATTGGCCAGTTCAATTTTCCTCACTATTCTGTACGACTCGGTTGCGTCCGGGAAGAACAATTTGGTGACCGCTGCAGTCTCACCATGCTGGTACCTCCGGTTCCATTCGTCAAGCGACCCCAAGCGGATCTGACGCTTGACGAATGAAATCGGGCAGCGGTCATAGTCCGGCTTCCTTTTTGATCGGAGTGCAGCCTCCTTGGCTAGGTGGTCGGCGCGCTCATTGCCCTCAAAACCGGCGTGTGCTTTGACCCAGAACAAGGAGACATCTTTGCTCTGGGCCAGAGCCGCGCCAACATTCGCCCTCGCCTCCACGGCCAGCGCGTGGAGGGAACCGTGGTTTGTGACCGTCTCCAAGGCGGCCTTCGAGTCACTGTAGATACCGAAGGTTCCCTCCCCGCGCCTGAGGATCTCCCGCGTGGCTACGCATATGGCCAGGAGTTCCGCCTGGTAGACCGTGCAGTATGACGGCAAGCAAAGTTTTACTGACTTGATCTCGGCAGCACTGTCCCAGAGTGACAGCGCTGCTCCGACCTTGCCCTCGACTTTGCTGCCGTCGGTGAAAATTCTGACTGCTTGGCGGTTGTGGGACTCCACAAGCGCCCGGTCATCCAGGCACACGAACCCCATGGCCGCATGTTTCGCCGGATGCGGAGTCTCCGCAAATCCTACCACCCGCTCTACCTCCCTATCCGCAAGTGCCGGATGGGGCACCCCCCTCTTTGCCTCGTACAGATCGGCTGCTTCTTTTATGCGGAGGTCGAGTGGGAGTATCCCAGCCAGCACCAAGGACGCGTTCAGCGACACGGTGCGGTAGGACTTGCAGAGCTTCTGGGCGAATCCTCGTTGGACCGTGTTCAGGCTCTTCTGCACTCCGATCTTTTTGGCCGCCGGCGCCCAGGCCGCCGCCGCGTACAATATTATAGGCTCCACTGCTGCCGTGTATATGGTGCGTATGATCTCCGCATGAAGGCCCCAGCTCACTTTTGCCGCTCGTGCCAGCTGTTTGTAGATGTTTGCAGCTTTTCTGCAAACATCGGCGACGTGGGTGTTGAAAGTGAGCTGGTGGTCGACGGTGAGTCCCAGAATTTTCAGCTCTTTAGACATGCCAATGTCTACCCCGCCCATGCTCAGAAGCGGGACATCGTACTTTAGCTTCTTGGTTATTACCATTGCACAAGTTTTTTGTGGTGCAAACTTCAGCTTATTTCCGATGCCCCACCTCCGAACATACTCGAGGGCGGCATTGGCCTGTCTCTGAACTTCCAATGCTGTCTCACCGTCGAAGATCATCACCACATCATCGGCGAAAGCCTGGCAGTGGACGCCTCGCTCCTCCAGCCCCTTCAATAGGGAGTCTATGATCAGGTTCCACAGGATCGGACCGCCAATCGATCCTTGCACACACCCCTTGCTGGTACCGCGCGTACATTCCGCGCCAGCGTATCTTACGCTGACACTCCTACCGGTCAGGTAGCTGTCCAGCACCCTGCGTAGGTTGACCGGGCACTTTTCCTCAGCCAGTCTGGTCCTTATGGCCGGCCACCATGCGCTGTCGAAGGCTCCCTCTATGTCAAGCGATACAACAGTGATCAGCTTCTTTTGACTCAGCTTTTTCTTGATATGTTGTACCATGCTATAGAGGGAGTCCTCGGTGCTCTTCTGGGGCATGAAGCCAAACTGGCGAGTACTCAACCGCGGTATCAGGTGCCACTTTAGTCGAGCTACCACTAGCTTTTCAAAAACCTTGCCTAAGACCGGTAGGAGGCCGATTGGCCTGTATGATTTAGGGGTGGTGTAGTTTTCCTTGCCGGGCTTTCGGAGGACTACCACCGTAGCCATCTTCCAGGCCCCAGGGAAGTGCCCGAGTTCCAGGCACTTGTTTGCCAGCGCAAGGAAAGTCTCCGGGTCCTGGAATATGGCTCGTGCACAGATGTCGGCTGTGAGACCATCTGCCCCGGGTGCCTTCTTGGGGTTGAAGCTGTCCACCGCGGTTTTGAGCTCCTGAAGTGTAAATGGCGGGTCATGTTGCTCACCATGCTCCCAGTCGTTTACACGACAGGCAGCTTCTCGTGTCCGACGGTGGTCTTCGGTTTCGCCCTCTTCTAGGTCTGCCGGGTAGAAGGTTTCGGCCAACAGCTTTGCCGACTCCTGTGCACTTAGCGGCACTCCATCCTTCATCAGCGGCAAGTCCTCCTGCCTCTTGGCGGTCCGTCCTATGACCCTGTAGATTCCCTCCCATAATCCCTCTCTGTCCTGTCTCTCGCAGAAGCTCTTCCAGCTCTCAGTCTGCGCCTTTTTTGCCAGGGTCTCATATTTTTCTTTCACTTGCAGGTACTCATCGACTACTTTCTGCCTCCGGACCGGTGCAGCGCATCGGATGCGGCGTCTACGGGTGTTCACCTCCGACTTCAAGGCGGCGAGCTCGTTGGACCACCACGGCACGGTAAGTTTATTGTTTTTCTTTATTTTTGGAATGGTTGCTTCACAAGACTGTATCAAAACGTTTGTGTATTGGTTTGTGCTATTTTCTAACTGTATATTATTTTGGATGTTTTTAATTTCGTCTGGATTAAGATTGTTTTCGGCTTTTAATTGAGCCAGTTTCTCACGAAACTGGCTCCAATTTGCCTTTTTGGTGTTATACAGTCTTGTGGTCCTGTTTATATTAAAACCTCTACTTTTTTCCAAATTAATTTTGAAGACTATACCGTTGTGGTCCGAGCTCGTGATGCCTTCGTCGACCCGCCAGTCCTCCACCAAGTCCAGCAGCTCCGCCGAGCATGCGGTTACATCAACGAAGCTGCTGTACAGGGTGTTACCTCTGACGGTGTCGAAAGTCGGAGTGTTGCCGACGTTGAGTACCTGCAAGCCCATTTCTTCCAGGGATCCCGACATTTCTTCGCCTTTGGCGTCTGTTACCAGGCTGCCCCACCAGGCGCTCTTGGCGTTGGCGTCCCCGCCCATTAGCACCTTTGTGGGGCCCAATTCCTCGCGAATCCGCATGAGTTGCTCCAGGTATGGTCGTATGGGTTGGTCCGGTTCAAAGTAGAACGAGACTACTGTGATTTCCCAGGCGCTGGTACGGATCCTCACCACCGTGATGTTGTTGGTGGTGAGTTTCGGGCACTGTGTCACATCGAGGTCGTGATCAAAGACTACTATAGCGGCCTTCACAGTCCCACCTCCTTGGTCAGCGCACTGGTACACTCTAGCGCCTTGGTAGTCTCGCATCCTTCCCACCCCACCCACATACGGCTCCTGGAGCAATGCGAACGCAACTTTCCGCTCACTAGCGACAAGCATGAGCTCTTGGGTTGCTAGGTTCTTCCTCTGCAGATTCGCTTGGATTACCTGGTAACTTGTACGGACACCTACGCGTGTTCGGGAGTTCCTAGAAGAGTCCCTGATTCCAGTTGCCATTGGTTGGACCTTAGCAATACGCCACCGACAGCCGGGCCAATGCATCCCACTTTACGCGGGTTGGACACTCGCTGTCGAAGGCGTTGTGCTCGGTTCTATCCGACTTTGAGGCGGCGCAGTTACAGCACTTTGGCGGCTTTGCTGCCAGCCGGGAAGGGCAGTCCACACTCATGTGGGGGTCACCGCAATGAGCGCAGAGATCGGCAGGCTGAGTGCACATCTTGCGACTGTGACCATAGCGCAAGCAGCGGGTGCATTGAATCAGAGGTGACTGGTCCAACACGCGCACCCGCTGCAAGTCAATGTGCACTCGACCCGCAGACGTCAGCCTCTGCCACACAATCGGGGACACCTGCAAGACGATATGGCACAGGTGGGAGTTCCTCGCCTTGCGGCGGTACTTCACCCCCAGTCGCGAGTCATCCGCCGGCAGGTCCCCGATCAGGTGGCTGTTCTGACGCTTAAGTGCATCGATGACCTCCACATCAGTGTGGCAGGAGAGCACATCGCGCATAATTACGAGAGGGTCCTTGTTTTTTACCTCCTCCACTGTGAGGTTCCCGGCCTTTATAATTTTCTGGGTAACCCGGGTCAATTCTTCCTTTGTCCTGAAGCCGACTACCACCTTCCGGTCCCTCGCCTTTCGCAGCCTCTCAACGCGAGTACCCTCGTTTCTGGCATCTACCACAGTCCTCAGCTTCTCAATCACCTCTTCACCGGTGTCTTTTTCGTCAGTCGACGAGATCACCGCCGAGTGAAGAGGTGCTTGGAATTGCTGCTTCGGGGCGGCGGCCATTTCTGCGAACGAAGGTCCTTGGCCGGCGACGAAGCGAGGGGCCTGGTTTAGCTGCTCCGACAGAGCCCGTGTGTGCTGCTGGCACTCCTCCAGGGCCTTGTTGTGGGTCCGGAGGTCCTCCATGAGCTGCTTCATGAGCTCCGTCGAGGCATCCGGGGTCGGAGTCGGCGTCAGGTCACTGGAAGCTTTCCCGGGTTCTATTGCTCCGGAGCCTCTTTTTCGCTCGTTTTCGCTCTCCTTGACCAACGCAAACAACCTCTCTGCCGCACTCACCATACCTTCCTTGATTTCTTTTTTAAGGTTCTTGGAAAGACTAAGAAGAGTCTTGGCCTTCGAGAGGCACGCCCTTGCCTCTATGGTTCTAGTGGCGTATCTCACGGGTGGCACCTCAAAGAGCGAGCTCTCACGAGGACTCTCCGACTGTCTTTGGGAACCTTGCTGCGACGCTGTGGCTTTGGCGGTGGATTTGAGCTTGGAGGGCGAGAGAGCGGGATTCTTTTTAGGTTGAGTAGAGGTGGGTACCTTTTCAGGGGGTGTTAAAAGTTTTCGGGACGGTCCCGCTATTTGTCTCTCCGCCTCCCACTCACCGATACTTCTCCGAACTGAGAGACCCGTCCGTACTGGGCTTGGTCCCTCCACCTCCAAACTCACCTCCACAGGCTTCGCCTTTACCACTGGAGTTCTAATTCCGATCATAACGGAGACACTGAGGAAGCTTCACAGTAACTAAAATGTCAGGGGGCAATATAATAAATAATCGACTGCACTGGATACCTGTATAGGGGGAATTCAGTGCGTACGATATTATTATAGTGAATAAAATTATTATATATAAATCACTAAAATAAAGATTGTACGGGGTCAATCAATGTCATCTACTAGCTAAAATGTATCCCTGTATTAAAGGGAAACAAAGTCCGTACAAAAGGTCAATAAAAATAAAAATGTTTAAAATGTCAATTTTTCGTCAAGAAATCAACCCTAATTACCGTTTACCTGTTTCAGGCTGTCAGACTGATCAATTAAAGCTATTTATCAAAAAAAAAAATTTTGCCGAAAATGCAAAGTTTTCCTACCCTATAGAGCACTATGGGCGGGTGGGCGGGGATTTTTTTTTGCGAGCTATCCGGTCGTGCGAGGTATCGCTAGATCGGGCTCGGCGCGGGCTAGCCGAATATGCAATAAATTTTTTTATAACAAGAGCAAAAATTTTGAGTTAAGGCCTAAAAACCAGTTTTTTAAGTGAAAATTAGTGTTTTTCACCCCCACTCCGGAACCAGGGCCACGGAAAGCGGTTCTGGTCACTGGAATAATTGAGGGCGGTGGCTGAGACTATTTTAAATTTGAAACGGTGAATTTAAATTAAAAACTGGCGAAGTTATTTAATTAAATGTGCTGAAATTTTGAAAAAAATGGCTAAAATGCAGAATACGGGTAAGGGTTGAAAAATAGGGGTTGCGATTAGTGTCAAATGATAGGCGTCCGCCTTTTTAGGTCTATTGAGCTGAAAACAGCTTCAAAATCGCACTTATAGTTAAAAAGATATCGATACTTTTCTAAAAATCCTTGTCCGGTATATCAATTTCTGGACTCTGTCGAAATTTTGAAAAAATGAAGGGAAATTTTTTGCGAGCTATCCGGTCGTGCGAGGTATCGCTAGATCGGGCTCGGCGCGGGCTAGCCGAATATGCAATAAATTTTTTTTATAACAAGAGCAAAAATTTTGAGTTAAGGCCTAAAAACCAGTTTTTTAAGTGAAAATTAGTGTTTTTCACCCCCACTCCGGAACCAGGGCCACGGAAAGCGGTTCTGGTCACTGGAATAATTGAGGGCGGTGGCTGAGACTATTTTAAATTTGAAACGGTGAATTTAAATTAAAAACTGGCGAAGTTATTTAATTAAATGTGCTGAAATTTTGAAAAAAATGGCTAAAATGCAGAATACGGGTAAGGGTTGAAAAATAGGGGTTGCGATTAGTGTCAAATGATAGGCGTCCGCCTTTTTAGGTCTATTGAGCTGAAAACAGCTTCAAAATCGCACTTATAGTTAAAAAGATATCGATGGTTAGGTTAGGTTAGGTTAGGTTAGGTTAGGTTAGGTTAGGTTAGGTTAGGTTAGGTTAGGTTAGGTTAGGTTAGGTTAGGTTAGGTTAGGTTAGGTTAGGTTAGGTTAGGTTAGGTTTTTTTTTTTTTTTTTTTTTTTTTTTTTTTTTTTTTTGTTGAGGCAGGAGTGGGAAATCCCCACGGACACCCCGGCTGTCTCACAGTCTCACAGAGACCATGAGACAGTCGAGGTAGTGTGGGACTCGAACCCACTAAAACCCACTCCTGCCCTGCCAGTGCCCCTCTGCTGAAATTTTGCAGAGTCCTTAGTTTTCGGGATGTGCAGCTTCTTTGCGTTTTTTGTTGTTTGTTCGGTTTTTAGACCGAATTGACCATCCAATGTGTTGTCCGATTTTGAATGTTTTAATGCTGTTTACCTACTAATTCTTTAATCTTAGTGTTTGTTTAAAATTTGTTTCTTTGTTAATTTTACTTTAATAAATATTTTCCTAAATTTACAATGTTATTTTATTTCATAATTAATTTTGTTTTCCATAAATACATTTAACTTTTTTACGCTTTTTGTATAACTATATTTTATAGCTTCTATTTGACTGCCCGCCGCTGATTATTTCTTGTGTTGTCCTTCCAGCTGTCAATATCTGCAGTATATATATCAATATATGAGTCAGAATTGTACGACTTTTGGACACGCACAAAGCAGCCGCCAATCAAACAGAAGTCTTACCAACTCGACACGACTTGGCCATCCCATCAGAGTTGACCCCTTCCACAGCACAATTCTTTCCACTTTCTCATGAAGGTGACCACAATTAGTGCATGTTTCAGAGCCAACCCTGACGGTTCGCTCCATGCGTCTGTTCTGGGGTGCCGAGTTGGTATTTTCTCTATGCGCGGAAGTGGGGGCATCGATGCCTTTAGCAATAAGATATTGCAGATCGCGCGAATGCGTCCCACTTCCGACGTACTGGGCACTCGCTACTAAAAGCATTGTGTGAGTGCTCCCCCCGCTTGGCTCTGGTGCAGTTTACGCACACCGCTGCTGTGCCGACCTGCTTTTCAGGGCAGCCCACTCCGAGGTGCGGGCCACCACAGTGACTGCACAGATCGGCAGGCTCCGTGCACAGGCGTTTCCCGTGCCCGTATGCCAGGCAGCGGGTGCACTGCACCAGAGGCGTCTGGTCTTCGACGTGCACCCTCTGGAGGTCAATCCGAAGCTTGCCTCCTTCGAGTGCCCGCCCCCAGATCGCGGGGGACACACTCAACACAATGCTATTAACATGAGGGTTTCGGTTCTTTTTTCTAAATCGGACACACATCCGCTGGTCCTCGTCGACGAGGCCGTGAAAGATCTCCCGGTTCTGGTTCCGAAGGGCCCGTATAACTTCCTCGTCACTGTGGATCGCGAGTACGTCCCTCAGAACCAGAAGCGGGTCCCGATTCTTCACTTCCTCGACGACGAGGTTCCCTCCAGCCTCTTGTAGTCGCTCCCTGAGTTTTTGCCTCTCCCCAACTGTTTCGCACCCCAGAATCACCTTTCGGTCCTTTGCTTTCCGGACTCTCTCCACTCGCACCCAGCCCTCCTTTGCATCCACTGCCTTCCTCACCTTTTCCAGTATTTCGTCCCCCGTTTCCATTTCCACTGTCGAGGAGACAATCACCGAGTGCAGCGTCGTTCGCTCCGGGGCTTGTACCCCTGTGAGGCTCTTTTTAACGCCCACTGCACCCGCGTAGGTTGTCTCCTCCACATTCATCCTACTGGTCAGACTGTCTCGGAGCGAGTCCAATTTCTTGGAGTTGTCTCTCAGCTCCGAGATATGCTCCTTGATGGCGTTTAGGAGTTCAGTCTGACCAGCGTGAACGTTACCCGAAACGGGGTCCGGACTATGGTTGGCAGTAGAGGCAGGTACCGGTATAATGGTAGGGGTGGAGGGGGCCCGGTCAAGCTCCGACTCTTTTACCAGCTCAAAGAGCCTGTTTATGGCTTCGAGCACCGCAGCCTTAATGTCAGTCCTAAGGTTGCGAGAGTTGCCCAAGTTGACTTTTGCCTTAGTCAGGCAAGCTCTCGCCTCCTCAACACGGCTGCGGTGCCCCACCCCAGACTTTTTGAGCGTTTTGGGAGCTTCTACGGTAACTCGCCGCGTCGCCGGAGTGTGAAGGCCGGTCTGAAGGGCCGGAGGACTACTTTCTCCGAACGAGATTCTCCTCCTGGCCTCTGTGGGAGGCGGCCCTGTTTTCTCCACCGATCGCGGCGAGCCCCCGGAGCTCTGAGTCCTCGTGTCAGCGACTGGGGTGCGGAACATGGTGTACAGAGCAAAATTTTCTGCTCGGAAAGAGGGTTAGGCACTGGTACCTTCTGAGCTCCTGTGAAAGGAAATATATAATCAACAACCTGAGTCCCTGTATAGGGGGGATCCAGTAAGAAATAAAAACAATATGATTGTATAATAAATTTAAAATAAAGTCCAAATTTAAAAACGTGTCCCTATAAAGAGGGGGAATCCATTCAAATTGTCAAACACATTAAAAAGTAAGTTTTTGTTAAAAAATTTTAAAACGTCTGTTTTTTGACGTGTAGACAACCCTGTCCGCGCTAAACCAGTTTTTAGCAGTCGTGGCACTCAATGAGAACTATTTTACGAAGAAAAATTTTTTGTCAAAAATAAGTTTCTACCCCTACCTATAGGCCAATGGGCGGGTGGGTGGGGAAAATTTTTTGCGAGCTAGCCGGTCGTGCGAGGTATCGATAGATCGGGCTCAGCGCGGGCTACTCGAATATGAAATAAAATTTTTTATAACAAGAGCAAAAATTTTGAGTTAAGGCCTAAAAACCAGTTTTTTAAGTGAAAATTAGTGTTTTCCACCCCCACTCCGGAACTACGGCCACGGAAAGCGGTCCTGGTCACTGGAATATTTGAGGGCGGTGGCTGAGACTATTTTAAATTTGAAACGGTGAATTTAGGTTAAAAACTGGCGAAGTTATAGAATTAAATGTGCTAAAATTTTGAAAAAAATGGCCAAAATGCAGAATACGGGTAAGGGTTGAAAAATAGGGGTTGCGATTAGTGTCAAATGATAGGCGTCCGCCTTTTTAGGTCTATTGAGCTGAAAACAGCTTCAAAATCGCACTTATAGTTACAAAGTTATCGATGGGTTAGGTTAGGTTAGGTTAGGTTAGGTTAGGTTAGGTTAGGTTAGGTTAGGTTAGGTTAGGTTAGGTTAGGTTAGGTTAGGTTAGGTTAGGTTAGGTTAGGTTAGGTTAGGTTAGGTTAGGTTAGGTTAGGTTAGGTTAGGTTAGGTTAGGTTAGGTTAGGTTAGGTTAGGTTAGGTTAGGTTAGGTTAGGTTAGGTTAGGTTAGGTTAGGTTGGTTAGGTTAGGTTAGGTTAGGTTAGGTTAGGTTAGGTTAGGTTAGGTTAGGTTAGGTTAGGTTAGGTTAGGTTAGGTTAGGTTAGGTTAGGTTAGGTTAGGTTAGGTTAGGTTAGGTTAGGTTAGGTTAGGTTAGGTTAGGTTAGGTTAGGTTAGGTTAGGTTAGGTTAGGTTAGGTTAGGTTAGGTTAGGTTAGGTTAGGTTAGGTTAGGTTAGGTTAGGTTAGGTTAGGTTAGGTTAGGTTAGGTTAGGTTAGGTTAGGTTAGGTTAGGTTAGGTTAGGTTAGGTTAGGTTAGGTTAGGTTAGGTTAGGTTTTTTTTTTTTTTTTTTTTTTTTTTTTTTTTTTGCTTTTCCCCGTTCGTGAGCTCAACGGGATCTTATTATTCTAGTTACTCTCTCATACCAGTTCTCGCATGTATTCTTCTCGCACTTTTATGCTTCATCCTTTATCTTTCTTTCATACGTCTCTTACATTCTTAGCCGGGTGGGACTCCCGCTATTCTATCTATTTACTTTTTTATTTTATTTCCTTTATTAGGGTATTAACGTACACAGCTAGTACTTTTTTATTTACATATTACATGTTTGTATGACATTAATTCTTCTTATTTCTATGTTGTTACAGGTTTTGCTTGTTTTGCTATATTTCCATATCTAACTTATTTCTAATGTTATATAATTATGCTTTTATATAATGCTCTCTTATTTTCTATTTTTATTAACTTGTACATATTTTTCTTACTTTGTCTTACTACATGCTTTTGCTATTCTACTTAACTATTTAACATTGTTCTATTTTTAGTTACATGTTTATATGACATTTCTCTTTATTTCTATGTTGTTACAGGTTGTGGTTTATTTTGCTACATTTTCATATCTTACTTTTTTCTGCTTAATATAATTATACTTTTATATAATGCTTTCTATTTTTTCATTTTTATTAACTAGTACATAATCTTTCTTAATTTGTCTTACTACATGCTGCTGCTACTCCACTTAATTATTTAACATTGTTTTATTTAGGTTACGGGGCAATTGATTACGTTCATTTACGATTTTTGGTATACAGTTAGAACCTTTCTTAATAGGTCGACTTCTAAACTGCTTTAGGGAAAATGGGAGGGGGGGGGGGGGTTGGAGAAGGAGGGGAATAGAGAAGGGGGAGGATTCGCTACCTGTTCTTATTTTTATTTTGTCTTTTCCTTGTTTTGCGGCAATAATATACTTATATTCTCAGATATAACATATTTATTGTCGTTTCTTAATCTGTATTATTGTTATTATTCCTATTCTACCAGTTTTTTGCGGGTTTAGGGTACGTGTTTGATACACTTGTATATCTTTACAATATATTTGTGTATATAGGGGGGGTAGTCTAGGCATAAGCCGTCGTCGTCCGAGCCAAATAGTCCCATTTTTTGCGGACCGGGCACTCCACACTGAACGCATTATGGTCAGTTTTCTGGAACTTCGAGTGCAGGCAGTTGCAGCACCGCGGCTCGTTGCCCGCGACAAACTCCACGCACTTTTCGCGCAGATGCGGACCCCCGCAATGGCTGCACCTGTCTGCACTTTCCGTGCAAAATTTTCGGCCATGCCCAAATGCCAAGCATCTGGTGCATTGGATGAGCGGTGACTGGTCCTCCACCCTGACCCTTTGCAGGTCGAGGTATAGAGCCCCGGCTTCCGTCATCCTCTGCCATATTATGGGTCTGACTTGGACGACAACGTGCGCTGTCTTTGGGTTCCTGGTTCTTTTCTTATACTTGATTTCCATAATCATTTCCTCTTGATCTAAGTCCCTAAAAATGTCTTCGTTCTGGGAGTAGAGCGCCTTGACCATCTCGTCGTCTTCGCTGTCTAGAAAGACGTCTTTTAGGACGACGAGCGGGTTTTTATTCCTCATAGGAGCCACTATAAGTCCTTCACCTCGGCTTTCTATTCTTTCTTTCACTCTCTTGAGCTCCGCTTCTGAGTCGCACCCCAGTATAACCGTTTGGTTTTTTGCCTTCCGGACTTTGTTTATTTTTAGGCCAGTTACCCTGGCATCGACCGCCTCCTTCACCCTAGCAAGCACCCCGTCAGCATTCGTATCCTGATTGCCTTCGAGAGTGACCGCAATCGAGTGCAGTGCCGGCCGATGCCCGGGTTTGGCTGCTGCGACGTTGGCGTATGTCCGTGTTTCGTCTCTTTTTGGCTCACCAGCTACTTGTGTCAGAGCCTCTTTTATTCTTTCGCTGTCGGCAGCGACCCTACCGACAACGCCATCGACCTTTTCCCCGAGGACAGCAGCGGTGCGACCGAAGGTATTCACCCCTTCTGTCACGTGGCTTAGGTTGTCGTTAACCACGTCGACCTTGCCGCTGACCTCGTCGACCCTGTCGATGATCCTGTCGATGATGTCGGCGCCGCTTTCAGAGACATAATCGGTTATGTCCTGGATGCTATTTGTGACCCTGGTTTCCAGGTCGCTAAAACGCGTCGTCATGATGTGCTCCACCTTTTCCAGCCTCTCCAGAATTTTCTCCGACGATTCGGGTGTTGTAGGCAAGGTGTTTGACTCTGCAGGTGGGTCCTCTTTTGATGTTTCCAGGACCTTCATTCGTCTACTCAGCTCAAAGAGGGTCCGCAGGCACTTGTCCGATTGGGTCTCCAGGTAGATTTTTATGTCTCTCCTCATCTGAGGGTAGTCTTTGACCTTGCTTGGGATTTCCTCAAACGTACTCATAACTATCTGGAGAAGCCTATCGTTTGACAAGGAAGCGTAGATGTCAATCTGCTTTTCGTAAGTCTCCATATTTTCCACGGATCTCCTCTTCCGCTCTGGTCTCCGAATGAAGGTCCTGGCTGCGTCCAGCGTCTGTCCAGGTGGGCCCGTGGGGCTGGGTGTGGGCTTGGGGATGATGGCACCAGTGTTCCCCGCCGACGATAACTGTGGGGTTTCGACTATTTTTCCTTGGGCGGCGTTTTTTCCGCCGAATTTCAGGGATATCCCTTTCGGCGCTTCGCGCACTGCTGAGGGTCCTTCATTCCCCGGGTGACTTGGCGACGTCGGTTCTTTCGATCCGCTGGTGCCGGCTCCCGTTCCCTTTCCTTGTGCTGGGGTGCGAATTCCAAACATGTTGCTTCGCTTGTGTGTAAATGGCACAGCGAGGAGACGGGGAAAGTTGTCAAATTACAATAACAACGTGTAAATAATAATAAAATAAAATACAATACACAAGTAAATTAATATAATAATATGGCTCTGCTATCGTTTTGACCCTGTATATGGGAGTCAAGACCAATCAGCGCAGGTCCGCAATCCAAAGTCACTAATTGTTCTCTATTTTGTCCGAGGCAATAATATTAATGAGGGATGGGGAAAGGTCTAATTTGGGGGGGGGATGGGTACCTCTCAGGCGATTTTTGCCGTGGTGTCTTCGACACCACTGAGGCAGAATTTGAGGTCGAAAAACTCCTATCGCCACTAGTTTCGGAGATATCCGATTTTGAATATATGAGGGGTGGGGGAGGGTCCAAACAGGGGGGGATAGGTATCTCTCAGGCGACTTTTGCCGTGGTGTCTTCGACACCACTGAGGCAGAATTTGAGGTCGAAAAACTCCTATCGCCACTAGTTTCGGAGATAATCAATTTTGAATATGTAAGGGGTGGGGGAGGGTCCAAACGGGGGGGGATAGGTATCTCTTAGGCGACTTTTGCCGTGGTGTCTTCGACACCACTGAGGCAGAATTTGAGGTCGAAAAACTCCTATCGCCACTAGTTTCGGAGATAGCCGATTTTGGTTAGGTTAGGTTAGGTTAGGTTAGGTTAGGTTTTTTTTTTTTTTTTTTTTTTTTTTTTTTTTTTTTTTTTGAGGCAGGAGTGGGAAATCCCCACGGACACCCCGGCTGTCTCACCGTCTCATAGAGACCATGAGACAGTCGAGGTAGTGTGGGACTCGAACCCACTAAAACCCACTCCTGCCCTGCCAGTGTCCCTCTGCTGAAATTTTGCAGAGACCTTCTTTGCGGCTTTAATTTTCTTTGGCGTCTTGTTAGTAGGCCGGTGAGACCGTTCAGATATGCAATGTTTCGTCATTTTGTATTAAATTCTAATTTTGATCTTTTTTATTTTAAAGCTTATATTTTTATTCACAACTTATTTAACTATTTTTTACTCCTTTATATTCTACTACGTTTATTCTTTCATATTTATTTACTTTTTATTTTTCCAATTTATTTTTACTAACTGTTCTCTTAATATTTTTATTGCAATTTGTTGCTATCATTTTTACTTCCCTTTTTATTGTTTTCCCGCTAGTTTAAACTTACGTCTGATACGCCAATGCTCCTAATTTCTATCTTTGTCAACAATTCTTGCTGGATATAATTATTATATTAGTCAAGATTGTTCTTCGACTGACACTCCCGACTACTTCCTTCGAATACTTCTCTCCATGCAATGGCGTACCAAACGAAAGTCTGACCAACCCGACACAACAATGCGATTTCACTAGCGCTGGCTCATGGGTCAGCCCAATTTTCATTACTTTCTTATGAAAGTCACTAGAATCTACCCCACTCATTGAGCCAGCCCTAGTGGTTCGCTTTATGCGGTTGCTCATCGGTTGTGCCGAATTGGTCTTTTCTACAAGCGAGGAAGTGGGCGCACCCGTAACTTCAGCAATACGAAATTGCTGACCTCGCAAACGCGTCCCACTTCATACGCACCGGGCACTCACTGCTGAAAGCATTGTGTGAGTGCTCCCCCCGCTTTTCCCTGGTGCAGTTCACGCACACCGCTGGTTGGCCGTTCTGCTTTACAGGGCAGTCCACTCTCAGATGTGGACCGCCGCAGTGGCTGCATAGGTCGGCCGGCTCTGTGCAAAGACGCTTGCCGTGACCGTATGCTAAGCAGCGCGTGCACTGCACCAGGGGGGTTTGGTCTTCAACGCGCACTCTCTGGAGATCAATCCTTAGCTTGCCCCCTTCGAGTGCCCGCCTCCAGACCGCGGGGGACACACTCAACACAATGCTGTTTATGTGAGGGTTACGGGACTTTTTCCTAAACCGGACGCACATCTTCTGCTCCTCGTCGCCGAGGCCGTGAAATATCTCCCGGTTCTGGTTCCTAAGGGCTTGGAGCACTTCTTCGTCGCTATGGACTGAGAGTACGTCCCTAAGAACCAGAAGCGGGTCCCGATTCTTCACCTCCTCGACGACGAGGTTCTCTCCAGCCTCACTTAGCCGCTTCCGAAGTTTGGTCCTCTCCTCCATTGTCTCGCACCCCAGTATCACCTTTCTGTCTTTTGCTTTCCGGACTCTGTCCACCCGTACCCAGCCCTCCTTTGCGTCCACTGCTTTCCTAACCTTCTCGAGGATTTCGTCCCCCGTATCCATCTCGACTGTCGAGGAGACAATCACCGAGTGCAGCGTCGTTCGCTCCGGGACAAGCGTCCCAGTATGGCTCTTTGTGTTGGCTGCTACACCCGCGTAGGTTGTCTCCCCCACCCTCATCCCGCTGGTCAGACTGTCTCGGAGCGAGTCCAATTTCTTGGAGTTGTCTCTCAGCTCCGAGATATGCTCCTTGATGGCGTTTAGGAGTTCAGTCTGACCAGCGTGAACGTTACTCGAAACGGGGTCCGGACTATGGTTGGCAGTGGAGGCAGGTACCGGTATGGTAGTAGGGATGGAGGGAGTCCGGTCAAGCTCCGACTCTTTTACCAGCTCAAAGAGCCTGTTTATGGCTTCGAGCACCGCAGCCTTAATGTCAGTCCTAAGGTTGCGAGAGTTGCCCAAGTTGACTTTTGCCTTACTCAGGCAAGCTCTCGCCTCCTCAACACGGCTGCGGTGCCCAACCCCAGACTTTCTGTGCGTTTTGGGAGCTTCTACGGTTACTCGCCGCGTCGCCGGAGTGTGAAGGCCGGTCTGAAGAGCCGGAGGACTACTTTCTCCGAACGAGATTCTCCTCCTGGCCTCTATGGAAGACGGCCCTGCCTTCTCCACCGATCGCGGCGAGCCCCCGGAGCTCTGAGTCCTCGTGGCAACTACCGGGGTGCGGTACATTTTTTGGCGTTTTAGAGCAGTTAATATAAAGAACCCTGTAAAAGGGGGTTACTGAGAACAAGTTTCTGCTCGGAGAGAGAGGATAGGACACTGGACCCTTCACTTCCTGTAAAGAGGGAAGATACAATAAATCGATGCTGAATCTGAATCCCTGTAAGGGAGGGATACAGTCAGAAATAACTAAACGTGATTAAATAAAGTATAACAACATAGGTCGCAAAGAGATAAAATATGTCCCTGTAAAGGGATCAGTGTCTGGTGTCAATTTAAATTTAAAAATATTTAAAACAAGTGTAGTTTGCCTAAAATCAAACCCTGTCTGCGCTAATAGCGACGGTCTACCCCCAAAAGGGATGAGGAAACGAAATAAATAAGAAAAAATTTTTGGTCAAAATAAAGTTTCCCTCCTTCCTATAGGCCAATGGGCGGGTGGGTGGGGAAAATTTTTTGCGAGCTAGCCGGTCGTGCGAGGTATCGATAGATCGGGCTCAGCGCGGGCTAGACGAATATGCAATAAAAATTTTAATGACAAGAGCAAAAATTTTGAGTTAAGGCCTAAAAACCAGTTTTTTAAGTGAAAATTAGTGTTTTCCACCCCCACTCCGGAACTACGGCCACGGAAAGCGGTCCTGGTCACTGGAATATTTGAGGGCGGTGGCTGAGACTATTTTAAATTTGAAACGGTGAATTTAGATTAAAAACTGGCGAAGTTATAGAATTAAATGTGCTGAAATTTTGAAAAAAATGGCTAAAATGCAGAATAAGGGTAAGGGTTGAACTTTAGGGGTTGCGATTAGTGTCAAATGGTAGGCGTCCGCCTTTTTAGGTCTATTGAGCTGAAAACAGCTTCAAAATCGCACTTATAGTTACAAAGATATCGATACTTTTCTAAAAAACCTTATCCAGTATATCAATTTTTGGACATAGACGGAATTTTGAAAAAATTGAAGAAAATTTTTTGCGAGCTAGCCGGTCGTGCGAGGTATCGATAGATCGGGCTCAGCGCGGGCTAGACGAATATGCAATAAAAATTTTAATGACAAGAGCAAAAATTTTGAGTTAAGGCCTAAAAACCAGTTTTTTAAGTGAAAATTAGTGTTTTCCACCCCCACTCCGGAACTACGGCCACGGAAAGCGGTCCTGGTCACTGGAATATTTGAGGGCGGTGGCTGAGACTATTTTAAATTTGAAACGGTGAATTTAGATTAAAAACTGGCGAAGTTATAGAATTAAATGTGCTGAAATTTTGAAAAAAATGGCTAAAATGCAGAATAAGGGTAAGGGTTGAACTTTAGGGGTTGCGATTAGTGTCAAATGGTAGGCGTCCGCCTTTTTAGGTCTATTGAGCTGAAAACAGCTTCAAAATCGCACTTATAGTTACAAAGATATCGATACTTTTCTAAAAAAACCTTATCCAGTATATCAATTTTTGGACATAGACGGAATTTTGAAAAAATTGAAGAAAATTTTTTGCGAGCTAGCCGGTCGTGCGAGGTATCGATAGATCGGGCTCAGCGCGGGCTAGACGAATATGCAATAAAAATTTTAATGACAAGAGCAAAAATTTTGAGTTAAGGCCTAAAAACCAGTTTTTTAAGTGAAAATTAGTGTTTTCCACCCCCACTCCGGAACTACGGCCACGGAAAGCGGTCCTGGTCACTGGAATATTTGAGGGCGGTGGCTGAGACTATTTTAAATTTGAAACGGTGAATTTAGATTAAAAACTGGCGAAGTTATAGAATTAAATGTGCTGAAATTTTGAAAAAAATGGCTAAAATGCAGAATAAGGGTAAGGGTTGAACTTTAGGGGTTGCGATTAGTGTCAAATGGTAGGCGTCCGCCTTTTTAGGTCTATTGAGCTGAAAACAGCTTCAAAATCGCACTTATAGTTACAAAGATATCGATACTTTTCTAAAAAACCTTATCCAGTATATCAATTTTTGGACATAGACGGAATTTTGAAAAAATTGAAGAAAATTTTTTGCGAGCTAGCCGGTCGTGCGAGGTATCGATAGATCGGGCTCAGCGCGGGCTAGACGAATATGCAATAAAAATTTTAATGACAAGAGCAAAAATTTTGAGTTAAGGCCTAAAAACCAGTTTTTTAAGTGAAAATTAGTGTTTTCCACCCCCACTCCGGAACTACGGCCACGGAAAGCGGTCCTGGTCACTGGAATATTTGAGGGCGGTGGCTGAGACTATTTTAAATTTGAAACGGTGAATTTAGATTAAAAACTGGCGAAGTTATAGAATTAAATGTGCTGAAATTTTGAAAAAAATGGCTAAAATGCAGAATAAGGGTAAGGGTTGAACTTTAGGGGTTGCGATTAGTGTCAAATGGTAGGCGTCCGCCTTTTTAGGTCTATTGAGCTGAAAACAGCTTCAAAATCGCACTTATAGTTACAAAGATATCGATACTTTTCTAAAAAACCTTATCCAGTATATCAATTTTTGGACATAGACGGAATTTTGAAAAAATTGAAGAAAATTTTTTGCGAGCTAGCCGGTCGTGCGAGGTATCGATAGATCGGGCTCAGCGCGGGCTAGACGAATATGCAATAAAAATTTTAATGACAAGAGCAAAAATTTTGAGTTAAGGCCTAAAAACCAGTTTTTTAAGTGAAAATTAGTGTTTTCCACCCCCACTCCGGAACTACGGCCACGGAAAGCGGTCCTGGTCACTGGAATATTTGAGGGCGGTGGCTGAGACTATTTTAAATTTGAAACGGTGAATTTAGATTAAAAACTGGCGAAGTTATAGAATTAAATGTGCTGAAATTTTGAAAAAAATGGCTAAAATGCAGAATAAGGGTAAGGGTTGAACTTTAGGGGTTGCGATTAGTGTCAAATGGTAGGCGTCCGCCTTTTTAGGTCTATTGAGCTGAAAACAGCTTCAAAATCGCACTTATAGTTACAAAGATATCGATGGGTTTCGGTTCGGTTAGTTCGGTTCGGTTCGGTTCGGTTCGGTTCGGTTCGGTTCGGTTCGGTTCGGTTCGGTTCGGTTCGGTTCGGTTCGGTTCGGTTCGTTCGGTTCGGTTCGGTTCGGTTCGTTCGGTGGTTCGGTTCGGTTCGGTTCGGTTCGGTTCGGTTCGGTTCGGTTCGGTTCGGTTCGGTTCGGTTCGGTTGGTTCGGTTCGGTTCGGTTCGGTTCGGTTCGGTTCGGTTCGGTTCGGTTCGGTTCGGTTCGGTTCGGTTCGGTTCGGTTCGGTTAGGTTCGGTTCGGTTCGGTTCGGTTCGGTTCGGTTCGGTTCGGTTCGGTTCGGTTCGGTTCGGTTCGGTTCGGTTCGGTTCGGTTCGGTTCGGTTCGGTTCGGTTCGGTTCGGTTCGGTTCGGTTCGGTTCGGTTCGGTTCGGTTCGGTTCGGTTCGGTTCGGTTTCGGTTCGGTTCGGTTCGGTTCGGTTCGGTTCGGTTCGGTTCGGTTCGGTTCGGTTCGGTTCGGTTCGGTTCGGTTCGGTTCGGTTTCGGTTCGGTTCGGTTCGGTTAGGTTCGGTTCGGTTCGGTTCGGTTCGGTTCGGTTCGGTTCGGTTCGGTTCGGTTCGGTTCGGTTCGGTTCGGTTGGTTCGGTTCGGTTCGGTTCGGTTCGGTTCGGTTCGGTTCGGTTCGGTTCGGTTCGGTTCGGTTCGGTTCGGTTCGGTTCGGTTCGGTTCGGTTCGGTTCGGTTCGGTTCGGTTCGGTTCGGTTCGGTTCGGTTCGGTTCGGTTCGGTTCGGTTCGGTTCGGTTCGGTTCGGTTCGGTTCGGTTCGGTTCGGTTCGGTTCGGTTCGGTTCGGTTCGGTTCGGTTCGGTTCGGTTCGGTTCGGTTCGGTTCGGTTCGGTTCGGTTCGGTTTCGGTTCGGTTCGGTTCGGTTCGGTTCGGTTCGGTTCGGTTCGGTTCGGTTCGGTTCGGTTCGGTTCGGTTCGGTTCGGTTCGGTTCGGTTCGGTTCGGTTCGGTTCGGTGGTTCGGTTCGGTTCGGTTCGGTTCGGTTCGGTTCGGTTCGGTTCGGTTCGGTTCGGTTCGGTTCGGTTCGGTTCGGTTCGGTTCGGTTCGGTTCGGTTCGGTTCGGTTCGGTTCGGTTCGGTTCGGTTCGGTTCGGTTCGGTTCGGTTCGGTTCGGTTCGGTTTCGGTTCGGTTCGGTTCGGTTCGGTTCGGTTCGGTTCGGTTCGGTTCGGTTCGGTTCGGTTCGGTTCGGTTCGGTTCGGTTCGGTTCGGTTCGGTTCGGTTCGGTTCGGTTCGGTTAGGTTCGGTTCGGTTCGGTTCGGTTCGGTTCGGTTCGGTTCGGTTCGGTTCGGTTCGGTTCGGTTCGGTTCGGTTCGGTTCGGTTCGGTTCGGTTCGGTTCGGTTCGGTTCGGTTCGGTTCGGTTCGGTTCGGTTCGGTTCGGTTCGGTTCGGTTCGGTTCGGTTCGGTTCGGTTCGGTTCGGTTCGGTTCGGTTCGGTTAGGTTCGGTTCGGTTCGGTTCGGTTCGGTTCGGTTCGGTTCGGTTCGGTTCGGTTCGGTTCGGTTCGGTTCGGTTCGGTTCGGTTCGGTTCGGTTCGGTTCGGTTCGGTTCGGTTCGGTTCGGTTCGGTTCGGTTAGGTTCGGTTCGGTTCGGTTCGGTTCGGTTCGGTTCGGTTCGGTTCGGTTCGGTTCGGTTCGGTTCGGTTCGGTTCGGTTCGGTTCGGTTCGGTTCGGTTCGGTTCGGTTCGGTTCGGTTCGGTTCGGTTCGGTTCGGTTCGGTTCGGTTCGGTTCGGTTCGGTTCGGTTCGGTTCGGTTCGGTTCGGTTCGGTTCGGTTCGGTTCGGTTCGGTTCGGTTCGGTTCGGTTCGGTTCGGTTCGGTTCGGTTCGGTTCGGTTCGGTTCGGTAGGTTCGGTTCGGTTCGGTTCGGTTCGGTTCGGTTAGGTTCGGTTCGGTTCGGTTCGGTTCGGTTCGGTTCGGTTCGGTTCGGTTCGGTTCGGTTCGGTTAGGTTCGGTTCGGTTCGGTTCGGTTCGGTTCGGTTCGGTTCGGTTCGGTTCGGTTCGGTTCGGTTCGGTTCGGTTCGGTTCGGTTCGGTTCGGTTCGGTTCGGTTCGGTTCGGTTCGGTTCGGTTCGGTTCGGTTCGGTTCGGTTCGGTTCGGTTCGGTTCGGTTCGGTTCGGTTCGGTTCGGTTCGGTTCGGTTCGGTTCGGTTCGGTTCGGTTCGGTTCGGTTCGGTTCGGTTCGGTTCGGTTCGGTTCGGTTCGGTTCGGTTCGGTTCGGTTCGGTTCGGTTCGGTTCGGTTCGGTTCGGTTCGGTTCGGTTCGGTTCGGTTCGGTTCGGTTCGGTTCGGTTCGGTTCGGTTCGGTTCGGTTCGGTTCGGTTCGGTTCGGTTCGGTTCGGTTCGGTTCGGTTCGGTTCGGTTCGGTTCGGTTCGGTTCGGTTCGGTTCGGTTCGGTTCGGTTCGGTTCGGTTCGGTTCGGTTCGGTTCGGTTCGGTTCGGTTCGGTTCGGTTCGGTTCGGTTCGGTTCGGTTCGGTTCGGTTCGGTTCGGTTCGGTTCGGTTCGGTTCGGTTCGGTTCGGTTCGGTTCGGTTCGGTTCGGTTCGGTTCGGTTCGGTTCGGTTCGGTTCGGTTCGGTTCGGTTCGGTTCGGTTCGGTTCGGTTCGGTTCGGTTCGGTTCGGTTCGGTTCGGTTCGGTTCGGTTCGGTTCGGTTCGGTTCGGTTCGGTTCGGTTCGGTTCGGTTCGGTTCGGTTCGGTTCGGTTCGGTTCGGTTCGGTTCGGTTCGGTTCGGTTCGGTTCGGTTCGGTTCGGTTCGGTTCGGTTCGGTTCGGTTCGGTTCGGTTCGGTTCGGTTCGGTTCGGTTCGGTTCGGTTCGGTTCGGTTCGGTTCGGTTCGGTTCGGTTCGGTTCGGTTCGGTTCGGTTCGGTTCGGTTCGGTTCGGTTCGGTTCGGTTCGGTTCGGTTCGGTTCGGTTCGGTTCGGTTCGGTTCGGTTCGGTTCGGTTCGGTTCGGTTCGGTTCGGTTCGGTTCGGTTCGGTTCGGTTCGGTTCGGTTCGGTTCGGTTCGGTTCGGTTCGGTTCGGTTCGGTTCGGTTCGGTTCGGTTCGGTTCGGTTCGGTTCGGTTCGGTTCGGTTCGGTTCGGTTCGGTTCGGTTCGGTTCGGTTCGGTTCGGTTCGGTTCGGTTCGGTTCGGTTCGGTTCGGTTCGGTTCGGTTCGGTTCGGTTCGGTTCGGTTCGGTTCGGTTCGGTTCGGTTCGGTTCGGTTCGGTTCGGTTCGGTTCGGTTCGGTTCGGTTCGGTTCGGTTCGGTTCGGTTCGGTTCGGTTCGGTTCGGTTCGGTTCGGTTCGGTTCGGTTCGGTTCGGTTCGGTTCGGTTCGGTTCGGTTCGGTTCGGTTCGGTTCGGTTCGGTTCGGTTCGGTTCGGTCGGTTCGGTTCGGTTCGGTTCGGTTCGGTTCGGTTCGGTTCGGTTCGGTTCGGTTCGGTTCGGTTCGGTTCGGTTCGGTTCGGTTCGGTTCGGTTCGGTTCGGTTCGGTTCGGTTCGGTTCGGTTCGGTTCGGTTCGGTTCGGTTCGGTTCGGTTCGGTTCGGTTCGGTTCGGTTCGGTTCGGTTCGGTTCGGTTCGGTTCGGTTCGGTTCGGTTCGGTTCGGTTCGGTTCGGTTCGGTTCGGTTCGGTTCGGTTCGGTTCGGTTCGGTTCGGTTCGGTTCGGTTCGGTTCGGTTCGGTTCGGTTCGGTTCGGTTCGGTTCGGTTCGGTTCGGTTCGGTTCGGTTCGGTTCGGTTCGGTTCGTTCGGTTCGGTTCGGTTCGGTTCGGTTCGGTTCGGTTCGGTTCGGTTCGGTTCGGTTCGGTTCGGTTCGGTTCGGTTCGGTTCGGTTCGGTTCGGTTCGGTTCGGTTCGGTTCGGTTCGGTTCGGTTCGGTTCGGTTCGGTTCGGTTCGGTTCGGTTCGGTTCGTTCGGTTCGGTTCGGTTCGGTTCGGTTCGGTTTCGGTTCGGTTCGGTTCGGTTCGGTTCGGTTCGGTTCGGTTCGGTTCGGTTCGGTTCGGTTCGGTTCGGTTCGGTTCGGTTCGGTTCGGTTCGGTTCGGTTCGGTTCGGTTCGGTTCGGTTCGGTTCGGTTCGGTTCGGTTCGGTTCGGTTCGGTTCGGTTCGGTTCGGTTCGGTTCGGTTCGGTTCGGTTCGGTTCGGTTCGGTTCGGTTCGGTTCGGTTCGGTTCGGTTCGGTTCGGTTCGGTTCGGTTCGGTTCGGTTCGGTTCGGTTCGGTTCGGTTCGGTTCGGTTCGGTTCGGTTCGTTCGGTTCGGTTCGGTTCGGTTCGGTTCGGTTCGGTTCGGTTCGGTTCGGTTCGGTTCGGTTCGGTTCGGTTCGGTTCGGTTCGGTTCGGTTCGGTTCGGTTCGGTTCGGTTCGGTTCGGTTCGGTTCGGTTCGGTTCGGTTCGGTTCGGTTCGGTTCGGTTCGGTTCGGTTCGGTTCGGTTCGGTTCGGTTCGGTTTCGGTTCGGTTCGGTTCGGTTCGGTTCGGTTCGGTTCGGTTCGGTTCGGTTCGGTTCGGTTCGGTTCGGTTCGGTTCGGTTCGGTTCGGTTCGGTTCGGTTCGGTTCGGTTCGGTTCGGTTCGGTTCGGTTCGGTTCGGTTCGGTTCGGTTCGGTTCGGTTCGGTTCGGTTCGGTTCGGTTCGGTTCGGTTCGGTTCGGTTCGGTTCGGTTCGGTTCGGTTCGGTTCGGTTCGGTTCGGTTCGGTTCGGTTCGGTTCGGTTCGGTTCGGTTCGGTTCGGTTCGGTTCGGTTCGGTTCGGTTCGGTTCGGTTCGGTTCGGTTCGGTTCGGTTCGGTTCGGTTCGGTTCGGTTCGGTTCGGTTCGGTTCGGTTCGGTTCGGTTTCGGTTCGGTTCGGTTCGGTTCGGTTCGGTTCGGTTCGGTTCGGTTCGGTTCGGTTCGGTTCGGTTCGGTTCGGTTCGGTTCGGTTCGGTTCGGTTCGGTTCGGTTAGGTTCGGTTCGGTTCGGTTCGGTTCGGTTCGGTTCGGTTCGGTTTCGGTTCGGTTCGGTTCGGTTCGGTTCGGTTCGGTTCGGTTCGGTTCGGTTCGGTTCGGTTCGGTTCGGTTCGGTTCGGTTCGGTTCGGTTCGGTTCGGTTCGGTTCGGTTCGGTTCGGTTCGGTTCGGTTCGGTTCGGTTCGGTTCGGTTCGGTTCGGTTCGGTTCGGTTCGGTCGGTTCGCGTTCGGTCTCGCGGTGCGGACCGGCGTCGGTTCGGTCGCGCTGCTCTCCCACCCCCCCCGCGCTGCGCACCCGCGCGCTAACCTAACCTCCCGTCCCCTCACCTACCCTAACCTAACCTAACCCCTCACCTACCCTCCCCTAACCTCACCTACCCTCCCCTAACCTAACCTACCCTCCCCTAGACCTCACCTCACCTAACCTAACCTCCACCCTAACCCTCCCCTACCTACCTCACCTCCCCTCCCACCTCAACCTAACCCACTCACCTACCCTCTCCCTCCCCTCCCCTACCCTAACCGACCTAACCTAACCTAACCTAACCTACACCTAACCGAACCGAACCTAACCGACCCTAACCTAACCTAACCTAACCGAACCTAACCGAACCGAACCGAACTCGAACCGAACACTAACCTAACCTAACCTAAACCTAACCTAACCGAAACCTAACCGACACCTAACCTAAACTCCAACCCTAACCGAACCTAACCAACTAACCTAACCTAACCGAACCTAACCTAACCGATACCGAACCGAACCTACCTACCCTAACCGAACCTAACCTAACCGACACCTAACCTAACCGAACCTACACCGGGTACCGACCGAAGAACCGAACTAACCGAACCGAACCTAACCTAACCTAACCTAACCGAACCTAACCGAACCTAACCGAACCGAACCGAACCGAACCGAACCTAACCGAACGAACCTACCTAACCGAACCTAACCTAACCTAACCGAACCGAACCTAACCTAACCTAACCTAACCTAACCTAACCTAACCTAACCGAACCTAACCTAACCTAACCTAACCTAACCTAACCTAACCTAACCTAACCTAACCGAACCTACCGAACCTAACCTAACCTAACCTAACCGAACCTAACCTAACCTAACCTAACCTAACCTAACCTAACCGAACCTAACCTAACCTAACCTAACCTAACCTAACCGAACCTACCTAACCTAACCTAACCTAACCTAACCTAACCTAACCTAACCTAACCTAACCAACCTAACCTAACCTAACCTAACCGAACCTAACCTAACCTAACCTAACCTAACCGAACCGAACCTAACCTAACCGAACCTAACCTAACCTAACCTAACCTAACCTAACCTAACCTAACCGAACCTAACCTAACCGAACCTAACCTAACCTAACCTAACCGAACCTAACCTAACCGAACCTAACCTAACCTAACCTAACCTAACCTAACCGAACCTAACCGAACCTAACCTAACCGAACCTAACCTAACCTAACCTAACCTAACCTAACCTAACCTAACCTAACCTAACCTAACCTAACCTAACCTAACCTAACCTAACCTAACCTAACCTAACCTAACCTAACCTAACCTAACCTAACCTAACCTAACCTAACCTAACCTAACCTAACCTAACCGAACCTAACCTAACCGAACCTAACCTAACCTAACCTAACCTAACCTAACCTAACCTAACCTAACCTAACCGAACCTAACCGAACCTAACCTAACCTAACCTAACCTAACCTAACCTAACCTAACCTAACCTAACCTAACCTAACCGAACCTAACCTAACCTAACCTAACCTAACCTAACCTAACCTAACCTAACCTAACCTAACCTAACCTAACCTAACCGAACCTAACCTAACCTAACCTAACCTAACCTAACCTAACCGAACCTAACCTAACCTAACCTAACCTAACCTAACCTAACCTAACCTAACCTAACCTAACCTAACCTAACCTAACCTAACCTAACCTAACCTAACCTAACCTAACCTAACCTAACCTAACCTAACCTAACCTAACCTAACCTAACCTAACCTAACCTAACCTAACCTAACCTAACCTAACCTAACCTAACCTAACCTAACCTAACCTAACCTAACCTAACCTAACCTAACCTAACCTAACCTAACCTAACCTAACCTAACCTAACCTAACCTAACCTAACCTAACCTAACCTAACCTAACCTAACCTAACCTAACCTAACCTAACCTAACCTAACCTAACCTAACCTAACCTAACCTAACCTAACCTAACCTAACCTAACCTAACCTAACCTAACCTAACCTAACCTAACCTAACCTAACCTAACCTAACCTAACCTAACCTAACCTAACCTAACCTAACCTAACCTAACCTAACCTAACCTAACCTAACCTAACCTAACCTAACCTAACCTAACCTAACCTAACCTAACCTAACCTAACCTAACCTAACCTAACCTAACCTAACCTAACCTAACCTAACCTAACCTAACCTAACCTAACCTAACCTAACCTAACCTAACCTAACCTAACCTAACCTAACCTAACCTAACCTAACCTAACCTAACCTAACCTAACCTAACCTAACCTAACCTAACCTAACCTAACCTAACCTAACCTAACCTAACCTAACCTAACCTAACCTAACCTAACCTAACCTAACCTAACCTAACCTAACCTAACCTAACCTAACCTAACCTAACCTAACCTAACCTAACCTAACCTAACCTAACCTAACCTAACCTAACCTAACCTAACCTAACCTAACCTAACCTAACCTAACCTAACCTAACCTAACCTAACCTAACCTAACCTAACCTAACCTAACCTAACCTAACCTAACCTAACCTAACCTAACCTAACCTAACCTAACCTAACCTAACCTAACCTAACCTAACCTAACCTAACCTAACCTAACCTAACCTAACCTAACCTAACCTAACCTAACCTAACCTAACCTAACCTAACCTAACCTAACCTAACCTAACCTAACCTAACCTAACCTAACCTAACCTAACCTAACCTAACCTAACCTAACCTAACCTAACCTAACCTAACCTAACCTAACCTAACCTAACCTAACCTAACCTAACCTAACCTAACCTAACCTAACCTAACCTAACCTAACCTAACCTAACCTAACCTAACCTAACCTAACCTAACCTAACCTAACCTAACCTAACCTAACCTAACCTAACCTAACCTAACCTAACCTACCTAACCTAACCTAACCTAACCTAACCTAACCTAACCTAACCTAACCTAACCTAACCTAACCTAACCTAACCTAACCTAACCTAACCTAACCTAACCTAACCTAACCTAACCTAACCTAACCTAACCTAACCTAACCTAACCTAACCTAACCTAACCTAACCTAACCTAACCTAACCTAACCTAACCTAACCTAACCTAACCTAACCTAACCTAACCTAACCTAACCTAACCTAACCTAACCTAACCTAACCTAACCTAACCTAACCTAACCTAACCTAACCTAACCTAACCTAACCTAACCTAACCTAACCTAACCTAACCTAACCTACCTAACCTAACCTAACCTAACCTAACCTAACCTAACCTAACCTAACCTAACCTAACCTAACCTAACCTAACCTAACCTAACCTAACCTAACCTAACCTAACCTAACCTAACCTAACCTAACCTAACCTAACCTAACCTAACCTAACCTAACCTAACCTAACCTAACCTAACCTAACCTAACCTAACCTAACCTAACCTAACCTAACCTAACCTAACCTAACCTAACCTAACCTAACCTAACCTAACCTAACCTAACCTAACCTAACCTAACCTAACCTAACCTAACCTAACCTAACCTAACCTAACCTAACCTAACCTAACCTAACCTAACCTAACCTAACCTAACCTAACCTAACCTAACCTAACCTAACCTAACCTAACCTAACCTAACCTAACCTAACCTAACCTAACCTAACCTAACCTAACCTAACCTAACCTAACCTAACCTAACCTAACCTAACCTAACCTAACCTAACCTAACCTAACCTAACCTAACCTAACCTAACCTAACCTAACCTAACCTAACCTAACCTAACCTAACCTAACCTAACCTAACCTAACCTAACCTAACCTACCTAACCTAACCTAACCTAACCTAACCTAACCTAACCTAACCTAACCTAACCTAACCTAACCTAACCTAACCTAACCTAACCTAACCTAACCTAACCTAACCTAACCTAACCTAACCTAACCTAACCTAACCTAACCTACCTAACCTAACCTAACCTAACCTAACCTAACCTAACCTAACCTAACCTAACCTAACCTAACCTAACCTAACCTAACCTAACCTAACCTAACCTAACCTAACCTAACCTAACCTAACCTAACCTAACCTAACCTAACCTAACCTAACCTAACCTAACCTAACCTAACCTAACCTAACCTAACCTAACCTAACCTACCTAACCTAACCTAACCTAACCTAACCTAACCTAACCTAACCTAACCTAACCTAACCTAACCTAACCTAACCTAACCTAACCTAACCTAACCTAACCTAACCTAACCTAACCTAACCTAACCTAACCTAACCTAACCTAACCTAACCTAACCTAACCTAACCTAACCTAACCTAACCTAACCTAACCTAACCTAACCTAACCTACCTAACCTAACCTAACCTAACCTAACCTAACCTAACCTAACCTAACCTAACCTAACCTAACCTAACCTAACCTAACCTAACCTAACCTAACCTAACCTAACCTAACCTAACCTAACCTAACCTAACCTAACCTAACCTAACCTAACCTAACCTAACCTAACCTAACCTAACCTAACCTAACCTAACCTAACCTAACCTAACCTAACCTAACCTAACCTAACCTAACCTAACCTAACCTAACCTAACCTAACCTAACCTAACCTAACCTAACCTAACCTAACCTAACCTAACCTAACCTAACCTAACCTAACCTAACCTAACCTAACCTAACCTAACCTAACCTAACCTAACCTAACCTAACCTAACCTAACCTAACCTAACCTAACCTAACCTAACCTAACCTAACCTAACCTAACCTAACCTAACCTAACCTAACCTAACCTAACCTAACCTAACCTAACCTAACCTAACCTAACCTAACCTAACCTAACCTAACCTAACCTAACCTAACCTAACCTAACCTAACCTAACCTAACCTAACCTAACCTAACCTAACCTAACCTAACCTAACCTAACCTAACCTAACCTAACCTAACCTAACCTAACCTAACCTAACCTAACCTAACCTAACCTAACCTAACCTAACCTAACCTAACCTAACCTAACCTAACCTAACCTAACCTAACCTAACCTAACCTAACCTAACCTAACCTAACCTAACCTAACCTAACCTAACCTAACCTAACCTAACCTAACCTAACCTAACCTAACCTAACCTAACCTAACCTAACCTAACCTAACCTAACCTAACCTAACCTAACCTAACCTAACCTAACCTAACCTAACCTAACCTAACCTAACCTAACCTAACCTAACCTAACCTAACCTAACCTAACCTAACCTAACCTAACCTAACCTAACCTAACCTAACCTAACCTAACCTAACCTAACCTAACCTAACCTAACCTAACCTAACCTAACCTAACCTAACCTAACCTAACCTAACCTAACCTAACCTAACCTAACCTAACCTAACCTAACCTAACCTAACCTAACCTAACCTAACCTAACCTAACCTAACCTAACCTAACCTAACCTAACCTAACCTAACCTAACCTAACCTAACCTAACCTAACCTAACCTAACCTAACCTAACCTAACCTAACCTAACCTAACCTAACCTAACCTAACCTAACCTAACCTAACCTAACCTAACCTAACCTAACCTAACCTAACCTAACCTAACCTAACCTAACCTAACCTAACCTAACCTAACCTAACCTAACCTAACCTACCTAACCTAACCTAACCTAACCTAACCTAACCTAACCTAACCTAACCTAACCTAACCTAACCTAACCTAACCTAACCTAACCTAACCTAACCTAACCTAACCTAACCTAACCTAACCTAACCTAACCTAACCTAACCTAACCTAACCTAACCTAACCTAACCTAACCTAACCTAACCTAACCTAACCTAACCTAACCTAACCTAACCTAACCTAACCTAACCTAACCTAACCTAACCTAACCTAACCTAACCTAACCTAACCTAACCTAACCTACCTAACCTAACCTAACCTAACCTAACCTAACCTAACCTAACCTAACCTAACCTAACCTAACCTAACCTAACCTACCTAACCTAACCTAACCTAACCTAACCTAACCTAACCTAACCTAACCTAACCTAACCTAACCTAACCTAACCTAACCTAACCTAACCTAACCTAACCTAACCTAACCTAACCTAACCTAACCTAACCTAACCTAACCTAACCTAACCTAACCTAACCTAACCTAACCTAACCTAACCTAACCTAACCTAACCTACCTAACCTAACCTAACCTAACCTAACCTACCTAACCTAACCTAACCTAACCTAACCTAACCTAAC